>JAPQWS010000035.1:0-712611 GCA_028651295.1 Catharanthus roseus
TAATGGACTTTTTTATGGCTTTAATTAAGGATTTCAATACTTCTAAGCCACAAAAAGGATCCCATTGTGACTAATGCCTTTATGGTTTGTCCCCCAAGAACTTGCCCAACAAAAACATCTTTGTTGAAAAGGATCAGTTCTTTTAAAGTATAGGCAGCCATTTCACGAACCCTCTTGGAAATACTCGAATTACAGAGCAAAGATTCCAGGAGGGAATATATTCTTGATTTCAATAACATTTCCTGTAATTGAATGTCAAAACCCATGTCGAGTCGGTCTCGAAATTGACTCAATTTAGCGAGCAAAATTTCTTCATCCGATGAGGAAGAAGAATCCGTACTATTATTAGACCATTCTTCCAATTTCTTGCCCAGTTCATTTGTGGTCTCGCGGTCGATCCAAGCTTGAATTTCCGATTCAATCAAGCTGGAGACTCGAGAAATCTCATGGGCTCTGACTCTATTACTCAAAAACGATCTGATTCTGTGTTTAGACTTGGATTCTTCTTGGGTTTGGACTAAAACTTTAAGATCAGCTAGGTGAGACGAAAGAATCGAGAGATGAGGATCAACAGAGAGAATGGAATTGGACTCCGTTTCAAGCTCAAGCAAGACTTTAATGGCGGAATCAAGATCAGAAGAAGAAGAAGAATTTGTCTGTAATTGGTGTGAGGCTTCTTTCAGTGCTTCAAGAACATTCAAGATTGGGTAATTATTATGTGTGGGACTCTGTGTGGCAGGAAAAGGCGGAGGAGATGCCTCAGATACTTCAACATCATCCATGGAAGAAACAAGAAAGAGAAACGTTTGTAATTTTGCCTCCTCCTGCTCTTCTTCTGCCGTGAAAGGACGGTACTTTGAACTTCACAGAATAAGGAACAGAGGAGGAGGATAGCGACTACTACCAATTGATTTTGAATTGATCGTTCCCAACCACCAGTCTTCTTTAGCTTCCGTGTGAGACTGTTTGTTCTTAGAAGATATAAGTGTAGACGAAGAAGAAGAAGAAGAAGAAGGAGAGTGGTTGATGGCCCCCACCTCTAATCAATCAGTTTTCCTTTGGAACACTCTATATAAGATTTATTATATTTTGTGTCCACAACATGAGGAACGTCGCCAATATTTTTTAGGATGGCTGTGTATTGTACCAAAATTGAGTTACCGAGGTGATAATTAACACACAGATTCGAACTTTACATGGTAAATTTTAAGAACAAATTTCACCAATCTCGTTTGTTTCTATCAGTGTTTTGGTGTCTATTAGTGTCTAACCATTATTCAAGATAGTTGTGACCATAAAATCTTGTTATTGTCTATAAACACGAGAACTTTATAGAATTTATATCTATCATATTAGATGTGATGTTCATTTGAAATATTGTACGATAAACCTTTACAATCTGATGTAATTATAGTTACTGACGTAATGGTTAGCACACAAATTCAAATTTCACGCCGCTCGCAGTTCATTTGGATCCCACGTGAGTTCTATTTTCCGCTCCGAGAAAGGCACCTCTTAAATGCCTCTCTCCCCTTCGCACCGCACCCTCTGATTTCAATGAAATTGAATCATTCCTCCGAACTTTTGAGAATAAGGTGCTCCAAACGCGTATAACCATCACATACAAAAAAATATAAAATTCTATCTATTATTTTAGATGTAGATATATATTCTATTTATTTTTTATATCTATTATTTTAGATGTTATATATATATTCTATCTATTATTTTATATCTATTATTTTAGATGTGATATATATATATATAAAGAAGGTACTATATATAGTTGTAAACAAAGTAGTACAGACTGCTCCTCAAAAAACCATCATGATAACCATCATAATGGGTAAATGGTCCCAATTTTTTTGGAATTTTTCATGACAATTTTTTTCAAATGAAATTTTAATCAAACAAAGTGAGAGATCAACAACACACGAATTAATTAAAGTTGTTGTAAAGTAATATTGATAAGAATTGAAGGAAATTCATCAATGCAATACCAATAATAATGTTCAGCAGGAACTCTATGGTTATTATATAAAAGAATTCAATGCAAAAGATGGGCAAATAGGACAGGGAAAAAATGGAGCTAAAAACTGCCATCTTTGCTTAGAAAGATGATTCATTCATTTCGTCTTGCTAAAAATTTCAGCAAATGTGGAATGATCAAAGCCTAAAAGTTTCAGGCTCAAATAATGGTCCATTGCATTTAAAAAAACTGCACGACCGGAGCCAGAGCCAGAGCCGGAGCAGGAGCAGCTAGCTTATCCCCAACTTAAAGACAGCAACACAAGATGCTTCATCTTGTGAAGACAGTTTCTCATTCGTCATCGTTTCAAGAAATCATGCCAATTCCCCACCATGAAACTACAATGAACAGCAAGCAGCATTTTCCAGCATAGCAGCTGTATTACCTTTGCAATCAATTCCTCAAGAGGCAACCTGTCTTTCACTTGCTCTGTAGTACAGCATTTTCTGGACATAGAAAATCATGTAACCTTGGGCAGCTCTCACAATGTTGTCATTAACTTGAGTAATCCATGCGTCATCGCATTTGTACCACTGATTACTTAATCTCAAGTAAGTTACATAGTGACCAGCGTCAAGTTTACCCGTGTGAGTTATGACAGCAAACAACTCAAATTCTGACGATAATTCGCTCTTAGCATCTGGCTCGTCACCATCAAATGGGAAAAAGCCTGTTCCCAAATCGACTTCTCAAGATTGATGAAGACAGATAAGGTGCCATGTCTAGAGAAAAGGGGAACTGCAAATAGCGGTCAATCTTCCTTGACATTTTCTTGATATGAGAGTGTTCGAATCTTTTGATGTGAAAGCAAGAGACTAGCGGAAGCTTTCTTATGGACATCTGCTTAAGAGATTCCTGTCTCACTTGACACTGTTGACAGAAGAATTTTTGGTCGGAACCCAATCTCTCAGGCCTAGTGAAACGATCTAAACACCCCATCAGCGTAGAAAACCCTGTACTCTCGCTAGAATTAGTAGAATCAGCCTCACCAATGCAAGGATTGGACTTTGCAGATGTTCGCTTTGAAGAACCCGCTAGATTTGGTTCCAGATCCAATGAGATGTCAATGCACGGATCATATGTGGTAGATGTGAAGCCACAAGCTGTACACATGACATCAGACCGCAAGATGCCAGAGAATACTCTATGAGCAATACAGCAGTCACCACTGCCTGAACAAAGGAACATACAGGTTAGAGAGAGTCGTGTATCAGGCAACAATGATGGCACTGTCAACTGGTAGAAAATGTTCCGGAAGATTTGCAAGCAGAATATGAAATAGAAAGTATGTTGCAGGCAACTATTGGGGAGACAATGCTTGTGTACAAAGTAAGGATTCATGTATCACCAAGTTCCTGGTAACATAGAAGGCCACTTGTTGCTGCCGCCAAAAATTTATAAGCTTTGAGATTACAAAATTGGATTTCTGAAACTATTTCATGATATTTAAGTCCAGGGACTATATCTTCTCAAGGGAAAAAACGTATAGGCCTTATATTAGACAGATAACTACTCTAAGCTGACGAGGTTCCTTACTCTATAAATGATATTTGAAATTCTTTCGAAATTGTTTTATTTAAAATAACATTTTACCGTTAAAACTTTTGAAGCCTTGTGTACTTGCGGGCATGGTGTGTCCATCTCGGGTCCGGGTAAGCCCGGATTAAGGGTGTGACAGTTACAGACCCTCAGAGTTTGAGTTAACATGAGAATCGATTAGACATGAGAAAATTCCCATTCTAAATGAAGTAGACTAGTAAGATTATGACTTACAGGAGAGAAGCAGATTGCAAGCTTGCTGTTTGAGTAATTGTCCTAACCTGAGAGAACTCATTGTTGCCTAGAGCGAGGAAAAGACCTAGACCCCACACCCTGCAAACAAATATCGGTGTCACTCTTCAATAGAATTTTGGATCACTTGATCGCTGGAGATACTGGATTAAATAGGAGACACATACTATTTGTATAATCTTACTTTACCACTAGCAGCTTCAGCCCCTCTCTCATGACAGAAACACTAATCCTTCGGTGTCATTCTTGCAATTATGTTGTTACTCTAAAGCTTTTAAGTTTCTCAGCCAAAAGTATTTTTTTTACTATTGTTAGTACACACACTGTATACTATAATGAGGATTTCAAGAATATGGGAGATTGTTAACCTAAAGTGGGTAATGATTCAGCCTAACATGAGACATAGGCAGAACTCTGTAGCAGAAAACTAATTCCAGGTGCAAAAAGAATCAAATAGCATTAAAATCTATAAACCAACAGAACTACGAAAGCTAAGATGCTTATAAATGTATTCTGCCAATGCAGCTCATAAAGGATGGATTTTGTGCAACATATATACTAAATAATCAATATGAAGACTCTGAATAAGAGAACTCAAAGAAGGTGCAGTAAAAGATTCACCTTGATTCTGGAGCTTCCGCTTATCATTCTGCATCTTTTCATGAATCCCATCGAGTATGGAAATGAAAAATTCATGTGCATCCTGTTGCTCATAACTGGCAAGATTTGATGCATGCTGCCACCAACTGAAATAAAATTACAGCTATATAAACACATGATGCATAGGAAAAATCAATCCCCATGGGATCTTATATGTGCCCAAGAAACATCAACTGACCAAACTAGAGACTTCAAACATAAGCAACCACATGAACACCACTTAACTGGAACATTTATAAAGAATCCACACATACCTAACCTCACCTTGTCCCACACTCCTCCATCATTAATATGCCAAATCAAGAACAGCACATCAATCACAGTTAGTACACATACTAGCTTTACACTCAAACTGGAGGCGTTTCACCTTATAAATTTAATCTTGATCATTAAAAGACAAAATCCATCCAAGTTCATAAACTATTTGCATTGAGAAACCACAAAATAATAAGGGCATATTATATCTCTGCCCCCACAAAAAAAAATGCCAAAACAAAAAGAACTTTGCAGACCTGTATAAAAACTTTGCAGGGCTATAAGGTGTCCGATCCCCAGAGAAAACAGCAGAAAATATTGCATCCAAATCACAAGCCAAACACAACTTTGCGGATTTCTTATTAGTGGTGTTGTTAGTGTCCCTATTGCTTGGGTTAACGTTGTTCTTCTTTTGACAAAAATAACGATTATGCTTATCACTCAGAAAATAATTCCTCAATGGCGGAGTATGAAGCAATGCTTGCAATACTGAGTTCATGAAACAAGTATTCCCCAAATTGTTAAGACCCCTGAGGCCCCAAGGAAGCTCCGAGTCTGACTCGCCAAGTCGGATCGGTTGACTCTGCAAAGGGCTCGATTTTTCCACAATTAAGGCTTGCTCTTTCAGATCAGGAGTCCACGGTTTATATTCCACTCGGCGCCGCTTCCGCATATTCTCCGCATGATGCGGCGGCGATGGACCAGGAATGGAGCCGATCGTTGAAGCAGCAGTCTGCGCCAGCACCACCGCGGCGTCGAAGTCTCGATCGTAAACCTGATCCCTTACAAACGCAGCAGAAAAGCTCAGCCCGGTCGACATCCACCGCGATGGCATGTGAAGAGGAGGCGATGGAAGAACCGTCATCTTCCCCCGCCCCAGCCAAGTCCGATGCATGCGACGACGCGTGTAAGTGGCAGGAGACGACGGCGCAGGTTACGCATGCATAAAGCCTCGGCGGCGCTTGCTTACACGCGCCACATTGAACGATCTCGTGAGGCGGTTCCCGACGGACGGAAGCGCGGCCCAGAGGCCGGACTCTAAAGCAATCTTGGAGATTCCTAAAGGGATTATTACCGAGTTCAGATCGAAATTGCAGTAAATGCGGACAAGAAGAATAGTCAGAATTCCTAAAATTATCACTAATTACATCGTCTTTATCGACGAAATCAAGATTAGGGTTTGGATGAGAAACGGGAAAAGATTGATTACGTAGTAGGGATTTAGGAAGGAGCAAGTGATTTCGATGGTTCTCGTGAGAAGATTTGGCTGATGATGACATTGGAAGAAAGAAAAGTAGTAGAAGAAAGAAAGTAGCTATGAGAAAGAGAAATGGGGGAAATGGGAGGAATGCGGCGGTGGGTATACTTCATGGATTGATGGTGACGATTGGAGAGAGCGCGGCGGCGGTGGCGGTGGGTGGCGTTATTTTCTTGATGGGGACGATGACTCCAGATCTGTTTGCACCCTCCCTTCTTTTTGTTTCTGCTCTCAAGTCCAGTCCGGAGGATTTTTTCTTTTTGTTTCTTTTTTTTTTTTCCTTTTTGCTAATATATTAATGATTTTTTCTAACGGTTACAAAAAAGAACAATCAAATTAAATAAAATCATCTTATTATTAATAGAGTTCCTTTTAGGGCAAAATAAATTAAATTAAAAAAACTTAAATACAATTATTTGTTATATCGTATAAAAACATCAGAAAAAGTTTCACATTCTCATTAAATTTTGAATTTGTGTGCTAATAATCATCACGTTTTTTACAAAATTTACGTTCGAAAAAAGTTCTCGACCAAATTACTTAAAACGATTCTGATTGTTTGCCATGTTATATAAATACACCAGAAAAAAGTTTCACATTCCCATTAATGCCCGAATTTGTATACTAATCATTATGTTTTAAACAAAATTAGGTCCGAAAAAAATTCTCCAGAAAATTACTTAAAACGATTTTGAATGTTTGTCATTTTGTAAAAATACATCAGATAAAGTTTCACATTCCCATTAAAGCCTGAATTCCTGTGCTAATCGTCACATTTTTTACAAAATTTAGGGCCGAAGAAAACTCTCCAGAAAATTACTTAAAAAGATTTTATTTGTTTGTCATGTTGTAAAAATACATAAGACAAAGTTTCACATTCCCATTAAAGCTCAAATTCGTGTGCTAATCATTACAGTTTTTTACAAAATTTAGGTCTGATAAAAATACTCTATAAAATTACTTAAAACGATTCTGAATGCTTTTCATTTTTAATAAATACACAAGAAAAAGTTTCACATTACCATTATAGCTCGCATTTGTGTGCTAATCATCACGTTTTTTACAAAATTTAGGTTCGAAAAAAAAGCTCTCAGAAAAATTGTTTGAAATAATTTTTATTGTTTGTTATTTTGTAAAATTACATCAGACAAAGTTTACATTCCCATTAAAGCTCGAATTTGTGTGCTAATCATCACATTTTTTATAAATTTTTGGCCCAAAAAAAAAAAAGTTATCTACAAAATTGCTTAAAACAATTCTAATTATTTGTCATGTTGTAAAAATACACCCGAAAAAGTTTGACATTCCCAATAATGTACGAATTTGTGTTCTAATCATTACGTTTTTACAAAATTTTGGTCAGGAAAAAAGTTCTCGACAAAATTACTTAAAACGATTCTAATTGTTTGTCACATTGTATAAATTCACTAGAAAAAGTTTCACATTTCAATTAAAGTCCGAATTCGTGTGCTAATTAATCATTACGTTTTTTATTAATTTTTGGTTAAAAATAAGTTTTTCACAAAATTGCTTAAAACAATTCTGATTGTTTGTCATATTATAAAAATACACAAGTAATAAAGTACGAATACGTGCGCTAATCATTACGTTTTTTGCAAAATTTAGGTTCAGAAAAAAGTTCTCGATAAAATTGCTTAAAACGATTCTGATTGTTTGTCATGTTGTATAAATACACCAGAAAAGTTTCACATTCCTATTAATGCCTAAATTCGTGTGCTATATTAATTACGTTTTTTACAAAATTTTAGTTCGAAAAAAGTTCTCCAGAAAATTGCTGAAAACAATTCTGATTATTTGTAATGTGTTAAAAATACACATTTCCATTAAAGCCCAATTCGTATATTAATCATCACGTTTTTTGCAAAATTTTAGTCCGAAAAAAATGTTCCAAAAAATTGTTTAAAACAATTCTAAATGTTTGTTATGTTTTATAAATAAAGACAAAGTTTCACATTCCATTAAAGCCTGAATTCGTGTGTTAATCATTACGATTTCTACAAATTTTTGTTCAAAAAAATTCTACAGAAAATTGCTTAAAACGATTATGAATGTTTGTGATGTTTTATAAATACAGACAAAGCCATTAAAGTCCGAACTCGTGTGCTAATTATCACTTTTTTTCAAATTTTTGGTTCAAAAAAAGTTCTCTGCATAATTGTTTAAAACGATTCTGAATATTTGCTATGTTTTATAGATACACCAGACAAAGTTTCACATTCCTATTAAAGCCCTAATTCATGTGTTAATCATCACTTTTCTAAAAAAAATTTGATTGAAAAAATGTTCCCTACAAAATTACTTAAAACAATTATGATTGTTTGTCATATCGTAAAAATACACAAGAAAAAGTTTTACATTCCCAGTAAAGTACGAATTCGTGTGTTAATCATCACTTTTTTTCAAAATTTAAGTCCGGAAAAAGGTCTCAACAAGATTGCTTTAAATGATTCTTATTGTTTGTCATGTTGTATAAATACACTAGAAAAAGTTTCACATTCCCATTAAAGCTCGAATTACGTGTGCTAATTATCACGTCTTTTACAAAATTTAGGTCAAAAAAAAATTCTCCAGAAAATTACTTAAAACGATTCTGATTGTTTGTCATGTTGTAAAAATACATAAGACAAAATTTTACATTCCCATTGAAACTCGAATTGGTGTACTAATTATCACATTTTTTTACAAAATTTACGTACAAAAAAAATTCTCCAGAAAATTACTTAAAACGATTGTAAATGTTTGTCATGTTTTATAAATACACTAGACAAAGTTTCACATTCCCATTAAAGCCCGAACTCGTGTGTTAATCATCCCATTTTTTACAAATTTTCGGTCAAAAAAAGTTCTTTATAATTGTTTAAAACGATTCCGAATGTTGGTCATGTTTTATAAATACACCAGACAATGTTTCATATTCCCATTAAAGCCCTAATTTGTGTGTTAATCATTACGTTTTTTACAAAATTTAGGTTCGAAAAAAAAGTTCTCGATAAAATTGCTTAAAACGATTCTGATTGTTTTTCACGTTATACAAATAAACCAGAAAAAGTTTCACAATCCCATTAAAGCCAGAATTCGTGTGTTAATCATCACGTTTTTTACAAAATTTTGATTCGAAAAAATATCCTCCAGAAAATTGCTTAAAACGATTTTAATTATTTGTCGTCATATTGTAAAAATACACTAAAAAAAGTTTCACATTCCCAATAAAGTACGAATTCGTCAACATGGTTCAAAGCTTTTTCAACTAGCTTTATACTTTATTAGTATTAACACTTGACTTAAGGGACAAATTATACAAACACATATAGGAGTACTATTTATTTTCCCTTTTGGGTGTATGGCATGGGCAATGTGGAGGGTGACTTTATCCTAAAGAAGAGGAATAAAGTGAGGACAGAAGGTTTTGCAATGATGGGGTTGGGGAGGGGGGAGGGGGGAGGGGGGAGGTGGGCATTATTATTTCCTTAGCCACATAGTTTGGTTCACATCATACAAAGCAAAGCAACAATGGCAAAGCCAATAACAAGATACAATTGAGATTATATACTTCATTCATCCCTTCACTTTCCAAAGATCCCAATCACCAAAGAAGAAAACAGAAGCAAAGTATTGTTTATAAAGACAATTCAGATGCAAAATTCCTTTATAAATGAACTGTCTGCTGTCTAAGGAATGATAATGTTCATGAACTTTCTCTTAGCAAATGCCAACCACCACTTGTTAGGAGTTCCATTGGGCCTGTACGCAACGCTCAATAGTCTCCCACTTGTTTCCTCGCGTATTTGCTTCAAATAATTCCTGAACAGCTCTGTACTCGGGAAGTATAAGTAAAAGACTATAAAGGTAATGGATAAATAAGTCACAGTCTGCCTATGGAGGAGAACCAAACTCTGAAGAGGGTCGTATTATTAGCAAAAAGTCCTACAAGGCTAATAACTTTTTAGTTGATGAAACCCTATCATAACAATATAAAAGAGTTCTAAAAGGAAAAGGCAAGAAAATAATTCAACAAAAAAATCAGGAATATAGCAGCTAGTCATTCCAAAAGCAGGCAGTCTTTAGTTATTGCCCCGTATGTAAGCCAATACGGGTTTTGAATCCATTTGAGGGAACTGGAATCAAGTATTAGCAACTAACTCGTTTTCTAAAAAAGGTCGAATATGCTGTCAACCCAAGCCATGAATACATTTACTTGTTATCATGCAAAGGACTAACAAAGAAATAATGGCCTAGTTTTTATGTTTTCAAGCTTTAAGTGACAAACTTCAAGGCAAAACATAGATCACCAATGGCCACAGCAATTAGAAAAGCTTTGGACTCCTAGAGCCCGTACAAATTTCTTAAAGCACATAACTTATCTTTGTTTCATTGTACTTTGATAAGCAAATAGATGCTTGTATGTGTCACTTTTTCATAATTTATTCCAAAATATTGCTGTGAAGGATGTTGATAGTTCATTAGAGAGATAGACACCATAAGACATGCCCCCTACCACACCTCCCTCCCATCTTCACTCTTTTCTTTCAGCCCCATAAGAAAAGAAAAGAAGCAGGATAGAAAAGATAATAACACAGAAAATAAGTGAACTAGAAAGTGGGAGAGGGATCCCAGCACCCTAGTTGCAGGGCACACAACATAATTACTAAGCTATAAACTAGAAACCAATAATATTCAGACAGGAAGCCAATGTTTGCCTATCTTTTTTTTCCATGCATCAGATCATCTTTCTTAGCTTTGAAATTATCAGTCAAAAACTATTTGTACTACATCCTTCCAAATAAGCTTACTCCTCACATAATGTACCCTACCAGATCCAATTAACAAGCTACATTTGCCACCTTACAACTCACATGTGCCTAGCCAGTGGAGTATGATATAGTTAGTTATTTGTGACTCTTTACCTGATTCTTCCTGAGATTGTGGAGGTGTAAATAACCCTGGAAAAGGAAAACCTGGTTCCCCAGGCACGGAAACCTTTTCCAATCCCAGGTTAATAATTGCCTTTGTTCCTTCAGCTAAAGTTCTGCAGCCTTCTAGTCTTTTCAGCGCAACATTTATATAGAACGTTAAATAAATAAGGAGTTTATCAGCTGAGCTTTTGAGTTCAAAGTTTCTGAAGAAGACATTAGCTCTAAAGAATGTGATTGCTTCATCAACAATGTCTGTTCTATCTGCATATAATAATCAATAGCATTACTGGAAAAGTTCATACATTTCGTGACCAAGTGAATATAGAAAACTAATGTTACTAAAACAGAAAAAGGAAAGAAAGAAACACTAAACCTTGCTCAGAAGCAGGAGCAGGTCCTTTAATATGGCTCTTCAAAGCAAGAAGGGGACACCCACAAGCTTTTCTAATTCCTTCCTCATCAACAAAACTTGAATGGTAAACCTGTAACCAAATACAAAAGATAAAGCCAA
The DNA here is from genome assembly GCA_028651295.1 of Catharanthus roseus. Classification (NCBI taxonomy): domain Eukaryota; kingdom Viridiplantae; phylum Streptophyta; class Magnoliopsida; order Gentianales; family Apocynaceae; genus Catharanthus; species Catharanthus roseus. The sequence goes on from JAPQWS010000035.1 coordinate 11,439, forward strand.
TGCAACATATAATTCAATCATCTAACACATGGCTCTTTTATAACACAAAGAAGAACAAATGAAAGAATAATCATCAATCCACTAATATAGAAACAACTACAAACTTCGATCATCCTATAATACTAAAAGGAAGAAAAGAGGCAAAATATACAAGACAGGAGAATGAACTGAAGACTCATTAACAGTTGATGTTCCTTCGTTTTCATAATTCATCAGGTAATCAATGGAAATTCAGAGTAAAGCAAGGACTGGAATTAAGAAGAAAACCAAAAGGAAACATTCGTCAAGAAATCCAGAACTAAAAGTTATATTAACAAGACAACTAGCTGATGTCCCATCACACATTATTATCTAAAAATACTATGGAAATTATAAATAGGCCTTGATTCATTTTTCTGCTCTGAGCAGCCTTTTCTTATCTCAATAATTCAAATCAAACTTTCTTCAAAATTCTTCTCTACAAGTGAAACAATATCCATTCTTTTATAAATAGCAACTAAAATATCTGCTATTTTAAGGTTATCAGCAGTTAGAACACAGACTGATCTCCCTCTAAAATCTCATCAAAAACTCATGCACCAAGAATAAAAATTTCAAATCAGCCAAAAAATGCAGATAAATTAAGCCTAAGCCCTAACTCATTCAAGATTACAACTTTCGGACGCCGTCTTACTATGTTTCTCTACCTTTTCTTCATTATCTAGGAATGTTCTGCATATCTTAAAACGATTACCCTAGATAATGAGGAGCTCATAAGAAGAAGAAATGAAAGGACAGAAATAGATTAGAAACTATCTCACCATTTTTAAATCATAAGCCTCCAATTATACCGTTTTCTTCCGAGTTTCAGCAATCAATTTAAAATCAGACAAGGCCACAAAAAAATCAATTAAATTGAAGAAAAAATGGGAACTGCACTAGGAATCGAGCTCTGTCAATGGCAGATCATCATTCGTCAATGGTTTTCTGATCAGACGAGATGAAAGCGTCGGGTGGATTTGGAGGGTTTTTGACCTGTTTGGCCCGCACTGTCAGTTCGTTATTGAGCTCCTCCGCGAATGACCTGTCGTTGGAAGACTGAACGCATTCAGTTAAAGCAACAGTAGAAGTGGGCCTAGTTGGACTCTATTCGATGGTGGGGAGGCCCAATGAATCATGGTCCAGCCTCCCAAACCCCGATTGGGTTAGTATATGATTTTTTATTTTTTTTTACTTATCACATCTTAAATATTTAAACTTCAAGTTCGGGATTATTTAATGTATTTTTTAATACACATTTTATATTAATTTTTAGTACTTAAAGAATATATTAGACGATTCGATTGATTTTTTTCCTCATATAGACTAAAATACCTTCAAACAAATGTCGCATTTCATTATTATATTTATATATTTTTCTTAACAAAACAATTAAAATTTTACTTATATATAATTTACTATTATATCCATTTCATAAAATTAAAAATGTTATATATATATATAATAGGAGTTTAGTTTAGGATAAAATTGTAATAAACTAATTTGTAAGAAGATACAATGGACTTTTTAACATCATTTACATCACAATTTGTCAAAATCCTAATTTACATCCCTTCCTATTCCCCTTCCTGATTTCACCTCACCCGAACTAAGGCTAAGAGATTAGCTCATCATTTAATATATTATCAAGTTAGTATATGTTATTATTTATGTCTAATATTTAATAAAATTTGAAAAAATGGCATTAAAATAAAATTGGAGAAAAGGATGTCATTGTACTTGTCCTTTTCTTTCCTTCCAAATCAGTAGCTTTCAACCAATTTTTTTCAAAACCCAGAAAAACTACATTAAGATGATTGTCTCAAGAAAGGGTTTTTTTTCCATATTAAAACTACATTTCAAATAAGTGTTTTCTAGTTGGATTGGTTACGTAAAATATTTTGAATCATGTTTTAATTTTTCGAGTAAGAATCAATAAAATATTCAAAGTTAGTAAGAGTTAGTGAAATGTCTAAAGTCAAGTATTAACTTCCGAGTAAGAGTTAGACTCTACAGGATATTCTATAAGTGAAAGTCTAAATTAGTCTCATCGAGTCCCTAACTTACGAGTTAAAGTTACTATGTCATTTACAACCTCCGGCGTATTTCGGATGTGCCATCCTCCCCCAGGGCTGTATGGACGGATTGTCTAAGAGTCTTGACCTTTTAGCCATGCCTTGAAAGGAACATTTCCCACTTTCTATCATCGTATGATAAGACAGAAGCTAAACTCTTTGGCCGCATGAAGAGCAGAGCTGCACTTTTGCGACTAGCTGAAAGTAATCATTGAATAATGCCTTGTACGCCCGCCTTCCCCTTGGTCGGGCACCGGATTGAAAGGAAGTTTGGGTTCTTACATGCTCACGATTCCAAGAGAATCAACTCGAGTGTGAACTCTTTTTCTATGTCTATATTCGACTAAAGAAAAGTCTACGGACATTACAGTAGACCAAATCCAGATTAGTCCTAATTTTTTGAGTAAAAGTTTGACTCTACTGGACATTACAGTAGGCAAGTCTAGATTAGTATGTGTATCGACACATCTCAAAAGTATAAAAAGAAAAACAAATAACAAACTGAGGATCTTAAACAACTAACTAGAATGAATAGATCACAAGCCTTGAATCCTTTTTTTTTAATCAATTCTACAAGCACAAACAAACATGGCAAAACATAAATCTAAAACATTCTTCCTGTTTTTTTCCCCCTCCATTTTTTTGAACTAACCAAAGAACAAAGCTGAACTGACAAAATTTACAATTTGAAAGAACAGCAAGCCATCAAAGGCAAAAGAATGGATATTACTGAAACTACTACCTATACAAAAAACATCCTATTATATCAAACCTCTTATAATAGCAGCAAATACCTAAGAATATGTGGTTAAATTAAACCAGAAAACGACGATGTTAACATGTAAGGCATACTCGTCAAGGGCCCCTCGTTGGCAAGTAAGTTCGTGAATGTCTTTCACGATGTCAAAAACCGCGTTTGGTTGAGCAAGTTTAAGCGCGTTATCTGACATCCTATGGAGCTCATCTGTTTTCGTGGTGAACCATTCAGCAACAATTTTCGCGGTTTCTTTAGGGCTCCTGGTGAATACGCCTGCACCATTATCCACAACGTATGGAGCGTTTCCCTTCTCCTGCAACAAAACAAGTATGGAAACAGGATTAATGCATGAAAAAGGCTTCCGAATATGAGAATTGAGGCTCCCATTTTGCCTTACTTGTCCAGGAATGTAGTCATTTAGAATAATTGGAAGACCTCTGATTAATGCTTCTGCAATTGTTCCGGGTCCTGCCTACATATCCACGAAGCCAGAAAGCTATAAGTCTCAAGACAATCGCAGGATCAATGTGTAGATAAAGTTTGAGAAGATACTAATGTATATTACTTACTTTTGTAATAATGCAGTCACAAGCAGCCATCCATTTCACCATCTGTGTCTCAAATCCTCTAACCTAAAACAAAAACGAGCGTAACAACATTTAGTATGGCGATATGCTGGAGATTTGGTTTGATTTAGGCTTAGTGAACTAAAATGCAATCACGCGCTTCCAAATCTAGCTACCTTAACAGGGATCTTCCATTCAAGCGACCTTAATGTGTTGGCTAACACTTCATTACGGCCACATATAATAATCAATTGACCAATAGGTTTCCCAAGTTCTTGATCAAACAGAGATTCTCCAAGAGCTTTTGCAGTTTTCTTAACAGGGCCCATCCCTTCGCCACCTCCCATCAGTAGAACTGCTGGTAATTCTGGATCCATTTCGAGCTCAACTCGTGCATCATCCTGTAAACAACCGACAAAACATTAGTTATGAGGATGCTTTCCAACAGAGTTTGCTCTTTCAACTGAAGGAGAAAATATGAATTCACCTTGGTGAGAACAGCACGACAAAAAGAAGGTCGAATGGGTAAACCAAAAACTTGTATTTGAGATTCTTCCAAGCCATCTAGCAAAGCTCTTTTTGCAACCTCCTCCGAGGGACAGTACAATCTATTGACTCCGGGGTTAAACCTAAACAGATACATAATGAAATTCAGAACAAGTAAACCAAGACCAACGGCAAAGGTAATAGAATTTGAAACAAGTAACTAGCCACTCACCATGTGCGATGACAGGTATTGAGGTCGGTAATGACTGTTACAAAGATTACTTTCTTCGTTAAGTTTTGCCATTTAAGAACCCACAAAGGAATATGCTGCATAAGAGGATGAACACTAATGATAATGTCTGGCTTGTACTCCATAAGACCAGCCTCTACTTCCCTGAAATACATAATGAATCAATTAGTAGAAAAACATAAAAACTAGTAGATTATATCGTTAGATACTCGTTCATTTATTTCTTTCTAATCTAACCAATACTATAACTTTTCACTGAGGACGTATGATCACTTCTTTTCAAGCAACCAAGTCAACACCATCTTTTAGCCTTACCAATTGCAAATGTGTTTGTTAACCATAATCGATTTCCACCCAGTTGGAAAACGAACATCACTCTGGGGGATTATTTAATACTTATGACAGAATTGAATAAAGATTTAATGGTAATATTGTACATACTTGGCATAAAAACGCGGCAATTGCAGCAAGATAGAGACTGTGTATCCACCGAGGAGAAGTACCATGAAATGCAACTTTCCAGAGTTGGACATGTTTAACCATGAACTTGTATTGTCGTTCCATGTCGTTCAATGGCCAGCCGGTATACTCCTTCCAAACATCCTTGATGAAAATCTGCCATGATAAAATGTAGTAAGGATTAAACCGAAGCTCAAAGTTGTTATTTTCATACTTCTTGCTGATGCATAGAGCAAAGCAACAGAAAAAAAGAAAGTTGAAGTACAAGAAAGGAAAGACAACGCTTTTAATGTTTTTCTTTATTTATTATTATTTCAAAAGCAACCAAACATGTTAGGTTTCTGATTCTGACATCAGAAAATAAAAAAACTCAATGAAATCAAGAATTCAAGAATTTTGCAGCACCTAAGGTCTACAAAGATTACTAAGATCTTGCAAGAGAGAGAGAGAGAGAGTCGGTTCAAAAGGCATGAGGAAGGTCCAAGACCAAGAATTTTCCACAAATCTTAAGAGTCAAAAGTAACTTCATAACTTGAAATTTCCAAGAGAAATTCCAAAATTGACATGAAAAATACTACTTATGACATAAAAAATATGCAGAACAACCAAATAACCAGTAAAGAGTATCAATATTGAACCGAAAAGATCACCAAACGGGCCAAGAACAGAGAAGGATTGAATCTAAAAAAAACCAAGTTATAAATAGACTTACCCTGTATTCATCCCCAAATTCCAACTTAAATGCATCCCTGATAGCCTCAGCTGAAGCTCGATGACCACCACCAGTATCACTCATAAGAATCAACACATTCTTGGTCCTTTCAGCACCAATCTGCTCCATTTCCAAGATCCCATCTTCCTCAGGGATCTCATACTTTGCCCTTTTTTGGCTACTCCCTCCAAATCCATAAACCCCCACCCTCTGAAACACCGTATTTATAGATTTCCTCGGCGATGCCGCCATTACCATCTCTAAAAATCAACAACCCACCAAAATAATTCAAGAAAAATCAAGAACCCAGTCCCCTCCTGAACTACCGGAAAATGGGATTTCCCGGTAGAAGGAGAAAGACAGAAGTTTCAGCAGGAAAAAAAATCAAAACACAAACAAACTAATTATCCCTTCTGCCTAGAAATGAAAATCCCACAAAATTAGAATTCAAAATCCCAAGAAAAATATTGAATTCTTTTGAAATGGAATAAAAAATGGGATTTTCAGGCAGGCCGGAGAAAGTTAAAGGAATTGTATGATTATTTGCCGGCAATGGTTGTTTTTTTTTCAGTTAATTATATATATATGAAGAAAAAATTGAGGGCAAAAGGAGAACCAGAAATAAGATACTCAGAATAATGCCTTCTTGGCCTGAACAAAGCTTATGGTTGGCCATGTAAGCATCATTTGTAGCCGTCGGATTAGCTTCTTCCTAAGAATGTTCTGATGCGTAGATTCGAATCTTTCACATATATTATTACTTTAATAAATCCAAACATCTGCTTATGATTTTTTGTTTTTTGCAAATGGGTCCTATATTCTTTGGAATATTTCCTTTATTCCCCATGTACTTTTTTTCTCATTGGTTTTCCCATTTTTAAATTTAAATTTACAAACTATGTCATCATTTGTCCATATATTATCTATTTTCTTTGTCCTAACTTGCAAGTTGCAATTTGGAGCTCTTGTCTTCATATAATTAATAATTAACATATGATCATAATTGAGTCATATGCAAAAAGTAATATGTTGTTTGCAACTTTTTTAAATTTTATTGATAATTTTATAAATTTTTAAAAAAGGTTAAAATACTTGTACAAAAAAAAATACCTTATGATAAAAGTTTAAATAGTATGACAAGTATAAAAATAATTATCAATATGTGATGCAATAAATAAAAAAATATAACATTATTTGTCTGTAACAAACATCGATAGCAAACGTTTTTATCAGTACTAATTAACTACGGGTGTTTATCGTCAGTCATTTACAACATGAACTGATCCAACGAATCAAAAGAATTCCTTCAAAAACGAGTTTGTTACTAATAGAAGAATGTTGGTAACTTTTTATTATCGAAGACAGTTTTGTAACAATGAAGTCGATGACTTCTTTTCGTCGATAAATTGAGTTTTTTTTTTATAGTGTAATGAAAATAAACTACAAAGTACAATTATCATTTACCTTGTTATTGAAATAAAACTAACTATAACAAAAATGGGATTACTATAGAAATATTAAAAAATAGAAGGACAATAAAGGCAAATTATGAATTATTAAGTGGGGAAAATAGTATTAAACTCCACAAATATCATGAGTACATATGATTTTGCAATTGGAATAAGCTTAGTTGGACTCAAACCAACTTAGCCTGTCATCATGTGGGATTCAACTAATAAGTCCACTTCAAATTCCCCATTTGTCCATTTAAAGTACTTGGCTTATGTGGATAAGTTTTGAATTTTAAAAAAAATATATTTTTTCTTTTTTAAATTTATAAAATTTAGATTATTCGTAAAAGAAAATATAAAATAAAAGTAAACAAAAAATAAAAAAGACTTTCTAGGTATAAAATCTATCCACATTTTATCGAATAATGCCTTTAAAGGACTAATATTTTCTTATTTTTCTACTAAAACATAGGCTATTTGCATAAAAATAAAAATATCATAATGAATATAATTAGTACAATAATTTATGAGACTTGATGTACCATGTGGAACTCCTACTTTATAATGAATTATTCACTTTATGCTTCAAATAGTATTTTATGGAAAATATGGTAGTTTAATATTGGGGTTTTTGGCTTTTCACAAAAATTATGGCCTTTTCAATTTTTTATATAATGTAAATGGTGTATATATAGTTTTCTTTGGCTAAATAAAAAAAATATTAATAAAATTAGTGTGGTTTAATATAATTCTATTTACTTTTTAGACGATCTGATAATCTTTTAATATGGAAAGAAATAATTTTTTATTTAACTTGTATTCATTATTTTCGTAATGAAAATAATCAAATTTAAAAGAAGTTTTTTAAAAGTGGTATTTAGAAAAAGAATTTTAAAATTTGAAGGTGAGAAAAAGGATAAGTTAATACCAAATAAATCTTAGCTTAAAATAGAATGAACATTTTTATAATGAAGACAAAAACTTTGCTTGGACACTTCAATATAAACATGTCCAAACGTTTTGGATTCATGTTCTTGTCCTAATAAATTAATTCTTTATGTATATATGTTCTATTATGTAAATCATGGTGACTCAGTGGTCTTACAGACTGGAGGCTAGGGGCACAGTGCACGCATGATGAACCACTTTCTACATTGAAGAGATTGAAATTCCCACACTGCCGTTGCCAGAATTCGAACCTTGGCTCTTGGACCAACTCTGCAGCCCCAAAACCAACTGAGCTACGCCCATGCGGGCATGTTCTATTTCTTTCTTGTTAATTACTAGCTTGTTCCTTTGTTCCTAGTATTTTACTCTTCATAAGTTGAAGCATCTTTTGTTTAAAGTCTCGTGTTTAGTTAGTTTATATTTTTTCCGGTAAAAATATTTTAAGGTGTTTGAAAATAGTTAAAAATATAAGTCTTTTTACATATTTTAATGAATATTTATTGTATTTTTTCTATCTTTACACCTCTCTTTATCATTTATTCTGTCTTTCATTATTTATTAAGGGTGAAGAGGGTATTTTGTTTCAAAACTACTCTTATTTTCAATAACCTTAAATTTTGCGCGTAAGTCCAAAACCTGAGGAAATATAAGAATCCAAAGATCTTGAAGTAGAACACGGCCGTCCGATCGGCATGGTTTAATCGAGGTTGTACATGTATCATAAATCACTTATTAAAGGTTTTTTTAAAAGGAAAATAGAATTATATATTATATTCGTAAAAGTTGTATGAGCTATATTCGATAGAATGTCACAAGTTCATTCGCGAGGAACAAAAGAAAGTAGACCCGGATCTTAGCTAGATGATGGGACGAGTGATTACCCTGACGTATAAACATGTCAACAAATAATGTTAAAAAAATCTATACTATTAAGTGGAGGACAAAAACTCCAAACTTCGAGTACTCATCTCCATAAATAGAGAGGTTGTTGACAAGTGAATCACTCTCGATGACCAAATGTGCAGACAGAAAGTTAAAAAGGAGCCAATCATATATCTCAATTATCCGTTATTAAAAAATATTGATGATATAATATGATATCTTGTCATAACGAGCAATAAGTATACTTATTTGACATTTTTATTAACCTTATGAATATACGTTGCATGAAAATACGACCATGCAAATAATACTTTAAAATGTAAATATAGTTTATACATGCCATCATTTTACGTAGGGGGAGATTTACATATGATATATACACCATATAAAAGGCATACAATTTCAAATTTAACAAAAAATAGTATATATCAATCATTTTTTATAAAATTTAACTTCTACTATATTAACTCTATGGTAATTTTTCGGTGAAAGGGAAGGCGGTTGACCCCTTCTTTCAATGTAGTTCCGTGTATGATAAAGGGTACTCTAATATATATATATATATATATATATATGATTTGGAAGCAGAAAAGAGCGAAATGGGCAGAAATAAGGGCATAGGATTATGGTGAAGGCAGAAAGAAATCGTGGAAGCAATGTAGTGAATGCCGTAAACGGAATCGAAGGGGCAGAGAAGAAGTGAATTAATACCAGCTCTTCCCTTAAAAGAATTTAAAGAAAAATGTCTTTAATCTTAAAAGATAAATTACTCCCTTCCGTAAAAAAATATAAGGAGTTTTAGACTCATAAAAAATATAAAAAGTTTTTATAATTTTTAATAAGTATTTATTGAACTATTTCCATGTTTATCATCTCATTATCTATTCATTTCATCGTTTATGAAGGGTAAAAAGGATATTGATGGTGACAACCCATCGAGTTATTTATTTGGTCTCAATTTTTTTGAGTTCGAGTGAGAACACCCCATCGAGTTATTTATTTAGGTAACAAAATGCTTATTTAATAATTTCGTAATTAAATTATAAAATTAAAATAACGTATATGATAAGAATTTCAAGGTAATATCATAGATATTTTTTTGGAGAATAAAACAATCCTCCTCGGGAATTTAAAAATTATTAGATATTTTAATAAAAATTTGTCTTATTTTTAAGATTCTTAAACTACGTACAAATAATTAAAACTCTTTATATTTATGACGCGGAGGAGTATAATTTATAACTACTCATATTTGTCTCGAGAGAGAAGTCTTTTTTCTTTTTTATACGAAAGAAAGAAACGCAGCCATTATTGACGTAATTAATACCTCATAAATCACGAGAAAATATGACATTTAGTACTAAATAAGATTTATATGACGCTTTAGATAACTTCATCCATTGATTAATAACAAGCAATTACTAACAAGAGATGATCATCTCATTGAAATGCATAACTCATCATAATTACCTTCTATATTTTCTTATGCATGTAGTTTTATTTAACTCAAGAAGAAAAGCCAAGAACAGAAAACATCAAAGATCAAATGGTAAATTTTAACCAGATACATAAGGCATACAAAATCATTTGCATTCCATCCCTAATACACCATATGGTGAGACAAAATTTGCAGTCACATATATTGAAGATTGTTTCTTCACCAAAAACTCCATAATATAACGAAATTAACTAAAAAGAGTCTACCAGACAAAAAAGGAAATTAAAACCGCCTTCATAGTATGCATATGAAGCAGCCTATATTGCATCTTATGTTTCTGTCCTATCTCAAAAGCATATTTTCTAGATGAAAGGTCAAGAGCTGTACAATCACTTCTTCTGCTCTACCTCGCCGCTGCCATTCTTCCCCCCTATGGAATCAGACATCTCGGCACACTGGGCAGGATGGATCCATTCGTTCAGCTTCGCAAGTTTTCTCTTCCAGACAGTCAGCATGAGAAAAATGACCACAACATAAAACTGCCACTGTTGAAGGTTCAAAGGGAGAAATAGAATTCCCACCATTGAGCGGTTTCTTTATCAAGAGCTTCTGGCATATACTGCACAGCTTCCCTATCTCATGCAATGGTACATCTGCTGACAATGGAAATGGACTCAGTGCCAACCTACTAGTACTTGCTGGTGTTTGAATTCCTCCAGGTATGCTCCCTGAAAAATAATACCATGTCGGTGTTAGAACAATAGATCTTATCAAACGCTACATTTATTAGGAAGGTATTTTAAGGGAACCAAACCCCTGCATTTATTAAAATATAAACTATCCCAAGAAGTCGGACTTCATCTATGACTACAGCAAGTTATCCAGAGAAGAATTCCGGCTAACTAGAAAGTTGAGCTTCTTTGTCCGGGTGAATAGTGTAAATTGAAAAGGGACTTTTACCTTCTCTTATTTCTTGCAATGGTAGATGCATTGATTCCTTTCACAAATCAGATGAAACAAATAAATAAAATGCACCTGTACGCTGTACAGAAACATCTGCACGGCTTCTTTTGGCAGTCTTGAAAATGACTGTTTCATCATTCGCAGGAATAACCCTTGCATGTGAAGTTGGCGCATCAGCATGGCCAACTGTGTTTCGCCGAGAATATTTGCGGGTAAACAGACTAGGATTCCTCATAAAAATTGCACGGCCAAAACGATTCTGGCAGGCTGGTGGTATTGGTAAATGGGAACTCTTTCGTGGCATAATAGAATCATCCACAGGCTCTAAGATGGACGAGGCAGGTGTTGCGGCATTATTTGCAACTTGAGAAGGCTCCTACAAATAAGCCAAGAAGTAAAAGAAAAAATGAGTTAGAGCGAGTATTACAAACCACTACATTTTTAGATTCGATAGACTTCCCCAGACTGAGGGTCAAAGAAATGAGAGAGTAAAACAGGAACTGATGCACGTTAAGAATAATGAGATAGTCTATGTCCATTACAAATTGAAAAAAACTGCAAACCTGTTGGGGCAATGCATCCATTTGAGATGAATTTGCCAAAACATCTGCAATATTCCAGAGGAATCATAATTGTCAGAGATAGCTCAAAACACTTGTTTCGAGAAACTTTGTCACAGAATGTTCAACTGAGGTTAACAAAAAAAATATAAAATGTTCCAGCAGACTGATCAAGGGAAGTAAGTAGTCAAGAGATAATCTTTCTCATCAAGTATTATAAATGAGGAAAAAAAAACACACACAGACGCACAAACCACTATATGCAGTTCTTCTTTGAAAAGAAGAAAAGGATAAAAATATCTACTAGTTAAATTAACAGCTTTTACTAGAGTGTCACATTTTTAAATAGGGAAAAAGCATCATTAAAGGTTAGAGTAAGCGCAGAATAACTAAATAGTGCCTGTATACACTGTCAACTCATTTGGCGCAACATCAAACACTTGCATGAAGATTCTAAAATTGTAGTTATAAACAAATCCAGTTCCTTTAACCATATACATCGGCATGCACTTATCAGAAATAATAGAATCACTTACCTAACACCCAACACTGAAAAGTTGAGTGAGCACCATGACCAAAGTTTTCAAGAAATAGATAAAGCACCGTAAAGAAGGTGCTGCATAAATATGTATCAAAACTTAAAAGATTTCTTGTTACAGATAAGCTACAGTTTTTGGCAATTCTACACATCCACGAGAAGGAAATAAGTGAACTAAGAGTCATGATCTCCGGTTATGAGCATACTACAATTACTTCAAGTGAAATATTCAACTACCAACGAATACGAAGAAAGTGAAAAACCAACTAAGAGTGGGAATGTGGTTTCTAAGCAGAAAATTGATTGAAGATGGGAGGAAAAAGGAATTATTGAAAATGATGCAAAATCAGAGCTCTAACAGTCATGATTTAAACAAATATGGTACAAGTAGAATTAGAAAGTTTCTTACTTGCATTTGAAGCTTAAGTTTAATAACATTCAATCAAAGCAGACAATTTCTTGACTCTCAGTACATAGGACTTCTATAAACACCGTAATTTATTCTACTCTAAGAATTATATCATTAACAGGGCATACAAAAGAATGAGAATCAAGATTGTATTTCAGCAAATTAGGCGAAGGACAAGGAAATATCAGCTCGTCCACACTTGCAGACAGCAGAGAATGTAACCATGCACAATCAATCCAAATTTCTTTCGAATAAACCAAATAAAAAATCATTCAATTGATGCATTCCTCATGAATCAAAATACTTCTTTCACTTTCCATTTTTTCCCCAAATCAGTATGCATCAAGAAAAGATAGTATTTTTCCTGATGTTTTCAAGGCACCTGAAATAAATTAATCAAACCCATTACATTTTAGCACAAACCCAAAATCTCCCATAAAAAGTTCTCCAATCTTAATCAACAAATTCAAGGGAAAAAAACCCCACAAAAGTTACGAATTTTCATAAGCATTGATCAAAGGAACCAGAACCCACCATTACCTGAAGTAGAACCTTTCTTCGGCACAGCTCTTCTCTTTCTCTTTCCCATTCCACCGTTCTCTCTTATACAAGAAAAAATCGAACGGTGTTATGATTAAAATTAAAAAAAAAATTAAGCAGATAGTAAAATTCAAAGTAATTAAAGATTCTCGTAACAAATTAAATTAAAAAAAATAAATTACAACTTCGACGGCTAGGAAGGCACTAAAATGTAGGGTTTTGGCCGTGATTGAGTTGGGGAAAAAAGGGTTTGCGGTCTTGCGATGAAAGAGCAGGAGACAACGGAGGTACAATCGAAGCAAAATTTTTGCATATATAGAGAGCATTCTAGAGAGAGAAAAACATGAGCGGTTTATCGGTGGCTCCTCACTGGAGAAGAGAGAGAAAGAAAGAGACTCTGCGTATCTCAGATAGGAAAAGTGGACAGAGATGGAATAATAAACACGTGTTTTCCCAAAAAATAATTTCCTTTTCTCCCTTATAATTTAATAAATTTTATTAATAAAATATATCAAATTAAAAATATTACAGAAAATGATCGAACCAATGAGGAAATGTAGGTCCGAAATGATTTTTTTTTTTTTTGTTGAGGGTGTGGTATTTGGACTTACCTTAGTGAGCCAATTTTAAGATTTTTTCTTTTTATTTTTTATTTTTTTATATGCTAACATGAAATGAAACTTGGGATTTTTTATAATAATGAGCTGTTGGATTGGACTTCTCAATGGGCTTAGAGCCAACTTTATTTTAAAATTGGGTTCATCCCACAAGAAAAATTGCAATTAATAAAGAATTATAGTTCCATAGCTTTGGGCCTTTCTTGGGCTACAAAATATAAAGTTTGGGCTATTATAGAGATTGAATATGAGCTCAAGTTTGGCCTTTTTACATACAATAGGCAAAGAGCAGCCCAAATGATCCATGGAGGAGGTCCAAAAAGTTAATAAGCCTACATTTGAAACGCAAACAATAAAAAAAAAAAAACACAAAGATCTTTAATTTTGAGAGATGAGAATTTATATAAATAATTTTTTGAAATTTTGTTGACAAATTATGAAAAAAAAACTACTTACATAAAATTATGAAGTTTTGTAAATAATTTTTTTATAAATATTTAGGACTGTTGACTATTTGGACCTCATTTAATTGCATTTCGAAAATATTTTTCTTTATTTTCTCATTTAAAGAAGAAAAAAAGAAAAAATAGATCAATGTCTTTACACAGCGTTTGGTATATTAAAATAAAATAAAAATGAATAGTATTTTTTATTTTTCTTTCCATTTTATTAATACGTAAACTTGAAATTAAATACTCATTTCGAAAAAACAAAATTGAGACATAAGAAAATATTATTTTACCCAAGAAATGAAAATGTTAAAAAACAATATAGTGAAGATTATTATATATTCAAAATATCAAACAAAGAATATTACAAATTACGTCTCAAACAAAAATGATTGAAATAAAAGCACATATATATGATTGAAGAAAAGGATAAATTGTCCCTAATAATCATTCTTTCTCTCCACAAATTTTCAAGAAATCCAATTATAAAGTTTTGAGATAATAATCATATATAATTAGTGGATATTAATTATTAATGAAAAAAATTGTTTATCTCTAATAAAGAGACTTTTCTAGTTTCTAGTATAAGTTGGGTTTCTTTCTTGTCATTTGTCATTTCTCCTTTAATTTGTTGAACCTTTTGTCATTTTAACTTGTAATTGATTAGACAGAATCTAACATCTAATCATGAATTTCCTTATTAAAACTCATGAGAAAAAAAAAAAAACTTCAATTAAGTGTTTTTTTAAAAATTATAATTTGATTAAAATATAAAAACTATGTTATTAAGATATATCCTACTATTCGATATTCTTGACACGGTTGAGAATGAGAATCTCACATTAGCTAATTAAAGAAAACAATTACTAGGGCTTGGGCAATCCTCCCCTCTCCCCTCTTGAGGTACCTTTTTGGGGGTGATAGGCCAAAGCCAAAAAAAATTTTAATATGGTATCGGAGCCATGATGTTGGGCCATCCGCAGATGTCCAATCATGTAGAATGCCACGCTCCAGGTCCAAAAATGATCAGCCTGGGCGTGAGGGGGTGTGTTGAGGATGAGAATCTCACATCGGCTAATTAAAGAAAACAATTACTAGACTTGGGCAATCCTCCCTTTTGAGGTACCTTTTGGGGAGAGTTAGGCCCAAGCCCAAAAA
Source organism: Catharanthus roseus (assembly GCA_028651295.1). NCBI lineage: Eukaryota > Viridiplantae > Streptophyta > Magnoliopsida > Gentianales > Apocynaceae > Catharanthus > Catharanthus roseus. The sequence goes on from JAPQWS010000035.1 coordinate 26,715, forward strand.
ATTCTAATATGGTATCGAGTCATGATGTTGGGCCATCCGCAGATGTCCAATCCTGCGAGAATGTCACGCTCCAAGCCCAAAAATGATCGGGTTTGGGCGTGAGGAGGTGTGTTGAGAATGAGAATCTCTCATCGGTTACTTATAAAGACTTAGGGCAATCCTCTCCTCTTAAGGTACGCTTTTTGGGGTGAGTTATGCCCAAATTCAAAAAAATTCTAATAGACACAGTAAGAATAAATTTCAATTTGATATCAAAACCAGGACATTCACAATACGTTTACTAACCATGGAATTAAATAGAAATTCATTTAGGGCATGCCAAAGAATTAATTTCTTATGTATAATAAGTGCTAACAACTAGAAATCTTGAGGCAAAATGCCACCCAACTCCAATACATTTCAACCTATAAATATTATTGTATTGTCCCTTTGGGAGTGACCCCTCACCCAATCATGTTTTATAGTACTAGAGATATAGATCTCACCTTGCATCATCACTTATATTATAATTTGTTCATCATATATTATAATATCTATTCATAAATAATGAAATCTTACCTAAAAAAATGAAATCTATATTATGTTATTAATATACGAAAAAAATCTTAATATAAAAATTGCAATGGCAAGATAGTAGTTCGATGTTAAAAAGTACTTTTTTATCCGGTTAGAGTTCTATATTTGAACCCTAATGAAAAAAAAAGGAAAAGAAAAAACGATGAAACTCTTTTTTAACTAAAACTTAATATAAGAATTGTTACATTATTGGTGGATTAATAGTTTAGTATACACAAACGATCTTAATAAAGAAAAACACAAATTTCTTTTTTAAATAAAATGAGAGGTATTTTTATCTAGAATTTCATTTCACCTCGAATAAGTTTGGAATTATTTTCATTTCACTATCTGAATAAAGAAATAAGAACAGAATGTTAATTTCCTTTTAGTTACGTATGATAAAATTATTATTCAGTGTATAAATAGAATAAAATTTTATAATGTATAAATTAAATAATTACTAAATATTTATCGATTACTAAGAGTCATTACTAAACTATAGTATGGCTCCCAGTTATTTGCCGTCACATTTTTACCTCTGTTCCAGCTTTTCTTTTTTCTTTCCTCCTAACCGATTAACAATGGGATGACGAAGAATAAGAAAACCACTTTGAAATCATTACAGTCTGCGTACCTATCTCTTATTCGTCCTTAGATTTTTCTTCACCTAAAGAAATTTACCTGTTCTTCACGTTAGAAATTTTAATATATATATATATATATATAATGGTAGCAGAAGCAGCATATTCTATTTCTATGATGGGCAAAGACATTGATAACGGTGGGCTGTCAAATAATAGTTTGTTTGTCTAATAATTTTTATGGCAACAGAAGATGATGAGATGAGATCTGAGGAAATGAAGTAATGAAGATGGATCTTTGTTTTGAAAGCTGAGAATGAACATGGCTTCTTAGCCATGGAATGGACCCACAGACCAGCCATGACAGCACAATCTTAACCTTCATCTGCTCAACTAGTCTCTTGTCTCTTCCCCCCCTTCATCATCATCCCCACAAACAAAACATAACATGGATCATTATCAAAGTATCCAATTCAAATTTTAAAAATATTTTTATCATGTTTTGTGTTCTTGGGTTTAAGAGCATAACTAAATTATAGTATAAGTATTGATAAGAGATAGGAATATTCCATTCAGGATCTGATCTAACGTCTTCGTTAAGAGTTTCAAACTTAATTCAAGATTCCCTTAAGACAGGCTCTAGTGTTTCGTTAAGGGTTTTAAACTCAGTTCAAGACTATATGTTCTAAGGTGTGAGATTCCAAACGTAGCTTCCACTTTGCATAATGTAACATTTAGTTCTCACACGTTTAGTTGGTAATCATATTCTGTACCATATCATGTCTCGCGTTGGAAGGTCTACGAGAACACCACTTGTCGGATAAACAATGCTAACGAGAATATCAAAATAGATATCCTGAGGATAATTACTGTGAATACTTATGCCCATACTTATATACCACACAGTATATCTTATTTATCTCGTGTAAGATAAAAGTGTGTTACTTTGTCTTTTGATAGAGCTTTATCGTCTATATTGTGATCCTATGTTAGCTCTAATTTAGTTCACGGAGGGGAATGGGGAGAGAAAGGGGAGGGAGAGTGGCACCATTTACTTCCAGTAGGAAAGTATATTCATTTTTATTTCAAAATTGTTTGGTTGGAGTAGAAGTAAAGTAAATCACATTTACTCCCCTCCGATTAGTTGGGTTGAAAAGTGAGAGGTAAACTAATTTATAAGAGGACAAAATGGACTTTTTAACATCATTTACATCTTAATCAGTCCCAGTTTTGGGAGGGCTAATTTCGTTTGACATAGAGGGGACTCATTTATATCCCTTCCCGAACTTTACATTCAGTAACCAAACGACGTAAATGAAACATTTCTGTCCTGATTTACATGCGACTCCCTCTCCTAATTTCATTCCAACTAAACTAAGGCATAGTTTGATACAATTAAAGATACTTTCCTTATAAATACAATTAGACACGCTTAAAATACACTATATTTAGACAAAGAAAATGCATCAAATTAACATCATAATAATTAAAACCAAGACAAAATATATATACATACAAGAAAACCCTCATCAGTATTTGTATATATTAGGTGTTAGAATTCAAGAAATTTTTTTCCAAATTAATTGTATTATCCATTTAGGAGTTTTTGGAACCTTAGAATGGACATAAAAGAGGTTGAGAACCTCTCAAAATTGTCCATTTATCTCATAGCTAAGAGGAAATAGACGTTTCTTTTTCTTGATTCTAAATAGTAAGACAGAAAGTGAAGAGATGATTTTTATTGTGTGGTCAAAATGATGAGATTTTTGCATCTTATTCCCTTTGCCCCTTTTTTTTTTTTTCTTTTTTTTATTCCTTAGCTTTATTTTTATTTCTTGTTGAAATACATTGGATTCCAAAGGGTGCTTCGATTCTCTATCTCTAAAAACAAATTTGTCTCCCAATTATTTTGATACCTTCGAAAGGAATCCGGTATTCATTCTCATTTCTTTGATACATCTGATAAGTTTCTAACTAATTCGAATTCAATTTATAGAATATGTGTACAGTTTAACTTATATTCAGAAGTTAGAATCTGATTATGAGTATTTCACGCTATCAGTAACAAATTTTTTAATTTGGTGTAACTTATAGAAGAAAATAACGGAATAAAATTAAAAGGGATAAAATTTTCACTTTGTGTTTCACAAATATTTATAAAAGTATAATTATATTAAAAAAATTTAAAAAATAACCACTTTTTTTATTTCTCCAATTGCATTTCTCTCTTGGAATAAAAGTAGCAGCATCACATTCTTGCACGGCATGCCTACCAAGATCTTTTTCTTTATTTTTTTTCTTTTTTTCAAAAAAAAAAAAAAAAGAAAAGCACACAGAATCAATATCAATTTCATCCAATATTCACTAGTTTTGACAAAATCATTAACCAATCTTAATCTAATTTTTATCTGTAAAAATCCAATCTTAATCATAATTATAGTCATTATGATGGTTCGAATAATTGTCAGTAACATTCTCAGTAATTTTCATAATATAAAGTAATTTTAATAGAAGAAATATTATATAAAATAATGTTATAAGAGATATTATAGAGAATGTTACACACGATTATAAATAAATATTATAAAAAACATTAATTATAGACGATTTTGAGTGATTTTTTACACACTTTTTGCCATTCTGCTTTTTCTTGATAATGGCTATAATAATTATAAATAGTAATTGTCTTTTTGTTATTTTTGGGTGAATAATTGTATTTTTGGTTAATTACCCAAAAAACTAAAGCATCAAAAGGCTTATAATGCTGGTGGAGCCCATTCTAATTACCCATATTGTTTATTTTTCTTTCTTTTTTTTTTTTTTGAAAGGCTTTATTATTTAGTTTTTCTATATATGAAATTATTATTATTATTTGAAAACCGTGAAATTATTAATTACTTTTATATTTTGACCGGACAAACAATATATATTTACTTAAAAAAAATTAAAAAAGAAGATGAGCTCTAATCTCCACGTCAAATACATGAAGTAGAAGATAAGAATCTTCCTTTTATTTTATTTTTTATTTTTAAGTAATACCTTTTTTGTTTTACCTAGTCAAAGTATAAAAGTAATTAATAATTTCACATATAAAAAAAATAATATTCCACACTGCCTTCTCTCTCTCCAAATCCAATTTGAGGAAGAAAATTTAAAAAAAATGAAAAATACAAGATAAAACAAGCAAAACAAACAACCCAATTTTCAAATATGAACATTATAATTCTTTTTTTTAAAAGAACAATAAGATATTAATGAGGACGATTCATACATGTTTTATTATTTTATGTATAAATTCTCATATTTATTAATAAATATATTAAATTAATCGAACTGTCAAGAAAAAGTATAATTTTAAAAGAAAATTACTTTTTTTTTTTTTTTTTAATCCGGTGGTTAATCAAACCAAGGGCTTTTTGGCAACCCCTAGAAACTCAATTACATAAAGATGATGTATCAAGATGACCTATATTTTACCAAAGATTTCCTTTATATATATATTTTTTTATCTTTTTATTGCATGGTTTTGTAGAAAAACAATTTTCTCACCTAATTTGTATTTGACTTGATTTTTGGCAGCTAAATATTTATTATTTATCTAATAATTAAGTCATTTTCGTGCAAATATGAAATGAAGATCTATATTTTGTGTTAGTCCACATTTGAGTGGTTGACTATAAAAAATAATGTAAAATTAAATTATATTAGAAAAATGCTTCCACATTTATAATAAATAAATCATTAAGTTTAGTTTTATTATTGCATTTTCACACTAACCAATTTATATTTTTCTTACACTTATTTCATAGTTTCAGACACAATTTTATATATTATTCTCTGTTACTTTCTAATTTAATTTATATTATTAATAAAATTTATTTAAAAAAGATAAAATGGTATATAAAGTGATACAGACGAGAATAATTTTATAGCCATAAAGCAAAATGGACTTTTTAAATTTTACCTCATAATACAATTAAAGTTTTTGAAAGAGACTAGTCGTTGCCAATGTTTAGATACTGTCTTCAAAATGGCCAAAAAATTAAAGTCATTAAAACTCTCTCACTAAAAATGAGGAAAAATAAAGACTATTTGCTATATGGCTTTCTCCAAAAAAAAAAAAAAAAATTTAAAAAATTATACGTATTTTTTTAATAATGTTTATTTTTCTCTCAAATTAGGTTGTAATTCGAGAATAGATACGACTGTATTGTTACTGTCGTTAGTATAAATTTGTGTTATTTAATATATTTAATTTTTTTCTTAAAATAAAGATATTTTTTAAACCATTTTCTCATTTTGGAAAGATACTTATGTACTTGGTAAATTTCTTAAAATTTTATTAATACTTATCTTATAATTGTGAAAATAAAAGGAAAAAATTACAAAATTATTAGATTATAATTCAGTACAATTGGATATAATAAATTATTATTAGATACGTATATTAATTAATTATCTTCTTGATGCGATCATCATCTACTTTTTTTAATTCTGCACGTCACACTATACGTTTCAATCATAAAAAAATACTATATATAATTATATATACATTTCTCAAAGTTAATAAATTTATTTTAAAAATCGATATTTTGATAATTTTTTTTTCTGTACAAAATATTTTAGAATCTCTAAATGTGGGAATTTGGAGCTTATTTCAGTACACATCACGTCTTCACTAATAATATATTAATATTTTTATATAGTATTTTATCCATCTAAAATTGAATTAATTTTTTTTTATTTTTATATTGACAATTTTACCCTTACTCAATTTAATTAATTAGATCAACGTTGAGATTTATTGGGATAAATATTTCCTTTTAAAGAATTAAATTATCTAGAAAAACAGCCTCGTCAGCGTTGAGGTCTTTCTACCTTTGGTTTTTGAGCATATATAAACCGCTGCTACTCCCAACCAAATCGTTAGCCACACACATAGGCAGGCACCACCGCAATATACGCTTCTTAATCCCTTCTCTCTATTTAATTTCTTCAAAAAAAAAAAATTTCTTTATTGTTTTCAATCCACCGGAAAAATTCATCTCCGCCGTGATAAGGCAGAGGAAAACAGAGGATGGGTGCGGCGGTACTACCAGATCTTGGTACTGAGATTCTGATCCCGGCTTGTGCAGTCGTTGGTATCGTTTTCGCGCTTTTCCAATGGATTCTTGTGTCTAAGGTTAAACTTTCATCTGATAAGCATCATTCTTCCGCCGCCGCTGCCGCTGACGGAAAGAATGGATTCACTGAAGCACTTATTGAGGAAGAAGAAGGTATTAATGAACATAGTGTTGTTCAGAAGTGCGCCGACATTCAAAACGCCATCTCTGAAGGTATAAATATAACGGCTTCTTAGTTTTCATTTCTCTCTATTTACGCAGAAGCATGCATAAAACTACGACGTTTTTACGTACAGGAATTTCATGAATTGGTTTATTTGTGAAAACAGGACACGTAGTTTTATGTAAAGGTTGGATCTTTAAGGTCATGATCTGTGTCTAATTTTGGAATTAGCGGCGGAGGTTTTAATTGTCAGCTTAATTTTAGCTATAGTTAATTCTATATATTTGTTGTGGTTCTTAGCTAGTCTGAATTTGCATCTACATATTTATACAATTATTTTTATTTTCCCATATAAAGATACAATCTTTATGCTTCTTTGACTCAAAATAGAATTGAGTTGAAGCTCTAGTTTTCTTAGTTAGAAAATTTTCGAACTCTTATTTATGCAATTTTTGGGTTCATTAGGGTGCTTCTGTCTTCCATATTCTTCATTTCGTCGACTGGCAAGTGCCTGAGGAGCTTGAAGATTGGAGAAACTAGTTAATAAAAACCGCGTATTGCTATTTTTTTAAAAAAGTTTTTCTTTGGATTTCTTAAATCTTTCTTGTGCAGCTCGGAAGGTTCATTATTTAGTTATCCGTATTCTGGTCTCTCGCACATTGGTTTTGGCATCTGGATTCAAAAAGATTTACTTTCTTGGTGGTTTTGGTCATATTTATTTAGTGGTCTAATGCTTATACCTTTTTTTCTGACGTGTCTTTGTTGACTTAAGGACTTTTTTTCTTCAGTCGTTCCTGGTTTTCAGTTTTTCATTTTTGTTTAATGCTATTTGAGTTTTTCTTAATTATTTATTTAGTCATTAAATGAAGTCAATTACTGCTAATTAGTCCAAGGCCAGAAAATAGCTATGGTACTAATTCCTTGTGTGGAAGGTATTCAACCCTTGATCTGTTGTAGCTAGCCACCACCATATTATTTCTTTATGTTCTAGATCTATGAGTTGTGTTCCCACGATATTACTACTGTTATCATCCTTGTTGCCGGTGTTGTCACCCTTATCCTCGTTCTCATTGTCGGTGTCATTATGGCGTCATCTTATACGTTATCAAACTTTTTTTTATCTCAGATTCAATATCTTATTTCTTCTTGTCCTTTTTTATGGATGAGGCATAGGCACGCGATGTATGCATTGGCATACGTTAACCTTGAATAGTTTTTTTGTGGCTATTGTTAACTTGGTTATACTGCGTGACGCAGATTGAAGAAAAAGGATATAACTAAAATGAATAAAATAGTTATGCTGTTACTTGAATGCATAAACATTGCAAGATGATGATGAGTTAAACTGTCCAGCCTGTATTGTTGTCCGGTTTATTTTAGCATATGTTAGATATGGTATATTTCTTTAGCTATATGGACCGATTGAAGAAAGTATTAGTTGCACACAAAAGGAATGAAATTCAAATTTTACATGCTCGAATTTAATTTTGATTTGTTGCTCCCCTACGTAGAACATTTGGTTTCATCTTATTATTTGTCTAAACATTTTCTTACTGGCATATTTCTATCCCAGGTGCAACCTCCTTTCTGTTCACTGAGTACCAATATGTTGGGGGTTTTCATGGTGGCATTTGCCATTTTGATCTTTGTTTTCCTTGGCTCTGTGGAGGGATTCAGCACAAAGGGCCGAACCTGTACATATGACACTTCCAAGATATGCAAGCCTGCTCTTGCTACTGCTGGATTTAGCACTGTATCTTTCTTGCTTGGTGCTGTTACCTCTGTGCTTTCGGGATTTCTTGGGATGAAAATTGCTACCTATGCAAATGCTAGAACCACCCTGGAGGCTAGAAAGGGAGTTGGAAAGGCTTTTATTACCGCATTTAGGTCTGGTGCAGTGATGGGATTCCTTCTTGCTGCAAATGGCCTTCTGGTGTTGTATATTGCCATAAACCTCTTTAAGTTGTACTATGGCGATGACTGGGAAGGTCTGTTTGAGGCTATAACTGGTTATGGTCTGGGTGGATCTTCAATGGCTCTTTTTGGTAGAGTTGGTGGAGGCATCTATACAAAAGCTGCTGATGTAGGAGCTGATCTTGTGGGAAAGGTGGAGAGAAACATACCAGAGGATGACCCTCGTAATCCCGCGGTAGGTTTTCTTTTACTGTGCTGCGGTTTTATTTTTACAAATTTATTTTTTCTGCTAACTTTGTTGCTCATGGTTGATTTAGGTGATTGCTGATAATGTTGGTGATAATGTTGGGGATATTGCCGGAATGGGGTCTGATCTATTTGGCTCCTATGCTGAGTCATCCTGTGCTGCTCTTGTAGTTGCTTCTATCTCCTCTTTTGGGATCAATCATGATTTTACTGCTATGTTGTATCCTCTTCTCATCAGTTCTGTTGGAATCATTGTTTGTTTGATCACCACTTTATTTGCAACTGACTTCTTTGAAGTCAAGGATGTGAAGCAAATTGAGCCAGCATTGAAGAGGCAACTTATTATCTCCACAATTTTGATGACAGTCGGTATTGCTATTGTCAGTTTGGTTGGTCTTCCATCATCCTTCACCATATTTAACTTTGGTGTTCAGAAGGAAGTTCGGAACTGGTAAGTTTCTTCATGGCCATTTCTCAGAGATCTGATCTTTTATTTCAGCATCCTCTCTTGTTGTCTTCTCATCTTCTCAAGCTCTCTGTTTTACCACATTGCTCATGCAGCATTTAGGTTGATTTCATGCTTCATATCATTGTGAAAGGAAAAAAGAAATAGTGAGGTGACTTGAAATTTCACAGTATCTTCCAAGGATTTGAAGATTCTGATTTGATATGGCTTTGCAGGCAGCTATTTTTGTGTGTTGCTGTTGGCTTGTGGGCTGGGCTTATTATTGGTTTTGTAACTGAGTATTATACTAGCAATGCTTACAGGTAATGGCTTCAATTTTAGTTTTTTCCCTTGCTATTATTTTGGGAATTAAGCCCTGAATTGGTTATTACTTTTCTCAGCCCTGTTCAAGATGTTGCCGATTCCTGCCGCACTGGAGCTGCTACCAATGTTATTTTTGGCCTTGCTTTGGGATACAAGTCAGTTATTATTCCAATTTTCGCCATAGCAGTCAGCATCTTTGTGAGTTTCACCTTTGCTGCTATGTATGGTATTGCTGTAGCTGCACTTGGTATGCTTAGCACCATTGCTACTGGATTGGCCATCGATGCCTATGGTCCCATCAGTGACAATGCTGGAGGCATTGCTGAGATGGCTGGCATGAGCCATAGAATTCGTGAGAGAACTGATGCCCTTGATGCTGCTGGCAATACTACCGCTGCCATTGGAAAGGTATCTGATTTCCTCAAGTTTGCACTTTGGGATGTGGCTTACAGGCATGCTTGACCATCGAGCTATGTTTCTTGGCTATCAATCTTTTGTGCTAAAGTAAAACTCTTATTTACAGGGATTTGCAATTGGTTCTGCTGCACTTGTGTCCCTTGCTCTCTTTGGTGCGTTTGTCAGCAGAGCTGCAATTTCAACTGTGGATGTCCTGACACCAAAGGTGTTCATTGGTTTGATTGTGGGTGCTATGCTTCCTTACTGGTTTTCTGCCATGACCATGAAGAGTGTGGGTAGTGCAGCACTTAAGATGGTTGAAGAAGTGCGCAGGCAATTCAACACCATACCAGGTCTCATGGAAGGTACTACCAAGCCTGACTATGCTACCTGCGTCAAGATCTCCACAGATGCTTCTATTAAGGAGATGATTCCTCCTGGTGCACTTGTCATGCTCACACCCCTCATTGTTGGGATCTTATTTGGTGTGGAGACACTATCTGGAGTACTTGCTGGATCCCTCGTTTCGGGTGTTCAGGTAATGCCTAAAATCTGCACTATGCTTTTAGCTTTTTTGCCTCAAAAATACAGCTGCCTCTACCACTAGGAGTGTAGTTTATCATTGTGGTTTAATGCTTGAAACAAATTAGCTAGTGTTTTAAATTGTCGCTGTAGCACCCTACACCTGTTTTCTGCTGCCATAGATAATTTAGAAGGGGGGCCGAGACTTGCCTATATCTGATCAATGATATTGAAGGGATGATGCTAACCACGTAGTTCATCTTTGTTGTCCTTCGTCTTATGAACCTCCATGTTGACAAATCAATTTTGCTACTTCTATTGCTTGCTGACTGACCTCCTTGAAAGTTAAAGCTTGTTCCATTCAAGTGACATAGGATTCTTTTTGCTGACCTTTATAATTTCTGATCTCCTTATTTCAGATTGCTATTTCTGCATCCAACACTGGAGGTGCTTGGGATAATGCCAAGAAATACATCGAGGTATAAAATTCAAAAATTATGAAACTTATTCTGCTTCGTTGTATGAATATTTCTCTCTTACCCCGAACAAATGATTTATGCAATGCTAGGCTGGTGCTTCTGAGCATGCTAGAACTCTCGGTCCCAAGGGATCAGATGCCCACAAAGCAGCTGTGATCGGTGACACTGTTGGTGATCCTCTCAAGGACACATCAGGACCATCACTCAACATTCTGATCAAGCTCATGGCCGTTGAATCACTCGTCTTTGCTCCCTTCTTTGCCACCCATGGTGGCCTGCTCTTCAAGATATTCTAGAGTACTAGGAGTATTACAGAGGAAACTCGCCCGCCTGTAATTCGCGTCATTGTATGGTCTCTCCCTCAAAAGTACACTACACATTCATCTCTGTTCCTCCCCTTAGTTTCCTAACTTTTATTTTGTAGTCCCCGTGTCCGTTTAGCTGCAAGCTAGAAATCTTAAAAGACAATAGGTTTTTGGAGAGTAGATTTCCCGGTGGGTCTGTCGATGATGATGATGATGATAATTGTCGAGTTTTCGCGTGACAGGAAGGTTTGACAATGGTATTCTTTCCAAGTAAATGAATGAACATTATAAATGCTTACAGCTTACTATAAACAATCATGCATTGTTATTTTCATTTGCCAAGGCAATGATTTTTCCATTTTGTGATACTTTGGGAAGGGAGAGGGAGGAGTAGCCTCTGTTGAAAGGCAAATATATATATGCATTGCACTGTCTAATGAGCAACAAAAATCAAGTCTAATGAGTTAACTTTCTTCCAAAAAAGAATGAGATTATATATGCATATAACTTTAGTTTAATTTTCCGAATAAGATAAGAGTATTTGAGTTGAATTTCTCAATCAACGTTACATTTGGTTTTTGTTGAGAAATAAACAAAGGTCTCACAGCACCGACAATAGTCTAATCAAACAACTAATGTATTGATCTTTCACATGCCGGTTCTACATTTTGTCAGAAACTCAAACTCTATATTTGTGAGTGATACGTAAGTGTGAGTTAGAATAATTAAATGGTTCATGGTGCCGTGAAGATATGGATGCTATGAAAATTCGATTAGAGTCCAAATTAGTTAAGTTCGGGTACACTGAACAGTCCGCATTGCAGCAAGGATTGGCATATTCAAGGCCCCGCTTAACAATTAGATTTGAGGAAATCTCGAGCTAAATAAAAGAAGCCATTGCAGGCAAATGAAAAATCCGCCGTCGTCCCGCCGCCGCCGCGTAAATCAATGTTTCCCATGCTAATTAGATAGTTGTACAATTTTCTTCAAAGGCGTACGGCACGCCAATAATATAGCCCACCATTAGAGGTTAGAGAGAAGAGATTTAAGAGTTACAACTCTGTTTCAATCCCAAAATCCATTCTCACATTCTTTTTCTTGATTTAAAAATGCTGTCTTTTACCACTATACGACCTTCTCCAAATCCCAAAACCCAATACAATCTCCTCTCCCCCGCCGTTTACCTCCTTCACAGCCGCCGCTTCTCATCTTTTTCACCGAAACCCACTTTTCTCTCCCGCCGACGACCGACTTTCCGTATCCGGGCATTGGACGCAGCACAACCATTTGATTACGAAACCCAGCTAGCTGACCGATTCGACCAATCTAAAAAGCTCAAAATAGCAATTGTGGGTTTTGGAAATTTTGGCCAATTTCTTGCTAAAGCCTTTATCCGTCAAGGTCATAGTGTTCTTGCTCATTCTCGATCCAATTACGCCTCGGTTGCTCAATCCCTTGGAGTTTCCTTCTACTTGGACCCGCATGACCTGTGCGAACAACATCCTGATGTTATTCTCCTTGCTACATCCATCATTTCTACTGAATCTGTTCTTAAATCTCTACCCCTCCAAAGGCTCAAGCGCAGTACCCTGTTTGTTGATGTATTATCTGTTAAAGAATTCCCCAAGAATATCTTCCTCCAAAATTTACCTACCCATTTTGATATTCTTTGCACTCATCCCATGTTTGGACCTGAGAGTGGGAAAGATAGCTGGAACCGTCTACCATTTGTTTATGATAAGGTCAGGATAGGAGCAGGGGAAGCTAGGGAATCAAGGGTAGATAAATTTTTGAGTATTTTTGAGAAAGAAGGATGTAGAATGGTTGAAATGAGCTGTTCTGAGCATGATAAGTATGCAGCAGGATCACAGTTCATTACTCACACAATGGGAAGAGTATTGGAGAAGTTGCAGCTGGAAACTACCCCCAATTAATACCAAAGGGTACGAGACATTATTGGACTTAGTTGAAAACACTGCTAGTGATAGTTTTGATTTGTATTATGGGTTGTTCATGTATAATAAGAATGCCATGGAGCAATTGGAGAGGTTGGACTTGGCATTTGAGAGTTTGAAGAAGGAGTTATTGGGACATTTGCATGAGGTCTTGAGAAAACAATTGTTCGGTAAGGCTGAGGAAGGGGTGCAAGGGCCTACATTGTCAAAGCTACCAAAGAACAACCATGCCTTGCCAGCATCTAAATCAGAGACTCTGGAAATTCAGAAAAATTAGAAGATCTTTTGCTGGTACGATTGCCTCTTTAACTCTGGATGTGATTTTTTGTTTTTCCTTTCCTGTGAGTATAGTTGACTTAATTTGAACTTAACTCTCAGCAATTTATTAGCAAACATATGATCTTTTCACATGGCAATCAGCAAAACAACTAATGGTATTAGAACTTTGCATGCTTTTGTTTTTGCAATTACTATATCATGGACCGATGTGAATTATTTTAGGAGAACCACTTTATTTCTATAGAGTGGACATTTATGCTCACTTCAAGTGTTGGAGAAGGGTGTCACATTGATACTTGGGGATGATTTGAACACTACATGGTGTCATTGTCTTGACGTTTGAAGATTCTAACTTGATGCTTTGGATACAAGGACTTACATGGGCGATGAAAGTTTTCTAGAATGAGAAAATAGGAGAACATGATTACTAGCAACTTATGTTTTCATTAATAACAGAGTTTGCTGAATTTGAGAATAGCTTGAAAATGGGTATTTGAGTATTTTAGAATTCAAAATTTCTCTTAAAAAGGAATGCATCTTTGTTTTATTGTTTAAGTTCAAATTTGTCTTTAACTAAATTCAACCTATCATCTATAATTTCTTATACTTATTTTGTTCTGTTATTAATACATGATGTCATACTTATGGAGTGCATTTGCAAAGTACAAATTTTTCCACTGTGCTTTAGTTTTGAAAAGTGAAAGTAAGTACATAGAAGGAGAATCAAGGAAAATAGGACATGTGGGTCAAGTAATGGGGACTATGAGCGGGCTGGACAAACTTAGAGGGGGGAAGGTATGGGGAAGGGCTTGTTTCCCTGTTCAATCGCCAATAATGGTGTTAATTCTCATGCAGTAGAATGTGGACTATTTGATCCTTGACTTGCAGCCTTGAGAGTCATATAAATAATAGCAGGAGAGCTCCTGATATAGAGAGGGAAATTATTGTTTTAAGCGAGTTCTTGAATTGCTGAACACTTAATAGGTCGATGACGTATGTTTTCGCTGCTGAATGAGCTATTAGACATTCTATTTGGCTTCTAATTCATTTCACTCAGATGATGCAAGGATAAAATTTGTTAAATAGGTTATTTGCTGTAATCTCCGCATCTATGCTTTCCTGATTGATGCATCATGTGGTTATATTTGTTTCCACTAACTTCTAATATCATCCTGGACTTGATCTGTTCTTTTTGCAAATTTCATTCTTTTGACTTTGCTAAGCTGTCTAGAAAGACATTTTGAGTTGCATTTGATTGGCTGGTGTTTTCCAACCATACAAATTTCTGAGTATCTAATAAATTTCTCATATTTGTGCATAAAAGCCTCAGCATGATACCATTATGAAAAACTATGCTTAACTACTGATGATATGACATTGTCTTAATGAGTTTGAAAACAATTGAGTTTGTAGGGAAGGATGTTTGCTCTTTCTTGTATGCTCATATCTACATTTTATCGGTCTAATGAAAGGATGAATTGAACTGATTCCTCTGGTTGTCGGAGTGGGTTGGGCGGAACGACATGTGCACCACCCTTAATGAATAAAAGTAGTTGCCCTCATTTCCTAGAGGGTTATTTGTTGAGCTATAGGTTTTATACTTGCGCATTGTAAACTCTGGTGGTATCACTGGAAACGTCACAAAATTGTTTTAAAGTTACTCTTTTGAGGACCGTGAATCTGGAATTCCTTGTTTTAGCAGGAGGTCCATTCATCTGTATCCAATCCTTTTATGAGAAACTTTCCTATTTTGGCAGTATCGTTTTCTGTTTAGATGTATGTAATGAGGTCAATTAAAAACTCTGTTCAAAGGTTCCCATAAGTTGCATGCCATTTCTGCGCATCAACACAAGTTTTTGTGAACTTATGCTTGGTTGAAAGTAGCGATTGACTTATCAAAGTGGACGTGTTGTTTTCTTGCAGAATCATTGCTGTATCTTTCTGGTGTAACAAGAGCTTGTTTTACATGCCTAAAGGATATCCTAGCGATCTGCAGATGATGCCTACACGCTTTGCCATTGAAAACAAATTTTGTTAGTGTTTCTACTCCACAATCTTCCCCTGCTTGTTCTACATAAGATTCCTAAGGCGATTCATGTTATTTATTATGAGAAGCATTATTCTTTAATCATGTTCTTCTCCGCGATGATCTTCCCTTGCTTGTTGTATCTATGGTTGTAGCGCTTCGTTTATTTATGAGAAGCTTCTTCTAGTTTTTTCTGTCATAGATGTTAAATATTAGACTTGATTCTTAATTTTCAAGGTTTTGTAATGCTGAGTTTTTTCAATGGTTTTGTAATGCTGGGATTTGTTACATTTTTTCTATTCAAAGAGAAGAAGTAATCAAATTTACTTCCACTTAAGAAGAAGACCAAACTCACCACGTCTAAGAAAATTATCACAAATTCATCTCTCTCTCTCTCTCTTCTTTTGACCTCAGAGTACAAACATGTGGTTATAGCATTCTTGTTTTACAGTTGTAAAAGCGAAGATGTCTTACAGCAAGATCCAATCTCTTGGTCCCTGCAGAAAGAAAAAAGAATTACACTCTCTTCCTTTCGAGAAGGGAGGATTAGAGAAATCCTATGGATTGCAGTTTTCTTCATACTTTCGGAAAAAGCATGGCAAAAAAACTAATGAAAAGGATGATCTTGTAGTTCTTGATCTGTGAAAAGCAAATGTTTATTTATGTTTGCATAAACCGTACAACTACGGCCATTCACTAATGATTCTTGCTATCTTTAGACCTCTGAAAACTCAAGGTCTTGGACTCTAGATCAACGACTGGTTTGCTGTTCTTCTTCAACAGGCCTCCAAGATTGACTCTTTTTGCTTAAGCTGCTGATAGCTACCTCAAACAATTCTTGTGTGCTTTTTTTTCTTTCTTTTTGAATAATGGTACCAAACAAGAAAATTACGTTATACTCTTTTTTTTAAATTTCCATATCATGCTTTGAATTAAATTCACACGGAGACTAATTTCCCACACAACAATTATTGATAGCTAAGTGAAAGGGTGTCCAATCATCAATAATTAAGTAGAATAGTCTTCAAAATCACATTCTAAAAAGATCCTATAAATAAGTGATCCAAAGCCCTCCGTTTACTTCATTCAACCTTGGCAAAACAAGAACAAGAGTTCCCATAAGTATAGTTTTGGTGCATTATGGCAGGTGCAGCTAACCAAATTAGCCGTAAGAAGCATGTGCAGGAACTATCAATGGAAGGAGTTGAAGTCCCGGATCAATACATAAGCAAAGATCCAACGGCCTTAATTAGAGGACCGGAAGATGTAAAAGAATCTTTACCGTTCATGGATCTTCCTGTCATCGACTTCACTCGTTTGATCACTTCCCATGAAGAAGAAGTTGGAAAATTGAGGGAAGCTTTCAGCTCATGGGGATGCTTTCATGTATGTATGTTTCAAATTTAATTTAATTTATTTATCCATCAATATTATTCTTCAACTTATAATTATATCTTACATTCATAGTAAAAGAAGAACAAGTTAAATTTAATCTGATTTTGAATGCAAGGGTACTGATCAAAGAAAGCTATATTTCAGATTATAAATCATGGGATTGAATCCATTATGGATGAAATCCGAAAGGATGCCAAAGAATTTTTTCAACTTCCAATGGAAGAAAAGCTAAAGTATGGTAAAGAGGCAAATGATCTTGAAGGATATGGCAACGATAATGTCGCTTTAGAAACTCAAGCTAAGGATTGGATTGACAGGATTTTCCTCACTGTTACTCCTCAAGATCAACGAAGAATGCATCTTTGGCCCAAAAATCCCCATTCTTTCAGGTCTCTCTCTCTCTCTCTCTCTCTCTCTCTCTCTCTCTCTCTCTCTCTCTATCTATCTATATATATTTGAATAATGCTTGTAATTTTTTGCAGGAAAACATTGCAAGACTACACTGAAAAAGCAACAAATATTATTGAAATTCTAATTAAATTTGCTGCAAAATCATTGGATTTACCAGAGAACATTTTTCTGAGTAAATGTGGAGAAAAACCATTATCACATTGCAGAATTAATTTTTACCCTCCTTGTCCCAAACCCGAACTCGTTTTCGGGTTGAAACCGCACACAGATGGGTCGGTTATTACCTTAGTTTTACCCGATGAAGAAGTTGAAGGCTTCCAATTTCATAAAGATGGCCAATGGTATAGAGTACGTCCTCTTCACGGTGCCTTTGAAGTTAATCTTGGGGATCAATTTCAGGTAATTAATATCTTTTTAATATATGCTTAATTATATTTTTTTTATTTTATATAAATTATAAATAAATATTTAATTATCTTTCATATAAAAAAAGAAATCAATAATCTTTTACAAAAAGTTTAAATCTTTGTAAAATATTATCTCGTGTGTAATTTTTATTCATTACTTTATATTAAGACTATAACACTATTCTTAAATCTTTTTGTATAAGACTATATTATCTAGTGCACGAGACTTGTATTTCAACTGTACCTTAAAATCTCCAAATATAAGACGGTGATGCGATAATTTTAATAATTTAAAAATGCTATTGTTTATATGCAGGTGTTAAGTAACGGGATATTTAAGAGCGTATTACATAGAGTGGTGGCAAATAAAGAGAAGGAGAGAATGAGTATAGCCCTGTTTTGGAACCCAGAAAAAGGAAAAGGGATTGGTCCCTTAGAAGAGCTTATCAATGAAAATAGGCCAAGATTATACACTAAGGTTGAAGATAATTCTGATATTACTTATGGAGCCTATCAAAAGGGCACAAGTGCTCTTGAAGTTTTAAGATTATAATAATCTTTACTTGTAATACAAGTAATCTTTGATCATATATATGGTTGCATGCATATGTAATTTGATGTTAGTATCTATTTTCAATAAGGATTTAGAGTTCGAGGATCTTGAAGTTATAAGATTATAATAATCTTTACTTATAATCCAAGTAATCTTTGATCATATATATGGTGCATGCATATGTAATTTGACGGTGGTATCTATCTTTAATAAGGATTTAGAGCTCGAGGATCAAGTTGACTAATAAATATAATAACGGTGTAATTTCTTTTTGAATTGTATTTTTTGTACCTATCACATTGTGATTTGAAAGCAATATTCAATAAATTTTTTTCTATTTTATCATTTGGTTAATAACAAACTCTAACATCGATTTTTATTCTTCTAACATGAAAACTATTAGAAATAATAATGAGAGAAGAGATCGAAAAAATTTGAAAGGCATTAATTTAATCTACATAAAAAAAATCTAAATTTCGTATTTTCTTAAATAGTATGATGTCCAAAATGTAACAGGAGAAAGTATTAAACTTTGATGATTAAGTTATTAATATAATGGCTCATCGAGACGATTTAATGAACCTATTTAGCACAATATTTAATTAATAGTAAATAAAGATAGGTAATCTTATTTCATTTCATATTATACTTGTCTTCGATTGAAAAAATATATGATAGAATTTTTTTACGGACATCTTTTATTTTTTTCGCACATCTTTTTTTTAGTAAGTAAAATTTCATTTTAAATAAGGAAGAATTACACATAGGAATAAAAGTACAAAAAAACACACCAATCTATGATAACAAAAATAAACTACACTTATATATATTAAGTGATTTAAGTATACAAAACAAGAAATAAAATTGACTAATAATAACTATTAATAACTATGACATCTTCATTATTGCAATTCGTTTGAAATTCATGGGCATTGGAAATAATTGAAATTCATGGGCATTGGAAATAATCTAAAATCAGATGAAAATTAGATCAAATAGGACGATGGAGAATAAATGATTATGATTCAGCCACAATGGTGTATTTCTCATTTGACTAGCGAAAGGAGGAAAAAGAAAAGAGAAACAAAATTTGATGCGATTCTGCAGTTAAACAGGCGCCACAAACCGTCACCTGCGTGGCAGACTGAGGTCCTTTCTTGATTATGGACTTGCGTATATCGTTTCCTCTCTCTTTCTCCTCAATTTTCCTTTCCACCGCTGATCGCAGTCACAAATGTTCTTTCTTTGTTGCATAACTAAAGTTGTTGATAGTTGATACCCAATATTCACTGACTTGGAGGCAAATCCCCTAATCTTTCTTCACAAATTACAAAACCCCTGCTTTTTGTTTCTCCACAAAAACCCATGTCGAAACTCATTCTAAAACCAGAGAATAGCTTCTGCTGTTACTCTCACCATGCCACCCGACGAGCATTAATCTTCCATCCCTCTAAAAAGCAGTTTCCCTTGAATGTATTACCCTTTAATCACAGTATCAAATTCAGAGTTTCTTGCCGAGTTAAAGAGAAAGAAAAAGAAGAAACAGGGCAAAATCTTGGTGGGTTATTGGAGAATGAGGAATTGGACCAAAAGGGGACACTTTCCAAAGCTTCTTCTGCTAATGAATTGGAAGCTGGGAATTGGCCACCTTGGAAGAATCTCCCCCAGAGATATAAACTTATTGGGACAACATCTCTTGCATTCATCATTTGTAACATGGATAAGGTATTGGTGTTTCCTTTACTGCTTATTATATTATTGAAATTGAGCTAAAAGTGGTTTTCTTGAAACTAAAAGATAGTAACTTTTTGATCTTTTGAACCAATTTTGTCTATCAATTTTGACCTACCTTATTTAACATTGGAGTTGATCGTCTCGAGATTATTACTCTTATTAAGAACAGGTGAAATGTGGTGTATCATGAAATGTGTATGTCCAATATTGTTATCTATCATCAAATCTTTTTGTTTTGAATTTTTACCTAAGCTTTTTGTTTCATAATCAGGTGAATTTGAGTGTTGCTATAATTCCAATGTCTCATCAATTTGGGTGGAATTCATCTGTGGCGGGACTGGTGCAGTCATCATTCTTTTGGGGTTATGCTTTAAGTCAGTTGCCTGGTGGGTGGTTGGCAAAGATATATGGTGGAAGGTCAGTTTTTTAAGGGCCAGGAATATCTCTATGCTCCTGCTTTTGTATGTCTGTATGTTCTTAATATGGCTCATAAATGGATACTAGGTTATAGTGTTTGAGTATTATATTCTTCCCAAACCACATGGACCTACACGTACGCTGCACTATATCAGATTAGTTGCTTTGTCAATAAGGGGAAGAAACCTCTTGAAACACTACCTGCTACATTTTATGCTAGGCAGAAAGACGCGAGAATCATTATATATGCAAAGGCAAGAATAATGTCTGAAATGTTAAATTATGTGATAAGGTGTAATCAGCATGATCTTCTAATTGAATATTGAAGTTCAGGGAATTAGTGATTATCCGCGATAACTAATTCACTGCATTTTATATAGTTGCAATTTTTGAGTAGTATATTGTTCTGCAGAAAAGTTCTCAAGATTGGAGTCCTTGCATGGTCAATAGCCACAGCACTGGTTCCTTCTCTTGCTGGTTTTATGCCTGGACTTCTTGCTTCTAGAATTTTGGTAATTTCATTTTTTGCATAGATATCTTTTTCCTTTAAGACGTCCCTTATGTATGATAGTTTATACTTGTCCTTGAGTTATACATATATATATATATATATGCAGTTTTGTTCAAGTTCAGTACCCACGTAACTGTAGTTGTATGATAGTGAAGGCTTTGTGGGTATTTTTCTCAATGGAGTTAATGCCACAGGGTATTTCTCTTTTTTCCTTTCCAATCTACCGATAAACCAATTTATCTTTCTTGTAAATGTAGGTCGGAATAGGTGAAGGTGTTTCTCCATCAGCTGCCACAGATATGATTGCCAGGCATGTCTGAATTGAAAAGAACTTAGAGGCATGCATTCATGAAGTGTATAATTAATTCTGAATGTCTTCTAAGAAATGCATTCTGATTTAAGTACTTTTCTTTTGTTTATTTATTGCTTAGCCATTTCTTTGATAATGTCGTTTTAAGTGTGTTTTATTGTTACAGCTCCTGAATGCTTCCTTATTGATAATATTGTTGTTGGGAATTATTTTTTGTTTGTGGACCCCTGCTGAGAGAAACCGCATAACTCCTTGGATGAGTCATAAAATCTATGGTGCTCTACTGTAGTCCTAGGAGATTGGATTTTTTGTATTCCTATTAGTCTTTTGGAGCCCAAGCCCAAGAGTATGATTCTATGAGTCCAAATTTCTTCCATTTCTAGTGTTAATATAGATCCAAAGTTACTGTTACTGAGGTACTTATTTTAGGTTGTTTACTACCCTTGTGAATATTTTTAAGGGTTGCTGATACTACATTTTGGATTTAGCATTAGGAGAAAGATACATGAGTCAACATTGATCCGATTAATTTGATCAAAATGGGGTAAAAGTGTCAACAAAAGGATAAAATACTTTTTGCTTCTATTGGCAGGAGTACTTCTCACACAAAATGACACTTTCTCCCCCTTTTGATCCAATTAATTGGATCAATGTTGATCCATATAGCATTACTCTTAACAATAAATGATTTTTGAATTTCATGTCTTTTACTTTATGAATTATATGTTTAACTTCTGTAACCTTCTAATGGTTTCTTATCTTTTTTGCATGTTCTATTTCCTTGTTAATTTATCTATATGCTTATGGTTTATTTAGCCTTGGACAGATCAATACCATTGGAAGAGCGGTCACGGGCTGTATCATTCGCTTTTTGGCGGTTTGAGTTTTGGAAGCGTGATAGGGTAAGTTACATGTGGTACAACATTAGTCCTGATTTCCAACTTTGAACCTTTTTTAGCTTGATTTTGTACTGTGCTTGCATTACCATGCAAATGGTATGTTGGTCATGGGTACTTGGGATTTTCCTAAGGAGTATTTTATTTCTTCATTTTTTGGGTTGAGTGCAAGTACATGGTTTCCTGCTGATTTCTTGCTTCTTGCATACTTTTCAAAGTGCATATATGCTTTTAGACTTCTTTAGCCTCCCGCAATGTAAAAACATAAAGAAAATAAAAGGTAGATGCTATTTCACTATTCTTTAGTATTTTATAGAATGTTTGCTGTCTGACATATGACTCTGTAGCAAACTATTTGGCGTTTGTTGAAGCCTGTTGGCTGTTTGAAAGACTTTTACTTTTTTGGTTTTTTTTTTTAAACTCATTTCTAATTTACAAACTGGCAGGCTCCTGTTGGCTCCTCCATTAATCCAGAATTATGGTTGGGAATCAGTATTCTACATATTTGGTTTACTTGGAGTTGCTTGGTAAGTTGCTAAGCATTCTGCTATTAGTACTCTTGGTTTTTTGAAGATTTTATCATATCATAGGTTCCCTAGTCATTGCTGTGTTATAACTTCCAAACCATGGTCTTTGAAATTGAGATTAGCCTTTAAGATACTAAGTTCATTGAAATCTGTCAAAGCAAGAAGTCCCCTTTTTTTTTGGACTTTTCTTTCTATCCAATTTAGTTTTTCCATCTTATAGCATTCAAGAAACAGAACTTGATTTGTTGAATGCCATTGTCGTTACAGATGTATCAGTTTTTCTCATATCACCATGCAATGTATTGTTCATGAAAATTGATCGTGTTGAAGGTCAACCTAGTAATGAAATATGCATATACTTTACAGGTTTTCTGCATTTCAGTTTGTTGAGGAAGATCAGCCTTCATTTGATTCTGCTTCTGCACCCACATCTGGTAAGAAAATTCTATGAACACACGCCGGTGCACATGCACATGCGTGGGCATCCTTACATATATATTCTGCATTTGAAAACAATTTTGATGGCATGTATAATTAATTACAGATACAAAATGATTGAAATGAGACAATAACAGTTAGGCTAAAGTTTCTCTATTAGTGGATTGCCGCTAATAAAGGTGATAGTTAATTGGTGAATTGATTAGTTCTGCATCAAGACAAACAACTCTTTGGTGGTACATGTATATGTAATTAACTATTGCACCCCTATGATATATTGTTTCTTGTTTGAGTTGTGATATGTACATCATTCATGGATAGAGATGAGCCTCTCTTACTTCCTTTCTTTCTGTGTACATGCGTTTCCTGTTGAACTTCATCTTTTTTTCTTTTTTCTTTATCTGCATTCCATATTAGGCTATTCTTGGTCATATGAACACAAAATATTATTTGGAGCCGTCACCTTTGAGAAGATGGAATGACAAACATCTTCTGTGAGGCAAATAACTATTTTGAATGTTAAGCTAATCTGTCTGCATTACTGCATCAAATCCTCTCGTACAATTTGTAAAACCAATTTCAGATGATCCAGGGCTTCAGTTTATTTCAAAGAATAACTCACTGAAAGCATCCTTGGCAGAATTGGGAGGATCACTCAAGGTGGGCTGCTCTCTGTCTTTTCGTATTCTAAGGTTAAATGTTGTATACAAAATTTGATCTTTTGCAATAACATTTGGAGTTGATTCTTCTGCTAGAGTTATAAGTATCTACATTGCATCAAGTTGAATCATGTTACGCATGCAAAATGAATACCATTTCTAGATTTGAAATCTAATTCTTGAGTACAAAGACCAAGCCGTACCACTGGCTAACCTGCAAACTAGAATAGAATTGAAGACCCAATTGATCCTTGTATGTTCTTGCAACATATAAGCGTCAGGCTCCTTGTTTACCTTGATTTTTTTATCCAAATTCTTCACCTCTGAACGGCCTCCTACTACAAGGAAATACATTAGGAACCCAAGTTATGCATATGTGTAGGAAATCAAAATTCTATTGTACACATAAAGGCTTACAACTAGATTCTTTCGGTTGCTTGTTGACAGGATGTTCCCTGGAAGGCATTCTTCCAAAGTAAAGCTGTCTGGGCAATGATTTATGCTCATTTTTGTGGAAGTTGGGGTCACTATACTTGTTTGTCCTGGCTTCCTACTTATTTCAGGTACCCCTTAACCATAACCAATTTTAGCATGATATCTGAATCACCTTGAGGTCTGCATCAAAACATGCAATAGCAGTTACTCTGCATTCTAATACATGAATGGAGAATTGCTCAGACATATATATGGAGTCCCCATGAGTTCTTTTATTTGTCCAGAAACCAAAGAGCCATTCTTATTTGATCTGTTTTATGATGAAACTGAAGTTTCCAAATGCATAACTTGCAGCGAGGAGCTGGATCTTAATTTGACGGAAGCAGCATGGGTACGCCTAACCATCTTTGAATCTAACCTTTTGTGGAAGCTTGGTGATAGCTGAAAGATACATATTTGCATCTTTCCTGTGTCCTGCTATAAAAGTAAATAGATTAAAGACTGAAATATGGCTAAATGGTTGTTACAAATGAAATCATGTTTATTTCCTTCTCTTTTCTGATTTTGCTTTCTGCCCGTGGCTTGAGTCCTCCAAGACAATTGCAGAAATACGCAAATTAAGCAACAATATATTCACCATGTTTTCAAATTGTATTCATGTCTATGTGCAACTGAAACTCAACCGATCATTGGAAGACATCTATTCCAGCATGTTGTCTGCACTAAGCAATCTGGACAGCCTGAAGCAACATAGTATGCTCTTTGCATTTTTGTGCAAATCTGGAACTTAATAATTATATTATCTGTATTAGTGCGTATATCTGATTGCATATGCAACTGCTATCTTGCCGTAATCATGGAAGAAAACAAGATACAAACTTAGCTTACAGCTACATGAACCTCTCAGCCTGAATCATATATGTGGAGGTTCTCTATGAAGATCTGGTTGTAGGTCAAAGTTTAAGGTTCTCTATGAATCAACTTTTCTTGTTTCAGGTTTCTGTTCTTCCTCCATTGGCTTCAATTTTCGTTACCAGCATTGCTGCACAACTTGCTGATAACTTAATTGCGAAAGGGGTTGATACCACTGTGGTAAGTCCAACCAAAGAAATGGCATGAATTGCCTTTCTATTCTTAATGCAACCCACGAGCTAAATATCCAAACTCACTAGGTCTTGATATGGTTCCTGTTTGTACTAACAGGTGCGGAAAATTTGCCAAACAATAGCTTTTTTGTCTCCAGCGACTTGCATGGTTCTTGCATCTTTGGATCTGAGTCTGCCTCCATGGGAAGTCGTAACAATTTTGACTGGTGGTTTAGCACTTTCAAGCTTTGCTCTATCTGGTATGTATTCGAAGACTTTGATACAAAATCCATGTGATCGTTCTTTTCTCGTTGCAAGGTGCTAACTTATGTAGTCTCTTTTTGCCATGCAGGACTGTATTGTACCCATCAAGATATGTCACCCGAATATGCAAGCATACTTTTGGTACGTGCTAACTTCTTCTAATGATTTAGCTGAAAACTTACCAACTTAAATAATCGTTTTCTTGAAGTTGGGATGATTTGTTTAAATTGTTTTTCCACAGGGTATCACTAACACTGTCGGAGCGGTACCTGGAATAGTTGGCGTTGCTCTGACCGGTTATTTACTTGATTCCACTCACTCATGGAGTGTAAGCTACATTCCATTTTACCTTTTGAATTTTATTGTCATTGACACCCATATATCTATGCTTCTTACTGAACTTCTTCGGATCATATACATGGTATGTAGATCTCATTGTTCATGCCATCAATCTTCTTCTACCTTACTGGAACTGTGGTATGGTTGGCACTTGCTAGCAGTAAGCCACAAACTTTCTTGAAGAGAGATTGACTCCCACCATTGCGCCTTGAAGGTGACAAGTACATATTCATTCCATCATATTACTGACTGGATCTCTTATATAGTTTTAGATACACGATTATAGGATTGTAGTAGGTTTACACGTCTTTATGAAATACTACATATGTAAATTTTCTTTTAATTGTAAATATATACATCTGTCAATTTTTGTAGGCTGGCACAGTAGATTCCTCATTCTAAATCAGTTTTATGTTGTTACTCTCGTGTCTTCTTTACTATCACTCAAACTTTGTCTTTAACTTGAAGTTAAATGAATCTATTGAGGCACAATTTTGGAACCACTGAGGTGTTTGAGTTGTTGGAGCATTCGCCATTTTGCCTTCTCTAAAATCCTATCGGAGTTACCTCATCCCGTTTTTGCTGTTTTTTCTCTTGGAAAGTGAATAGGATTAGGACGGGGAAGTTCTTTTATATGAGAAAAAATGTATATTTCTTATCTATCAAGAAAAGAATTGAACTAGGTTCTACATCTTATTCATCCCATATTACCAGTGGAACCACTTTTGGCTCCATCTGCTTTTAGCCTATAATCTCATCTGCAAGCATGGAGAATGATATGTGGGATGTGAACAAATACAATAGAGTAAGGAGCAACAGACACAGGTTCCGAAAGATTTGCTGTTACAGGCTCCAAAGGAGGTATGTTCCCGGACTCATCCACTCTCAATTCCTTCCCATTTAGCAGCATAATCTGGCTGTGTAGATCTCCATCCTTAGCAGTTAGATGATATTCTTCTCTTGCTGTCAAAACTGTTTTATTATATCGCGGTAATTGAATATATCTTCTGTGGTGATGATGTGCATGTCTGTGTTTATGCTCTACTGTACCATTATGTGCTATCTTGACCTGAACTGTATTATCACCATCTAAGTTGATCAACAGCAAAGTGATACCTCTCTGCAAGACGAACGATTTCATTAGGTTTCTAACTTAAACATGATGTCAAGATTGAGTCTTTTGATTAGGGTTCTTACAGAGTCTTTTGCACAATGAGTATAAGCACGAATGTTCTTGGTGCCGGTGAAGTTTGTTGACAAAACATTTCTTCCCATTAATCGGTGCCAAAGCAGAGCACTGTTAGAAGAAAAACAGCAGTGTTATTAGTACAGATTCTTGTATAGAATTCTTAATTTTGATTGATTCCAAGAATTGTGTAGCATTATAATATCGAGGGGATGCCCGCCAGTTCAAGAATTGTGGCATTACCTATAGTAGTCTGGATTTGGTGCAAAGGTTGTAGTGTTAAGTAAACCATAGTTTCCACCAATCAAAGTCTGCCTGCAGTATGTCTTTGTATCATAAGCTGCTGCCATCCCTAGCTGATCCAGATACCTACAGTCATTTCCAACAAGGTACCATAAACAGGAGACTCCGTTTTCGTGTTTTCAAGCATAATATCAATTGGTATCCGTGTTACAGGAGATGTTACAGACGATGTGGAATGGTTTTATGAGGGGGCAGGCATGTTGCTTACCAGAAACTAAAGACAAAAGCATTGGTAACGCGGTTTCTGCCGCTGTTGTATGCTCCTCCAGATTCACCTACCCATGCCTTTGCAGAAGTTGCTGAGTTCTTGATAATGCTCTGAAGGTCACTGAATGTTTTAGCCTCACCATCAAGATATGATGGATTCAGGATCTTTTCAACCAGGTGCTCATCAACTCCTATTCATCACACAAGAAAAAACAGAGCGTGAAGTTCTGCAGGATTGAACTATTCAATGTGAGATTCTCAACGGTTTTCTTACTGGATTTACCTGGGCCAAGATTATATATGTGGTGAGTTACTACATCTAAAGAATTGTTTGCTCCATTAATGAAAGTTCTGAACCAATTTTGATCAAAGAAACCTCCTGGGGCTATGATTAATGGTTTCTCCTCAATACCCTTATAAATTTCTTCAACTTTGCTTCTTAAAATGATAGTATCATGGGCATATTGGTCTGCTGCAACTCTCACCCCAACTCCGCTACCGGACAATTCATTCCCTGCAAAAGTACGAAACTGTTACTGAGAATACTCACTCAGAATCGTCTGTAACGTTTTATGTAACATGTCAATGTATTACAGAAGATCCAAACTGATAGAAAAAAAGTTCTTACCGAGTTCCCATCCATGGATAGTGTAACCCTTTTCTACAGTATAACGAATAAGAGATTCAGCATTGGATGAATCCCAATTTCCTACTGCTGATCCATCAGATCTTAAAGATCTTCCATTCAGAGCATTCAATCCAAAAATAATCACAGCCCTAGATTTTGCAACAGAGCTTTTGTTAATTTCAATCCATAATAGAAAGACCGTTATGACTTGGTTTTTGAACCTGATATTCTCGTTATGTTAAAATAGATATTTATATACTGTACAAACATATTTTCTTACCCGGATTTATTGAAAAATGAATTCAATTGATCCCATCTGGATAAGGGTAGACAACCTTGAGTAAAACCAAACAATTCTGAAGAGTTTCTGACAAATGAATTGCAGGGTTGTTGATGATCTTTAGTTTGATAAATGACTTTGTCTTGCAAAGTTCCTCCAAGCCTAATCTTTAATGGAGAAAAAGCTACCAAAATTATAGAAACAAATTAATAAATTTGGCTCCCATTTAGAAGAAGATGAACTAAAATTAATCAAGCAAAGAAATTTAATAAATATTACCTTTTATTGCATTCAAGAAAACAATATTGTTAAGATCCTGATACATTAAAAAACACCAAATTAGAACATCAATCAAAACAAAACAAGACACTGACTTTTTACATAAAAACCTCTTTCTTACAATGGAAGTGCTCAAAAACTCATAATTCAAAGGCTCATTAAACCATGTAAAAGAGAATTTCCTACAACTTTAGAACTTTAGGAAATGAAGAACATAATAGAGTAAAGAACAGGGCATATATATGCAGAACAGCAAGCAGATCGCGCTAATTTGTAAGACTAATCCAAATTCATTCCAGATTGCGTGGGCAAAGTCTAACTCTTACTAGAAATATTGTATACGAAAATGAATCATTTTTAAGATCTCCAACCTGGTGTTAAGCAGTAGTTCAGCGATAAAAAATACTTTTTATCATGTCAGAAGTTCTTGTTCGATCCACGACCTCTTCCCTAATGTATCAAACAAAAAACAAATCTCCAACTGAAGGAGCAGATGATTTTTCATCTTTTACCCCAAGAAAACAATCCAAAAGTGCAACATTTGTGAATTTCATTTCAAACAATCCTAACGGACACTAAAGATTCAAGAACTGCAGCAAGGCACTTAAAAAAACAGGGGAAGGAAGCAAAAAAAATGTAAGAAAAAAGAAAGAAGAAACGATACCAGATTCAAGAAAGAAGAATGGTCCCAGCTGCAAGTACCATAGTCGCACTTTTCCGGTGGCCACCAATCCATGGTAGCACAAATGAAATCTTTATCTATTCTTCCAATGGCATTTTCTCCATTTATAAAAACAAATCCTTGAGAAGTTCCATTTTGAGAATAAACACAACTGAAGAAGCTAAAACTAAAGAAACACAAGAAAAAATACAACACAAAAGAACCCATTTTCTTCTTAAATCTGAACACACAAAAAAAATGTTCAAGATCTGTTAATTAAGAAAGCAAAATCCCATTTGCCATTGAAGAAGAAGGGAGCTCAGCTGGCTCAATGGAATGGAAGTTTATAAATAGAGGAAATTAATGAATGTTACAATAAATGGGCTTTTAGATAAAAGGGCAGTAGTTACTCAAGATTGGAGGGTGTTAAATAATGAAAACAAGAATTTTTTTTTTGCCAAATTGGTAAATGGGAGACTTGAGGATTGGGGAAAATTGGTTGGCAGTGGGGGCCATTGTTTGTTTGTTTGATGTTCTTTGCTTGAGGAAGGAAAAGATGAGAACTATTGGGGGAAAGCAGAAGCAAAGTCTAACCTGTATAGATTTTGGACATGGAGGATTAGTTGTGTTTGTTTCCGACACTGATTGGTTAACAACAAATCTCCAATAAAATATCACTCCTAACAACAAATCTTGATTTTCCGATCAAGATTCCGGTGGACTTCTTTTTTAACAAAAAAAAATTAGTAGGGGATGTTTTAGGGTGGCTTAAATGGTAAATCCAAGATAAAACGCTCCTCCTTTAGATGTCCAGTATCTCATCAGTGAAAGATTTCGAATTCGAATCATCTGAAAAACAATTTTATTGTGCACTTTTAGTCTTATATTATATTAAAAACACTTAAGAATCAAAAGAAAAAAATAACATGAACCCTATACAAAAATCAAACCTTATCCACATTCTTAAAAAAACCAAAGCAATTTGTACCTAATTCCTAATTAAAAAGCATAACTATTCAATCAAGAATGGCCAGTAGTAACTTGTATTTTGGGGGTGTTAAGCTATCAATATGAATTTGATGAATGGCATATCAATCTCTCATTCTTTGTAGGATTTTTTTTTTTTTTAAAGGAAAAGTTGGAATATTTATGGTACTATGATAAAAAATGAACCGGCATCTACCTAAAGCCAAGCCTTGTTTTTTTAAGTCTAAAAAGGAGGTTAAAAAAGGAAAACAAAATAGACATAAAGATCTAAAAGTTTATTTTCCATAAAGCATAAGAAAAGAAAACTAGTTAGTTGAAAAAACTAAAAAAAGATACAAAATCTTTATATAATTTGCAAGTTAAGTATCAAAGAACTTTAATTATACGCATTATATATGTATACATTTTTAAAGGAAAAAAGCAAATATTCTTTTTTTAAAGCAATCCTAAATATTATATCAGCATATCATAATGAACTATAGAATACAACTGATCGAGAAAATCATTAGCAAGCCAATATCATACCAACATATTAGAATGAGTTATAGAATATAACTAATTCAATAAATAAAAAACATGAAGCCCATATGAACCAAGATATTATAAACTTAATATTTTCAATCTTTAAAAATCTTTTTGAAATTGATACTAAAAAAAAGTGGGAGTGGGTAATGCAAAACGTATGAATTGTTAGAGAGTTAGGTAATTGGTTGGTATATTGAAAGAGCTGAAAATTGAAATTTCCACCATATAAATCAAGAACCTTATCTCTTCTCCCAAGATCAATAATGTTTTAGCATAAGGTTTTGGTGATGCTAAATTTTTTTTTTTTGGAAGGAAAAACACCACTTCATTAATTGAATAATGCTAATTAATTAATAGGGATTTGTATATATGAATCCTAGTTCTTAATCATTTGGGGTATTCCCTTCCAAAAAAAATGTTTAGTTGATTTTGTAGTCGATTATGATGAGTTACTAGATATTATTGGAAGATATATTCAAATGCTTATATATATACACATATATGATATATAATGTTCAATATACATTTTTGCAATTTATTTTTAAAAATATTCTTTATTAAACTTGTATTATGTCCCTGTATTTATATTTTTTTTAAATAATTAAAAATATGTACTTATAAAAGGTTATTTTAAATAAATTAATATAACAATATTATTAATAATGTTCTAAAAAGAACCCCCAAATAACTTTTCTAAAATAGTTTTTTTCAACTTTTTTTTAAGTCTAAAAACATATATAATAAATAATCAGTAACTATTTTTAAAACAACTTATAATTTAAAATAAACTTAAAAGTTATAAGTTGTTGATTTTAAGCAATTAAGAACAAAGCCTATGCAAAGGAGTTAAAAGATGCCATCCTCCCAAATTTGGCTCGTGAGAAAGAAAGAAGCCATATATATATATATATATATATATATATATAGAGAGAGAGAGAGAGAGAGAGAGAGAGAGAGAGAGAGAGAGAGAGAGAGAGAGATTCATTACATGAAATTGGCATATACCCGTGATGAGTCAAATTTAGACTCATTAGATGACCATGACTCATTTTTGGTTTATCTCATTTCTTAACTCACTTATTAGCATGACCATACATAATTAGAGTTAAAAAGAAACAATAGGCAAGACAAAGAGGGTTTGCTCAAGTTCAGGTAAAGGGAATTTTCTTCATAATTTCAAACCTAATTTCCATGTCCATCTCAACTTTGTAATAATAATCTATTACCTTTAAACGTTCTTACATTTACAAAACTTTAAAGATCTCAAAAAAACGCTATTTGATCCAGTCTGCATGGCCCATTGATTTTGATTTGCTCTGGAAAAATAATTTAGACTTGAACTCACGTCTTGTATATATTTATTATGGGTTCCTATCATAAAACTTTCATGATCCTTTTGAAGTTCTTTTCCCGTGAATAGAAATGTTGAGGAGAAAACTACAAAATCAGCTCTATCCATTTAATATATTGTATTTAACAATCATAATTTATAGAAAAAAAAAAAGGTTTATTTCATTCTCAAGATATCAAGTAAATAATAGCCAACAGAGAAGATTAGTATATCCAATGAAGCCTAACAGGTCAATTGGAATCCAATGACTTAACAATTCTACTAATTAATCATATATTCCATAGTTACCTTCTCATCAATTTCACTCAAAGAAATTGTTCCAAATGTGGTTTTAGTTGGTTTATGAACTATTAGCTTTACTTTTAAGTGGATTCAGACTGATGATTCATATCCTGACGGGCCATTTTCACTTCTGAAATTCTTCCTAATAAGGCTAAACTCATTAGCTTATTATCCTATGCCGAAACAAGTTAACAAGGGCTCTTTTTTATTTTTTCGTATCCCTATATAGGATAGGAAAAGAATAGCAAAAAAAAGAAAGGGATGAACGAAATATCTCTCACTTTTATAGCAAGTCCTAGCGGGGAGGGTCCTAGAGCAGATTCTTGATAATTGTATCAATTTGTCTGTGTTACGAGGGTTCTTAATTACATAGCTAGGTCAATATGCTCATAAACGCATGACCCTCGATAATTATCCCGATTTTAGTTTGAAAAATGTGTTTTTTCTTCGAGAAAAAGAAAACTTTTTTAGATTTAAAACGATCCTTAAGGAAAAAATAGTAGCACTAAAAATGATCACATCGCATATTAATTGATTTTATTTTTTATTTAACTTTGTTTTTATATCGTTTTTAACAAATAATTTTCACACTTGGTAGTATTTAAAGGCATCAATTGTAAAGCATAGAGGAAATAATCTAATTTGTATAGATCTTGAAACCCTATAATTTCCTTTTAATTTTATAACTTCAAAAAAGAAAAGAACAACAAAACAAAAGACTTATTCGAGAAGATCAATTCTAAAGAAACCCAAAATTATTTTTCCAAACAGAAAATAAAAACAAGGGTTGTCAACAATAATCAAAATTACTATTCCAAAACTTCTTCAATAATCTTCAACATCACCGTTTTATTTCCAATAACCCTCTTGTAATTGCTTCATCTAATAAGGAATCGCAGGAGGCAAAGGCGAAGGCAATGGAATAATAGTGGCACAATAATTCTTAATTTCTGGTGGAAAAAGTGGATTCAAGGGAAATATTTTTGGCCAACAATTATCATCAATAGCCATAGCAGCTTTACAACATTGAGGGCCTATCAAATGAACTTGAAGACTCAAGAACGAAGCTATAAGTTCTTGAATGCATCCTTGAGTATTAACAAAGGAAACTAGGCACGGATTTCCTATAGGAAGGCCAAAACCTAAGCCAATTAAATCTATAGTGCCAAAACATGGCGATGCCAAAATTGTTAGGCAGCTAATTATAAGGATAACTGCATAAATTTTTCTACCTTGAGACATTTTTTCTTTTTCTAGCAAAAAAAGAATTGTTTGGTAATATTGGGATATTTGTTTGTTGTTTGAGGATGAGGATTTAGTTGTGATAATAGGGATATTTATATGGCTAAAGGAAGTGTTTGAAACTTCATTTTGATTTAATGGGAATTTAAGACATTCTTAATGCTCTTGTCTTAAAGGATTTAATAAAGAATTTTATGTTTGAAGTTGAGAAGTTAATTACTTAATAACTCTTGAATGTTTTATTTTTATTTAGATATGACTTTTTTTCTAATTCTCTCTCTCTCTCTCTCTCTCTCTCTCTCTCTCTCTCTTTAAGTTATGAAATTGAACTCATAATTAAGGAAAAGGGTAGCTGTAATAAAATGTTTATTATGAGTCATCTAAGTATTTTTTACATTTTTCACATATTACAGTTACTTCATATAAAATATATCCTTACAAAAACCTTTTTAGATCCTTTTTTGCATCCTTATTATTAATGATCTAAAATTTAAAATTAAAAATTAGTCAGGGCACATTCATACTTTATGAATTCAAGTTAAACAAAAAGAACCGATCGAGGGCCAGCCATATAGTTTTGGTTCTCCTTTTTTGAGGACCGATGAATTCAGCCAATTCTCTCTCTTTTCACGTCGTAAAATTTTTTTTTGATTTCTTTCAATAAGTAATTTTTTTAAAATCTAAACCGATTAAATTGTTAATAAACTTTCTAATATATTTCTTTTTTGATTTTCTCTAATTTTTAGTTTAAAAAAATTAAAACTTGAAAAAAAACTTGTTCATGATTCTTTTCAACTTTCCATTCTATATATAAAATTTAGATAACAACTTGTGTAATTGGTTTTTAATCCAATAATATATATTAAAACTTATCTAAAGAATCAAACTACTATTATACAATTAGTAATAATGGCTACTAGTAAATTTTGGCATAAAACCTCAGTAGAGTCTCTCACAATAAGCTATTAGTGTAGTGATAGAGTACGCTTCTGATAATTTCGTGGTTTTCTTTATATCATAGGTTCTCAGCCACATGGATAATTCATTATATTCATTAGTGCTTGACTTTGAAATGTAGATTATTAAGGCACATTATAATATAGTGAACTCCTTCCCAACAAAATGAAGAAATAAAAATTTGTTGATATAACTTTTTCTTTTTTAAAAAAAAGAAGAAAAAAAGCTTTCCTTTTCATTCCATAGATTCTCTATTTTTTTATTGATTTTTAGTTTGAAAAAAAAAACGTGTTTCTACTTCAAAAAAGAGAAGCTTTTTTTAAATTTAAAATCAATTGAAAAAATAGTAATGCTAGGAATGATCATGTCGAGTTTATTTGATTTTACTTTCACTGAGTTTGGTTTTTTATATCGTTTCTAACAGATAATTTTTACTCTTGGTAGTAATTATATCGAATCGAAAGTATAGTTGAACAATTTAATTTGCATAAATCTTAAAAACCAATAATGTGCTTTTAATTTTCATAACTTCAAAACAAAAAGAACAAGAAAACAAAACACTTACTAAAAGACCAATTCTAAAGAAATCCAAAATTATTTTCTAAACTAAAAAAACAAAAACAAGGGCTGTCAACAAAAATCAAAGAAAAATACTAAAAGTTCTTCAACAATCTTCAAGATCACCATTTTATTTCCAAAAACCTTCTTGTAGCTGCTCATCTAAGGAATCACAGGAGGCAAAGGTACAGGCAATGGAACAATAGTGGCACAATAGTTCTTAACTTCTGGTGGAAAAAGTGGATTCAAAGGAAATATTTTTGGCCAACAATTATCATCAATAGCCATAGCAGCTTTACAGCATTGAGGGCCTAACAAATGAACTTGAAGACTCAAGAACGAGGCTATAAGTTCTTGAATGCATCCTTGAGTATTCACAAAGGAAACTAGGCATGGGTTTCCTATAGGAAGGCCAAAACCTAAGCCAATTAAATCTATGGTGGCAAAACATGGTGATGCCAAAATTGTTAAGTAGCCAATTATAAGTGTAACTGCATAAACTTTTCTAGCTTGAGACATTTTTTTTTTCTAGCCAAAGAGAATTTTTTGGTAATATTTTGGATTTTGTTTTGTTGTTTGAGGATGAAGATTTAGTTGAGACAATGTTGGATATTTATATGGCAAAAAAAAGTGCTTGAAACTGCATTTTAATTTAATGTTATTGTCTTAAAAGGATTTAATAAAAATATTTGTATGTTTAAAGTTGAGAATTTAATTACTTGTAACTCTTGAATGTTTTAGTTTGATTTAAATATAACCATTTCAAGTATTTAAGACATAATTATAATAAGGGAAATGGTAGAGTAATATTGAATTAGCTAAGTATTTTTTATCTTTTTTCACATTTTACAATTAGTTTATATAAAATATATCATTACAAAGATGTAAGTGTGATACTTAAAATAATATCAATCTTGAATATAAAATGATTTATTTTTAATATTTATTTATATTAAGAATATATTAATTAATTAAGAAATTTTTGCTTCATTAATAAATT
This sequence comes from Catharanthus roseus, assembly GCA_028651295.1. Classification (NCBI taxonomy): domain Eukaryota; kingdom Viridiplantae; phylum Streptophyta; class Magnoliopsida; order Gentianales; family Apocynaceae; genus Catharanthus; species Catharanthus roseus. The sequence continues at coordinate 62,858 of JAPQWS010000035.1, forward strand.
AAACTTAATTATTTTATAAAAATGTATTTAATTTATTTTATAAATAATTGTTATAGAGTATTCTTTTAAGATGCTTTTACACTAAATTTGGTGTATATAACTAAAGAGGTGAAAAATGATGTAAAGAAAAGCTAAAAATTTTCTCTTTTACACAAAATTTCGTGGAAAAAATAGCATATTTTGCAAGTATAATTACGACTCTATTTCCCCCACCCCTCCTTTTTCTTTTACTAGATTATTAAGTATTCTGAGTGAGATTGTGTATGCATAGAAGACACTTCTAAACCATATCAAACCATACTTATTCACATCCGGAACAAGTAAAACTACAGGTGCGATAAATCTATCTCACAAGACGCTCTCTGTCTCCTCTCAAATGTCCTCATTAAAATCCAAGTTGGAATCTTTTTCATTTGATTTTTATAATTGAACTATTTGCACATCACACAAGTGAAGTCCAAATAAACATTAGAGCAAAAAAATTCAGCAAAAAGTATCCAAAATTGTGCCATTAATTAATACCATAACATTTTTTCCCCCAACTTTTCAATACAAAATGAATCAAAATCAACAAAATTGTAATGAACTCAAGGGCCTCCCTTGTTTCTAGGTGGTGTTGGAGTTGCTTCTGGTTCAGCACACAAACTAGTAATATTTTGAGGAAAAGGGGAATTACAACATTTTTCTCCTATTTCAAAAAGGGCTACACAACAAGGTTGGCTTATTCTAATAAAATAATTCATATTTCTACCTGCAACAATGTACCTATAAACATCAGGGGCACATACGAAGACGTTAGACATTGCAATAACACACTCCATGACATTAAATTTCTTCTCGGGTCTTTGATTCACAGAAGAAGCCGGAGATTCTGCTCCTGGCGGTATCAATTGAGCTAGCCCTAAAGGGAAAATCATTGTTAAAGATTCAAGAATCAACAATGATAAAATTAGATATGATGATGGCAATCTAGCCATTTTTATAATTAGGCTTTAAGGTGCTCAAATTGAGTTCTTATAAGGGCCTATTTATAATCAGCTTTATAAAGATTTTGAGTTGGTTTGTTGGAATTTTGGATGCCAAACATGGAAATTTTCCCCACATTGAAAGTAAGTATATGAACTGTGATATTTATTATCAAACTGGCCATGATATTCCCATTATTCATTTCTTAATTACTTACCAAAATGAATAAAAAAATTTGTTAAATTTATCGATGAGGTCCTCTTTGTATAATGCAGAATGTTAATATTATTTTATATCGCCAATACTTTCTTTTTATAGGACTCATAACTGTTGTTGTTGATGTGGCATTTACTAACAATTGAATATATTATAAAAAAAAGAAAGAGTAATTAATAAATTTAGTCTTATATAAATTTATTACGTCTTAACTTAGTCATATATATATTTTTTACTTATTTTAGTCTGATAACTATTTATTCTACTCAAATTTGGTCTTTTATCTTTTATTTACTCATTTTAATCCGATAAATATTTATCTTTGATATTTTGGATCGAAATATTTTTGGATAAATTTCAAATTAGTTCCTCAAAACACGGAAATGTTTCAATCGAGGTGATAAATCGTAGATTTGTCTATGTTTTATACACTTTTACACTTGACTTTGTGAAGAAAATGGATATATATGTTTTATAGCATAAAGTTGTATAAAAGACTCATTATAATGTTATTTTCATGTCGGGGGTATAATGGATATTTTATCCCAGGCAAAAATAGCAAAACAATACATCAAAGTCGAAAAGAAGAAGATCGGCATTGGACATGTAGAAAACTAGCGCCGAACTTTGAGTGTTTAATGAAGAAAAGTGAAATAGAGAAAGACCGGCGCTGGACATTATAAAAGATCAGCATAGGACTTCATTTTAAAGGGCTGAACCTAAGAGATCTTTCAAGGATTTTTTCCTTATTTTCTCAGGATTTTGTCCAATTTCATGCCTCCTAAATTGATTTCTTGTCCTATTAAACTTCTATTTTCATATTTTAGTAATTTTCTAACTCTTCTAAGGTTAAAGAGTCAATAAATAAGGCTTTTCTAGCCATTAGAATCGGTTTTGATAGTTTTGAGAATCATTATTCAACTATATAGTTCTTTATTTTCTTTAATTTAGAATTTTAGCCATTAAATTTCAAGTCTTGTTTTCTATCAAATCCAGTCATTATATATAGTAAAGAAAGTAGCCAAAAATGGCCTCCAACCATTTACATTTAGCTAGTCATACTTTTTTTTTTGAAAGGCGTACCCTGAATTTTGTTAATGAGATATTCTACCTACGAACTATTTATGGTTAGCATTTAGCTATTGGCCTCCTAAATACGATGGTTTTATCCAAGTAATTTACACATGCGTACTTAGAAAACTAGCAAATTAATAATAAGTATGTGTCAATTACTCAACTAAAATATCTGAATTTCGAAGGTTAAGAGCATAAATGGCATTGCATACATATAGCAACTGTAAAATACATCGTAAAAGAGAAGATTGCGACATGATAAGCTTTTCGAGGGCAATTTATCCATTTTCTCCATATATTCCAACACTTTGATGCATATGTCAAAACAAACCAAGAAGAGATTGATCATTTGATGCCTAGGAATGGTGGTTTAGGAGCCAATAATCTGTCTCATATTTCCCAAACTTTGCACAATAGTTCTTGAGAAATGGAGGAAACTGAGGATGAAAAGGAAAGATTCTAGGCCAACAATTGTCTTTCAAATTCATGATATTTTCACAACAAGTAGGACCAATTTGATCAAACTTTTGCTTAAAAATTGCTTCATATATTTGAGTAATACAACCATCTGTTCTTATCAAAACTTTCCAACAATTCATAATATCTTTATCTGAACATTTTGTTGGTAAAATCCCTGGCCCTTTTATCTCTATTGGCTCATGATGATTTTGGTATTGAGCCATTGCTGCTGCTGCTGCTATAATCAAGAAAAATATGAGAAAAGAAGAATAATTCAACAACTTTGCCATTGTAAATGGAAATTGAAAATCTATTTTAAATCAATTTGGAGGATTTGGATTTGTAGCTTCTGCTTATAAATGAATTGTGGGGGTAACGTATATAATGAATTTAATTTAGAAATTCTTGAAACCGAAACACAAAGCAAATAGATATCTCTTGGGGTAAATAAATGAAGAGCTTCAAAGAAGAATTGTGAGAGAATTAACCATAATTCTAATGTTCACTATATCTTGAATTTGAAATAATAATAATAATCTAGACGGTTTATAGTATAAAGTATAAACCATAATAAAAGAGAATATAATTTTTATCCGTCTCTATTTTTTTAATTAATTTTTTATTAATTGGGACGTTAATTTTTATTACAAGACTTAACCAGTTTGAACTGTTAAAGTATTCTTATATTAAAAAAGAAGCCTAAAAATTTGCTTAAATTGATTCAAATATGTATATTACATGACTATGTGATTGTATAGAGTTTAATTTTAATTTTTCTTTTCTTGTAATTTCGTAAAAATAGAATTGTTTGTATGAGAAATGCTAGATATCAAGCAAAAGTTTTGATTAAGAGTTTAAATAAATTTTAAAGAAAAGTAAAGACTTTGAGAAATATCAATTTTCTCGGCCCTTATAAATATTTGTGTTGGGTAGTGCGGTTGGGGCCGTATGTTCTCTAAATTTGGTTGTGTTCTTCCCTGCTTCTGTTAAAATATTTTGGTTTGAGTCTAATTCACTTCAAAAAAATATTTTAAAAATAGAGGACGGTTCAAATTTTTATAAGTAGTAATTATTTTTTTAATTAGTCAATGTTGTTAACTAAACACACTCTCTCGATTCAAGTCGATTTTTTGGGCCTAGAACGTGACATTCTACGGGGAATTAGATATATCATGCAGGGTGGCCCAACACGAGTAACCAAATAACTGTAACTGACTTTGATATTGTGTTAGAATTTAGATTTGAACATAACTCATCCAAAAGGTACTTCAAGAGGAAAATATTGTCCAAGTTTTTATAAAAAAGAACATTCAAAAATGGTATTTGCTAGTTTTTTTTTTTTTTTAGTTTGGGCTTTCACACTTCTACAGCCTGCAAAGGACAAAGATGGATGAAAGCTTTTTTTAGCTGTTCGTCACAAAAAGCCCATTAGCGGAAGCTTCGTATAAAACAGAAAGCTACCACAGTGGGTTTTCTCTCTATCCGGGCGAAGAAGAAGAAGAAGAAATGCTTCGGAGAAAGGCCACAAAGATCGAAGTTAAAATCGACGATAAAGAAGAACTAGAAGAAGCCCGCAAACGAGCTGCCGCTGCTTCTACTTCTACTACCACTTCTTCCACCACAGCCACCGCTGCCACCTCCCTTCTCCGCCACTTCGATAGTTCTTCTTCCCATGACCCATCTTCTAAATCCAGTCGCATCGGCCTTTCCTCTTAAAAAGTTCTTCCTTTGAATTGAATTGATCGTAAATCTGTTTCGTATTAAGAAAATTATCAATTCTTGTTCAATAAAAAATTTTAGGGATTTCTCCTTGAGTAGATTAATGGAGGTTGAAGTGAAGCTCCGATTACCCGATTCAGTTGCCCATCAGAAAGTGCTTACTTTGCTTACTCCTTTTTATAAGCAAACCCATTATCAGCGTAATACCTTCTTTGATGGAGCTGCCGGGGAGCTGAGTTCTCAATTGGCAGTTCTCCGTCTCCGATTCTATGAAAATTCTCAGCCTGCGAAATGCTTTGTTTGTCTGAAAGCTAAAGCTGTAATTGTTGATGGTGTCAGCAGGGTTGCTGAGGACGAGGAAGAAATAGACTCGGTATTAGGATACGAGTGTTTTGATGATCCCAAGAAGTTAGCAGATGCTAATTCGAGGGTGCTTAGAAGGGCGAAAGAGGAATTTGGGGTTAAGGAATTTGTGGGATTGGGTGGATTCCAAAATGTGAGAAATGTGTATGAATGGAATGGGATGAAGTTAGAGGTGGATGAGACAAACTATGAATTTGGGACTTGCTATGAGATAGAGTGTGAAAGCTCAGAGCCTGAAAAAGTCAGGGAGATGATTGAAGGATTCCTGAAGGAAAATGGGATTTATTATTCTTATTCAAAGCTGTCAAAGTTTGCAACTTTTCGTTCTGGGAAGCTGCCATGATCATGTATGTAAGTCCCCTGAATCTGGGATTTGGAACTTTCTTTTCTTTTTTGGATGCACTCTTGAGTTTTGGTTACTTGTATGGTATGATATTGTATTTCAATTTGGTAATAGAAAGTTTCATAATTGTTGCTTTGTGTATGCTATAAATTTGGGTTGTCTTTTTTTTTTTTTGGGCATACTTCTCTGATGGATGAAGTGTGGAGGATGAGAAAACAGCTAAGCTTTTATGTAATTCATTTGGTAACATGGTAAGTGGAGAAAGGAGAATGTTTTAATTTCCAGATATGCATTAGTGTGTTTGAATAATCTTTGCTTTGTAGAAAAGAAGTGGGATTATATGAGCATGTTGGTGGTTTGTTTTGCATTTTCATTTAGTTCCTGGTTTGATGTCCAAGTCATACATTCATTCTCGAGATATTTTCTGCTTTAGTGGGTAATCGGAAGCGATACATTCATTTCGTGGGTATTCGGAAGTTTCATAATTGGTGGTTTGAAATCCACAAACAAGCTTTGGCTAGGTACTAAATAATGCATTCTCTAGATATTCTCTGCTATGGATTGAGATATTGGAACATGGAAAAAGTCTTAGCATGCTTGAATGGAGTTCTTTTGCCGACTACCTTATGCATCTTAATTAATCTCCTTCTACAAAGCTTTAGATGTGAATGGTCCTGTTTTTAGTTCTAGTAGAAAGTAAAATGACTTCATCCAATCTGTAGCGGGTGTTCATTATTTCTCTTGGCGACAAAGGACACTGAATTGAGGATTTCTTTAAACATCTTTGTCAATTGTGGCATGGTTAGAACTCGAGGGAGGGGAAGATACCTTCTTTTAGGAGCAAAGACAGACATGAATGTTATCGAATTCGCTCTGATGTTCCTTCCTAAAATTTGATTCCAAACTGTGTTTTGAGATTGGTTCTGATGCTAGTTGGATTATAGTAGCGCAAGCAAATTAAAAGGGAGTCCATGGCCGTATTAGGAGGGGTGGGGAAGAGATTAAGAAGGTTCTTTTATGTGTCTTAACACTATATCAAGTGTTTTCAGATCAATGCTAATTAGTACTGCTTCATGGACTAACTATTCTTCTCTCATTTGGTACCTAAGTTGTAGTCATGATCTTGTCTATAATTTGGATCCTTTTAGCAGTTACTTTCATGGTTTATAAAACCGTTCTTTTGTTTCACTGCTGCAGATTCATGACCATCTGCGAGGAAAGTAAGGGCCGTGAATTCTGTTCATTGCCTCAGGCACCTGCAGGCTGCAGCTATTGTCCACAAAGGAACCCTGCAGTATTTTCTATCTTCCCTGATTATTATTTGTTTCGTGGACTTTAAGAAATGTACTAGTTTGGTGTTCCAGAACAATATGTCCTATTTCGGAGACCCTTTTCCTTTGCCTTTTAATAAATAAGAGATATTGGTGGTTGAATCAGTTTTACATTGGAAACAATTTCGGGCATCATGTCCTTGTTTAGTGCAAACAGTACAAATCAATTGAGATTTTTTGTATCGGAGTTTGGTTTCATCGTTCTAGCGGCAAAAGAAACAGCATCAACCTTGTCCTCTTTACCACAAGCAATGATGCATTGACGTTCCTCCCAAACGATCATCGAGTATGCCTGATTCACCGAAGGCACACAACTCCAAAGACGGTATCATCAAGTCACATAAGAAATTGGCGAAGCCTCTCCTCCTCTTTTCGTTGAGTCAATTCAGAGGTAATGTTGCAATGGCATCCTTTGCAATTGCATACCGGAATTCGTTCATATATCATTAGCTTATCCCAAAGTTTCTTGAGGTATCATGACCTTTTGCCCTTGTTGTTGGCAATTAGCTATAGCCGATTTCACCTTATGAACGCAATCAATCCATAGTTCTCGAGCAACATCAACACACGTGATAGTGGATTTCAGCCCCGATTCAATTGTGTTGAGTATCCATGAAACAATCATGGAATTCAAAGTCCACCAATCTTCCAAATTCGAAGAATCATCATCTGGTCGAGTCAAAGAGCCATTAATGAAGCCGAGTTTCTCTTTGGCTTACAGGAAGTTGCACTGCCATCATCCATTAGTCATATTTATCACCATGCAATTGAACGTGTGTGATCAAACTTCCAAACGAATCTCTGGATCACAAAAAGTATGGATCTAATTTTTGTTTAGTTTGAAGTAATCTGGACAACAAAGAAATCAAATTCCATGGTTGGAGCGTCTTCAATCGGTTGGTCGGAAACAACACTGCCGGCACCAGTGGCAAAGCCAGACGTAGGCACTTAGGGGGGCCAAAATTTAAATACATAAAATTTGAGGTATTGTTTATAAATTAATAGTTTTTGTACTTAATAATTTAATTTTTATTTATTTGGGGGCCATGATAAAATACTAATTTTTACACTAAATGAATATAATTTTATACCATATATATAAAGCATAAAAAAATTTGAGGAGGACAGAGGCCCTGGGCCTCTACATAGCTTTGCCTCTGGCCGTCACCACTGGTTGTAGTCAATGGTCATGGTATTGTTTGGTTCTAAGACTGTGTTAGAATATGTCACCATGTTTCAAGCAATGGTCATGGTATTGTTTGGCTCTAAGACTGTGTTAGAATATGTTACCATGTTTCAAGCAAAGAAATGTTTCGACGTTATTTCATTAGCTTTCCAAAATAGAGATTATATACAATTAGAAACCTAAGATAATTATAAAAAATTGTAGTTATTGTTACCTATAGCTATGCTAACGTTTTCCAAAAACATAAGTACATAATAAACGTCTCATAATGAATAGTAACATACAACTATATAAATATAGCAAATCCCTCTAAATATGCTAAATTGATACGAGAGAATATATATGAAAATATTATGTCTATTGCCATTATTAAAATATGGGAAGATAAGCCTATAAGCTCAGTATTGTTATCAGTTCTAATCATCTTAACTTTCTTATTAAACTAAGTTGAATCATAGAAAAAAATTTAGGCAAGATTGTTTTAATTTCTATTTATTAGTTATAAGAAAGATCCCAACAACTCTAGTGCAATCATCCAAAATATTCAAGAAATAAAATGCACCAATTAGACAGTAGAACTTCGACGTAGCAATAGATTATCTCAACCCTAGCATATCTCAATGATTATCATTGTCACATAATTAGGATTTTTGGTAGGACTACACCCTCTTATGATTATCATTGTCACATAAGAGTCTTCAAGTACGTGTCACTATCCTCTTCAAGATTATTTCTCTTGCTCCAAATCTTTTGCTAAACATCATGCCTTTATGGTTGTTGTTGATTCTGTGATTGAGCCTTCTAATTATCATCAAGCGGTTAAAGATCTAAATGGGCAGAGCTACCATGGCCAGCAATATTAATGCCTTAGAGTGAAATAAGACTTGGGAGCTCACTTCCTCACCTCCAGGAAAACAGGCTTTGGGATGTAAATAGGTGTATCACGTCAAACAAAACTCGGATGTTACCATTGAGCAGGATAGAGCGCGTCTGGTAATTCTTGGAAACACTCAAGTTGAGGGTCTAGACTATAGTGAGACATTTGCACATGTTGCAAAGATGGTCAATGTTGCACACTACTTGTTGTGGTTGCCACTCAAAATTGAGAGGTTCACCAAATAGATGTTTATAACGCCTTCTTAGGTGGTAATCTCAATGAGAAAGTCTACATGAAACTTCCTCCTAGTTTTTGTACTTCTTCCTCCGACCGAGTTTCATCTGTCTTCACAAATCTCTTTATGGTCTCCGACAAGCTCCTCCTTGTTGGTTTGAAAAATTACCCTTTGCGCTTAAACAAAGTAGTTTTCAACAATCCAATGTTGATTATTCTCTATTTATCTATCATAAACATAGTGTTTATCTTAGTATTCTTGTCTATGTAGATGATCTCATCATAATCGGTAATTATTCCACTACCATTACCAACATAAAAAAAATATTTAGGCACTTCTTTTAGTATGAAAGATTTGGGTTTTTGAAGTATTTTCTTGGTATTGAGGTCGCTCGAAATTCTCAAGGTATTTATCTTAGTCAACAAAAGTATGCCTTAGATATTACTTTTGATGTTGGCCTTCTTGGTAGCCATCCTGTCTACCACTCCTATTAAGTTAAATCACCGTATTGCCACTGCTAGAGGTTCCATGATTTCAAACCCCGAGAAATATCATCGTCTCATCGGCCATCTCATCTATCTGACTTTTACTCGACCCAAGCTCACATATTCTGTTCGTGTTCTTGCTCAATTCATGCAGAACCCTAAAGAAGAGCATCGGGATGCCATCCTACAAGTTGTACGCTGCTTGAAAGGTGGCCCTGATCAAAGTCTGCTCCTCTCATCTACAAACAATCTTCAACTTTATGCTTATTATGATTCTGATTATGCAAGTTGCCCTATCACTCAACGTTCCCTTACTGATTATTTCATCACTCTCTGCTCTTCATCGATTTCATGGAAAATGGAAAAGCAACACACCATCTCTCGATCATTTGCAGAAGCTTAATACAGTGCCATAGCCATGACATGTGAAATAAAATGGTTACTCTACCTTCTCAAAGATTAACGTATCACTTTCTCATTTCTGGTGCACCTTTATTGTAATAATCAGGTTGCTCTCCATATCAATTCTAACCATTTTACCATGAGCGCACAAAGTACATTGAAATTGACTGTCATTTCATACGTGATAAAACTCAAGCTGGCTACATTTAACCTTAGTATCTATCAACCTCATCACAGCTAGCTTATACTTTCACAAAAGCACTTCCTTCTGCTCAATTCTCTACTTTAATTGGCAAGTTGGGTATTTGTGACCTTAATACTCCAACTTGAAGGCGCGTGATAGACATAATATTTCCATATATTCTCTGTATTAATTTAGAATGTTTGGAGGGATTTGATATATTTGTATAGCTGTACATTAATCCCCACTAGGAGACATTTATGGTAAAATTATGTATTTGGAATACGTTACCATAGCTATATGTAACAATAGCTACAGTCTCTCCTAAGTATCTTAGGCTCCTAATTGTATATAATCTCTATTGTGGAAAGCTAGTGAAATAACATAGAAATATTTCTCTGCTTGAAACATGGCGACATATTCTAACATATTCCAGGTAGACCCACTTTAGATCTATGGTGTGTAGTAGCAACAATGGCAGATAAAGTTGAATATAGTTGGTGGCATTTGAACTCCCATATTTGGCCTTCTTCTATAGTTAAGTGTTGTTAGTGACCATGGCAGAGAGAGAGAGAGAGAGAGAGAGAGAGAGAGAGAGAGAGAGAGAGAGAGAGAAGATTGACCATGGCCGCGAGAGGAGGTGGAGAAGGTGAAAAGAAAAAGAAAGAAGAGAGAAGAGCATGGAATTGCCAACTCGAAGAAAAAGGGAAGAGAAGGTGAAGGGAAAAAAGAAAATTAAAGTATTTGCATAAAAGATATTTCTACCCTTTCAACAATGTGGACTTGTGCATTTCTAGTTAAATTACTTGGCCAACTGTGTAATTTGTGTCAATTACAAAAGAAGGGGTAGCCAATTTAAAAAACCCGTAAACAAAATGGTAGTTTATTAATATTAACCTTAAATTTTATCAAAAATTGAAATGTTTGTAAGAGACCTTTTAGATATTGACTTCACATCATGTTGTATGATGTCGTTGCTGTGTCATGTTGTATGAAGTACACACGCAAACCTAACATAGGGTTCGTTGAATATTACTCTAAATTAGACAGTATTTTTGCATCAAAGAGATAATATCAAATATGGATATTATAGGAAACTTAGTTGGATTCGTAATCTAAGTCATTATGAAATCAAAGAAGGGTTTGAAGTTATCCAAATCTTTGAAGATTGAGTAAAATATAAGTTTCCTTATTTGTGTATGCTAAATATGGTGAATATATACATATTTTCTTTTCTATTATTTCCTTTAACGTTTTCTATCACATTTATTTTATAATATTTTTTTTAGGGTTTATCTTTTCCTCTTAAGATTTTTCTTTTATTTGATAGGTTTTATTAATAAAAAATATCATATTATGAATGTTATAGAGACGTTACTGAGTACTAACGATCCGAATCGAAATATTATTGCTTGTCTCATTAGAAATGGAAAGAATTGAGAGAAATAACTTGTAAGAGAACGGCTGTACTAGGATTGAGGACAAATATTTATGAGATAGAGGAGGCTAATACAAATGAAATACGCCCATATCTTCTAATATACCTTCTAATATATTTATTGCTATAAGTATGCACGACAAAGAAGGGGTAGAAAGTATACTAAAAGTTTTTTACTGAATGAAAGAATATAGAGGTTATTTGGATAAGTTTTCATTCCAGAAATTAACGTAAAATTTCAATTTTAAGTTTCATTCACATCTAAAAAATAATTCTAATTTTTATTCCGTTGTTGTTTTTCTACTCCTTGATCCCGGCAATGGAAATACAAACTGTCATATAAGTGTTCTGTTTGGCTCACCTCTATGATATCGCCTCTGTCACAGTAGAACTCGATCGCCAACACGTAAGCTGTAAATCTCACGCGTCAAATCTCGAGCTCTCAGCAGTTAGAGATTTTATTATGACAATTAATGCATCTTTTGCTTCGATTAGTAACAAGATTTGTTTCTTTGCAATATATTAATTGCAGTATTAATACCGTAACGTATAACTCGGCTCATACGCTCTCGTTATAATTTTTTGTGTGTGTTTTGAAATACTGATATAATATTACGGGTTTTTTTTTTAAAAAAAAATCTAGGTAATGAATTCCTAGATCCTAGAAAGAGTCAAAGTCAAAGTGATCCTTATTGGCTAATGTCTACAGAGAAGCCTGAAAATTACTCTGAAGAAAAGGACAAAATTCAAAATTAACACCCCAAAACCAAACCCAAGCCCCAATCCACAAAAACCCTTTCCCCCATTTTCAAAACCCTAGCTCCCTTTATATTCCCATTTTCTATTTTCTTTTTCTTTTAGGCCCGCGTTTGGACACCCCCACCTGATCCAACCCCAACCCTACTCCCCTCTTTTCCCTCTCTTCGCTCTCTCCCTCTCTCTCTCTCACACACAGACACACACAACCAGTCTCTCTCTCTCTACAACGTTCTCTGTGTCTGTAAGTTGTGTTCTTCTTCTATCTATTTAGAACTCTTCAATTCTTTTAATCAATTCTTCAATTTCTCTTTGTTTATATCTGTTTTGAAAGTTTAATTTTTGTTGTTCTAGGTTTTTCAATGGAGGTCAGTAGCTTTAGCTCTGATATGGTTGCTTTGAGGAAAAGAATGGCGTCCTCTGCTGTGAAAGCTTTGGCTTTTGAGGCTATTTTGTCTGCTCAGAGATCTATTCTCTGCCTTCTCTTGCTGGTATACTTATATATCCACTTAATTATTTCCTGACCTTTTCTTTTTTGCTTGTCAAGCTCATGCCTTTTTTTCAAAATTTTTCTGGGCCTGATGTGTTTTTGAGTTTTATGGTCCTTTCGTTTGTGTTCCATGTTGCTGATTTTAGAATAAATTGCTGAACAGTGGTTTGTGCTTATTTTTTTTTAAAAATTTTTTTGGGGGTTATTTGTGCTCTGAGTCTTTTTTGCTTGGTTGTGTTTGTTCTGCTCCGTTTTGTGTATCGAGGAATTTGTTGAAATCATTTTTGCCCCTTTCTCTTTTGTTCAGACACATAAAGCACATTACTTGGAGTAAAAAATATAATGTTTTGGGTGGATTCTTGAAGTTTATGCTCTGTTTATTGCTAAGAATGCTTGTAAAAGAGAGAGCTTTATTATGACTTCCATCTGCTTCTTGAGTAGTGTTGACAACATTTTTGTTAATTGTACCAGAAACCATTCCTTTAGATGTTGTTGAGCATTGCTGGAAAGAAAGTAAAGCTCATGGCTTTACTAGAGTTATTGGATTTGAACAGATTTATCTGTATTGATTTCATTTTTAGTTTCTATTTCATGTTCAAAATGAACTCCAGTGCATTATTTGTATGTTTGCCAGTGGAGGCATGTTAAACCTTGCAGTACAAAAGATTCCATCTATGACTATTTGCATTTATAAATGCCTCTCTGTTATGCTTATACTTGTATAGAAATGCTTGCATAATCTTTTGTCATGATTGAAGTGCTTTTCTGTTACTCGTATAGCTGGCTCTGATTTGAATTAATTTCTCAAATTGCAATGTCATTATATCAACAATGCATTTCTGTTTGCCTTGCACCATGCACTCTTGGCCCAAAAAGGTTAAGAGAAGCGTTTAGATGTTTTCTATAGGACAAGTTACACACTTTTTTAGTTTCTAGAAACTTGCTAAAGTGATTTTAGTTCATGAATACTAGTATTAGCCTTGCTCGGTAGAGAATTAAATGGTTAGAAATATATGTTACATCTTTTTGGATCTAGATTTCTCGGAAATGTCATATGTTCAGTTTAGCTTGTTGGGATATGGACTTCTGGTTTTTCATCAACTGTCTTTTCCTGTCTGTTGGAGCTAATAAAATCTAGTCCAATGAATGTCTTTGGTAGATCTTGACATGACCTGTAAAACTAGGAGTCCATGAAACCGTTGAGATTCTTAAATCTTAAATATCTATGTACTCTACATTTTTTTTGGGATAAATCATGCCTTAGGCAGTATGTTCTCTACATTTCACCGACCAAGTCTTAGTATCTGAAGCCTATTTTCTGTTGACCGTAACTATGTGGTTTCCATGGCACAATAGGAAAAAATGCTTTTTCTGTATTCTATGATCAGCCATGGCTTTGGTTGCTTACATGGCTTTGTTGTTTGACATTCTATTGTTGGTTTATTGCTACTCTTGGATGATTGTAGCCTTGTATATTTTCAGACAGGATCTCTGGTGAAAGGTCTTGATGGCTTGCCTGAGTCAATTTTTTGCTGATAAAAGGTAATAATTTCTCAAGTCTGTCGAATTTGGCTTTTGAGTTGGATGCTTTTGAATAAATAATTCAATTGTCTGCAGTTTTCCCTTGGATGAGCTCCACGCTGTTGCTAAACCAGGCCCTGAAAACAAAGATGCTAGTGACACCGAGGATGATGACGAAGAGGATGACGATGATGATGATCAGGATGATGATGATGCCGGTGATGAGGACTTCTCAGGTGAAGAGGAAGGAGGAGATGATGATGAGGATGGTGATCCCGAGGAAGATCCTGCAGCTAATGGTAATGAAGGCAGTGATGATGACGCACGACGATGATGAAGATGGTGAGGACGACGAGGATGGTGAGGATGAAGATGAAGAGGAGGAAGACGAAGATGAAGACGAGGATCAACCCCCAGCCAAGAAGAGAAAGTGAACTAGTTGTAGGTGTTCATTCTGCATCTTTCTCTTGGGTTTAAAATTGTGTAATAGGAATAGGGAGGTTTAGCCCCAACTGTGTCTTAGGTTAGGAAATTCAGGATCAGACTGTCTTTTTTTGTTTTTTTGGGCTTTTAATTATGATGTTACAGACAGCAGCAGCAGCAGTCAGTCATAGCTCTCATTTTGTGGAACAAATGAGTATTTGAACTACTGTTTAAAGTTGGCTAATTCCCTGTATTGTTAACTCTGGTCATGTCTCTGAGGTAAAAAGAATCATTTGTATTTGATAGCTGCTTCATTATCTGTGTTTAGATCCCATGGCATGGCTCCATGTTCTGTTTCTCTGCAAATTTTGTCACTTTTTTCTTCACAGAAATCTTGAAATGCTAGAAACAAGAATCTTTTATAAGGTTATAGGTCTGTCCATGAGTGGAGATAGAAATCTTTAATCAAGTTAATTGGTTTTTATTCCGAGTTAGGACTTATTAGTTGGTGCTATACGTGACTGACTTATGGCTATTGTACGCCACGATCCTTGTTGCAAAGAAAATATGTTCAAATATTGTGAGAAATAAAGCATTTAAGGTTATGTCAAAGACACTTTTTTATAGTAGTAACTTTCTAATGATGTGTACTAAATGATCTTTGTTGCAAAGAAAATACATCCATAGAATAGATAATATGAAAAGGCCTTGAGAATTAGAGGATCCTTGTTGTAAATAAATAGATAATATGAAAATGAATGAGGATTATGAAATTTATTTATTTTATTTTTGTAAGAGTAAAAAGAAAAATGAAAAAATAAAAAGGGGGAGGGAAGTAGGAACTGCAGAGCCAAAAAAATCGGAGAATCATCAATAGGGGAAATGAAATTGGGTTTCTTGTGGCTTCTCGTTTTCTCTGAATCTTCAAATTCAAAGTCTACTCCATTCCCATTAACGTTCCCAATCCATAATACGAGTCAACTCAATCCTCCCTCTCCTTCTCTCGTCCTTTCCAAAACCCTAGACTTATCATTTCGTGTGTCTACCAATTAAAAATTTTATACACTCATCATTTTGATTATTTTTTATTTCACACGAAATTTTGTTGTTTTTTGATAAATTGATTGACTTTCTACATTTCTCCGTTGAGGGAATCTTTAATTGTTGTTAATCATTAGCACTATGGCATCGGAGATCGAGGTTGTGGAGGAGGTCGAATCTAGGGATCAAGGTCAATCTACATCCTTGGCTAATGGTGCCGGCGAGATAGAGGAGGAGAGCTTGAGGAATGATGTCTACACGGCGGCGGCTTATGGTGATATGGATAAGCTTCAGAGATTGGTTGAGAGCGAAGGTTGCTCAGTCTCTGAGCCTGACCATCTCGGCTACTACGCCCTTCAATGGGCAGCCCTTAATAACCGCACCGCCGCAGCTCAATATATTATTGAGGTCAAGTTTTTAGTTATTTATTTTTTAAATCGTATTTTGAAAATCCAGTAGATTAATCTTGTATTTCCATTTCATTGCTTTTCCCCTTATATTACATATGATATTGCTTCATATTTTTTTCTTTTTTACTCGAATTGAAGTGCAGATATGCTTGCAGCTACTGTTCTTTAGCTGAGTCTTTGCAAGCTTAGTTCTTTTTTCAAACCAATTAAATTTTCCAATGTGACATGTAGATTGCACACTTTGAGTTTTAGCTGAGTTGTTGTAAAATTGGCTGGATTGTATCATTATTGATCTTCTTCACATTATTCGTATCTTTAAAGCAGAGTCCCTTGGATTGCAAGCTTTTTGAGTGTGCGTATGAAGGGTGTCTGTGTAGTTAATTGGGGGATGGGCGTCTATGAATGATTTTGTCTCACAAAATGTTTCAGGCATATAAGCATGGATTATGGTAGTTCCCTGATTAGTTTATTTACTGTTAGCAGCATGGGGCAGATGTCAATGCTGCAGATCATACAGGACAAACAGCATTGCATTGGAGTGCAGTTAGGGGTGCAATCCAAGTTGCTGAGCTTTTGCTTCAAGAAGGTGCTCAGGTGGATGCAGCTGATATGTATGGTTATCAGGTCCGTTTTCACTTTTGTACTTTACATATCATCTGAAATGCAGTTTTTTAAAAAAAATTTTTTTTTATCTTTTTTATTTTTTTATTTTTAAAATTTTTTTATAACAAAGCAGAAGGAAAATGTTTTAATATAATTTGGTATTAAGTTACTTATTTTCTGTCCTCTTTGAAGGAAAAGAAGGTACTTATTGCAGTTCAACTTTAATTGCTTTATAAGTATCTGTCTCCCTTCACATGGAGTTCTACTGGTTGTGATCATTTAGATCTGAAGTTGATATTGAACAATTATGCATATACTTGCTTTAAAAGGTCGTGGTTTGTAGTAAATTTGTTGTCTTTGCAGACTACTCATGTTGCTGCACAATATGGTCAGACATCTTTCCTTTATTACATTGTTACAAAGTGGAATGCCGATCCTGATGTTCCTGATAACGATGGAAGGAGCCCTTTACACTGGTACTAGAAATTTACTGTTGTTAAAGTCCATTTCTTGGATGTAAACTCTGTTTTTTTAATGTTTGATAAACTCTTTCTATTTCTTATTCAATTTGAAGAGAAGACAGGAAGCAAGACAAGTCAAAATTACTAACTTGAAATCCTAATGTTAAATGAAAGATTAAAGACATTGTTAATGAAGTCAGAGTGGATGTTAATTTATACAAAAGAGTCTGAAACTACATATACGTTTGAAGGTTACAGTAATCCATGTTTTACTCAGATATCATAGGTGAAAATAGGTGGATGCTTGGTAGTTCAGTCCATTATCAAGGCGGTACCAATACATTGTGAGAATTGATGATAGGATCTGAGTCACTGTACTCGGGGGATGTTTGATTATTTTCTTCCAAATGCCTCTGTTAGATACAGGTCCAAATTTTTGAATGTTTTACAGCATTACAAACATGAGTTTTGTATAGGCGAATTCTTCACCAATCTGAATCTGCAAATAGTTTTCAGAGCATCTTTTGGTTGTTTGACTGATTTTGTAAAGAGCTTATGCCACTCACTGATATAGAAGGTATTGGACGGTTGATGCCAAACATAGTCCTTTGTCCATGAAATGAGACTGCCATCTGAATCTGTAGTTTGTATCTCTATTCTGACAATACAATCAATCTGCTGTTCTTATTTCCTATCTTTGAGCTTTGGTTATATCCAAATGCCTCTGTTAAATACAGGTCCAAATTTTTGAATGTTTTACAGCATTACAAACATGAGTTTTGTATAGGCGAATTCTTCACCAATCTGAATCTGCAAATAGTTTTCAGAGCATCTCTTGGTTGTTTGACTGATTTTTGTAAAGAGCTTATGCCACTCACTGATATAGAAGGTATTGGACGGTTGATGCTAAACTAGTCTTTTGTCCATGAAATGAGACTGCCATCTGAATCTGTAGTTTGTATCTCTATTCTGACAATACAATCAATCTGCTGTTCTTATTTCCTATCTTTGAGCTTTGGTTATATCCAATCTTGATTATATAATATCATGAATGATTTACTTTTCCTAGATTAATTTGATTTCAATTTTACAATGTTATCCATATATTGAGAATAAACAGTTGAAATAATTTTATGTCTGCTTGTTGTCCTTGCAACTGTAGGGCTGCATACAAGGGTTTTGCTGATTGTATACGTCTTCTGCTATTTCTGGATGCGTATAGGGGAAGACAGGATAAAGAGGGTAAGTTATATATCTCTTCATGATTTTAACTTCAGTTAAAAAGAAACAGGGTTTTCTTTTGTTCAATATCATTACAGGACTGTAATTCATCTATTGTGTTGTTTATGCCTTAAAGGTTGTACTCCTCTACATTGGGCTGCAATTAGAGGTAATTTAGAAGCATGTACAGTCTTGGTGCAGGCTGGGAAGAAGGAAGATCTCATGTTGACAGACAACACTGGCCTCACTCCAGCGCAACTTGCTTCTGACAAAAATCACAGACAAGTTGCCTTTTTCCTTGTAGGTAGCCTATACATAAATTATTATTGTTGGTTGAGTTATCTTATTTCGAACTACTTTTCACAATTACATTCCAGTGATATACATTCAGGTTATAATCTATTATACCTTTTTTATGCTTCTTTGCATCTGTCATCTTGACTATGAAGTGATATCTAGGTCTCCTTTCTTTTTCTAGATGCAATTATGTAGCAAAATTATAAGGTCTTGTACTTTTACTCATGGGAACAGTTTGAGCTTCTACTTGCTCATTCGTCTAGGTTTTGTATGTATTTACTAACATGTGGATTCTTCTTATATTGTATTTGTTGTTTGTCATTTATTCGTTTTAATTCCAAGTTATTTGTTATTTCATTTGCCGGTTATATTGATGGGATGCTTTGCAATTTGGATTGGTTGAGCTATTGTCCCATGAAGTGTTTGGTTGTGAAAAGTTAATGACATTGTCACTCATAATTTTAAGGCCTTATATACAAATGTAATATACAGGGGAATGCAAGGAGATTGCTTGATAAACGATGTGATGGAAATAGCAATGTTGGAAAATTGGCCAAGCTGGGACTTGCGCCAGTACTTTGGTGTATAATTTTTCTGCTACTCATGACCTATATTCATTCAGTAATTATGGGTACTTCTCAGGATCTTTAGCCTTTTCTTTGTTGGTCACTATAAAGACATTGTTTCTAAATACTTGTTTCTACTTTCATGCACAGCTCCAAATCTACCAAAATTAACTGCTGGCGCTGCTCTTATTGCGTGGTTGGGTGTTCTCTCTGCAAGTGCCGGACTAGTATTATTTTATAGGTGCAGCAGGTATAGTCTTTTTAACCTCATACTATATGTGGCATCCTTGAGTTGCTCCTTCCTCCATTCAAAATTGAATGTTTACATTTCTACTTTAATTTGTCCAAAAATAAATGCCCACTCTGTAAACATATTTTTTCCTCTAAAACTCTCATAACTAATCTCCTTCATTAAAGGGATTCAGGCTCCACTAACACACGAGTCCTACATCTAACCTCGTTAATTAACAAGAACATTTTGGAAACTTATTTATGGTTAAAATGCCCTCAATTTATGTGCCAAGACAAAAAGGCACATTCCATTTTGAATGGATGTAATCTTTTCCCCAAATGAAATATTTGATATTGTGTAGCATGGAGGTAGATCAATGAGTAAGAAACACGTTATACCAGGCATTAGACACTCTTTGATCTGCATTATCTCCCTTTGGTGTTTTTACAGGGATACATTGAAAATTTCCCTCTGGGAGTTCTTTGTTATATTTGTACTTCTTATCTTCTAATTATGGTAGACATGTAATTGTTTATTTGGTTGAATCAATTTGGTTATTAAAGTTTTGAATTTCCTGTTGTATAAGTTCATCTCATGTATATTATATGAATTTTTTTTATTGGTATATTATACTCAATTTATATTGAAATGTGGGAAATGCTCAAACTTGCAATTGACAAAAGTTTGGTTGGATTCATTCTTTGCAGCAAAGATCCTGGTTACATCAAAATGAATGCACGTCATACTCAAGATATGAAAGATGATGTAAGTCACTTTATTCTTGCTTCTATGATGGGACCTCCATAATCAATAGCTCTGTTTAATTAATTATAGTGTTCAAGATTCTGACTCAAGCTATTGTCTCAACTCGATCTTGATATTCTGTTTCACACGAGAAGTATACTTCTTGGCGTTCTCAAGACTTATTGTCTTATTATTTTGTTAGGAACCTTTGTTAAAGATTGAGATCAATAATCCTGCATTGCTTGCTGGGAATTGGTCTCAACTTTGCTCAACATGCAAGGTGCTTCCTAGATCCTGGTTTCTTACTTAGTCTTTATTGCTCTACTTCAATTTGATTCTGGCCTTATTTGCTAATGTCTTAACAGATAGTTAGGCCACTTCGTGCTAAGCACTGTTCTACCTGTGATCGTTGTGTTGAGCAATTTGACCACCATTGCCCTTGGGTGTCTAATTGCATCGGCAAGGTTCTTTTCTTGCTCTTCTTCTTTCTTGTGCATATTCTCTAGCTTTTGTTGCCCATAAAGTAGAAACAATAAAGCTTCATCTGTTATCTTTCCCATCGTTGGCCCCTCTAGTTCTGTTCATGCTTGGGTGAGGATTTGGGCAAGAGAGATGGCTTGACTGTAGATCTAGGGCCTGACAACTATACATAGTTGGTTTGGTGTCCACTTTTTCAAGTGATGCTAGGACAAACTCGGGACAGCAGCCGCACAAAATTACATTAGCTATCTTGATATTTGAAGTTGAGCATTTAGCAGTCCTGATATTTAGCAAACACAATGTACTTTTTGCATGGGATATCTTGGGAAGTTGAGCATTTAGCAATCCTGATATTAGAAGATTGATCCGAAAAGGTTTTGTCCTGGCTAAATTTAGTATGAGTTTCCCAACAGGGACTTTAGTGTACTTCACAAAATAAAAAAGAGGAAGAACTATGGAAATGAAAAAGCTCATTTATCTAGAGTGTGGAAGTATAGAGTAGTACAGCAATGAACTCAAGCGTCGAAGCTGAGCGAGGGGCCTCAGTTAGGATATAGGTTGTCTGCTGTAAACATCAAATGATATGCTGTTCTTGGCACTGAATCATGGTCCATAATGAAACATGCCTCTGGATATTATGATGGGCTGATCAATTGTTAATAATTGGTTGATGCAGAAGAATAAATGGGATTTTTTCTTATTTCTTGCCCTAGAAGTCTCGGCAATGCTGATAACTGGTGCCGTTGCTCTTACACGTAAGTCTTTTCTTTAACTCTTTGGTACTTGGTAGTTGGGTCGACTTTTTACTACCATGTGCAGTGTTTTCCTTGTGTTATTTTATTAAATTGTTCTTCAATTTTGAACGGAAGTATGTAATATTGCAGGAGTCTTGAGCGATCCTTTGGCCCCATCTTCATTTGGTGCATGGTTAAACCATGCTGGCACTGAGCATGTTGGTGCTATATCATTTTTACTGGCAGATTTTTTTCCTCTTCTCAGGAGTTGCAGTCTTAACTGTTGTTCAAGCTTCGCAAGTAAATTTCTTTCCAATACTTTTTTATTGCAACTTTATCATCATTTGCTGCCCCTACATGTTCTTCATCCCTCCCATGCTCTGCAGATCGCTCGGAATATTACAACCAATGAAGTGGCAAATATGCTGCGGTATAGTTACTTAAGAGGACCTGGTGGTCGTTTTAGGAATCCATATGATCACGGCTGCAAGAAGAACTGTTCTGATTTCTTGATAAGCGGTTACAATGTGGACATCGAGGTTAATGAAGATTCATCACAATCTGAAGGTATCGGAATGATGAACATGGTAAGGAGTCCAAACTTCCAAAATGGCGCCTGCCATACTCATCAAGTTAATGGCAATGGAAACGGCCATGTAGCGATCAATGTGAGCAAGAGTACAAATAGCAATCAGGTTCATCATCATGTTCATTCATCAACTTGTAGCCATAAAAGCAGTGGGAAAAGTGAGTCTGTTCCTTTAGGATTGGGAATTGGATTAGGAGGTAGGAATTCTGCACGCTCTGCATTAGCTTCATAACAAGCATAGTTGTGCTTGAGGCATGGGATGAAATTATTGAGTTTTGTATAATTTAATTTCTACTGTTTATACATGTAAACACATATTCTAGTTTGCCTTGTGTAATTCAATTGATTTTTCATCCCTGCTCCATTTCACATGGTGTAGTATTCTTCATGCCTTTTACCTTTGCCATAATGTCTTTTACCTTTTGTTATAAATTAGAGAGAGAATAAATTTGGGAAAAAAATGCAATTCGAATTTAGAACTTTTGTGATATTGTTTAAGAGAGTCTTGTATTATTAAGTTACCATGGTTTTTTAAGTATTAAGTTACAACACTTTTTTCAACCTTCAATAGTGACTCCTTGTGGTTTTATGGTGAGCTTTTTTTACATTATTGTATGTTATGTAGTCTTATGGTGAGTTTTCTATGTATTAGGATCGTCTTAGTTTGAAAATTTACTATTAAAAGTGATTCGTTTCAAGTAGTTTAAACTTGATTTATATACATCATATTTTTTATTGCTTATATTTTTTTAAACAAATAAAAATAAGAGTTTATAAAAAAATTATTTAAAATAAATTAATATAATAATTATATTTTTAATAGTATCAATAAGTAGAAGTATTTCTAAAAATCATCTTTATTGTAACTTAACAAATACAATACGTAATAAAAATAATAGTAATGTACTAATTCATTTTCTAATTAAGTTGTTTTGTTGTTTGATGTATTTTTTGGAATAGGTACGTAATATTTTTTGTTGGAATTGTTTAATATTGTATTTTTTAAAATAAAAAATAAATTTTAAATTTTAAAAGATAAATTTATTATTAAAGTGCGTTTGAGAGAATATAAAGTGTATTAAAAAATATAGGGGAGGATTTTGAGGGTGAAAAAGAGCTTGAATTGGATAGAAATTAGCAAGAGGCATACTCCTTCACGACTCTTTTTGCTTGCTTAGGACATTACAAGGTGAATAATCTGAATGTGTAATGATGGATGAGGTGGGCACCAGAGGTGATGGAAGATTCCAATTTAGACGAATAAACTTGTTACTTGTGTCATTTCAAGATAATGAAAGCATAGAGAAGGTGAAAATGATAAAAGAATGGCTCTCTTTCAAAGAGTATAATTGTATTTCGTAAGGGAATTTTGTAGTTTTTAATTTTATTAGTTTGAATAATAATTAATTTGTATATGAGTCATTTTAATATTTATTAGTTTGAATATAGTACGAATTATTTCCTCCACACGTATAATTTCTTACAAAAATACATGTTAGATGAATGAATATTATTGAAAGTTTTGTATATTAAATGTATTTGAATATGTATTAGTTTTGATTTTATCTCATCCAAAGCACACAAAACGAGGAAAGAAGGAAGAAAGTTCAATGTTTTGGGCAAATTTCAGAAAGAAGATGAGATCAAAGGGGCAGAGACCATACTACTATTGTTATAGCGCCTGACATGAAAGTGCCCATTTCGATGAAGATTGAAGAATTCATTCTTATCTAAGCTCTGCCTCTGCCCAACAAAACAAAACAACAACATCTTAATCCCTTTCCTTCCCTTCCCTTTCTTTCCTATCAGGAGGCTCTCTCCTTATCTTCCATCTTTCTTTCTGATAATCAAATGCCACGCTTTAAAGATAACATTCATCCACGTTACTATAATCTAATGGCCTTGACCCCACCAAACCGCTTTTTGCCTCCTATTTTTCAGCTCAATCAGTTTATTTCATTTCAAAGTTCTCATATTTTCAGTTTTCTCTCACCTGCTCACTCACTCTCTGAAAATCTCCTCTACCCCCCTAGTAATAACATTCTTCACAATACTAGTATTATTCTTTCTCGGATTTGGACA
The DNA here is from genome assembly GCA_028651295.1 of Catharanthus roseus. Lineage (NCBI taxonomy): Eukaryota > Viridiplantae > Streptophyta > Magnoliopsida > Gentianales > Apocynaceae > Catharanthus > Catharanthus roseus. The sequence goes on from JAPQWS010000035.1 coordinate 86,783, forward strand.
TCATAGTTAAGGATCATCCAAGATTTCTTGATTTCAGGTGTGCCCTTTTCCTCCATATGATTTCTTTATTCATATAGGTAAAAGGGTAGTATGTCCGTGTCTGCAACATCAACATGTCTCTGTTTTCATGCCAAATAACGTATTTTTCTTTATTATTTTCATTCTTTCTTGATCATTTTCCTTTCTTGATAAATTTCCTATTCTGGGTTTAGTTTGTTCTGTAGTTTTATGCGGGAAAGCTATGTTCTTGGAGAGTATATTTTTCTTTTTCTTTTTTTGGCCTTCAGAATTCTGTCGTATGTTCTGTGTATAGAAAAGGGTTCTAACTTCTAAGGTATCATTTGTTATATATTTACATTGTTTGTGATAAATTGCTGAATATGTTCAGTATAGCTTCTTGTAGTAATATTGATCCTGAATAGTTTATGCCCTATAGCATAGTGATTATGTGACATCTTCTTACTACCATTAGTTTGATGTGAGGATTTCATATGATCATTCTCCAAGCCTGCAAGATATATTGTATTTTATGATTGTTTGATTTGGGTTCAGGCGAATATCCTCTTTAATGGGTGGAGTTTGTTCTTGGAGGAGAGACAATGCTGATGAATACACAATACATAGAGGTGTCTCTTGCAGAAACTTCAAAAGTGGAATTTCACAATGGCTAGGAACCTCATATTTTCAGCCAATTGTTGACTATCACCAAGGAAAGGACAATGTTCCATCACTTTTGGAACTATGCATCTATCGAATACGTCAGGTTCTTGGTTTTGTTTGACTTGCAGGTGGTTCAAATGGTGTGTTGTTGGTCTGCAAATCTTATGCTTTCCAACTTCAACAGGATATTGATAAATATACTTCATTTTATATGCTGCCAAGAGATGTAAGCCAGTTGATATTCAATGATTTGGTCTGCTGCCATTCTCTTTCTGATGCTTCTATTGAAGCTTTCAGAGATTGTGCTCTGCAGGTGACTTATAATTGGATGTGTCCCTTAACAAATTTAAATGTTTGGATATATATTCATCTCATTGTTATGTATAACTCGACAGGACATATGTCTGGGAGATTATCCAGGAGTAAAAGACCATTGGATGAATGTCGTCTCTTCGCAAGGATCATCTTTACTTTCGCTTCATCTCTCTAGTTCTGAGATTACGGACATTGGCTTGAATGATCTCAAGCATTGCTCTAACCTCCAAGCCCTAGCTTTTGATCATTTTGATCACATTTCAGAACATGGGCTAAATCAACTTGATGGTAATTACTAAACTTGTCATAATAATCTGTTTTAGAAACTCTCTTGAATATCTATTCTCTTTCATAATTTAGTAGACTGTGAAGATCAAAAGGTTTTATCAAGTCATACCAAATGTGTCTGTTTATTGAATTATTATATGCTGCCTTGCTACATCCTAGTTGTAGATTTTCCGACAACTCCAGAGTCATTGGTGGTATTTCGCAATGTAGACGAGTATAGCTGACTTGTGGCCCGTTAAGCTAAATCATGTAGGGTGCATAATCATCCGATGTCTCATGGTGTTTGAAAACTATGGTGTATTGCAACTTTCAAATCATTTTCTGCACCAATGTATGTAAATTTGGATGCTATAAATCACTTCGAGCTATTCTAGTTTTCTGCATTCATGCAGGTGATTGTAGACTTATCATTTAGGAACTTCCTTAACTGTTATCTATTTCTGCTTTTAATTTCCGTGTATGGTTTTAACTAGCTCAGATTTAATCCACGAGTTTGGTAGCATTTGTGCAATTGCCTTGCATGCTTCATGTATTGAGGACATTTCCATGTTTCAAAACCATGATCCATGGACATTCCTATGGACCTCTGTTTTGTCATGAGATTTTTACGTTTTCCATATTTATAACTGCATTTGAATAAGCATGTCTAATATTTCTCTGCTGTTTAAGGGAATGCTTTGATTAGTCTCCCTTGTGCTAATATTCCAAACTTTATCTGCCAATTTTGAATCAGTTGCGCATGGTTACATGATATTACATTTGCATTATGACTTGATTTGCATGATGTTGCATCAACTGTGAATTTCATGAGAATTTCTGAAGTTCTTTAGTTGTGTGGGTTAGAATGTTACCATTAGTTACTGTGCTTCTTCAGGTTTGTCAAATTTGACATATCTGGGCTTCAGAAAGAGCTTTGGAATCAATGCTGAAGGACTACGTACTTTATCCAGCTTAATTAATTTGGAAAAGTTGGACTTGGATAGATGTCCTTGGATTCATGGTGGGCTCATCCATCTAAAAGGTTCGGCCTTTGATCATTATCTACCTTATATGAAGAAAAAGAAAAGATATCACCAACCACTTTTTCTATTGCTGTGTATTTGACCCCCACCCTTCAAACACTTGTATTGTTAAGCATTCACTTACTAGTTTCAGTATCCACCTTGTCCAGCTTTAGAAATGGCAAATATGTTTGCGAATCTAATAGTGCCATAAAAACCGGTGACTGCCACATATATAAGATGGAGTATAAGGAGACTGATAACCTTGTTCATACGTTTGCTTTTTTCTCCAGGGCAACATTGTAGCTTGCTTCCTGGGATTCGCAGAATCATGCGTGGCATATATATTTAGAACATTTGGTAGCTTTTGTATCTATCTATAATGGAGATAATAAAAGGCATGTTCTATTTTTCTTTAGTTTTCGCTTGACCTATTAGGAAAAAGCAACTGCTGAAATTTTTTCTTGGAAGGTAAATCTATTTGTACGTTTTGAGTTTTATCAAAAACTGTTCTGGTAAGGCAACTCCTTGAATGCTCCTTGGAAAACCGCGTTTTATATCATTTTTAAATGCTAATGCATTAGAAATAGTTACATGGCAGGAACACCTCGAACCAGCTTCTCACTTGAATAATGTGGAACATGAGCATGCTTCCGGTGTATTATTAGATTCTTTGGTCATTAAGATCCGATTTCTACAAACTACTAGTTATATTTAATATTTTATATACCAGTCAGTCATGAAACGCTGTTCTTTTCACTACAGGTTTGATGAATCTCAAATCTCTTAACATCAGACACTGTAAGTGCATTACAGATTCAGATATGGAGTCTCTATCAGGTATTGTTCGTACTATATTCTTGAAGTTCCCTTTGTTTCATCTTGATCATGCTGAAGTCCTTAGGAGTTGAGAGTATTTTCCTTTCGAATAATTTGAAGGTCTGACGTCTCTGAAGGAACTACATACCTGCTTTGTTAGCATCACAGATGCAGGTGTATCTTACCTGAAAGGTCAGTTTATGCCATTTATTATTACCAAATGTGAACGTCTCTGTAGAAGTACGTCATTTTTAGGTCAATATGCTAAATGGACATACAGTTCTCCCAAACATTGTAAACGACTGAAATTTCCCTCTTAATCTACTTAGAAGTATCACATTGTGTCATATTTGTAAGTAATTCTTGTGAATTTTTGTCAAGTTGCATTTTTAGTATATTTTGGGGAAATTACAGGTTTGAGCAACCTTACGGCACTAAGTCTGGAGGGATGCCACGTTACAGCTTCATGTTTGGATCCAATTTCAGGTTTTCTTTTAATTAAGTTTCCTACCTTTTCCTCTGGTCTTGTTCTATATTGCAAGAAGAAAGAATCCACAGGAGTAAAGGAAAATTATTGAAAAATCTCGTATGTTAGTTGTTTGAAACTAATTGAATTTGGCAAGCTTGGATTGGAGACAAATCATGTTTTAAGATTACACAAACGTTTCTAATTGCTTAAGTAGTTGTAAGAAGATTTCTTTCAAGGCATAAAGAATTCCGTTGCATCATTTTTGCTTGAAGGATGAGTAATTCTAAAAGTCGATTGATATGGTCTTATTGTGATTTTTATCTGTTATACTCGGTGCAGCTTTGGTTTCTCTGGAGTGTCTCAATCTGAGTAGATGCTCTTTATTTGACGATGGCTGTGATAAACTTCAGGGTAAGCATCCTACTTTCATCATTGTTGTTCAAATGTTTCCGAAGTTTGGGTGAACATTGAGCCTTTTGTATGTTTGTATCTGCAGCTCTCGAGAACTTGAAGGCGCTGAACTTGAGTTTCAACAATATAACTGACGCATCTTTAGTCCATTTAAAAGGTCATTTTAGCGCTTTCTCATTTCTTCTTTAGTATATGTTTCCTCGGAATTTGCCTTAGCAATTTATTCGGATTATCCACCACAGTGCGTCTTCGAAATCTGAAACATAAGATTGCTGTCTATCTCCAGGTTTAACAAAATTGGAAAAGCTGAATTTGGATTCTTGTCATGTTGGTGATGAAGGGATGGTTAATCTAAGTGGTATTTTACTTTGTATTGAAAGTTTTCTTCTTCATTAATTTGCATATAGCTTCTCATGTGTTCCCTATTATATTTTGATGGAAGTGGTTAATAAAGGAGCTAACGATATCCAAATTGAGGTCGTTTTCCTAGTACGGAGCTCTCTGGCCGTTTGAGGCAACCCTTAGGCTCATATGTACCCGATATTTCTTTCCAGTTGCAGATTTTCTTTCTTTGATAGTTTTTAAGTTGTTGTTATAGTTTTGTTCGTGCAAAAGCTTTAGAACACGTGTGGCACATACCAAATACTCTTTTTGTACGTGATTTTCAGGCCTACTGCGCTTAACATGTCTGGAGCTGTCCGATACTGAAGTTGGCAGCAATGGTCTCCAGCATCTCTGTGGTACGTTTGCTCTTGATCGAGTCATTGAAAAAACAGATATCGTATAGTAGTTCCTTGGTGAATTATGGTAATATAGTTCAAAACAGATATCGTTTGAAGCCTATGCTCGACTTTTCAATGAAAAATTCGGGTTAAATTGTTTGTGCTAAAATTTTTTAGGCCTGACGAACTTGGAGGATCTTAACCTGTCGTTCACATTAGTGACCGATAATGGATTGAAGAACTTATCCGGATTGGCATCGCTGAAATCCGTCAGTTTGGATGCTCCCCAAATTACTGATTATGGACTCTTATCGCTTATTGGTAAGGCGAAACCATTCTTTTTCGCATTTTACAAGTTAAGATAGAGACTTGAATATCAGTACTAACTCGCGTTATGAGGCGCGCTGCTTACTTGAATGGCTTCTTCCTACTGCAGGTTTAACCGGAGTAACTCACTTAGATCTGTTTGGCGCTCATATTACCGACTCTGGAACAAATTTCCTGCTTTGTAAGTTAATACTTTTCGCTTATGATCATTATCATGGCATGTGTAGATTTCTAGTGTACGCGTTCTTTATATATTTTCATCTTAACTAGATTTCAAGAATCTTGTGTCCCTCGATATATGTGGTGGAGGATTGACGGATATTGGTATGAAGAATATCAAGGATCTTTCCTCTCTGATGATTCTTAACCTCTCTCAAAATCCAAGCTTGACTAATAAAGCTTTGGAATTGATTTCGGGTAAATCCTACTCTATTTGTTATATTAGGAGCATTTACATTGTTGAATCATTGATATAATCGTATATATTTATGCAGGACTAACAAGACTCGTATCACTAAACGTTTCAAATTCTCGAATCACAAACGAGGGATTGCAGTATTTAAAATCTCTAAAGAATTTGCGAAGTTTGTCATTGGAATATTGCAAAGTGGATTCAGTAGAGATCAAGAAACTTCAATCGGAGGCACTCCCAAAACTAGTGAGATATCGTCCCTGCAGACGCCCTTTTGTCCACCAGCTTGTTCCTTTGTTTAATGATAAACTCTATGTATAGCAAAGTGGTTGTTCTATAGCATCTTTTTTTATCAACAGTGTTATGTTTATACGGTATTCGACTGTAATTTTGCTTTACTGATTTCTGTCACGAGACAATTATTGTACATCAATAATGTTTATATAGGCAAGTGTTTTGCTGAGAATTGAACCTATGAGTTGAGGTAAAACTAAGTGAGGAAGGGGCATATTCCTTGATCTTATATGCTTTTAGTATATAAGTATTCATAGCATTTGATTGACCTGACCTAATGCCTTATGTTACGGGACAATTAATGTATATGAATAAGATATTCACGATCACTGGATTCTCTTCTCACCAAAAGCAGATATGAGATGAGAAATTCAGTGTTTTCCTTCTTAAACAACATCGAATTAAACCACCATCTTTCGATTATTTGATCTTTTTTCTTCTTTATATCATTCTCCCCCTTGATTGAAAGGAATTTCTATAGACCCAACGAATCCGTTTTCTGAAAGATGCTGGCTTTCGTACTTTGTAAGAAGCTTGTACAGTTTGGGAAGGGGTCCCTAAATGACCTTTCAGTGATAAAGGAGGTAGGGGTGCAGAGAAAGCCGGGAGGAAGTTCACAAAGGTTCATTTACGAGTTAGACGATACATAAAATATTCGACCAGAAAGTGCTCCCTCGTAGCTGGGAAACCCGATTGCAAAAGAGGGGAACCCCTGGAACTGTAAGTAGTAGGATTTATTCTCATTCGACACAATTGGGATTTTTTTTGGATCTTTGTGTATGTTCTTTTAATGCCAGGTTTGTCTTCTTTACATGCATTTTATAGTTTTCTCAGTTATAGATCATAAAAAGTAAAATATAAATTCTGAATTCTAAAATTTTTAGAAAGGAAATGTATCAAATGTCTTCTTCATAAATCTTAAAACATCAAAAACAAACTCCAAAATTTCAAGGAAATCTTAAAAACGAAATGTTACGAAAGATGTTCTAGAAAATAACATAAAAAAATTTAAGATTATAGCAATAATTGTAAATAGCAAAACACTAGATTATGGATTCAGGGATAATATTATATTTCTTCAAGCCTTCAAAGCTGGCGAAAATGAAAATCCCATTGTTTGTTGTAGTAACGGCAATCAAGCTTCCGTCCTTATTGGATTTGATTTTAGGGGAAGCCTGTAATATCAACATTAAGGGTTTACGTAATCTGTTTTTCTTAAAAAGAATTTGAATATTATAATTGGAATTCCAAAAGAAAAAATATCAATAGTTGACAAAGGTAAATCAGTTCAAAATGAGAAAAAATGATGAAAATAAACTATTGAAAGATCAAAATACTGTTTAGAGTAATAAACAGAGACCGCTACGGAGAAACCTAAACAATCTTCTTTTAGCAAATTCAAAGTGTATTAAAAATTTCGAACAACGAATAGATATGAAAGAATGACTTACATTGAATTTCCCGTCGAATTTTAAACTTTGCAATGGCTGGATTTCCTTTCTTTTGTTTGCCTGTTGTGGATTATTAATCATGACGTTGTTGTAGTTTATATCATATAACTTGACAGAAAATTCATCGCCAACGGCCATAAATTGGTTTCCAATTATATCAAAGGGAATATAGCCAGTTGAGTCATTGATGCCTTCAAAAGAAGCCTTTGATTCATTAAAATTTTCTGTTATTTCCAATATTTCACCACGACCCCCTTGATGTTTAGCCAAGAAGCAAACAACCTGAATTTTTTCACACAGAAGAAAATTTGTTATTAACTATATTCAAATATGATCTCAATGAAGAAAAATGAAAATTTGAAGAATAGAAAATCACTGTATAATCATGAATAATTTATACTTTTCTTATTTATTTATAAACTTTATTTTCAACTGACTCTACTAATGAACAATTTATGTGTTGTTTATGTTGACAAATTAATGTTCATGCTGTAGAATTCGGCCATTTTCATTTTGCTGAAATCATGTGAGTTCGGAAGAACTGTATTATTTGCCTTTTCCGCTACAGTAATTAGGGTTTTATTTTTAATAAGGAAATCCCTAATTTCCTTTTTCAAGTGTTGGAAAAAGAGGGAAATGAGGGATTTTTCCCAAAACCCCTAACTACCATAGGGAAAAGACAAAAACATCTTTTTTTCAACTTCAGTATGTGACTTCAGCGTGTGAAAATGGTCGGAATCCGCCACCTGAACCTTAATTTTGTCAAAATAAATAGCACGTAAATTGTTTATGGTTAGAACCAATCGAAAATAAAGTTTATGAATAAAATAAGAAAAGTATAAATCATTAATAGTCAATTATACTGATCTTCTCTTTTCAAGAAATTATTGTGTAACAATAGGATACCTTGTATTATCTGCAGTACAGCACACTGTCCTGCATAAACCATCACAAATCCTCACATTTACTTTCTGGCGTTTTGGTTCCTTATTTCTGAAAGGATATTCACATAGTTCCAAGTTCCCATTAATTGATACTACGATAAGTTGCTGCAACGAAAATATCACAAAAATTAATATCAATACTGCACATTTAGTTTGAATACTTTGTAACATTTCTTGTAATAATACTCTATAAAGAAAACACTACATAGAAATGGTATACTACAAAATTCGATTTGAACACGATATAACAAGAATGTAACACCGTTTTTGTAACATTACTTTTATAATATTAGCATTTCTCTAAACCTAAATGAAACATATACTAGAGATTACCTGGTATAAAGCAAAAATGGTATACTGCAAAGTTCGGTTTGAATATTAATGTTATTTTTTAACATATTTTTATATCTAAGATGTGAATGAAAAATGTGTTGAGATGTTAACCGTTATAAAGAAAATGTTACATAAAAAATGTTACAAAAATGATCAAGTTTATATACACATACCTTCGAAGTAGCGAAAATAGAACAAACGGAAGCTTCAAATCCAGAATATGTATGGAACAACAATCCTGTTCGAGCTCCCCAAATCTAGAAGAAAATTCAACATCATTAAAACATTTGTCTTTTACAAAAAAATGTCACAGACGATCTTATGCTGTATTTTTCCTCCTTGTTAATTAACATTAGAAAAAGACGAGCAAAGAGAAAGTGAACCAACCTTAACTAATTTGTCGTCACCACATGTTACCAAGAAAAGAATATTATTTAGCTCCACAAAATTTATATCATTTACCCAACCGGAATGTGCTTCCAACTGAAAAATGCAAAAAGAAATAAAGTTTTTTATTAAAGATTATATATATACATATGATATGTTTTTCATTGCTTATACACTTTTTAATAGGTTTAAAAATTTCTATCAAAAAACTTTTTTAAAAACTTTTTTTAACAATAACTTTCCCAAGTTTGAATATTAATAATGTTAGCCCCATACCTTTATTAGCTCCTGTGGCTGAGATTGATTAGTATAAGAATATATGCGTACCAGCTGGTTGGAAGAAGACACTCCTATATATGCATAATTAATTCATTAGGAAGAATTAAAATGAAAAAGATTAACAAAAGAAAGAAGAAAAAGCCTTCAAAAGTTTAAGATTTTACCAAATAAATTCCCTTCTTTATTCCACAACACACGAGTAAGACTAGCAAGTGAATCCCATCTTTCAGTGTCCTGGATACATATACAAACACACATATATATATATATATATATTGTAGGCAAATGGATAAAGAATAATTTATATAAATAAAAAAATTTTAACATGTTAGAAGGTAAATTAATGTATAAACCAAAAAATGTCTAAAAAACTAAAAAGATGTACATTTATAAATAATTTTTACAAATTTATACGTTGTCACTTAGCCCCTTTATTAGTTTCGCCTTGCATGATAAATTAACGTCACATACAAGGAAATGATCTAGTATTAACATTATAACATTAATGAGATTTTAAGAGAGAAAAAAAGGTCTCCAAACCCTTTAGTTCTGTTCTTACATGAGAATGTAGCTACACCCTTTTATTAATTCCATACTTGCATGGTAGAGGTCACATGTAAGTATCCAGTACGTAATCTTATAACATTAATGAGACTTCCCTGAACTCTTTAGTTCTGTCCTTACACAGGGATTTAATAGTCTTTTAACAACCATGACTACTTCAAAATTAAGAAATTCAATATATTATTGAGACAAAATTAAACAAATACGTACCACGATAAAATTTTTCCAGAACAACACCACTTTTGTGTTAATATCCAATAAAAGCAGCCTACCCTTGTTTGTACCAACTGAGACAAGACAAACATATACTTATAAGTTATAGTATAATACTCAAGACATGCCTTTTCTTTTATTAGAGAGTAAATCATTCAATATTTTTTTAAACACTTTATACTTTTTCTAAAAAATAATTTTCGTTAAAAAATATTTGACTTGTCGCTGATAATATCAAATTATTAGCTTCAAAGGCAGAAGCCTGCTGCTTTCTTTCATGTGTGAAATGCACATACACGCTAGGTGAGTCGTTCATATTGATAAAAATGTCCCTCATATCGGTTGCATGTACATTTTACGTGAAAGAAATAGCCGTATTCTGTCATGTAACTGATAAAATTGATATTATTAGCTACACAGAAAATATTTTTGAGTAAAAATTAAACAAAAATTATGGTATTTTATTCTTTTTGATTAATATAAAATACTTACCAAGAAGTTTCGTTTGTTGAATTGGATGGAAATCCATACTGCATGGCATATGGACTATTTTCAGAGAACGCGCAAGTGTATTGGGGAGACTTAGGAGGGAAGAATAACCACTTGATGAACTAGGTTGGCCAGGATAGGCAATAAAAGGTCTCAAGAAAGGAACATTATGCTGGATTTGATTTCTCTGTGCCTAGAAAAAATATCAAAATTGACATGAATAAATAAGTATTTAGTGAAAAAATAATAATAATATTATCTGTCGCTTTAGGATAAGGTACAACAATTAAGAAAATGATTAAGATGTTTAAATAAAAAAATGAACTAAATTATCCTATGACTGTCATTAATATAGTTCTAGTGGAAGTTTTTACACAATTATTTAATTTCAAAAAGATAGAAATATATATAAGTATTATTTAATACTTCACTGATATACTAAAGTGTAGATATTTTAGGAAAAAAAAGTATTTTTAAGCGACAGTTAATATGAAATTAATGAAATATAATATTTAATAATTTGACGTTGGATAATGTTTAAATATACTTACTGATGAAGAACTAGATTCTTGGTGATGTCCAGCACTCGGAAAGAAGAACTCCAACAAATTGCAGCTTTCAGAAACGGTTCCTAATGATATATAAAATTAGAATATATAAGTCATAGAATCCATGTATATTATTTAGAATTCTCCAAATACAAATATATATAATTAATTCTACTTTCAATAAACCATTATACGACAACATAATATTAGTTATGTACATTCTTGAGAAAATTAAGTCGAACAATTGTTATTATCTTTTTTGTTAACCTAATGAGGATAGTTAAACCCTAGAAGAGGTATTAATATGTAAGAAAAAATAGTTTACAATTTTTTAAAACATTCACCTACATCAAAGGGTTTTTTTTTTTCTTTTTTTCTTCTGTGTCCTTTACGTCTCTTAAAAGCTCCGTTCATATCAAGGGTTGATGATAAGATTTTCCCTGCTTTTTACTTGTTCTCTCGAATATCATTCTTAAATATTTTTTAAATATAGAATATAATTAACCTTAAATCAATCTTTGATAAACTTATTATTACTTCTAGAGTTCTCATTTGTTAAAATAATTAAAGAGGGGGATCACATTGATTATACCTTTAAAACTATATATAGTTCATATTGTAACAAGTAAAATATATATTCCTTTAAATATTACATTGGTTATTCCTTTAAATATATATATATATATTTCATGTTATACCAAGTAAAAACAAAATCTAACCATGATAAAATATGAAAATAAAAAAAAATGAAATGAGTATAATACCTTGATACGAAACAGGCGGTCCAAGCATATATCCACTTTCACCAGCAGGCACGATGGCTCGAATCTGAGATGAGGATGGATCAACCCAGACCGGTTGAACCTGTGTTGTAGTATGAGCCATTAGCGGAACCGAACCAAGTGTTTGTTGAGCTCTTGTTTCTGTTGGATAATTATTTTCCCATTTGTATCTGTTGCAAAAAAAAAAAAAAAAATGATCCATAAGTTAAAAGTGCACATATATGAATACTAGTTTTTTTTCCCTTGAAAAGTTCTATCTCATATCTCATTTCATCACCGAAATTAGCATAACTAACTATTGAGGTTATAAATTGAACAATAAATATCTCAACATCGACTTCAATATTGAGATCGATTCAAGAATATCACGATCAAAACACTGATACTGTAAAGGACCTAAAAAACTGTAGGTGTCTTAACACAAATAAAGAGTATGGTAAAACACAACACAAACACAAAAATATTAGAACACGTGGGCACAAGGACCGGAATCAATACACGTAGAAATTAGTGAATGCCGTGATAGAAGTCACCGTCGACAAAATGCAATGAAAAGCATAAACAAGTAAGATGAAATTTAAGTGAAAATATACGTAGTGTGTACTATGTATTAATTAAAATTAAACAACTTACCCTTGAAGTGCAAGTCTCATTAGCCTATTGTCTTCCATTGCTTTGGAAAGTGAGCTTTGCTTTGCAGTGAGTGTATCATTTAAAATCAGGCTTCCGAGCTCCATAACTAAATCTTCTCGCATACTTTTTTTTGTCAAAGTTGGCAAAGTTTGGACATTCTCTGATATTGAAATAAAAGGAGAAAAAATATGAAATATTAGTGAGAAGAGATATCAAATCTATATTTTATTAGTTACCATGTATGACGTGTTTACACCCATCAAGAATAGTACCAACTCATCTAGAATTGAATATATAAGTGTGCATGAGTGTGTTTTAAAATGTCTATCTTCTCATAAGTTAAACTGTTTACAAGAAAAAATATCGTGACAAACGGAGAAATTTATATTATGCTTCGAAATAAGATTTGAATATCTGTAATTTTAATTTCCATTATAAATAAAAATAAATACAAAAGATAATATCAAAAACCTGTAATTTGGAAAGGTATGCAACTTAATTACTTGTAAAAAATTCGTCTCCAGTAGGAGAAGTTCTCTTAAGTTATATACCTGAAATTACTTAGTTCAACAAGACTTTTGAGTTCCTTGACTTCTTCTTCATCTCGTCCGAAGGTCAAGTCATTCCTCAATATGCCAATTGCCTTGGCTTGATCGTGCCTGACAAATTATAAGAGCATCAACTTATATATAAAAAAAGTTGTACAACTTAATATTAATCGATCAAAAGAAATTATATTAAAATGAGAATATAAGTAAAAATAATAAAAAAAAAGTGGAACTTACTCGTCTAAGGCTTCCAAAAAATTTTTTGTTTTTTTAATATTCCGTAAGACTTTCTCCGAAATGGATTGGTCATCAAGAAGCCTTGTAAAAGCGGATAAATAGCTCTCTGCGTCGTTTAACTTTCCGTCTATTACTAGTCATGCGCTAAATAGCTAAAGTCTAAAAAAGGCGCTAGTAGATTGCTCTAGTCTACAAAAAAGAATGTAAGTTATAAAATATATTTACAAATTTAATTTAATAAAAAAAGAGAAAACAAAGTAGTAATATCTCGATACTTACTCATGTACCGTTTCAGAAAATCCTTGATCTTTCAGAAATTGTAAAATTAGTAATGGAATTTCACGGCTCAACGATAAGCTTCGATCTGCCATTTTTTCCTATCAAATTCAAGTAATATAATTAGTAGATAGCAAAGAATATATATGTGTGTGTGTGTGTATAGTAAAAAAAATTTTTTGGGGGACTATGGCCTAATACAGTCAAAGTTTGAAAGGATTTTCCAAAAAAAAAAAAAAAACACAAAAGCTTGGAGGGCTCATAATATAAAACTATATATATATTATTTATATACCTCACTGGATAAGTTATAGAGTTTGGGGGCCTTTAAAAGGATTTTAGAAAAAAGTTTTGAGGGCTCATATATAAATTACATAAATTTATATACCAAAAATTAAATAGGCAGAAAACCTGGGGATCTAAGGCCCTAAGGCCTCTCCTAGGGCACATAAGGTTCTATCCTGTGTGTGTTGGTGTGTGTATGAGTGTGTTGGCGTGTCTATGTGTGCATCTATGTTTGTTGGTGTGTGTAGAGAGAGAGAGAGAGAGAGACTCACGAAGGAGATAGCAACAAATCTAAACAAACAAAGAGAGATGAGAAGAGAGATAGATAGAAAGAGAGAAAAATGAGAGAGAGAGAGAGAGAGAGAGAGAACTCACCGAAGAAGAGAGCAACGGATTCAAACAAACAGAGAGAAATGAGAAGAGAGATGGATATAAAGAAACAGAGAAACGAGAGAGAGAGAGAGAGAGAGAGAGAGAGAGAGAGTAAAGTGAAAAGTGAATTATAGCGTTCGAGAGAGAAAAGAAAAGTAGGAGAGAGAAATTTTCATAACTAGCGATGATGTTTTTCTTTCAAATTTGGAGATTTTCTTTAATGAAATGTGAAATAAAATAATAAATTTCAATTTCTAAAGGCATATATTAATGGTGAGATATATCTAAAATTACATGACTTTTTTCTAAAAAGATTACATATGACTATGAACGTATCACTAGTTGGAAAGTACATTTAATTTAGACTAGATGCATTATAAATTCAAATGGTCCATGTTAATGTAAATTAAAAAATTAGATAAAGATATCAGTTGGAATACATAAAATTTATTAGTTTCAATTTGCTTAGTTTGCAAACATAAAAAGATAGATTTCTGTTTTGAATTAAAGATGGACAGCTATATGAAATGCTTGTAGGGAAATAATTTGAAAATTTTTCAATGCAAATTCTATCTTAGCTTGGTCCACAAACTTTCCTATATTAGTCTCTTTCAAAACATCCTTTAAATGTAATAAAATTTCATCAACCAAAAAAAGAAGATAAGTGTGGGTGTTCGAATTACAATTTTATCAAAACATCCTTTCGATAAAATATCAATCCAAAACCTTTTCTCCTTTTATCTCCTGGGTCCAATTTCTTCTCTAAAAGAAATTTAAATTTCATAATCTAAAGAAAAAAAAACCATGTTTTTTAAATCAAATTCTAATTCCAATGCAAGAAAGTACAATTTCAAAATGAAGCTTGTTCGTAAGTGAATTCTTTGAGCCAAAGAGATTTATAGAGGTGTTTGGACCAAATTCTTATGGGATAGTTTATAGAAAGGAAAATAGCACAACTAACTAACCGATTAGGTCTTTAATTTCATGGAACATTTAGACCTTATTTGTATTGACTATGAAATTGGGGAAAAATGATACTGTTTTTAGTTTTGTAAAAATTGAATTAGTTCACAAACGAGATATGGGACCCACAACGGAGTTCTTTATAAAAGACATGGAAGGAATGAACTTCAAAAGAATTTTTTTTATATATTATGTTAAGAGCCATTTAAAATTAAATAATACGACTTGTTTGATTTGTATGTAAAACTCAATTTATATTTCATCTCACAAAAAATTATATTGTTTAGTTTTTACGAAATTTAAGATAAAGTTCTTCAAACTAAACTCTATCCGAATAAACTCGGGCCGTTTGTGGATCGATTTTGAATTTATTCTTTCTTATTTTTTACTTTGGGTTCCACATCTTTTAATGCGAATTCCACTTATCTTGGTCCACCAATTCTTAAATTCATGGAATGTTTAACCCTATTGGTATTGTTTTTATTTAAAAAATAATTTCTAGAACATTTCATAAGAGTTACTATCACGGTTTCATTATATAAGGTTATTTGTTATTTCACGCAGATTTAGAAAAATCTAAAATCGATGTATTTTTTAGAGTAAAATAACTCAAATATCCTTGCATTAATTTAATAAACTCCATCTTTCAAGGCTTTATCTTCTCTCTATTCTCTTCTCTCTCCTAGATTTTATCAAATGTGAATGAGTTTAGGTTATGGGAATTATTAGGTAGTAATGTATTAATTGGATAGAGGTCTTTTTGGAAAAAATATTTATAAAGGGAAATCACCTTGATGGATGTAAAACTTTGTATGATATATCTCCATAACATGAGAAACGTACAAAGTCTTTTTGAGAACTTTTAGGGACAACTATTTTCGGATGAAAATTTTCTAAAAAATGTGATGGTTAGCACATAGATTCGAGCTTCAATGGGCAAGTTTAAAAAATCAACTCCATCATTCTCATAAATTCCATGAGTGTATTGGTGTCCATTAATGTATTGTTAACTAGTATTCGATGTAATTGGTAACTGTCAGCTCTCGTTGTTGTTTGTGGATATGACAAAAACTTGTCATAATTTATATATATCTTTCTAGACATGATACTTAAGTGAAACTTTGTACTTTGTATCTCCACAATATAAGAAACTATTTTTTAGGCTTTTTAGGGACAACGTTTTACGAACAAAAATTTTGTCATAAACGTGATGGTTAACCTACAAATCTGGACTTTAACGAGAAAGTTTTAAAAATCAACTCTATCAGTCTCATTGATTCCCAAAGATGTATTAGTTCTCATTTGTGCCTCTTTGACTACTATTAGAGGTAGTTGGTGATCAAAGAGGTGGCGAGAACTTTGCTAATCAAGGAGGCTAAGGGTTGGCCATTATAATCTCTAATGATAATCCCAGAGATGTTTGATTGTTCTTCAAGACAAAGCAACCATGTTGTTTTGTACTTGGTTGATATAGGAGAAATCCAAATATTCCGATTGGTAGGCTAAGAGGTACACGCTTCTAACCTACCCGATTGACCATGGCATGCCTGACCGAAGTTGTTCGAGGGTGATTAGCGTTATAATTACCTAACGGGTCCAATGGGATTTGATCAAAGCCTCTAGCATTTTGACTTTTTCAAAGCATCCACGGCATGTTTGCTACTTTAGTTAATCTATTTGGGACTTGGTAAGGCAAATGATTAACCAAGTGTTGCCAGACCTGGAAAGGGGAGCACTGGGCCAAAAGTGCCCCAGAAATATCTAAGATGGTTGGTTTCTAGACTTTCTTTACTTTCGTGTAAAAGAATAAGAGATGCGTGTCAATTTGAATAGGGCAATGACACCACAGACAAGATAATTCCTTGGGATCCTTAATAATCGGTAGGTAGAACGGGCCTCTCTCGCGGGCAAAGCTGCATAAGCCATTGTCAAACAGTCTTCTAGAGTGGAAGTAATGTCAGAAGTTCCCACTGTTTTACAGACACTTCCACGACCATTGGAAGAAGTAGGAGCTTGTTGGTGTAGGAGAAGAGACGTATAGTCCATACCCACCAGTCTGTAAGCTAAAGATTGTAAAGAGATTTGAGTGGATATAATGCGAAATGATCTCATCATGATAGTCAAGTTGGCAGAGAGGGATGTTTGTGATTAGTGATGCATCATTAGGGTAAAAAAAAACTTCTGGAGCTTAAAAGTCCCATCTTTGGGGCTAAGGAGCATAAAGTCTGCTACTCGAAGATTTTCAGCTGGGTTTTGCTTATAAAACAGGGGTTTAAACAGAAAGATCAAGGAAGGTAAGAGTCCGACCAACTATTTATAGATTTAAGGATTCAAATGCAGCACTAGAGACCATGTCTCAAAAACTGAATTCCTCAAAGAGACACGAATCATTTGTACTACTTTTGTACACTACTCTCTTTATACTTCAATTTATAATATATTTTTCCTTTAGGGCTTATCCTTTTCTCCGTAGAGTTTATCTTTTATTTGATAAGTTTTATTAATAAAATATATCAAATTTAGTAAGTAGTACACAAAGTAGTACAGACGATACGAACCGCCTCAAAGATACTGCACCACAATAGAAACCCAGTCTTCAAAGCACCTAGACAAGAGATGTTTGGAGAGTATCGTGCTTTAAAGATTTAGGTAACAAGGGTATCTAGTTATGTGAGGAGCCGCCAAGCTTGTTTAGGTAGGAGGGCTAAATTGAACACTTTAAGGTCACGAAACAAAAGGCCTCCTTGTAATTTTGATTGACATAATTACTCTCAGCTACCCCGCAGGGTGACTCGTGTGTTATTATCCCACCAGAAATTCCGCAAAGAGACAATAATTTGGTCAATAAAAAAAAATCGTAAGTCGGATGACCGACATAATATAGATTGGAATAGATCGAAATACTGCCTTAATGAGGACTTCTTGCATCTTGGGATAAGAATTTCTTCTTGCATCCTTGAACCTTTTTATCAAACCTATCCTTAATATATGAAAATACTTGTTTTTGAGACATTCCGATTAAACAGGGATCTATGGTATTTACCTTGCATATTAGTCACACTTAGCATTTATAGGTTAGAGGCAACGAGGTAAACAATAAATGAGATGCTAAAGCGATTGAGCCCCTCGACAAAGCTTTTTCTATTTTTCAGATTTCCTAAAACACCCTCCTCTTCCTCCACCTAATCCACAATGGAGTCTGGTTATACGAAATTAATTACTATTATAAAATTCTAGTACCTTTTTAAAAATTTATATTTGTTTAATATTTTTTTTTCAATAACACCTCTATCTATTTACATTTCTCAAATTTTTAGTCTCACTTTCCTTTTTCTTCCGTCCCAAACTACAGTCTCATTTAATAATAGTTAATTTTTTAATATCCTATTATACCCTCATTATTATATATCTTAACTACTAAATATCTCAATTTTTCAAGAAGTATTAATAAAACATACACTACTTCAATAATTTCATAAATATATTTGTAAAGTTTCAAGACAAAAACTCAAATTTATTTAATATTAAAGAAGGGTATAAAAGAGAAATCAAAATAAAACTAAATACAAACTAAATTTTGTAATCTGTGTAAAAATTGAAATGAGACTAAAAATTTGGAATGGAGAGAGTATTATATATTTTCAAACAAGAAAGTATATATAAACAATACTACTTCCAATAAAGAATATAAGTCCTTTCAGACTTTGTATATGAATTAAAAATTAAGAAAACAATGCAAAATTCTAATGTAAGAAATATATTTTATCCTTTATTAATAAATCAATTAAATAAAATAAAATAAAAAATAAATAATAAATACACATTGAAATATGAAAAATGAGTTACCTATATTTTTCAACGGGACATAGTAATAAATTGAAGTAGGAAAGATAGAGTTAAAAAAATCAGAAAAGAAAAGGCCATGTTGGAGGCTGTCACATTTTCAAAATTTGAAATTTGAATTGGAGAGAGGTCCCACCATACTTTTCATAATCCATAACGTACAACTTTATTAGTAACATTATCTTCATGACTTCGTCTTCCTATTTGATCTATAAAACGTAACCACTTTGCAACCATTCTTGTTTTTTCTGATGAACTACTTCTTCCTTAAGTTAAGGTCAACTTTAATCTCCATTTATTTATCAATTTCAATGCCTTTAATTTAAACCCCACTTCCCCAGATATCAAGAACAAAAGGTGAAATTGTCTAAGAATCCGAAATCAAAACACAATAAATTCATTATTTATTAACAGGAATACAGAGAGAAATGTGTATATATCCATCAAAATATAATATAACAGTCAAAAAGGATAATGAATCGGCAATAATCTCTCGTATATACGCTAAAGCAACAAAAGAATATAAGCCAAATATAGTAGAGTAGTAATAATGAGAATGGATCATGAAAACAATGGAAAATGATTATCCAAAAGGATTTCAGATGAAATTCGTCTACCAATCTAGGCCGCACCGTTTAGTCTGGAAGGTACCAGATGATCTGCCATTAGAATCCAAGGGAATTTGAAGATCGCATTCGATCTTCGGCTTCATTCTTGGAGATTTCACCCAACCGAACTTCAATCTGATGCGAAGGTAAAGCTTCACTTCGATGTTGTACAAGTTGGAGCTCCTATCGTTGTTGTAATTCGAGATCTCTTTGCTTCCGAGCGGCACAATATGCTGGCCGCTGAAAACCGGATGCAACTCGCTGGTGTTCTTCCGGCCTTGATAGAATGGATCCAACATTACGCTATGAAACCTCTGTCCTTCATACAAAGCCCTAGCTTCGATACTATCGTAGTAAATACCGATACGCCTGTTAGGGTTTCTGATCGTCATATTGACAGCCAGATTATAGTAAAGCGTATTATTCGCGGTGGAAAATTCGAATTGCGTGAGCTCAGCATCTGTAGCGTAGAATTTCACCTTGTTAGGACGGAAGATCAAAAACAAAATTACTCCGATTATAGCAACAGCAACGATGATGCTGATGAGAATCTGGCATATACAGCCCCATAAACAGTTACACAGACAGCCGCAGCAGCAGCCTAAAGGATTACAACTGGAACCTCGGCCGGGACGGTGATACGACTTCGATCTCTTCGGCGGCGGAATTGAAGGACCGTAATAAGCTCCGTTCAACTGTGGCTGCCTCGGCTCCGCCATGATTGAGAGAGAAAATTGCAGTAGGTTTTATCTGATATGGGGAGAAAATTTTCAAAATTGTTATCGAATTGAAAGGGGAAGATGAAGGGAATACCGAGTGGGCAGTTATATATATACTGTGCGTGTGGGGTGGGGGTGGGGGGTTGCTTCCGGTGGGGGTAGGAATGGAATTGTTGGAATTGGTAAGCGAAGGGGGTTTTGGTGTATAATAGGGTTTGGGCCAAATGGGCAAAGGCCGTGTTTGGATGGTGATTTGGACTTTTAAAAATTACGGTTTTTCACGCGGTTGCTTTGTGGGATTGGCTTTGACATATCCGAACACTGTTTAAGAGAGGATGTTGCTTGGTAATTTCTTAGCTAGCCATAGTCATTGACTTGGTGTGATTCTTCATTTTTTTAAATAGAGAAATAAAAATATAATAATTGGTGTGAATTTTCTTTTATTGTTTATTGTATTGTTGTTCTATTATTTGGGGCATCAGACAAAAGAAAGGAGAAAATTAACCGTAAAAAAAAAAATTCCGTTTAGTAGTTGTTCCACCCCACTTTGGCTCGAATGAACCTTCTGATGAAACTTCACTTAATATCTCTTCCCGGAATTGATAAATCAAATAGACAAAGAAGATCGAAAAGACTGGACATTGTTGCTACAAAGCAGAAAGGCTTCGATTTCTTTAAGTTCGTACGGGAAAAGGACAATTATTCAGCTTTTTATATTCGAAAGTTATTGACAAATTTGAAAAAGATCGAAAGGCAAAACCCTCAAACAGCAGTACTAAGTAACTCAAGACCTCTCACTTGGCATGTCATGTAGAGAAT
Source organism: Catharanthus roseus (assembly GCA_028651295.1). Lineage (NCBI taxonomy): Eukaryota > Viridiplantae > Streptophyta > Magnoliopsida > Gentianales > Apocynaceae > Catharanthus > Catharanthus roseus. The sequence goes on from JAPQWS010000035.1 coordinate 107,794, forward strand.
TCTAAACGAAGGAGGTCAAGCTATTAAACCATAAACGTCTTGTCTATTCTTTTGGCATTTTATATGATACACAAGTTGAATTTTCTGAATTAATTAAAGCCATAAAAAAAGAAAAAGAGAGATGAGGACTAAGGACTTATATTAGTATAGGGTTTGATTTTGTTATTTTTTATCTTAAATTTTGTTAAGAATGAATTATTTGTAAAGAGATATACGAATTCTATAATTAAAAATTAGCACCAATTTCAACTTTTATATATATATATATATATATATATATATATATTCCTCTCCAACAAGTACCTTATATGAAACTCCAAAAAAGAGTTCTTTTTAGTGTCACACCAAATTTGATGCGACACTTTAGCATAATGCCATTTTGGGTCCTGCATTTAATCTTTTTTTTTTAATTAGAAAAATCTTTAATTTCTTTTAATTTGCTTAGTTACATGTGTATTTTTGATTCAATAAATAATAATTAGCTATTAAAAATGTTAAAAAATTTTACAACTTAATGGAATGTGTACAAATTTAATTCTCGACACTTTATTTATATAAATATTTGTAAATATTAATGAGATTATTTAGAAAAAATATATAAATGAGATTGTTTTAATTTTGTAAAATAATTATGATAACAAAAAATAGAAGTGATAACGAATATAAGCTGAATATTCTTTGTGAGGTAAAAAATAGAGTATATATATTAGAACAAAAATAATGTATATGTTGCATTTTTATATAAATTATATTATATTTTATTAGAGTATTAAATTGGAGATGAATTTAGGATTCAATCTCGTAAATGATGAATATATTTCATTAGTGACATTTAAAGACTTAGTCAAACATTGTGTAAATAATAATAAATTTAAAATTTTTTGACTTACTTCCTTATAGAGATGAAATATATTTTTCCTTGCTATAATGATAGAACATTTATTTTGATATGAATTTTCTTGGGTGAACAAAAGATATAGTATTTTATTCATTTTTTTAATATTAAGGGCGCCACACTTGATACATTTGGTAGGAATCGAATCCTCAATTTTTCAGTTGGGAAGCCTCAACTTTTGGCATCTGGCCAGAACTTATTCGTTTATTCAAAATGTGCACATTGGATAAATCTCGTTGTGTAATAATTTGCAGATCACAAGAAAAGATAAATAACACTGAGCAAGTTCTGTATAATAAACTGTAACCTACACGAAAAAATAAGTTATACTAGACAAGTTTTATGTCAGAGACTCGTATTAACAAAAATTATACTTTAATAAGGCCAACTCTGGCCAAGTACAACCTATAATATGTTAGTTTTTTTTATAACCTTCAATAAGACTTTAATAATAGGATGAACAATCAAATACTTTGACTGATTTAATAATTTCAAGAATTAGTCCTAGAAAGAAAATATCTAAAAAAAAAAAGGATGCAATTCAAAAGAAAAAAAACATTTTAAAATGTGCAGTTAGCACATAGTTTTGGTTAGAACCTTCTTAAACTATTTTATGGCAAAATATTAACATTATTCTCTATTGCTTATATTTTTTTTAAGTAATTAAAAATAAATACTTATACAAAATTATTTTAAACTAATTAATATAATAATTTTATTAATTAATAATATCAAAAAGCCCAAGTAAGCCCAAAAGGCCGAGATGATAATAAGCCTTTATGTTGAAGGCCTGCTGGCTTGCTTAATAAAAAAAATCTAGCCCAAATCTAAATGTTGCTTATTTGCCAACAACTAAATGTCAACTTTAGTCTCCAATATATTTTTATTTATTGAATTTAATCTCTAATTATTAATTTTAATTTTTTTCGTTCTTAATATATTTTTATTGGTTAAATTTGATTTCTAACTATTAATTTTAATTTTTTTTATCTTCAAAATATTTTTGTCTGTTCCATTTAATTCCCAGATATTAGTTTTAACTTTTTTCGTTATTCATTATCCTCTTAGAATGATTTTCCTCAAAGATGTCACTTCAAGGATCAAAGAAAGTGATAGCAGAGTGATAATATTTTATTATTATTTGAGCAATTTATCTATACAACGTGAAATACATAAAACATGAAAAGCATACAGAATTCATTTGAGCAATTTTAAGGAGGATTATTTTTCGGGCTTAAATTTTTTCAAAAAATGTGATGATAAACACATGAATTTGGGATTAAACATGCTAGTGAAACGTTGTGCAATGTATCTTAACAACATGAGAAACGTAGTGAATCATTTTGAGCAATTTTATAGAAAAGTGTTTTGCGGATATAAATCTTGTAAAAAACATAATTATTAACTCATAGATTCCGCCTTCAAAGGACAAGTGAAACTTTGTGCAATTATTTTTAAAACATGAGAAACATACATAATTATTTTGAGCAATTTTACGAGAACTATTTTTTGGATAAAAATTTAAAAAAAAAACGTGATTACTAGTACACGAATTCGAGCTTTAAAGGAAAAGTAAAACTTTTTCTGATGTATCTATACAACATGAAGAACATACATAATCGTTTTGAACAATTTTAAGGATAACTATTCCTGGACTATAATTTTATAAAACACATGATAATTAGCACACGAATTCGGGCTTCAACGACAAAGTTAAGCCTTGTGCGGTGTATCTTAATATTTTTTTACAACATTACAAATAATCATAATCGTTTTAAACAATTTTGTGGATAACTTTTTTTCGAACCAAAATTTTGTAAAACCATAATGATTAACACACGAATTCGGGCTTTAATAGGAAATTAAAACATTTTTCAGGTTTATTTATACAATACGACAAACAATTAGAAATGTTTTAAACAATTTTGTCGAGAACTTTTTTTGGGACCTAAATTTTGTAAAAAACGTGATGATTAACGCACAAATTTAGACTTTAATGGTAATGTGAAACTTTGTCTAGTGTATATATAAAACATGACAAACAGTGTGTAGAACTTTTTTTGAACCAAAAATTTGCAAAAAACGTGATGATTAACACACGAATTTGGGTTTTAATGGGAATGTGAAATATTATCTGATGTATTTTTATAACATGACGAACAATCACAATCTTTTTAAGCAATTTTGTGGATAACTTTTTTTGGGACCAAAATTTTGTAAAAATTGTGATGATTAGCACACGAATTTGGGCTTTAATGGAAATTTGAAACTTTTTCTGATGTATTTATACAACATGACAAACAATCCGAATCATTTTAAGCAATTTTGTGGAGAATTTTTTCCGGACCTAAATTTGTAAAAAACGTGATTATTAGTACACGAATTCGGGCATTAATTGGAATGTGAAAATTTGTCTGGTGTATTAAGACAACATAAAAAACATTCAAAGTCGTTTTGATCAGTTTTTTAGAAAAACTTTTTCCGGACCTAAATTTTGTAAAAAACGTGCTGATTAGTACACGAATTCGGGCATTAATTGGAATGTGAAAATTTGTCTGCTGTATTAAAACAACATAAAAAACATTCAGAATCGTTTTGAGTAATTTTTTAGAGAATTTTTTTCCGGACCTAAATTTTGTAAAAAACGTGATGATTAGTACATGAATTCGGGCATTAATTGGAATGTGAAAATTTGTCTGGTGTATTAAAACAACATAAAAAACATTCAAAGTCGTTTTGATCAGTTTTTTAGAGAATTTTTTTCCGGACATAAATTTTGTAAAAAACGTAATAAGTAGTACACGAGTTCGGGCATTAATTGGAATGTGAAAATTTGTCTGGTGTATTAAATCAACATAAAAAACATTCAGAGTCATTTTGAGCAGTTTTTTAGAGAATTTTTTTTCGGACCTAAATTTTGTAAAAAACGTGATAATTAGTATACAAATTCGGGCATTAATTGGAATGTGAAAATTTATCTGGTGTATTAAAACAACATAAAAAACATTCAGAGTCGTTTTAAGCGCTTTTTAGAGAATTTTTTCCCGGACCTAAATTCTGTAAAAAACGTGATGATTAGTACACGAATTCGACATTAATTGGAATGTGAAAATTTGTGTGGTGTATTAAAACAACATAAAAACATTCAGAATCGTTTTGAGTAATTTTTATAGAATTTTTTTCCGAACCTAAATTTTGTAAAAATCGTGATGATTAGTATATGAATTCGGGCATTAATTGGAATGTGAAAATTTGTCTGGTGTATTAAAATACCATGAAAAACATTCAAAATCGTTTTGAGCAGTTTTTTAGAGAATTTTTTTCGGGACCTAAATTTTGTAAAAAACGTGATTATTAGTACATGAATTCGGGCATTAATTGGAATGTAAAAGTTTGTTTGGTGTATTAAAACAACATAAAAAACATTCGAGTCGCTTTTTAGTAGTTTTTTAGAGAATTTTTTTTCGAAACTAAATTTTGCAAAAAACGTGATGATCAGTACACGAATTTGGGAATTAATTGGAATGTGAAAATTTGTATGGTGTGTTAAAATACCATGAAAAACATTCAAAATCGTTTTGAGCAGTTTTTTAGAGAATTTTTTTCCGGACCTAAATTTTGTAAAAAACGTGATAATTAGTATACGAATTTGGGCATTAATTGGAATGTAAAAATTTGTCTGGTGTATTAAAATACCATGAAAAACATTCAAATCGTTTTGAGCAGTTTTTTAGAGAATTTTTTTCCGGACCTAAATTTTGTAAAAAACTTGATGAGTAGTACACGAATTCGGGAATTAATTTGAATGTGAAAATTTGTCTGGTGTATTAAAACAACATAAAAAACATTCAGAGTCGTTTTGAGCTGCTTTTTTAGATAAATTTTTTTCCGGATCTAAATTTTTTTTAAAAACGTGATGATTACTACACGAATTCGGGTATTAAGGGGAATGTGAAAATTAGTCTTGTGCATTAAAACAACGTAAAATACATTCAGAGTCGTTTTGAATAATTTTTTAGAGAATTTTTTTCCGGACTTAAGTTTTGTAAAAAACGTGATTATTAGTACACGAATTCGGGCATTCATTGGAATGTGAAAATATATCTGTTGTATTAAAACAACATAAAAAACATTCAAAGTCGTTTTGATCAGTTTTTTAGAGAATTTTTTTTCCGACATAAATTTTTTAAAAAACGTGATGAATAGTACACGAATTCGGGCATTAATTGGAATGTGAAAATTTGTCTGATGCATTAAAACAACATAAAAAACATTCAGAGTCGTTTTGAGCAATTTTTTAAAGAATTTTTTTCCGGACCTAAATTTTGTAAAAAACGTGTTTATTAGTACACGAATTCGGGCATTAATTGGAATGTGAAAATTTGTCTGGTGTATTAAGACAACGTAAAAAACATTCAAAGTCGTTTTGATCAGTTTTTTAGAAAATTTTTTTCCGGACCTAAATTTTGTAAAAAACGTGATGATTAGTACACGAATTCGGGCATTAATTGGAATGTGAAAATTTGTCTGCTGTATTAAAATACCACGAAAAATATTCAAAATCGTTTTGAGCAGTTTTTTAGAGAATTTTTTTCCGGACGGAAATTTTGTAATAAACGTGATAAGTAGTACATGAGTTCGGGCAGTATTTGGAATGTGAAAATTTGTCTAGTGTATTAAAACAACGTAAAAAACATTCAGAGTCGTTTTGAGCAGTTTTTTAGAGAATTTTTTTTCGGACTTAAATTTTGTAAAAAACGTGATAATTAGTACACGAATTTGGGCATTAATTGGAATGTGAAAATTTGTCTGGTGTATTAAAACAACATAAAAAACATTCAGAGTCGTTTTTAAGCGAGTTTTTTAGAGAATTTTTTCCCGGACCTAAATTCTGTAAAAAACGTGATGATTAGTACACGAATTCGGCATTAATTGGAATGTGAAAATTTGTGTGGTGTATTAAAACAACATAAAAAACATTCAGAATCGTTTTGAGTAATTTTTTAGAGAATTTTTTTCCGGACCTAAATTTTGTAAAAAACGTGATTATTAGTACACGAATTCGGGCATTCATTGGAATGTGAAAATATATCTGTTGTATTAAAACAACATAAAAAACATTCAGAGTCGTTTTGTTCAGTTTTTTAGAGAATTTTTTTTTCCGACATAAATTTTTTAAAAAACGTGATGAATAGTACACGAATTCGGGCATTAATTGGAATGTGAAAATTTGTCTGATGCATTAAAACAACATAAAAAACATTCAGAGTCATTTTGAGCAGTTTTTTAGAGAATTTTTTTCCGGACCTAAATTTTGTAAAAAACGTGTTGATTAGTACACGAATTCGGGCATTAATGTGATTGTGAAAATTAGTCTAGTGCATTAAAACGACATAAAAACATTCAGAATCGTTTTGAGTAATTTTTTAGAGAAGTTTTTTCCGGACCTATATTTTGTAAAAAACGTGATGATTAGTACACGAGTTCGGGCATTAAATGGAATGTGAAAATTTGTCTGGTGTATTAAAACAACGTAAAAGACATTCAGAATCATTTTGAGTAATATTTTAGAGAATTTTTTTCCGGACCTATATTTTGTAAAAAACGTGATGATTAGTACACGAATTCGGGCATTAATTGGAATGTGAAAATTTGTCTGGTGTATTAAAAAAACATAAAAAACATTTAGAGTCGTTTTGATCAGTTTTTTAGAGAATTTTTTTCCGGACCTAAATTTTGTAAAAAACGTGATGAGTAGTACACGAGTTCGGGCATTAATTGGAATGTGAAAATTTGTCTGGTGTACTAAAGTAACATAAAAAACATTCAAAGTCGTTTTGATAAGTTCTTTAGAGAATTTTTTTCCGGACGTAAATTTTGTAAAAAACGTGATAAGTGGTACACGAGTTCGGGCATTAATTGGAATGTGAAAATTTGTCTAGTGTATTAAAACAACATAAAAAAACATTCGAGTCGTTTTGAGCAGCTTTTTTTAGAGAATTTTTTTCGGACCTAAATTTTGTAAAAAACGTGACGATTATTACTAAACGAATTCGGGCATTAATTGGAATGTGAAAATTTGTCTGGTGTATTAAAACAACATAAAAAACATTTAGAGTCGTTCTGAGCAGTTTTTTAGAGATTTCTTTCCGGACCTAAATTTTGTAAAAAACATGATGATTAGTACACGAATTCGGGCATTAATTGGTATGTGAAAATTTATCTGGTGTATTAAAATACCATGAAAAACATTCAAAATCGTTTTGAGCAGTTTTTTAGATAAATTTTTTCCAGATCTAAATTTTATAAAAAACGTGATGATAATTTACACGAATTCGGGCAATAATGGGATTGTGAAAATTAGTCTTGTGCTTAAAAACAACATAAAAAACATTCAAAGTCGTTTTGATCAGTTTTTTAGAGAATTTTTTTCCGGACCTAAATTTTGTAAAAAACGTGATGAATATAGTACACGAATTCGGGCATTAATCGGATTGTGAAAATTTGTCTGGTGTATTAAAACAACATAAAAGACATTCAGAGTCGTTTTGAGCAGTTTTTTAGATAAATTTTTTCCGGATCTAAATTTTGTAAAAAATGTGATAATTAGTAAACGAATTCGGGCATTAATGGGATTGTGAAAATTAGTCTTGTGCATTAAAACAACATAAAAAACATTCAGAGTCGTTTTGAATAATTTTTTAGAGAATTTTTTCCGGACCTAAATTTGTAAAAAACGCGATGATTAGTATACGAATTCAGGAATTAATTGGAATGTGAAAATTTATCTGGTGTATTAAAACGACATCGAAAACATTCACAGTGGTTTTGAGCAGTTTTTAGAGAATCTTTTCAGGACCTAAATTTTGTAAAAAACGTGATGATTAGTACACGAATTCGGGAATTAATTGGAATGCGAAAATTTGTGTGGTGTATTAAAACAACATAAAAAACATTCAGAGTCATTTTGAGCAGTTTTTTAGAGAATTTTTTTCCGGACCTAAATTTTGTAAAAAACGTGATGATCAGTACACGAATTCGGGCATTAATGGGATTGTGAAAATTAGTCTTGTGCATTAAAACAACATAAAAAACATTCAGAGTCGTTTTGAATAATTTTTTTAGATAATTTTTTTTCCCGACCTAAATTTTGGAAAAAAACGTGATGATTAGTACACGAATTCGGGCATTAATTGAAATGTGAAAATTTGTCTGATGCATTAAAACAACATAAAAAACATTCGAGTCGTTTTGGGCAAATTTTTTAAAGAATTTTTTTACGGACCTAAATTTTGTAAAAAACGTGTTTATTAGTACACGAATTCGGGCATTAATTGGAATGTGAAAATTTGTCTGGTGTATTAAGACAACGTAAAAAACATTCAAAGTCGTTTTGATCAGTTTTTTAGAAAATTTTTTTCCGGACCTAAATTTTGTAAAAAACGTGATGATTAGTACACGAATTCGGGCATTAATTGGAATGTGAAAATTTGTCTGCTGTATTAAAATACCATGAAAAATATTCAGAATCGTTTTGAGCAGTTTTTTAGAGAATTTTTTTCCGTAAGGAAATTTTGTAAAAAACGTGATAAGTAGTACACGAGTTCGGGCAGTATTTGTAATGTGAAAATTTGTCTAGTGTATTAAAACAACGTAAAAAACATTCAGAGTCGCTTTTGAGCAGCTTTTTTAGAGAATTTTTTTTCGGACTTAAATTTTGTAAAAAACGTGATAATTAGTACAGGAATTCGGGCATTAATTGGAATGTGAAAATTTGTCTGGTGTATTAAAACAACATAAAAAACATTCAGAGTCGTTTTAAGCAGTTTTTTTAGAGAATTTTTTTCCCGGACCTAAATTCGTAAAAAACGTGATGATTAGTACACTAATTCGGCATTAATTGGAATGTGAAAATTTGTGTGGTGTATTAAAACAACATAAAAAACATTCAGAATCGTTTTGAGTAATTTTTTAGAGAATTTTTTCCGGACCTAGAATTTGTAAAAAACGTGATTATTAGTACACGAATTCGGGCATTCATTGGAATGTGAAAATATATCTGTTGTATTAAAACAACATAAAAAACATTCAGAGTCGTTTTGATCAGTTTTTTAGAGAATTTTTTTTCCGACATAAATTTCTTAAAAAACGTGATGAATAGTACACGAATTCGGGCATTAATTGGAATGTGAAAATTTGTCTGATGCATTAAAACAACATAAAAAACATTCAGAGTCATTTTGAGCAGTTTTTTAGAGAATTTTTTTCCGGACCTAAATTTTGTAAAAAACGTGTTGATTAGTACACGAATTCGGGCATTAATGTGATTGTGAAAATTAGTCTAGTGCCTTAAAACGACATAAAAAACATTCGTAATCGCTTTTGAGTAATTTTTTAGAGAAGTTTTTTCGGACCTATATTTTGTAAAAAACGTGATGATTAGTACACGAGTTCGGGCATTAAATGGAATGTGAAAATTTGTCTGGTGTATTAAAACAACGTAAAAGACATTCGTAATCGTTTTGAGTAATATTTTAGAGAATTTTTTTTCCCGGACCTATATTTTGTAAAAAAACGTGATGATTAGTACACTAATTCGGGCATTAATTGGAATGTGAAAATTTGTCCGGTGTATTAAAAAAACATTAAAAAACATTTAGAGTCGTTTTGATCAGCTTTTTTAGAGAAATTTTTTTTCGGACCTAAATTTTGTAAAAAAACGTGATGAGTAGTACACGAGTTCGGGCATTAATTGGAATGTGAAAATTTGTCCAGTGTACTAAAGTAACATAAAAAAACATTCAAAGTCGTTTTGATAAGTTCTTTAGAGAATTTTTTTTTCCGGACGTAAATTTTGTAAAAAACGTGATAAGTGGTACACGAGTTCGGGCATTAATTGGAATGTGAAAATTTGTCTAGTGTATTAAAACAACATAAAAAACATTCGGAGTCGTTTTGAGCAGCTTTTTTAGAGAATTTTTTTTCGGACCTAAATTTTGTAAAAAACGTGACGATTATTACTAAACGAATTCTGGGCATTAATTGGAATGTGAAAATTTGTCCGGTGTATTAAAACAACATAAAAAACATTTAGAGTCGTTTCGAAAGCAGTTTTTTAGAGATTTCTTTCCGAACCTAAATTTTGTAAAAAACATGATGATTAGTACACGAATTCGGGCATTAATTGGTATGTGAAAATTTATCTGGTGTATTAAAATACCATGAAAAACATTCAAAATCGTTTTGAGCAGTTTTTTAGATAAATTTTTTCCGGATCTAAATTTTATAAAAAACGTGATGATAATTTACACGAATTCGGGCAATAATGGGATTGTGAAAATTAGTCTTGTGCTTTAAAACAACATAAAAAACATTCAAAGTCGTTTTGATCAGTTTTTTAGAGAATTTTTTTCCGGACCTAAATTTTGTAAAAAACGTGATGAATAGTACACGAATTCGGGCATTAATCGGATTGTGAAAATTTGTCTGGTGTATTAAAACAACATAAAAGACATTCAGAGTCGTTTTGAGCAGTTTTTTAGATAAATTTTTTCCGTATCTATATTTTGTAAAAATTGTGATAATTAGTACACGAATTCGGGCATTAATGGGATTGTGAAAATTAGTCTTGTGCATTAAAACAACATAAAAAACATTCAGAGTCGTTTTGAATAATTTTTTAGAGAATTTTTTCCGGACCTAAATTTGTAAAAAACGCGATGATTAGTACACGAATTCAGGAATTAATTGGAATGTGAAAATTTATCTGGTGTATTAAAACGACATCGAAAACATTCACAGTCGTTTTGAGCAGTTTTTAGAGAATCTTTTCAGGACCTAAATTTTGTAAAAAACGTGATGATTAGTACACGAATTCGGGAATTAATTGGAATGCGAAAATTTGTGTGGTGTATTAAAACAACATAAAAAACATTCAGAGTCATTTTGAGCAGTTTTTTAGAGAATTTTTTTCCGGACCTAAATTTTGTAAAAAACGTGATGATTAGTACTCGAATTCGGGCATTAATGGGATTGTGAAAATTAGTCTTGTGCATTAAAACAACATAAAAAACATTCAGAGTCGTTTTGAATAATTTTTTAGATAATTTTTTTCCTGACCTAAATTTTGGAAAAAACGTGATGATTAGTACACGAATTCGGGCATTAATTGAAATGTGAAAATTTGTCTGATGCATTAAAACAACATAAAAAACATTCAGAGTCGTTTTGAGCAATTTTTTAAAGAATTTTTTTCCGGACCTAAATTTTGTAAAAAACGTGTTTATTAGTACACGAATTCGGGCATTAATTGGAATGTGAAAATTTGTCTGGTGTATTAAGACAACGTAAAAAACATTCAGAGTCGTTTTGATCAGTTTTTTAGAAAATTTTTTTCCGGACCTAAATTTTGTAAAAAACGTGATGATTAGTACACGAATTCGGGCATTAATTGGAATGTGAAAATTTGTCTGCTGTATTAAAATACCATGAAAAATATTCAGAATCGTTTTGAGCAGTTTTTTAGAGAATTTTTTTCCGGAAGGAAATTTTGTAAAAAACGTGATAAGTAGTACACGAGTTCGGGCAGTATTTGTAATGTGAAAATTTGTCTAGTGTATTAAAACAACGTAAAAAACATTCAGAGTCGTTTTGAGCAGTTTTTTACAGATTTTTTTTTCGGACTTAAATTTAGTAAAAAACGTGATAATTAGTACACGAATTCGGGCATTAATTGGAATGTGAAAATTTGTCTTGTGTATTAAAACAACATAAAAAACATTCAGAGTCGTTTTAAGCAGTTTTTTAGAGAATTTTTTCCCGGACCTAAATTCTGTAAAAAACGTGATGATTAGTACACGAATTCGGCATTAATTGGAATGTGAAAATTTGTGTGGTGTATTAAAACAACATAAAAAACATTCAGAATCGTTTTGAGTAATTTTTTAGAGAATTTTTTTCCGGACCTAAAATTTGTAAAAAACGTGATTATTAGTATACGAATTCGGGCATTCATTGGAATGTGAAAATATATCTGTTGTATTAAAACAACATAAAAAACATTCAGAGTCGTTTTGATCGAGCTTTTTTAGAGAATTTTTTTTTCCGACATAAATTTTTTTAAAAAACGTGATGAATAGTACACGAATTCGGGCATTAATTGGAATGTGAAAATTTGTCTGATGCATTAAAACAACATAAAAAACATTCAGAGTCATTTTGAGCAGTTTTTTAGAGAATTTTTTTCCGGACCTAAATTTTGTAAAAAACGTGTTGATTAGTACACGAATTCGGGCATTAATGTGATTGTGAAAATTAGTCTAGTGCCTTAAAACGACATAAAAACATTCAGAATCGTTTTGAGTAATTTTTTAGAGAATTTTTTTCCGGACCTATATTTTGTAAAAAACGTGATGATTAGTACACGAGTTCGGGCATTAAATGGAATTTGAAAATTTGTCTGGTGTATTAAAACAACGTAAAAGACATTCAGAATCGTTTTGAGTAATATTTTAGAGAATTTTTTTCCGGACCTATATTTTGTAAAAAACGTGATGATTAGTATACGAATTCGGGCATTAATTGGAATGTGAAAATTTGTCTGGTGTATTAAAAAAACATAAAAAACATTTAGAGTCGTTTTGATCAGTTTTTTAGAGAATTTTTTTCCGGACCTAAATTTTGTAAAAAACGTGATGAGTAGTACACGAGTTCGGGCATTAATTGGAATGTGAAAATTTGTCTGGTGTACTAAAGTAACATAAAAAACATTCAAAGTCGTTTTGATAAGTTCTTTAGAGAATTTTTTTCCGGACGTAAATTTTGTAAAAAACGTGATAAGTGGTGCACGAGTTCGGGCATTAATTGGAATGTGAAAATTTGTCTAGTGTATTAAAACAACATAAAAAACATTCAGAGTCGTTTTGAGCAGTTTTTTAGAGAATTTTTTTCGGACCTAAATTTTGTAAAAAACGTGATGATTATTACTAAACGAATTCGGGCATTAATTGGAATGTGAAAATTTGTCCAGTGTATTAAAACAACATAAAAAACATTTAGAGTCGCTTCCGAGCAGTTTTTAGAGATTTCTTTCCGGACCTAAATTTTGTAAAAAACATGATGATTAGTACACGAATTCGGGCATTAATTGGTATGTGAAAATTTATCTGGTGTATTAAAATACCATTAAAAACATTCAAAATCGTTTTGAGCAGTTTTTTAGATAAATTTTTTTCGGATCTAAATTTTATAAAAAACGTGATGATAATGTACACGAATTCGGGCAATAATGGGATTGTGAAAATTAGTCTTGTGCTTTAAAACAACATAAAAAACATTCAAAGTCGTTTTGATCAGCTTTTTTAGAGAATTTTTTTCCTGACCTAAATTTTGTAAAAAACGTGATGATTAGTACACGAATTCGGGCATTAATCGGATTGTGAAAATTTGTCTGGTGTATTAAAACAACATAAAAGACATTCAGAGTCGTTTTGAGCAGTTTTTTAGATAAATTTTTTCCGGATCTATATTTTGTAAAAAATGTGATAATTAGTACACGAATTCGGGCATTAATGGGATTGTGAAAATTAGTCTTGTGCATTAAAACAACATAAAAAACATTCAGAGTCGTTTTGAATAATTTTTTAGAGAATTTTTTCCGGACCTAAATTTGTAGAAAACGCGATGATTAGTACACGAATTCAGGAATTAATTGGAATGTGAAAATTTATCTGGTGTATTAAAACGACATCGAAAACATTCACAGTCGTTTTGAGCAGTTTTTAGAGAATCTTTTCGGGACCTAAATTTTGTAAAAAACGTGATGATTAGTACACGAATTCGGGAATTAATTGGAATGCGAAAATTTGTGTGGTGTATTAAAACAACATAAAAAACATTCAGAGTCATTTTGAGCAGTTTTTTAGAGAATTTTTTTCCGGACCTAAATTTTGTAAAAAACGTGATGATTAGTACACGAATTCGGGCATTAATGGGATTGTGAAAATTAGTCTTGTGCATTAAAACAACATAAAAAACATTCAGAGTCGTTTTGAATAATTTTTTAGATAATTTTTTTCCTGACCTAAATTTTGGAAAAAACGTGATGATTAGTACACGAATTCGGGCATTAATTGAAATGTGAAAATTTGTCTGATGCATTAAAACAACATAAAAAACATTCAGAGTCGTTTTGAGCAATTTTTTAAAGAATTTTTTTCCGGACCTAAATTTTGTAAAAAACGTGTTTATTAGTACACGAATTCGGGCATTAATTGGAATGTGAAAATTTGTCTGGTGTATTAAGACAACGTAAAAAACATTCAGAGTCGTTTTGATCAGTTTTTTAGAAAATTTTTTCCGGACCTAAATTTTGTAAAAAACGTGACGATTAGTACACGAATTCGGGCATTAATTGGAATATGAAAATTTGTCTGCTGTATTAAAATACCATGAAAAATATTCAGAATCGTTTTGAGCAGTTTTTTAGAGAATTTTTTTCCGGACGGAAATTTTGTAAAAAACGTGATAAGTAGTACACGAGTTCGGGCAGTATTTGGAATGTGAAAATTTGTCTAGTGTATTAAAACAACGTAAAAAACATTCAGAGTCGTTTTGAGCAGTTTTTTAGAGAATTTTTTTTCGGACTTAAATTTTGTAAAAAACGTGATATACACGAATTCGGGCATTAATTGGAATGTGAAAATTTGTCTTGTGTATTAAAACAACATAAAAAACATTCAGAGTCGTTTTAAGCAGTTTTTTAGAGAATTTTTTCCCGGACCTAAATTCTGTAAAAAACGTGATGATTAGTACACGAATTCGGCATTAATTGGAATGTGAAAATTTGTGTGGTGTATTAAAACAACATAAAAAACATTCAGAATCGTTTTGAGTAATTTTTTAGAGAATTTTTTTCCGGACCTAAAATTTGTAAAAAACGTGATTATTAGTACACGAATTCGGGCATTCATTGGAATGTGAAAATATATCTGTTGTATTAAAACAACATAAAAAACATTCAGAGTCGTTTTGATCAGTTTTTTAGAGAATTTTTTTTTCCGACATAAATTTTTTAAAAAACGTGATGAATAGTACACGAATTCGGGCATTAATTGGAATGTGAAAATTTGTCTGATGCATTAAAACAACATAAAAAACATTCAGAGTCATTTTGAGCAGTTTTTTAGAGAATTTTTTTCCGGACCTAAATTTTGTAAAAAACGTGTTGATTAGTACACGAATTCGGGCATTAATGTGATTGTGAAAATTAGTCTAGTGCATTAAAACGACATAAAAACATTCAGAATCGTTTAGAGTAATTTTTTAGAGAATTTTTTTCCGGACCTATATTTTGTAAAAAACGTGATGATTAGTACACGAGTTCGGGCATTAAATGGAATGTGAAAATTTGTCTGGTGTATTAAAACAACGTAAAAGACATTCAGAATCGTTTTGAGTAATATTTTAGAGAATTTTTTTCCGGACCTATATTTTGTAAAAAAGTGATGATTAGTACACGAATTCGGGCATTAATTGGAATGTGAAAATTTGTCTGGTGTATTAAAAAAACATAAAAAACATTTAGAGTCGTTTTGATCAGTTTTTTAGAGAATTTTTTTCCGGACCTAAATTTTGTAAAAAACGTGATGAGTAGTACACGAGTTCGGGCATTAATTGGAATGTGAAAATTTGTCCGGTGTACTAAAATAACATAAAAAAACATTCAAAGTCGTTTTGATCAGTTCTTTAGAGAATTTTTTTCCGGACGTAAATTTTGTAAAAAACGTGATAAGTAGTACACGAGTTCGGGCATTAATCGGAATGTGAAAATTTGTCTAGTGTATTAAAACAACATAAAGAACATTCAGAGTCGTTTTGAGCAGTTTTTTAGAGAATTTTTTTCGGACCTAAATTTTGTAAAAAACGTGATGATTATTACTAAACGAATTCGGGCATTAATTGGAATGTGAAAATTTGTCTGGTGTATTAAAACAACATAAAAAACATTTAGAGTCGTTCTGAGCAGTTTTTTAGAGATTTCTTTCCGGACCTAAATTTTGTAAAAAAAAACATGATGATTAGTACACGAATTCGGGCATTAATTGGTATGTGAAAATTTATCTGGTGTATTAAAATACCATGAAAAACATTCAAAATCGTTTTGAGCAGTTTTTTAGATAAATTTTTTCCGGATCTAAATTATATAAAAAACGTGATGATAATGTACACGAATTCGGGCAATAATGGGATTGTGAAAATTAGTCTTGTGCTTTAAAACAACATAAAAAACATTCAAAGTCGTTTTGATCAGTTTTTTAGAGAATTTTTTTCCGGACCTAAATTTTGTAAAAAACGTGATGATTAGTACACGAATTCGGGCATTAATCGGATTGTGAAAATTTGTCTGGTGTATTAAAACAACATAAAAGACATTCAGAGTCGTTTTGAGCAGTTTTTTAGATAAATTTTTTCCGGATCTATATTTTGTAAAAAATGTGATAATTAGTACACGAATTCGGGCATTAATGGGATTGTGAAAATTAGTCTTGTGCATTAAAACAACATAAAAAACATTCAGAGTCGTTTTGAATAATTTTTTAGAGAATTTTTTCCGGACCTAAATTTGTAAAAAACGCGATGATTAGTACACGAATTCAGGAATTAATTGGAATGTGAAAATTTATCTGGTGTATTAAAACGACATCGAAAACATTCACAGTGGTTTTGATGCGCTTTTTTAGAGAATCTTTTCAGACCTAAATTTTGTAAAAAACGTGATGATTAGTACACGAATTCGGGAATTAATTGGAATGCGAAAATTTGTGTGGTGTATTAAAACAACATAAAAAACATTCGTGAGTCATTTTGAGCAGCTTTTTTAGTGAATTTTTTTCCTGACTCGAATTTTGTAAAAAAACGTGATGATTAGTACACGAATTCGGGCATTAATGGAATTGTGAAAATTAGTCTTGTGCATTAAAACAACATAAAAAAACATTCGTAGTCGCTTTTGAATAATTTTTTAGATAATTTTTTTTCCCTGACCTAAATTTTGGAAAAAACGTGATGATATGTACACTAATTCGGGCATTAATTGAAATGTGAAAATTTGTCCGATGCATTAAAACAACATAAAAAACATTAAGAGTCGTTTTGAGCAATTTTTTTAAAGAATTTTTTTTCCTGACCTAAAATTTGTAAAAAACGTGATTATTAGTACACGAATTCGGGCATTCATTGGAATGTGAAAATATATCCGTTGTATTAAAGCAACATAAAAAAACATTCAGAGTCGCTTTTGATCAGTTTTTAGAGAATTTTTTTTTCCGACATAAATTTTTTTAAAAAACGTGATGAATAGTACACTAATTCGGGCATTAATTGGAATGTGAAAATTTGTCCGATGCATTAAAAACAACATAAAAAACATTCGTAGTCATTTTGAGCAGCTTTTTTAGAGAATTTTTTTTCCCGACCTAAATTTTGTAAAAAACGTGTTGATTAGTACACGAATCTGGGCATTAATGTGATTGTGAAAATTAGTCTAGTGCATTAAAACGACATAAAAAACATTCGTAATCGTTTAGAGTAATTTTTTAGAGAATTTTTTTTCGGACCTATATTTTGTAAAAAACCCTGATGATTAGTACACGAGTTCGGGCATTAAATGGAATGTGAAAATTTGTCCCGGTGTATTAAAACAACGTAAAAGACATTCGTAATCGCTTTTGAGTAATATTTTAGAGAATTTTTTTTTCCTGACCTATATTTTGTAAAAAACGTGATGATTAGTACACGAATTCTGGGCATTAATTGGAATGTGAAAATTTGTCCGGTGTATTAAAAAAAACATAAAAAAACATTTAGAGTCGTTTTGATCAGCTTTTTTAGAGAATTTTTTTCCGGACCTAAATTTTGTAAAAAACGTGATGAGTAGTACACGAGTTCGGGCATTAATTGGAATGTGAAAATTTGTCCTGTGTACTAAAATAACATAAAAAAACATTCAAAGTCGTTTTGATCAGTTCTTTAGAGAATTTTTTTTCCTGACGTAAATTTTGTAAAAAACGTGATAAGTAGTACACGAGTTCGGGCATTAATCGGAATGTGAAAATTTGTCTAGTGTATTAAAACAACATAAAGAACATTCAGAGTCGTTTTGTGCAGTTTTTTAGAGAATTTTTTTCGGACCTAAATTTTGTAAAAAAACGTGATGATTATTACTAAACGAATTCGGGCATTAATTGGAATGTGAAAATTTGTCCGGTGTATTAAAACAACATAAAAAAACATTTAGAGTCGTTTCCGAGCAGCTTTTTTAGAGATTTCTTTCCGGACCTAAATTTTGTAAAAAAAAACATGATGATTAGTACACGAATTCGGGCATTAATTGGTATGTGAAAATTTATCTGGTGTATTAAAATACCATGAAAAACATTCAAAATCGTTTTGAGCAGTTTCTTAGATAAATTTTTTCCGGATCTAAATTTTATAAAAAACGTGATGATAATGTACACGAATTCGGGCAATAATGGGATTGTGAAAATTAGTCTTGTGCTTTAAAACAACATAAAAAACATTCAAAGTCGTTTTGATCAGTTTTTTAGAGAATTTTTTTCCGGACCTAAATTTTGTAAAAAACGTGATGATTAGTACACGAATTCGGGCATTAATCGGATTGTGAAAATTTGTCTGGTGTATTAAAACAACATAAAAGACATTCAGAGTCGTTTTGAGCAGTTTTTTAGATAAATTTTTTCCGGATCTATATTTTGTAAAAAATGTGATAATTAGTACACGAATTCGGGCATTAATGGGATTGTGAAAATTAGTCTTGTGCATTAAAACAACATAAAAAACATTAAGAGTCGTTTTGAATAATTTTTTAGAGAATTTTTTCCGGACCTAAATTTGTAAAAAAACGCGATGATTAGTACACGAATTCAGGAATTAATTGGAATGTGAAAATTTATCTGGTGTATTAAAACGACATCGAAAACATTCACAGTGGTTTTGAGCAGTTTTTAGAGAATCTTTTCGGGACCTAAATTTTGTAAAAAACGTGATGATTAGTACACGAATTCGGGAATTAATTGGAATGCGAAAATTTGTGTGGTGTATTAAAACAACATAAAAAACATTCAGAGTCATTTTGAGCAGTTTTTTAGTGAATTTTTTTTCCTGACTCGAATTTTGTAAAAAAACGTGATGATTAGTACACGAATTCGGGCATTAATGGAATTGTGAAAATTAGTCTTGTGCATTAAAACAACATAAAAAACATTCAGAGTCGTTTTGAATAATTTTTTAGATAATTTTTTTCCTGACCTAAATTTTGGAAAAAACGTGATGATATGTACACGAATTCGGGCATTAATTGAAATGTGAAAATTTGTCTGATGCATTAAAACAACATAAAAAACATTAAGAGTCGTTTTGAGCAATTTTTTAAAGAATTTTTTTCCGGACCTAAAATTTGTAAAAAACGTGATTATTAGTACACGAATTCGGGCATTCATTGGAATGTGAAAATATATCTGTTGTATTAAAGCAACATAAAAAACATTCAGAGTCGTTTTGATCAGTTTTTTAGAGAATTTTTTTTTCCGACATAAATTTTTTAAAAAACGTGATGAATAGTACACGAATTCGGGCATTAATTGGAATGTGAAAATTTGTCTGATGCATTAAAACAACATAAAAAACATTCAGAGTCATTTTGAGCAGTTTTTTAGAGAATTTTTTTCCGGACCTAAATTTTGTAAAAAACGTGTTGATTAGTACACGAATTCGGGCATTAATGTGATTGTGAAAATTAGTCTAGTGCATTAAAACGACATAAAAACATTCAGAATCGTTTAGAGTAATTTTTTAGAGAATTTTTTTCCGGACCTATATTTTGTAAAAAACGTGATGATTAGTACACGAGTTCGGGCATTAAATGGAATGTGAAAATTTGTCTGGTGTATTAAAACAACGTAAAAGACATTCAGAATCGTTTTGAGTAATATTTTAGAGAATTTTTTTCCGGACCTATATTTTGTAAAAAACGTGATGATTAGTACACGAATTCGGGCATTAATTGGAATGTGAAAATTTGTCCCAGTGTATTAAAAAACATAAAAAAACATTTAGAGTCGTTTTGATCAGTTTTTTAGAGAATTTTTTTCCGGACCTAAATTTTGTAAAAAACGTGATGAGTAGTACACGAGTTCGGGCATTAATTGGAATGTGAAAATTTGTCTGGTGTACTAAAATAACATAAAAAACATTCAAAGTCGTTTTGATCAGTTCTTTAGAGAATTTTTTTCCGGACGTAAATTTTGTAAAAAACGTGATAAGTAGTACACGAGTTCGGGCATTAATCGGAATGTGAAAATTTGTCTAGTGTATTAAAACAACATAAAGAACATTCAGAGTCGTTTTGAGCAGTTTTTTAGAGAATTTTTTTCGGACCTAAATTTTGTAAAAAACGTGATGATTATTACTAAACGAATTCGGGCATTAATTGGAATGTGAAAATTTGTCCGGTGTATTAAAACAACATAAAAAAACATTTAGAGTCGTTTCCGAGCAGCTTTTTTAGAGATTTCTTACCGGACCTAAATTTTGTAAAAAAAAACATGATGATTAGTACACTAATTCGGGCATTAATTGGTATGTGAAAATTTATCCCGGTGTATTAAAATACCATGAAAAACATTCAAAATCGCTTTTGAGCAGCTTTTTTTTAGATAAATTTTTTTCCGGATCTAAATTTTATAAAAAACGTGATGATAATGTACACGAATTCGGGCAATAATGGGATTGTGAAAATTAGTCTTGTGCTTTAAAACAACATAAAAAACATTCAAAGTCGTTTTGATCAGCTTTTTTAGAGAAATTTTTTTCCTGACCTAAATTTTGTAAAAAAACGTGATGATTAGTACACTAATTCGGGCATTAATCGGATTGTGAAAATTTGTCCGGTGTATTAAAACAACATAAAAGACATTCGTAGTCGCTTTTGAGCAGTTTTTTAGATAAATTTTTTTCCGGATCTATATTTTGTAAAAAAATGTGATAATTAGTACACGAATTCTGGGCATTAATGGGATTGTGAAAATTAGTCTTGTGCATTAAAACAACATAAAAAACATTCAGAGTCGTTTTGAATAATTTTTTAGAGAATTTTTTCCGGACCTAAATTTGTAAAAAACGCGATGATTAGTACACGAATTCAGGAATTAATTGGAATGTGAAAATTTATCTGGTGTATTAAAACGACATCGAAAACATTCACAGTGGTTTTGTGCAGTTTTTAGAGAATCTTTTCGGGACCTAAATTTTGTAAAAAACGTGATGATTAGTACACGAATTCGGGAATTAATTGGAATGCGAAAATTTGTGTGGTGTATTAAAACAACATAAAAAACATTCAGAGTCATTTTGAGCAGTTTTTTAGTGAATTTTTTTCCGGACCTGAATTTTGTAAAAAACGTGATGATTAGTACACGAATTCGGGCATTAATGGAATTGTGAAAATTAGTCTTGTGCATTAAAACAACATAAAAAACATTCAGAGTCGTTTTGAATAATTTTTTAGATAATTTTTTTCCTGACCTAAATTTTGGAAAAAAACGTGATGATATGTACACGAATTCGGGCATTAATTGAAATGTGAAAATTTATCAGATGCATTAAAACAACATAAAAAACATTAAGAGTCGTTTTGAGCAATTTTTTAAAGAATTTTTTTCCGGACCTAAATTTTGTAAAAAACGTGTTTATTAGTACACGAATTCGGGCATTAATTGGAATGTGAAAATTTGTCTCGTTGTATTAAGACAACGTAAAAAACATTCGAGTCGCTTTTGATCAGCTTTTTAGAAAAATTTTTTTCCGGACCTAAATTTTGTAAAAAAACGTGACGATTAGTACACGAATTCGGGCATTAATTGGAATGTGAAAATTTGTCTGCTGTATTAAAATACCATGAAAAATATTCAGAATCGTTTTGAGCAGTTTTTTAGAGAATTTTTTTCCGGACGGAAATTTTGTAAAAAACGTGATAAGTAGTACACGAGTTCGGGCAGTATTTGGAATGTGAAAATTTGTCTAGTGTATTAAAACAACGTAAAAAACATTCAGAGTCGTTTTGAGCAGTTTTTTAGAGAATTTTTTTTCGGACTTAAATTTTGTAAAAAACGTGATAATTAGTACACGAATTCGGGCATTAATTGGAATGTGAAAATTTGTCTTGTGTATTAAAACAACATAAAAAACATTCAGAGTCGTTTTAAGCAGTTTTTTAGAGAATTTTTTCCCGGACCTAAATTCTGTAAAAAACGTGATGATTAGTACACGAATTCGGCATTAATTGGAATGTGAAAATTTGTGTGGTGTATTAAAACAACATAAAAAACATTCGTAATCGTTTTGAGTAATTTTTTAGAGAATTTTTTTTCCTGACCTAAAATTTGTAAAAAACGTGATTATTAGTACACGAATTCGGGCATTCATTGGAATGTGAAAATATATCCGTTGTATTAAAACAACATAAAAAAACATTCGTAGTCGTTTTGATCAGCTTTTTAGAGAATTTTTTTTTCCGACATAAATTTTTTTAAAAAACGTGATGAATAGTACACGAATTCGGGCATTAATTGGAATGTGAAAATTTGTCCGATGCATTAAAACAACATAAAAAAACATTCGTAGTCATTTTGAGCAGCTTTTTTAGAGAATTTTTTTCCGGACCTAAATTTTGTAAAAAACGTGTTGATTAGTACACGTAATTCGGCATTAATGTGATTGTGAAAATTAGTCTAGTGCATTAAAACGACATAAAAACATTCAGAATCGTTTTGAGTAATTTTTTAGAGAATTTTTTTCCGGACCTATATTTTGTAAAAAACGTGATGATTAGTACACGAGTTCGGGCATTAAATGGAATGTGAAAATTTGTCTGGTGTATTAAAACAACGTAAAAGACATTCAGAATCGTTTTGAGTAATATTTTAGAGAATTTTTTTCCGGACCTATATTTTGTAAAAAACGTGAGTACACGAATTCGGGCATTAATTGGAATGTGAAAATTTGTCTGGTGTATTAAAAAAACATAAAAAAACATTTAGAGTCGTTTTGATCGCTTTTTTTAGAGAATTTTTTTCCGGACCTAAATTTTGTAAAAAACGTGATGATTAGTACACGAATTCGGGCAATAATGGGATTGTGAAAATTAGTCTTGTGCTTTAAAACAACATAAAAAACATTCAAAGTCGTTTTGATCAGTTTTTTAGAGAATTTTTTTCCGGACCTAAATTTTGTAAAAAACGTGATGATTAGTACACGAATTCGGGCATTAATCGGATTGTGAAAATTTGTCTGGTGTATTAAAACAACATAAAAGACATTCAGAGTCGTTTTGAGCAGTTTTTTAGATAAATTTTTTCCGGATCTATATTTTGTAAAAAATGTGATAATTAGTACACGAATTCGGGCATTAATGGGATTGTGAAAATTAGTCTTATGCATTAAAACAACATAAAAAACATTCAGAGTCATTTTGAATAATTTTTTAGAGAATTTTTTCCGGACCTAAATTTGTAAAAAATGCGATGATTAGTACACAAATTCAGGAATTAATTGGAATGTGAAAATTTATCTGGTGTATTAAAACGACATCGAAAACATTCACAGTCGTTTTGAGCAGTTTTTAGAGAATCTTTTCAGGACCTAAATTTTGTAAAAAACGTGATGATTAGTACACGAATTGGGGAATTAATTGGAATGCGAAAATTTGTGTGGTGTATTAAAACAACATAAAAAACATTCAGAGTCATTTTGAGCAGCTTTTTTAGAGAATTTTTTTCCAGACCTAAATTTTGTAAAAAACGTGATGATTAGTACACGAATTCGGGTATTATTGGGATTGTGAAAATTAGTCTTGTGCATTAAAACAACGTAAAAAACATTCAGAGTCATTTTGAATAAGTTTTTAGAGAATTTTTTTCCGGACCTAAATTTTGTAAAAAAACGTGGTGATTAGTACTCGAATTCGGGAATTAATTGGAATGCGAAAATTTGTGTGGTGTATTAAAACAATATAAAAAAAATTCGGAATCGTTTTGAGTAATTTTTTAGAGAATTTTTTTCCGGACCTAGATTTTGTAAAAAACGTGATGAATAGTATACTGAATTCGGGCATTAATTTGAATGTGAAAATTTATCCGGTGTATTAAAACAACATAAAAAAACATTCAAAGTCGTTTTTAGCGGTTTTTTAGAGAATTTTTTTTCCGAACCTAAATTTTGCAAAAAACGTGGTGATTAGTACACGAATTCGGGAATTAATTGGAATGTGAAAATTTATCCCGGTGTATTAAAACGACATAAAAAACGCTCACAGATCGCTTTTGAGCAATTTTTTAAAGAATTTTTTTCCGGACTCGAATTTTGTAAAAAACGTGATGATTAGTACACGAGTTCGGGCATTAATTGGAATGTGAAAATTTGTCTGGTGTATTAAAACAACATAAAAAACATTCATAGTCGTTTTTAGCAATTTTTTAGAGAATTTTTTTCCGAACCTAAATTTTGCAAAAAACGTGATGATTAGTACACGAATTCGGGAATTAATTGAAATGTGAAAATTTATCTGGTGTATTAAAACGACATCAAAAACACTCACAGTCGTTTTGAGCAATTTTTCGTTCTGAGCAGCTTTTTAGAGAATTTTTTCAGGATCAAAATTTTGTAAAAAACGTGATGAGTAGTACACGAATTCGGACTTAATGGGAATGTGAAAATTTCTCTCGTGTATTAAAAAAACATAAAATACATTCAGAGTCATTTTGAGCAGTTTTTTAGAGAATTTTTTTCCGGACCTAAATTTTGAAAAAAACTTGATGATTTGTACACGAATTTGGGCATTAATGGGATTTTGAAAATTAGTCTTGTGCATTAAAACAACATAAAAAACATTCAGAGTCGTTTTGTATAATTTTTTTATATAATTTTTTTACGGACCTAAATTTTGTAAAAAAAAGTGATATGTACATGAATTCGGAAATTAATTGGAATGCGGAAATTTGTGTGGTGTATTAAAACAACATAAAAAACAATCAGAGTCATTTTGAGCAGTTTTTTAGAGAATTTTTTTCCGGACCCAAATTTTGTTAAAAACGTGATGATTAGTACACGAATTCGGGCATTAATGGGATTGTGAAAATTAGTCTTGTGCATTAAAACAACATAAAAAACATTCAGAGTCGTTTTGAATAATTTTTTTAGATAATTTTTTTCCGGAACTAAATTTTGTAAAAAACGTGATGATTATTACACGAATTCGGGAATTAATTGGAGTGCGAAAATTTGTGTGGTGTATTAAAACAATATAAAAAACATTCAGAATCGTTTTGAGTAATTTTTTAGAGAATTTTTTCCGGACCTAAATTTTGTAAAAAACGTGATGAATAGTACACGAATTCGAGCATTAATGGGATTGTGAAAATTAGTCTTGTGCATTAAAACGACACAAAAAACATTCAGAATCGTTTTGAGTAATATTTTAGATAATTTCTTCTCCAGACTTAAATTTGTTAAAAAACGTGATGATTAGTACACGAATTCGGGCATTAATTTGAATGTGAAAATTTGTCTGGTGTATTAAAACTACATAAAAAATATTCAAAGTCTTTTTGATCAGTTTTTTAGAGAATTTTTTTCCGGACCTAAATTTTGTAAAAAACGTGATGAGTAGTACACGAGTTCGAGCATTAATTGGAATGTGAAAATTTGTCCGGTGTATTAAAACAACATAAAAAACATTAAGAGTCGTTTTGATCAGTTTTTTAGAGAATTTTTTTTCCGACCTAAACTTTGTAAAAAACGTGATGGGTAGTACACGAGTTCGGCATTAATTAGAATGTGAAAATTTGTATGGTGTATTAAAACAACATAAAAAACATTCAGAATCGTTTTGAGTAATATTTTAGAGAATTTATTTCCAGACCTAAATTTTGAAAAAAACGTGATGATTAGTACACGAATTCGGGCATTAATGGGATTGTGAAAATTTGTCTGGTGTATTAAAACAACATAAAAAACATTCGGAGTCGTTTTGAGCAGTTTTTTAGATAAATTTTTTCCGAATCTAAATTTTGTAAAAAACGTGATGAGTAGTACACGAATTCGGGAAATAATGGGAATCTGAAAATCTGTCTGGTGTATTAAAACGACATCAAAAACATTCACAGTCGTTTTTGGCAATTTTTTAGAGAATTTTTTTCCTGACCTAAATTTTGTAAAAAACGTGATTATTATTAGTACACGAATTAGGGAATTAATGGGAATGTGAAAATTTCTCTGGTGCATTAAAACGACATAAAAAACATTCAGAGTCATTTTGAGCAGTTTTTTAGAGAATTTTTTTCCAGACCTAAATTTTGTAAAAAACGTGATGAGTAGTACAAGAATTCGGGAAATAATGGGAATCTGAAAATCTGTCTGGTGTATTAAAACGACATCAAAAACATTCACAGTGGTTTTCAGCAATTTTTTAGAAAATTTTTTTCCGGACCTAAATTTTGAAAAAAACGTGATTATTAGTAAACAAATTCGGGAATTAATGGGAATGTGAAAATTTCTCTCGTGTATTAAAACAACATAAAAAACATTCAGAGTCATTTTGAGCAGTTTTTTAGAGAATTTTTTCCGGACCTAAATTTTGTAAAAAACGTGATGATTAGTACACGAATTCGGGCATTAATGGGATTGTGAAAATTAGTCTTGTGCATTAAAACAACATAAAAAACAATCAGAATCGTTTTGAGTAATATTTTAGATAATTTTTTTCCAGACCTAAATTTGTTAAAAAACGTGATGATTGGTACACGAATTCGGGCATTAATTGGAATGTGAAAATTTGTCTGGTGTATTAAAACAACATAAAAAACATTCAAAGTCACTTTGATCAGTTTTTTAGATAATTTTTTTCCAGACCTAAATTTGTTAAAAAACGCGATGATTAGTACACGAGTTCGAGCATTAATTGGAATGTGAAAATTTGTCTGGTGTATTAAAACAATATAAAAAACATTCAGAGTTGTTTTGATCAGTTTATTAGAGAATTTTTTTTCCGACCTAAATTTTGTAAAAAACGTGATGGGTAGTACACGAGTTCGGACATTAATTGGAATATGAAAATTTGTCTGGTGTATTAAAACAACATGAAAAACATTCAGAATCGTTTTGAGTAATATTTTAGAGAATTTATTTACGGACCAAAATTTTGTAAAAAACGTGATGATTAGTACACGAATTCGGGCATTAATGGGATTGTGAAAATTTGTCTGGTGTATTAAAATACCATGAAAGACATTCAAAATCTTTTTTGAGCAGCTTTTTTAGAGAATTTTTTTTCCGGACCTAAATTTTGTAAAAAACGTGATGAGTAGTACACGAGTTCGGACATTGATTGGAATATGAAAATTTGTCTGGTGTATTAAAACAACATGAAAAACATTCAGAATCGTTTTGAGTAATATTTTAGAGAATTTATTTCCGGACCAAAATTTTGTAAAAAACGTGATGATTAGTACACGAATTCGGGCATTAATGGGATTGTGAAAATTTGTCTGGTGTATTAAAATACCATGAAAGACATTCAAAATCGTTTTGAGCAGTTTTTTAGAGAATTTTTTTCCGGACCTAAATTTTGTAAAAAACGTGATGAGTAGTACACGAGTTCGGACATTAATTGGAATATGAAAATTTGTCTGGTGTATTAAAACAACATGAAAAACATTCAGAATCGTTTTGAGTAATATTTTAGAGAATTTATTTCCGGACCAAAATTTTGTAAAAAACGTGATGATTAGTACACGAATTCGGGCATTAATGGGATTGCGAAAATTTGTCTGGTGTATTAAAATACCATGAAAAACATTCAAAATCGTTTTGAGCAATTTTTTAGAGAATTTTTTCCGGACCTAAATTTTGTAAAAAACGTGATTATTATTAGTACACGAATTCGGGAATTAATGGGAATGTGAAAATTTCTCTGGTGTATTAAAACAACATAAAAAACATTCAGAGTCATTTTGAGCAGTTTTTTAGAGAATTTTTTTTCGGACCTAAATTTTGTAAAAAACGTGATGATTAGTACACGAATTCGGGCATTAATGGGATTGTGAAAATTAGTCTTGTGCATTAAAACAACATAAAAAACAATCAGAATCGTTTTGAGTAATATTTTAGATAATTTTTTTCCAGACCTAAATTTGTTAAAAAACGTGATGATTAGTACACGAATTCGGGCATTAATTGGAATGTGAAAATCTGTCTGGTGTATTAAAACAACATAAAAAACATTCAGAGTCGTTTTGAGCAGTTCTTTAGATAATTTATTTTTGGACCTAAATATAGTAAAAAACGTGATGATTAGTACACGAATTCGGGCATTAATTGGAATGTGAAAATTTGTGTGGTGCATTAAAACAACATAAAAAACATTCAGAGTCGTTTTGAGTAGTTTTTTAGAGAATTTTTTTCCGGACCTAAATTTTGTAAAAAACGTGATGGGTAGTACACGAGTTCGGGCATTAATTGGAATGTGAAAATTTTCCTGGTGTATTAAAACGACATAAAAAACATTCACAGTCGTTTTGATCAATTTTTTAGAGAAATTTTTTCCGGACCTGAATTTTGTAAAAAACGTGATGATTAGTACACAAATTCGGGCATTAATTGGAATGTGAAAATTTGTCTGGTGTATTAAAACAATATAAAAAACATTCAGGGTCGTTTTGAGCAGTTTTTTAGAGAATTTTTTTCCGGACCTAAATTTTGTAAAAAACGTGATGATCAGTACACGAATTCGGGAATTAATTGGAATGTGAAAATTTCTTTTCTGTATTAAAACAACATAAAAAACATTCAGAGTCGTTTTGATCAGTTTTTTAGAGAATTTTTTTTCGTACCTAAATATTGTAAAAAACGTGATGGGTAGTACACGAGTTCGGGCATTAATTGGAATGTGAAAATTTGTCTAGTGTATTAAAACAACATAAAAAACATTTAGAATCGTTTTGAGTAATTTTTTAGAGAATTTTTTTCCGGACCTAAATTTTGTAAAAAACGTGATGATTAGTACACAAATTCGAGTTTTAATTGGAATGTGAAAATTAGTGTGGTGTATTAAAACAACATAAAAAACATTCAGAGTCGTTTTGAGCAGTTTTTTAGAGAATTTTTTTCCGGACCTAAATTTTGTAAACAACGTGATGATTAGTACACGAATTCGGGCATTAATTGGAATGTGAAAATTTTTGTGGTGTATTAAAACGACCTAAAAAATATTCACAGTCGTTTTGAGCAGTTTTTTAGAGAATTTTTTTCCGGACCTAAATTTTTTAAAAAACGTGATGATTAATACCCGAATTCGGGCATTAATTGGAATGTGAAAATTTGTCTGGTGTATTAAAATACCATGAAAAACATTCAGAATCGTTCTGAGCAGTTTTTAAATTTTTTTCTGGACCTAAATTTTGTAAAAAACGTGATGATTAGTACACGAATTCGGGAATTAATTGGAATGTGAAAATTTGTGTGGTGTATTAAAACAACATAATTGGAATGTGAAAATTTCTCTGGTGTATTAAAACAACATAAAAAACAATCAGAGTCGTTTTGATCAGTTTTTTAGAGAATTTTTTCCAGACCTAAATTTTTTAAAAAACGTGATGATTAGTACACGAATTCGGAAATTAATGGGAATGGAAAATTTTTTCTTGTGTATTAAAACAACATAAAAAACATTAAGAGTCGTTTTCAGCAGTTTTTTAGATAAATTTTTTCCAGACCTAAATTTTGTAAAAAACGTGATGATTAGTACACGAGTTCGAGCATTAATTGGAATGTGAAAATTTGTCTGGTGTGTTAAAAAAACATAAAAAACATTCAGAATCGTTTTGAGTAGTATTTTAGAGAATTTTTTTTCAGACCTAAATTTTGTAAAAAACGTGATGATTAGTACACGAATTCGGGCATTAATTGGAATGTAAAAATTTGTCTGTCTGGTGTATTAAAACAACATAAAAAACATTCAGAGTCGTTTTCAGCAGTTTTTTTAATAAATTTTTTCCAGACCTAAATTTTGTAAAAAACGTGATGAGTAGTACACGAGTTCGAGCATTAATTGGAATATGAAAATTTGTTTGGTGTATTAAAACAACATAAAAAACATTCAGAGTCCTTTTGAGTAAATTCTTAGATAATTTTTTTTCCGGACCTAAATTTTGTAAAAAACGTGATTATTAGTACACAAATTCGGGCATTAATTGAAATGTAAAAATTTGTCTAGTGTATTAAAACAAAATAAAAAAATATTCAGAGTCGTTTTGAGCAGTTTTTTAGAGAATTTTTTTCCGGACCTAAATTTTGTAAAAAACGTGATGATTAGTACACGAATTCGGGCATTATTTGGAATGTGAAAATTTGTGTGGTGTATTAAAACAATATAAAAAACATTCAGAGTCGTTTTGAGCAGTTTTTAATAGAATTTTTTTCCGGATCTAAATTTTGTAAAAAACGTGATGATTAGTACACGAATTCGGGCATTATTTGGAATGTGAAAATTTGTGTGGTGTATTAAAACAACATAAAAAAACATTCAGAGTCGTTTTGAGCAATTTTTAAGAGAATTTTTTTCCGGACCTAAATTTTTTAAAAAACGTGATGATGTACACGAATTCGGGAATTAATTGGAATGTGAAAATTTGTCTGGTGTATTAAAACAACATAAAAAACATTCAGAGTCGTTTTGAGAAGTTTTTTAGATAAATTTTTTCCGGATCTAAATTTTGTAAAAAAACGTGATGATTACTACACGAATTCGGGCATTAATGGGAATGTGAAAATGAGTCTTGTGCATTAAAACAACATAAAATACATTCAGAGTCGTTTTGAATAATTTTTTAGAGAATTTTTTTCCGGACCTAAATTTTGCAAAAAACGTGATTATTAGTACACGAATTCGGGCATTAATTGTAATGAGAAATATGTGTGGTGTATTAAAATACCATGAAAAACATTCAAATTTGTTTTGAGCAGTTTTATAGATAATTTTTTTCCGGACCTAAATTTTGTAAAAAACGTGATGAGTAGTACACGAATTGGGGAATTAATGGGAATGTGAAAATTTGTCTGGTATATTAAAACAACATAAAAAATATTCAGAGTCGTTTTCAGCAGTTTTTTAGATAAATTTTTTCCGGACCTAAATTTCGTAAAAAACGTGATGATTAGTACACGAATTCGGGCATTACTGGGATTGTGAAAATTAGTCCTTTGCATTAAAACAACATAAAAAACATTCAGAGTCGTTTTGAAAAATTTTTTCAAAAATTTTTTTCCTTACATAAATTTGGTAAAAAACGTGATTATTAGTACACGAATTCAGGCATTAATTGGAATGTGAAAATTTGTCTAGTGTATTAAAACAACATAAAAAACATTCAGAGTCGTTTTGATCAGTTTTTTAGAGAATTTTTTTTCGGACCTAAAAATTGTAAAAAACGTGATGGGTAGTACACGAGTTTGGGCATTAATTGGAATGTGAAAATTTGTCTGCTGTATTAAAACAACTTAAAAATCATTCAGAATCGTTTTGAGTAATTTTTTAGAGAATTTTTTTTCCAACCTAAATTTTGTAAAAAACGTGAGCAGTAGTACACGAATTCGGGAATTAATAGGAATGTGAAAATTTTTCTGGTGTATTAAAACAACATAAAAAACATTCAGAGTCGTTTTCAGCAGTTTTTTAGATAAATTTTTTCCAAACCTAAATTTTGTAAAAAAACGTGATGATTAGTATACGAATTTGGGCATTAATTGAAATGTGAAATTTTCTGGTGTATTAAAACAACAAAAAAAACATTCAGAGTCGTTTTGATCAGTTTTTTAGGGAATTTTTTTCCGGACCTAAATTTTGTAAAAAACGTGATGATTAGTACACGAATTCGGGAATTAATTGGAATGTGAAAATTTTCTGGTGTATTAAAACGACATAAAAAACATTCGAGTGTTTTTTGAGCAATTTTTTAGAGAATTTTTTTTCGGACTCGAATTTTGTAAAAAACGTGATGTTTAGTAGACGAATTCGGGCTTTAATTGGAATGTGAAAATTTGTCTGGTGTATAAAAATACCATGAAAAACATTCAAAATCGTTTTGAGCAGTTTTTTAGACAATTTTTTTCCGGACCTAAATTTTGTAAAAAAGTGATTAGTACACGAATTCAGGAATTAAGGGGAATGTGAAAATTATCTGGCGTATTAAAACAACATAAAAGACATTCAGAGTCATTTTGAGTAGTTCTTTAGAGAATTTTTTTCCGGACCTAAATTTTGTAAAAAACGTGATGATTAGTACACGAATTCGGGCATTAATGGATTGTGAAAATTAGTCTTGTGCATTAAAACAACATAAAAAACATGCAGAGTCGTTTTGTGTAATTTTTTAGAGAATTTTTTTCCGGACCAATATTTTGTAAAAAAACGTGATGATTAGTACACGAATTCGGGAATTAATTGGAATGTAAAATTTGTCTGGTGTATTAAAAAAACATAAAAAATATTCAGAGTTGTTTTGAGCAGTTTTTTAGATAAATTTTTTCCGGACCTAAATTTTGTAAAAAACGTGATGATTAGTACACGAATTCGGACATTAATGGGATTGTGAAAATTAGTCCTTTGCATTAAAACAACATAAAAAACATTCAAAGTCGTTTTGAATAATTTTTTAGAAAATTTTTTTCCTTACATAAATTTTGTAAAAAACGTGATTATTAGTACACGAATTCGGGCATTAATGGGACAGTGAAAATTAGTCATTTGCATTAAAACAGCATAAAAAACATTCAGAGACGTTTTGATCAGTTTTTTAGAGAATTTTTTTTCCGACCTAAATATTTTAAAAAACGTGATGGTAGTACAAGAGTTCGGGCATTAATTGGAATGTAAAAATTAGTCTTGTGCATTAAAACAACATAAAAAACATTCATAGACGTTTTGAGTAATTTTTTAGAGAATTATTTTCCGGACCTATATTTTGAAAAAAACGTGATAATTAGTACACGAATTCGGGAATTAACTGGAATGTGAAAATATTTCTGGTGTATTAAAACAACATAAAAAACATTCAGAGTGTTTTTGAGCAATTTTTTAGAGAATTTTTTTCCGGACATGAATTTTGTAAAAAACGTGATGATTAGTACACGAATTCGTGCACTAATGGGATTGTGAAAATTAATCTTGTGCATTACAACAACAAAAAAAACATTCAGAGTCGTTTTGAGCAGTTCTTTAGAAATTTTTTTCCAGACCTAAATTTTATAAAAAACGTGATGATTAGTACACGAATTCGTGCACTAATGGGATTGTGAAAATTAATCTTGTGCATTACAACAACATAAAAAACATTCAGAGTCGTTTTGAGCAGTTCTTTAGAAATTTTTTTCCAGACCTAAATTTTATAAAAAACGTGATGATTAGTACACGAATTCGGGCACTAATGGGATTGTGAAAATTAGTCTTGTGCATTAAAACAACATAAAAAACATTCAAAGTCGTTTTGAGTAATTTTTGAGAGAATTATTTTCCGGACCTAAATTTTGTAAAAAACATGATGATTAGTACACGAATTCGGGCATTAATTGGAATGTGAAAATTTGTCTGGTGCATTAAAACGACATAAAAAATATTCAGAGTCGTTTTGAGTAATTTCTTAGAGAATTTTTTTCCGGACCTAAATTTTGTAAAAAACGTGATGATTAGTACACGAATTCGGGAATTAATTGGAATGTGAAAATTTGTCTGGTGTATTAAAACGACATAAAAAACATTCAGAGTGTTTTTGAGCAATTTTTTAGAGAATTCTTTTTCGGACCTGAATTTTGTAAAAAACGTGATGATTAGTACACGAATTCGTGCACTAATGGGATTGTGAAAATTAGTCTAGTGCATTAAAACAACATAAAAAATATTCAGAGTCGTTTTGAGTAATTTCTTAGAAAATTATTTTCCGGACCTAAATTTTGTAAAAAACGTGATGATTAGTACACGAATTCGGGCATTAATTGGAATGTGAAAATTTGCCTGGTGCATTAAAACGACATAAAAAATATTCAGAGTAGTTTTGAGTAATTTCTTAGAGAATTTTTTCCGGACCTAAATTTTGTAAAAAACGTGATGATTAGTACACGAATTCGGGAATTAATTGGAATGTGAAAATTTGTCTTGTGTATTAAAACGACATAAAAAACATTCAGAGTGTTTTTGAGCAATTTTTTAGAGAATTTTTTTCCGGACCTGAATTTTGTAAAAAACGTGATGCTTAGTACACGAATTCGGGCATTAATTGGAATGTGAAAATTTGTCTGGTGTATTGAAACAACATAAAAAACATTCAAAATCGTTTTGAGTAATATTTTAGAGAATTTTTTTCCGGAACTAAATTTTGTAAAAAACGTGATGATTAGTAGACGAATTCGGGAATTAATGGGAATGTGAAAATTATCTGGTGTATTAAAACAACATAAAAACATTCAGAGTCGTTTTGAGCAGTTTTTTAGAGAATTTTTTTTCAGACCTAAATTTTGTAAAAAACGTGATGATTAGTACACGAATTCGGGAATTAATCGGATTGTTAAAATTAGACTTGTGCATTAAAACAACATAAAAAAAATTCAGAGTCGTTTTGAGTAATTTTTTAGAGAATTTTTTTCCGGACCTAAATTTTGTAAAAAACGTGATTATTAGTACACAAATTCAGACATTAGTTGGATTGTGAAAATTTGTCTGGTGTATTAAATCAACATAAAAAACATTCAGGGTCGTTTTGAACTGTTTTTTAGGGAATTTTTTTCCAGACCTAAATTTTGTAAAAAACGTGATGATTAGTAGACGAATTCGGGAATTAATGGGAATGTGAAAATTATCTGGTGTATTAAAACAACATAAAAACATTCAGAGTCGTTTTGAGCAGTTTTTTAGAGAATTTTTTTTCGGACCTGAATTTTGTAAAAAACGTGATGATTAGTACACGAATTCGTGCACTAATGGGATTGTGAAAATTAGTCTAGTGCATTAAAACAACATAAAAAATATTCAGAGTCGTTTTGAGTAATTTCTTAGAAAATTATTTTCCGGACCTAAATTTTGTAAAAAACGTGATGATTAGTACACGAATTCGGGCATTAATTGGAATGTGAAAATTTGTCTGGTGTATTAAAACAACATAAAAAACATTCAGAGTCGTTTTCAGTAGTTTTTTTAATAAATTTTTTTTAGACCTAAATTTTGTAAAAAACGTGATGATTAGTACACGAGTTCGGGCATTAATTGGAATGTGAAAATTTGTCTGGTGTATTGAAACAACATAAAAAACATTCAGAGTCGTTTTGAGCAGTTTTTTAGAGAATTTTTTTTCGGACCTGAATTTTGTAAAAAACGTGATGATTAGTACACGAATTCGTGCACTAATGGGATTGTGAAAATTAGTCTAGTGCATTAAAACAACATAAAAAATATTCAGAGTCGTTTTGAGTAATTTCTTAGAAAATTATTTTCCGGACCTAAATTTTGTAAAAAACGTGATGATTAGTACACGAATTCGGGCATTAATTGGAATGTGAAAATTTGCCTGGTGCATTAAAACGACATAAAAAATATTCAGAGTCGTTTTGAGTAATTTTTTAGAGAATTTTTTTCCGGACCAATATTTTGTAAAAAACGTGATGATTAGTACACGAATTCGGGAATTAATTGGAATGTGAAAATTTGTCTGGTGTATTAAAACAACATAAAAAATATTCGGAGTCGTTTTGAAGAGTTTTTTAGAGAATTTTTTTCCGTACCTAAATTTTGTAAAAAACGTGATGATTAGTACACGAATTCGGGCATTAATTGAAATGTGAAAATTTGTCTGGTGTATTAAAACAACATAAAAAACATTCAGAG
Organism: Catharanthus roseus; assembly: GCA_028651295.1. Lineage (NCBI taxonomy): Eukaryota > Viridiplantae > Streptophyta > Magnoliopsida > Gentianales > Apocynaceae > Catharanthus > Catharanthus roseus. The sequence continues at coordinate 143,688 of JAPQWS010000035.1, forward strand.
TCGTTTTGATCAGTTTTTTAGAGAATTTTTTTTCGGACTTAAAAATTGTAAAAAACGTGATGGGTAGTACACTAGTTTGGGTATTAATTGGAATGTGAAAATTTGTCTGGTGTATTAAAACAGCTTAAAAATCATTCAGAATCATTTTGAGTAATTTTTTAGAGAATTTTTTTTCCAACCTAAATTTTGTAAAAAACGTGATGATTAGTACACAAATTCGGGCATTAATGGGATTGTGAAAATTAGTTTTGTGCATTAAAACAACATAAAAAACATTCAGAGTCGTTTTGATTAATTTTTTAGAGAATTTTTTTCCGGACCAATATTTTGTAAAAAACGTGATGATTAGTACACGAATTCGGGAATTAATTGGAATGTGAAAATTTGTCTGGTGTATTAAAACAACATAAAAAATATTCGGAGTCGTTTTGAAGAGTTTTTTAGAGAATTTTTTTCCGTACCTAAATTTTGTAAAAAACGTGATGATTAGTACACGAATTCGGGCATTAATTGAAATGTGAAAATTTGTCTGGTGTATTAAAATTCCATGAAAAACATTCAGAATCGTTTTGAGAAGTTTTTTAGAGAATTTTTTTCGGACCTAATTTTTGTAAAAAACGTGATGATTAGTACACGAATTCGGGAAGTAATGGAAATGTGAAAATTTGTCTGGTGTATTAAAATGACATAAAAAAATTCAGAGTCGTTTTGAGCAGTTTTTTAGAGAATTTTTTCCCAAACCCAAATTTTGTAAAGAAACGTGATGATTAGTACACGAATTCGAGCATTAATGGGATTGTGAAAATTAGTCTTGTGCATTAAAACAACATAAAAAACATTCAGAGTCGTTTTGAACAATTTTGTAGTGAATTTTTATCCGGAACTAAATTTTGTAAAAAACGTGATGATTAGAACACGAATTCGGGCATTAATTGGAATGTGAAAATTTTTTTGGTGTAACAATGTGAAACAATAAGATTGTTTTAAACAATTTTGTCGAGGACTTTTTTTTTACCTAATTTTTGTAAAAAACGTGATGATTAACACACAAATTCGGCTTTAATGGGAATGTAAATCTTTATCTAGTGTATTTATAAATCATTACAAACATTGAAAAACGTTTTAAAAAATTTTTTAGAGAACATTTTTTCAAACCAAAAAGTTGTTAAAACGTGATTATTAACATACGAATTTGTGCTTTAATGAAAATGTGAAATCTTTACTGGTGTATTTATACAACATAACAAACAATCGGATCGTTTCAAGCAATTTTTTGGAGAACTTCTTTCGAATAAAAAATATGCAAAAATCGTGATGATTAACTCACGAATTCGGGCTTTAATCGAAAAGTTAAACTTTTTTTGATGTATTTTTACAACATGATAAACAACCCGAATCGTTTTAAGCAATTTTGAGGAGAATTTTTTTCGGACCTAAATTTTGTAAAAAACGTGACGAATTTTGGTTTAAGGAGAATGTGAAACTTTGTCAATTGTATTTTTACAACATGACAAACAATCAGAACTGTTTAAAACAATTTTGTGGGGAACTTTTTTTCAAACCATAATTTTGCAAAAAACGTGATGATTAGCACATGACGAACAATAAGATCGTTTTAAACAATTTTGTCCATGACTTTTTTTGAATCTAAATTTTGTAAAAAACGTGATGATTAACACACGAATTCAGGCTTTAATGGGAACGTAAAACTTTATCTAGTGTATTTATAAAACATTGACAAACATTGAAAATCGTTTTAAGCAATTTTGTAGAGAACTTTTTTTTAAACTAAAAAGTTGTAAAAACGTGATGATTAACATACGAATTCGGCTTTAATAGAAATGTGAAATCTTTTCTGGTGTATTTATACAACATGACAAACAACCAGAATCGTTTCAAGCAATTTTCTGGAGAACTTTTTTCGAATAAAAAATTTGCAAAAAACGTGATGATTAACCTACGAATTCGGGATTTAATCGAAATGTGAAAATTTTTCTGATTTATTTTTACAACATTACAAACAACCAGAATTGTTTTAGGCAATTTTGAGGAGAATTTGTTCTGAACTTAAATTTTGTAAAAAACGTGATGATTATTAGCACACAAATTTTGGCATTCAGGGGAATGTGAAACTTTGCAAGATGTATTTTTACAACATGACAAACAATCAGGATCGTTTTAAGCAATATGTAGAGAATTTTTTCCGAACCTAAATTTTGAAAAAAAACGTGATGATTAGCACACGAATTCGGGTTTAAAATGGAATGTGACAAACAATCAGAATCATTTTAAACAATTTTGTTGGAGAACATTTTTTCAAACCAAAATTTTGTAAAAAACGTGATGATTAGCACACGAGATCGGGCTTTAATGGTAAAATAAACTCTTTCGGGTTTATTTATACAACATGACAAACAATTTTGTCGATGACTTTTTTTTGACCTAAATTTTGTAAAAAACGTACACACGAATTCGGGATTTAATGAGAATGTAAACTTTATCTAGTTTATTTATAAAATATGACAAACATTGCAAATTGTTTTAAACAATTTTGTGGAGAACTTTTTTTCGAACCAAAAAGTTGTAAAAAACGTGATGATTAACAGAGGAATTCGGGCTTTAATAGAAATGTGAAATCTTTTCTGGTGTATTTATACAACATGACAAACAACTATAATCGTTTCAAGCAATTTTTTGAAGAACTTTTTTTTCGCATAAAAAATCGCAAAAAAACGGGATGATTAGCACAAGAATTCGGGCTTTAATCGAAATGTGAGAATTTTTTTGACGTATTTTTACAATATGACAAACAACCAGAATTGTTTTAGGCAATTTTGAGGGGAATTTTTTCCCAACTTAAATTTTGTAAAAAACGTGATGATTAGCACTTAAGGGGAATGTGAAACTTTGTCCGATTTATTTTTACAACATGACAAACAATCAGAATCATTTTAAACAATCTCCCTGGAGAACTTTTTTTTCGAACCAAAATTTTGTAAAAAACGTAATGATTAGCCAACAAAATCGGGCTTTAATTGGAAAATAAACTCTTTCGGGTATATTTATACAACATGACAAACAATTAGAATCATTTTAAGCAATTTTGTTGAGGACTTTTTTGGACCTAAATTTTGTAAAAAACGTGATTATTAACACACGAATTGGGGTTTTAATAGGAATGTAAAACTTTATCTAGTGTATTTATAAAACATGACAAACATTGAAAATCGTTTTAAGCAATTTTGTGGAGAACTTTTTTTTGAACCAAAAAGTTGTAAAAAACGTGATGATAAGCATACGAATTCAGGCTTTAATGGAAATGTGAAATCTTTTCTGGTGTATTTAGACAACATGACAAACAATCGGAATCGTTTCAAACAATTTTTTGGAGAACTTTTTTTCGAATAAAAAATTTGCAAAAACCGTGATGATTAACACACGAATTCGGGCTTTAATCGAAATGTGAAACTTTTTTTGATGTATTTTTAAAACAAGAAAAACAACCAGAATTGTTTTAAGCAATTTTGAGGAGAATATTTTCCGGACTTAAATTTTGTAAAAAATGTGATGATTAGCACACGAATATTTGCCTTAAGGGGAATGTGAAACTTTGTCAGGTGTATTTTTACAACCTGACAAACAATCAGAATCGTTTTAAGTAATTTTGTGGAGAATTTTTTCCGGACCTAGATTTTGTAAAAAAACGTGATGATTAGCACACAAATTCGGAATTTAAGGGGAATGTGACAAACAATCAAAATCGTTTTAAACAATTTTGTGGAGAGCTTTTTTTGGAACCAAAATTTTGTAAAAAACGTGATATAATAGCACACGAATTCGGGCTTTCATTGGAATGTGAAATTTTTTCTCGAGTATTTGCCAAACGTGACAAACAATCAGAATTGTTTTAAGAATTTTGTCGAGAACTTTTTGTCAGATCTTAATTTTGAAAAAAAAAAGGTGATGATTAGCATACGAATCCGGGCTTTAATAGGAATGTGAAACTTTTTTGGTGTATTTATACAATATGACAAACAATCAAAATCATTTTAAGCAATTTTGTCGTGAACTTTTTTTGGACCTAAAATTTGTCAAAACCGTGATGATTAGCTCACGAATTCAAGCTTTAACGGAAATGCCAAACTTTTTCTGGTGTATTTATACAACATGACAAACAATCGGAATCATTTCAAGCAATTTTCCGGAGAACTTTTTTCGAATAAAGAATTTGCAAAAAACGTGATGATTAACTCACGAATTCGGGCTTTAATCGAAATGTGAAACTTTTTCTGATGTATTTTTACAACATGATAAATAACCATAATTGCTTTAAGAAACATTGAGGAGAATTTTTTCCGGACCTAAATTTTGTAAAAAACGTGATGATTAGCACACGAATTTTGGCCTTAAGGGGAATGTGAAACTTTGTCAGATTTACTTTTACAACATGACAAACAATCAGGATCGTTTTAAGCAATTTGTGGAGAATTTTTTCCGAACCTATATTTTTTAAAAACACGTGATGATTAGCACACGGATTCGGGCTTCAAAGGGAATGTGACAAACAATCAGAATCGTTTTAAACAATTTTGTAGAGAACTTTTTTTCAACTAAAATTCTTTAAAAAAACGTGATATAATAGCACACGAATTCGGGCTTTGATGGGAATGTGAAACTTTTTCTAGTGTATTTGCCAAACATGACAAACAATCAGAATTGTTTTAAGCATGTTTGTCGAGAACTTTTTTTCGGACCTAAATTTTGTAAAAAACGTGATGATTAGCACACGCATCCGGATTTTATTAGGAATGTGAAACTTGTTTTGGTATATTTATACAACATGACAAACAATCAGAATCATTTTAAACAATTTTGTCGTGAACTTTTTTTTGGACCTAAAATTTGTCAAAACCGTGATAATTACCACACAAATTCAGGCATCAATGGAAATGTGAAACTTTTTCTTGTGTATTCATACAACATGACAAATAATCGTAATTGTTTCAATCAATTCTTACGAGAACTTTTTTCGAATAAAAAATTTGCAAAAAACGTGATGTACTCACGATTTCGGGATTAAATCTAAATGTGAAACTTTTTCTAATGCATTTTTACAACATGACAAACAACCTAAATCGTTTTAAGAAATATTGAGGAGGAATTTTTCCGGACCTAAATTTTGTAAAAAACGTGATGATTAGCACACGAATTTTGGCTTAAGGGGAATGTGAAAAATTGTCAGATGTATTTTTACAACATGACAAACAATCAGAATCGTTTTAAACAATTTCCTGGAGAACTTTTATTCGAACCAAAATTTTGTAAAAAACGTGATGATTAGCCAACAAAATCGGGCTTTAATGGGAAAATAAACTCTTTCGGGTTTATTTATATAACATGACAAACAAATAGAATCGTTTTAAACAATTTCGTCGAGGAATTTTTTTGGACCTAAATTTTGTAAAAAACGTACACACGAATTCGGGCTTTAATGGGAATGTAAAACTTCTCTAGTGTATTTATAAAAGATGACAAACATTGAAAATTGTTTTAAACAATTTTGTGGAGAACTTTTTTTCGAACCAAAATGTTGTAAAAAATGTGATGATTAACATACGAATTCGGGCTTTAATGGCAATGTGAAATCTTTTCTGGCGTATTTATACAACATGACAAACAATCGGAATCGTTTCAAACAATTTTTTGGAGAACTTTTTTTCGAATAAAAAATTTGCAAAAAACGTGATGATTAACACACGAATTCGAGCTTTAATCGAAATGTGAAACTTTTTCTGATGTATTTTTAAAACAAGAAAAAATAACCATAATTGTTTTAAGCAATTTTGAGGAGAATTTTTTTCCTGACTTAAATTTTTTAAAAAATGTGATGATTAGCACATGAATTTTGGCCTTAAGGGGAATGTGAAACTTTGTCAGATGTATTTTTACAACATGACAAATAATTAGAATTTTGTGGAGAATTTTTTCTAGGCCTAAATTTTGTAAAAAAACATGATGATTAGCACACGAATTTGGGATTTAAGGGGGAATGTGACAAACAATCAGAATTGTTTTAAACAATTTTGTGGAAAACTTTTTTTCGAACCAAAATTTTGTAAAAAACGTGATGATTAGCACAAGAGATCGGGCTTTAATGATAAAATAACCTCTTTCGAGTTTATTTATACAACATGGCAAACAATTAGAATCGTTTGAAGCAATTTTGTCGAGGACTTTTTTGGACCTAAATTTTGTAAAAACATGATGATTAACACACGAATTCGGGTTTTAATGGGAATGTAAAACATTATCTAGTGTATTTATAAAACATGACAAACATTGAAAATCGTTTTAAACAACTTTGTGGAGAACTTTTTTTGAACCAAAAAGTTGTAAAAAAAGTGATGATTAGCATACGAATTCAGGCTTTAATGAAATGTGAAATCTTTTCTAGTGTATTTATCTAACATGACAAACAATTAGAATCGTTTCAAACAATTTTATGGAGAACTTTTTTTCGAATAAAAAATTTGCAAAAAACGTGATGATTAACACACGAATTCGGGCTTTAATCGAAATGTGAAACTTTTTCTGATGTATTTTGTACAACATGAACAACAACCAGAATTATTTTAAGCAATTTTGAGGAGAATTTTTTCGAGGCTTAAATTTTTTAAAAAACTTGATGATTATTAGCACACGAATTTTGGCCTTAAGGGGAATGTGAAACCTTGTCAGATGTATTTATACAAGATGACAAACAATCAGAATTGTTTTAAGAAATTTTGTGGAGAATTTTTTCTGAACCTAAATTTTGTAAAAAAACGTGATGATTAGCACACGAATTCGGGCTTTAATGGGAATGTGACAAACAATCAGAATCGTTTTAAACAATTTTGTGGAGAACTTTTTTTCGTACAAAAATTTTGTAAAAAACGTGATATAATAGCACACGAATTCGGGCTTTCATGGGAATGTGAAACTTTTTCTAGTGTATTTGCCAAACGTGACAAACAATCAGAATTGTTTTAAGCAATTTTGCCGAGAACTTTTTGTCGGACCTAAATTTTTAAGAAAACGTGATGCTTAGCATACGAATCCAAGCTTTAATAGAAATGTGAAACTCTTTCTGGTTTATTTATAAAAACATGACAAACAATCAGAATCATTTTAAGTAATTTTGTCGTGAACTTTTTTTCGGACCTAAAATTTGTCAAAACTGTAATGATTAGAACACCATTTCGGACTTTAATGGAAATGCGAAACTTTTTCTGGTGTATTAATACAACATGAAAAATAATTAGAATCGTTTCAAGCAATTTTCCGGAGAACTTTTTTTGAATAAAATATTTGCAAAAAACGTGATGGCTCTAATCGAAATGTGAAACTTTTTCTGATGTATTTTTACAATGTGACAAACAACTCGAATCGTTTTATGTAATATTGAGAAGAATTTTTTTCGGACCTAAATTTTGTAAAAGACGTAATGTAAGCACACGAATTTTGGCTTAAGGGGAATGTGAAACTTTGTTAGATGTATTTTTACAACATGACAAACAATCAGAATCGTTTTAAATAATTTTGTTGAGAACATTTTTTCGAACAAAAATTTTGTACAAAACGTGATGATTACCACACTAAATCGGGATTTATTGGGAAAATAAACTCTTTCAAGTTTATTTATACAACATGACAAACAATTAGAATCGTTTTAAGCAATTTTTCGAGGACTTTTTTTTTATCTAAATTTTTTAAAAAACGTGATGATTAGCACACGAATTCGGGTTTTAATGGGAATGTAAAACTTTATCTAGTGTATTTATAAAACATGACAAACATTGAAAATCATAATCGTTTTAATTAATTTTGAGGAGAATTTTTTCCGGACCAAAACTTTGGCTTTAAGGAGAATGTGAAACTTTGTCAGATGTATTTTTTCAACATGACAAACAATCAGAATCATTTTAAACAATTTTCTGGAGAACTTTTTTTGAACCACATGACATGACAAACAATCAGAATGTGAAACTTTTCTAGTGTATTAACACCACATGACAAACAATCAGTATCGTTTTAAGCAATTTTGTCGAGAATTTTTTTCGGACCTAAATTTTGTAAAAACGTGATGATTAGCACACAAATTCGAACGTTAATGGGAATGTGAAACTTTTCTAGTGTATTTATACAATATGACAAACAATCAGAATTTTTTTAGCAATTTTGTGGATAATTTTTTTCGGACCTAAATTTTGTAAAAAACGTGATTTTTATCACACAAATTCGAGATTTAATGGGAATGTGAAACTTTGTCTGATGTTTTTTTACAACATGACAAACAATCAGTATCGTTTTAAACAATTTTGTGGAGAACTTTTTTTCAAACCTAAATTTTGTAAAAAACGTGATGATTAACATACGAATTCAGGCTTTAATGGGAATGTGAAACTTTATCTGATGTGTTTTTACAATATAACAAACAATCAGAATCGTTTTAAGCAATTTTGTTGAGAACTTTTTTTCGAACCTAAATTTTATAAAAACGTGATGATTAGCACACGAATTCGGGCTTTAATGGGAATGTGAAGTTTTGTCTAGTGTATTTATAAAACATGACAAACATGACTATTTTTCGAACCTAAAATTTTTTCAAAAAACGTGATGATTAACACACGAATTCAAGATTCAACATGCAAGGGAAACGTTGTGCGAAGTATATATACAACATGAGAAACGTAGTGAATCATTTTGAGAAATTTTATAGAGAAGTTGTTTGCGGACATAAATCTTGTAAAATACGTAATTATTAACTCACAGATTCCGTCTTTAAATGACAAGCGAAACTTTGTGCGATTATTTTTAAAACTTGAGAAACATACATAATTATTTTGAGCAATTTTATGGAGAACTATTTTTTGGACCAAAATTTTTTAAAAAATGTGATAAATAGTACACGAATTCAAGCTTTAACGGGAAAGTAAAACATTTTTTGATGTATCTATACAACATAAAAAACATACATAATCGTTTTGAACAATTTTAAGGATAACTATTTTTGGAACATAATTTTGAAAAAACATGCTAATTAACACACGAATTCGGGCTTTAAAGGACAAGTCAAACCTCTTGCAATGTATCTTTATATAATGAGAAATATACATGATCATTTTGAATAGTTTTATGAGAAACTTTTTTCCGTATCTAAAGTTTGAAAAAAAAATTATAATTAAGACACGGATTCGGCCTTCAACTGATAAGTGAAACACTGTGTCGTTGTATATATACAACATGAAAAACATACAGAATCGTTTTGAGCAATTTCAGGGAGGACTATTTTTCGGCCCTAAATTTTCTCAAAAAATGTGATGATTAACACACGAATTCGAGATTCAACATGTGTGAAATGTTATGCAATGTATCTTTACAACATGAGAAATGTAGTGAATCATTTTGAGAAATTTTATAGAGAAGTGTTTTGCGGACATAAATCTTGTAAAAAACGTAATTATTAACTCACCGATTCCGCCTTAAAATAACAAGAGAAACTTTGTGCGATTATTTTTAAAACATGTGAAACATATAGAATTATTTTGAGCAATTTTATGAAGAACTATTTTTTGGACCAAAATTTTTAAAAAACGTGATGAATAGTACACGAATTCAAGCTTTAACGTGAAAGTAAAACTTTTTCCGATGTATCTATACAACATAAAGAACATACGGAATTGTTTTCAATAATTTTGAGTATAACTATTTTTGGACCATAATTGTGTAAGCACATGATAATTACCACACGTACTTGGGCTTCAACGGGCAAGTCAAACCTTGTGCAATGTATCTTTATTTAATGAGAAACATACAGAATCGTTTTGAACAGTTTTATGAGAAACTTTGTTTTGGATCTAAATTTTGAAAAAAAAAAAACGTGATAATTAACTCATGGATTTGACCTTCTATAGACAAGTGAAACTTTGTGCTGATGTATCTATATAACATAAAAAAATATACAGAATATCTTTGAGCAGTTTTACGGAGGACTATTTTTTTTACCTAATTTTTTTTAAAAACGTGATAATTATCACACGAATTCAGGCTTCTACAGGCAAGTGAAACATTGTGCGATATATCTTTACAACATGAGAAATATAGTAAATCATTTTGAGCAATTTTATATAGAATTCTTTTGCGGACGTAAATTTTGTAAAAAACGTAATGATTAATTCACAGATTCGGCCTTCAAAGGACAAGTGAAACTTCGGGTGATTATTTTTAAAACATGAGAAACATATTGAATTATTTTGAGCAATTTTATGAAGAACTATTTTTTGGACAAAAAATTTTAAAAACGCGATGATTAGCAGAAGAATTCGGGCTTTAACGGGAAAGTGAAACTTTGTCTAATGTATCTATACAATATGAAAAACATACAGAATCTTTTTAGCAATTTTAAGAATAACTATTTTCGAACCTTAATTTCGTAAAAACATGATAATTAGCACATGAATTCGGGCTTCAACGGGCAAGTCAATCTTTGTGCAATGAATTTTTACGTAATGAGAAAAATATTGAATCTTTTTTAGCTATTCTATGAAAAACTTTTTTTTCGAACCTAAATTTTGAAAAAAAAAAGTGATAACTAGCACACAAATTCAGCCTTCTACAGACAAGTAACACATTGTGCCAAATATCTATACAACATGAAAAACATACAGAATTGTTCTAAGCAATTTTACGGAAAAATATTTTTCGAATCTAAATTTTGTAAAAAATGTGATGATTAGCATACGAATTCGGGCTTCAACAGGCAAGTGAAACGTTGTGTGATGTATCTTTACAACATGAGAAACATCGTGAATCATTTTGAACAATTTTATAGAAAATTATTTTGCGAACATAAATTTTGTAAAAAAAAGTGATAATTAACTCTCTTATTCGGCCTTCAAATGACAAGTGAAACTTTGTGCAATTATTTTTAAAACATGAGAAACATATAGAATTATTTTGAGCAATTTTATGGAGAACAATTTTCTAGACCAAAATTTTAAGAAAAACGTGATGATTAGTACACGAATTCGGCTTTAACGGGAAGTGAAACTTTGTCCTATGTATCTATACAACAAGAAAAAAATACAAAATTGTTTTTAGCAATTTTAAGGATAACTACTTTCGGACCATAATTTTATAAAAACATGATAATTAGCACACAAACTCGTGCTTCAACGGGCAAGTCAAACCTTGTGAAATTTATCTTTACGTAATGAGAAACATATTGAATCTTTTTGAGCAATTTTATGAAAAAACTTTTTTTCATACCTAAATTTTGAAAAAAAAAAGTGATAATTAGCACACAGATTCGGCCTTCTACAAACAAGTGAAACATTGTGCCATATTTCTATACGACATGAAAACATACATAATTGCTTTGAGAAATTTTACCTAGAAATATTTTTGAAACCTAAATTTTGTAAAAAACGTGATATCCTTCCACTCTAACCAGTACCTTATATGAAACTCTAAAATAGAGTTCTTTATAGTATCACACCAAATTTGATGTGATACTTTAGCATAACGCCATTTTGGGTTCTACACTTAATCTCTTTTTATATTAGTATTTTATTCATCTTTATTCATCTTTTTAATACCAAGGGTGTCACACTTGATACATCTAGTAGGAGTTGAATCTTCAATCTTTCACTTAGACGATCTCAACTCTTGTTATTTGGACAAAAGTTATTCATTTATTGATTATCAATGAAATTATCATCACTATTCAAAATATGCACATTAGATAAATCTCGTTATGTAATAATTTACAGATCACAAGAAAAGATAAATAATTTATTTATTTTTATCTTGCAAGTACAACTTTCTAGAAATCGAAAAAGAATCCGAGTAGAAATGCAAACTTATTTCAGTGCATAGTTTGCTTTGGCCAGATGGTCAGTGTCTTTTATAAATTTTTTAACATATTTCTTTACAAATTACAGTACAAGTTGTTTGTGTTATGTTTTGCTTTCTTTTATTTTTTGCTGTAATATAAATAATTCTACAATATATTTTTAACATAAATAATTTTTTAATATAATTATACTACAGTACAAGTAAATAATATAAATAATTTTTTTAATTGTTGTTTCGTTAAAGTCTTTGTTTTCAGCTTTTGTTAAAATTTTTTACGTTGAGTAGATTATATTAATCATGTTAAAATTTTTATTTTAGAATTATATATAGTTTTATATATTTTTGTTTAATAGGAAAAAAATTGAAAAAAAATGTCATACGGGTACGGGATACCCAAACCCTACCCTGGACCCTGAAGAGTCGAGTCTGGATCCAAAAATTTTATACCTAAAAGTTATGTGTCTAGGTCTGGGTCCAAGTTTCACTATAAGGATACGGGTCTGAATCTAAGAGCACCATGAGGGATCTAAACCCGTTTATGGTATCTTTTAAGAAGCCCAAGTAAGCCCAAAAGGCCTCGATGATAGGTCGAAGATAATAAGCCTTTAGCTTGAAGGCCTGTTGGCTTGCTTTAAAATAAAAAGCCTAGCCCAAATCTAAGTGTTACAATCTTGGTTTGCTTATTTGCCAACAACTAAATTTAGTCCCCAACATAATTTTTATTTGATAAACTTAATTTTTAATTATTAATTTTAATTCTTTCCGTTTCTAATATATTTTTGTCTGTTCGATTTAGTCTCCAATTATTAATTTTAATTTTTTTTCATTTTTTAACTAATTTACACATATTCTTTGTCCTCTTGAATGATTTTTCTTAATGATATCACTTCAAGGTTCAAAGAAAGTGATAGTAGAGTGATAATATTTTATTATTATTTTTAAAAAAGGACAGCTTCAAATTTGTGAGGCTATTAAGAAATTAACTCAGACAAAAAAATATACTATAGTAAAGTTTCAAAGGGTTTAATAATATTACCTAAAATTGAATCTAAGTAGACAATTAAACAAGTTGTCTTTTAAGTTTATCCAAAATATATATATTTACCATAATTAATTTATAATTTATAATTATTCATCAAAAAAGAAATTGATTTATGATTAAATAGGTATTTAACTTTGAGAAATATCATAATATTATAAGAGTAAAAATTCTCAACTAACAATTTTTAAATTCAACTCTCACTTAACACGTAATTTATCCTATTTATATATATTTTTTTAATAGAGTTTGAAATTATATACTGATTATTAATAATATAATCTCATATATCGCTTTCGAGTTTAAATAATTATTATTTAGTAGATTTTATTAATCAAATATATTAAATTAAAAAATAGATAATTTGTACAGTAATTTATCGTCCTTTAAATATTTTTCCTTTTTTTATATAATGAATTTATAAATAGTAATATAATTTCACACCTCACTTTGTATTTAAATAATTATTATTGTGGTCCATGACGTGTAACGCATGGCCATAGTATATACCCCATAATAAAACCATAAAAAGAAACATGTATGTGTTAGTGTGAGGTTAGTCTCAAATTGATTAATAAGTGAAGATAAGAACTATAAAAAAAAAATTAAAAAAAAATGTAAGAGAAAGGGTTAAGAGGTCTTTTTCCATCCCACAATAATTAGGAGTTAGATATTATGATGGAGTGTGAAAAGGACCACCACAATATACCATGTGGATTCAAATAACAAATCCACCTCCCTAAATACTCCCCCTATTCCTTCTCTCCCCCAAACACCCCTCACACACTCCACACCCCCAAAAAAAAATTAATAATAATAATAATAATTTGATTGAAAAATATTGAGTGAAATTGTCCTTTTTTTATACCAATGAAATAGTAAGTAATTTGTGTGCATATATATATATATATATAATAGATTAGGGATGGCAATAGAGCGAGTCTAACTAGATATCTACTAAATTTTGTACTTAAGATTGGGAATGTGGTAGAGGGCGGGGATTAGATTTACCTATCCCCACCCACCCTCATCTCCATCTGCCCCGTCCATCTCCACCTATCTCTATTATTTTATATATATTTATCTTGATTGATCAATAAAGATTTTCATGACTTGTCACTTGTGCTTTTAAAGATTATTCACTTTTATTTACGCACTTTTATTATTCAACATAAAAGATTGTTGAATTAGCATATGAATCCTTTTTGCTTCACTAAGGGTCGATATTTGGCTTCGCCCCTACTCCAACATACAGAAAATCAGCCGAACAAGCAGTGCGAGCATCCCATAAGAAAGCGCAAAGATTCAAACTAACATCACTTGAAGACAAGTATAACTCCAGAAGCTGACAGTTTTGACTAGATTCGAACTTATGACATTAATTTTATTATAGTCCATAAGAGTAAATTTAAAATTACCCGATTATAACCTTTAACCTTTAATAGTGTAGAAAGGAAAATTACCTAAACTTGTAAATAAATAATTAATGTGAAATTGTGAATATTTTAATGGTTATTATTCCTTAAGGAGTCTGGAAAATGTGGGAAGAAGCAAATTTGGATGGGCCTTGTTCGTATAGTTTACGTCATCTACCTAATAGAAATGGTAATTTACTTAGGAATTTTTTTGGGGATAAGATCAGAGCTGATTCATCACACCCCTAAATTTAGTTATTCTTTCATCTTTTTGTACAGCCTGGATTTCCTGCCCTTAGCTTGCACCTAACATTATGTTAGGGGTAAATAAGTCAAATCGCTCGTTATTATATCACAAGTTACACCCTCAAAGCTCTGTTCCAATTCTATCGTTAATCGAATTCAAATCGACTTGCTAAGTAAACGAACCGAGATGACCCGTCAAATTTATTGAGCTGGGAATATATAATTGTTTACTTTATTTTTATTATTATATATTAAAAAAAACAATCATAGGATTAATATAAATAGATAATTAAGTCTCATTATTCAATCCTAACAATATGACCTTTTCATCCAATAATGAGGATAAAAAGGGGAAATTGTACATGGGTGTACTTGGATTAATTTGTACTATTTTACTTTCATGTCTTCTTTAATATATAATTTGTTTTTTTTACAAAATAAAAAAATAACTTTTTAAAACAAAAAAAATACACTCGCGATACAATATTAGCGCTAGGACTTCTTACTTGACACATTCTCGAATTAAGAGTAAAGAAAATAATACAATATTTAAGGTAAGATTTCTATTTTACCTCAATAAATAAGGATAGAGGAAGAAAGGTAATAAATACACATTAAAATGTATAAAAGAACTTAAAATTTTGACCATCTAATTTTAGTTAAAAAACTTATATTTTTAACTAAAAGTAATATCTTTTAGAGTTTCAAATTTATAATTTTATTTTACAAGCTTTTATTAATAAAATTATTATAAAATAAATAAACAAAAATATATATTAAAAAATACGCTAGACAATTTTATAGTTATAAAATAATATATCAATATTATTACCCGCATGGGTGTAGCTCAGTTAGTTCTGGGGCTGCAGAGTTGGTCTAAGAGCCAAGGTTCGAATCCTAGCAGCGGCAGTGTGGGAATTTCAATCTCTCCAATGTGGGAGGTGGTTTCTTGTGCGTACCAAGTCCTGGCCTCCAGTCTGCAGGACCGCTGAGTCATCATGATTTCCATCCTCCACCTGAACGTCGGGCAGTCTAGTGGGGACCCTGAGGGCAAAAGATTTCGTCTTTGGTCCAATATATCAATATTACTAATTCGAACCACATTTCTTTCTCGATCTAATCCATGTCAAGAAAGGTCGGTAGGGTGTTGAAATCTACACATCATATATGAAAACGAAATGGCATGCCCATAGAGACTAAATAAATGCCTCCATAAAAGTCCTATAAAAGTCTTTCTTATATACTTTAACTACTCTGCCCTCTTTTTCTTCAATAAATTAAGAACCATTTCTTCAAAAGAATGGTAGTTCCCATTTCACAAAATAAATAAAAATTATTTCCTCATTATTAACCAATAAAATAATTAATTAAAAAACCCTTTTAATGATTTGATTAGTGAAATATCATATTCTTGAACATTAAACAAGAATTAAAAAGAAAAAAATTAATATTATTTGGATTGGACCCCTTTTTTTTGCTTACCTAAGGAAGCAAATTAATGTATTAACAACTATAGCACATGGGCATGCCCTCTCTCTCTCTCTATCTATTCATGGATTAAACCAAACACAGCTCATGAGAGTTGTTCATGCACCAATTTCTTCATTTTTTAATAAATAAATAAATAAATGTTAATTAATTAAATCCCTCAAATATTAAAAAAGAAAAGTTAAAGCCATACCTTAAGTTACACGATTAATAACATTATTACCAAACAATTAATTAAACTTAAATTAAACGTAATAAAGGCGTCATAAATTGATCCCTAGAATTAAACGTAATTACCCCTTCTGTTTCTTTTTTACATGTCACTAGAATAACTAATTCTTGTGTTTTGTTTTACTCACATGATAAAATAATGTAGAATTTAATAAATTTTTTTACTATATTTTTTCATTAATAATAAATTTTAATACTATTTTCGATCAAGAATATAATAAATTTTGAACACGAATGTGAATTTATGTAGAATATATATTTTACTCTTAACAAATAAAAAGAAAGAGAAAAGGAAAAAATAATACATGAATTAAAGATGGTATAATTATAAAATAAACAATAAATACATATTGAAATATGTAAAAAAAATTATAATTTTGATAAAAAAACTTATAACTTTGATCGGAGTAGGTACTATCTTTCACTTTTTAACTTAAAAACTTTTCGAAACAATATTGAAGAGAGAGAATGATTAGAAGGACATTTTAATTTACGCAACAAAAATATGTAAATTTTATATTTTCTAAAATAATGTAAAATCTGAAATGTGACGAACAGAATGAATAATTTAATATTAGAAAATAAAAGCAAAACGACAAAGTGAGCTCCACCACAAAGCGCATTAATTTTTGTTAAAAAAAAATAAAACGCATTAATTTGACTTTTGTAAACAATTATTGCACATTCTATTGTATTAATCGTAATTAATCAGAATTGTACAACTTGTAATTTTGCAATATTTATTTTCTTAGCAAAATGTACAATTCATCCACCTATAAATATATAATTAAAATAAAGAAAAATGGCTTTAATTTATAAAATTAAAATTTAAAAAAAAAGGAAAAAAAGAAAAATACTGAGCTGCCGAAGAAGAACTCAACTTTATATGTCACAGACTAACACTGCAACTCTGTGACAGCTGATATTTAACGGCGTTATTTCCAAGGACAATTCCGTAATTTCCACCTTTATTACCAAACGGAATATAAGCCGGACAGGTAACGTGAAGATGATAATGGCCAGAGACGAAAGTTCCAACTTTCCATTTAATACGAGCATCAAATTTAATCATCAACCAAACGGCACCGTTCGATTGATCTTGACTGAGGGCAACGCCGTTATAAGGAGCAATAGGGACGTTATTACCGTAAATAAACGGAGACCAAACGTTAACGTCTTTATGACCTTGATAAACTGGAGGTATAGTGGTGTAATAGGTAATTTGCTGACTCCGGTAAGTGGCGTAAACGTCAGCTTTAGTATAGTAAATACCTATTTTGTCATTAGGATTACGGGAATAAATCGTGACTTGAATGGTGGTTGAAAGGATATTTGTGGCAGAAACATTAAATGTAAATATAGTAGCATCTTGGAGGGTAAAACGGGGTTTATGCGGTTGAAGAATTGCCCAGACAAGAAGAACAATTAATAAGACGATGAATATGAATATGAGAATACCGGCAAATAATCGCCGGAAGAATTTCTTCTTTTTGCCCTTGTGGTGGCTGCACTCTTTCTTTGACATGGTGTTTTTGCGGTTGAAGTTAGGCAGTAGACGGTGGCTCTAGGGTGGAAGGAGAAGGGGGTGTTTGGTAAGGTAAGGTTGGGGGGAGGAAATGAGAGGAGTGGAAATGAATGGACTTTTGGATATGTATATCTATCTATATAGGAGGGCCTTTGGAACTATTGGCATATGACTCTCCTAATCTTATTTTAAAAAAAAAAAAATTGCGCTCTGATATCACGTTAGAATTAAAGTTTGAATTTAATTCACCCAAAAAAGTACTTCAAGAGAAGAAGATTCATTAATTTTTCAATTAATTAACGTGAGATTTTCAACAAATTTAAATACTGGGAATATAATTATATTATATGAAAAAGTTTTATTGTCCTTATAGTCTTATTCGATTAGAATTAAAACAAGTTTAGGCGTAATTATATGGTATAAAAGCATATTTTTTCTTGTGAGGATGAATCTGTTCAAGATATCTTATGGTCTGGTTCGAATATATACGAAATATAATTTTATGAAAATTTTAATTTATAAATAAGAAAAATAGGTTGTAGGCACACATATAGGATGGAATGGGATTTTACATTTTTTTTTTTTTACTTTTCAATTTTAGAAAGTTGAGGCTTCAATTTCTAAAGTAGCTTTTTAGGATATACTATTGTAATGCTTGTACCCTCTAAACCTATATATCCCTCCAAAGCAAAAATAAGAAAGGGATGGAGATGCCCGGATGGGCGTAGCTCAATTAGTTTTGGGGCTGTAGAATTGGTCCCAAGGGCCAAGGTTCGAACCCTGGCAGTGTGGGAATTTTAATCTCTCGAATGTGGAAGGTGGTTCCTTGTGCGCACCAGGTTCTGGCCTCCAGTCTACAGGACCGCTGAGTCACCATGATTTACATCCTCCACCTGAGCGTCGGACAGTTTGGTGGGGACCCTGAGGGCGAGGGATTTCGCCTTTTGGGTCCAAGAAAGGAATGGACACATTGAATTACCTTTCTTTTGTCAATTGGGTTATTTATCTTTAAAAATTTTCGAATATATTAAAATGTCTTTACTTAATAATATAAATTTATTTAAATTATATCTAAGTATTTATTAAATTGTCTCATCCTTATATATTAATAAATAATTAAGAAATATATATACTTTCGTTTAATAACTTTTTTAATTTACTAAATAGTAGTAAATATTTGAAACGAAAAAAGAATATTTAAATAATAAATAAATTGAAAGGGAAAGAGTAATATAGGTCACCCTTATTAATGTTCTTTTTTAGGCCAAATAAGAAATAGGGAAGTTGCCTAGTTATTTCTTTAGTCCCATCTTGAAGCTATATATATATATATATGAATTATATAAAAAAAAAAAAAAGGGGCACTTGATCCTAACATTTTGGTCACGGTAAACAAATACAAATAGGAAATTAAATAATTAATTGGGACCAAAAGCCACATTATAATTGGAATTGGCACATGTACCCTTCACTATAACGCTAATATATATAATTATTTAAGCATAAAGGGTCGTTTTAGTCAAAGTGTGAGAATATTGAAACCTTTAACACATATACCGACCGACACTCATGCATTCCTCCTTTTTTAATTTTCTTCTCCGCTTAAATTTTTTGTACCACTTTGTATATCATTTTTCATATAATTTTATATCTTTTAATGTAATATATTTTATTAACAAAAATAAAATTGTCCAAAACAATGGGAAAAAGTTGGGAGTTGATTGAATGGGCGGTAGGAGTGCTTGTATAGTCAACAATAACAAAAATCTAGATGAAAAAAATAAATATTAATACAGATAAAATATATTTTACATATTAATTTAATTTTAATAAAATTTTACAAAATGTAAAAATTAAAAAAAAATGGTTAAATTTTAACAAAATTTATATTTAAAAAAATCCAAATTTACTAATGTGCAAAACTTCGATTAAAAAAAGTAAATAAATAAAAAAAAAACTAGTAGGTGACAAAATCAAAATGAGAGCGTAGTAGAAAGGAAATGGTGACCGTCCGATGAGACTTGATTAGATAACGTAATTGACACGTTTTAATGCAAGTCGGGGCCCACTCATTATCATCATAGGTGGGACCACCCCAGCTCAGCCTCCAGCTTCCTAAGAGTCTTCCATTCTGTTCCAGGATATACTCGTGAATAGGCCCATGTAATGTAAAAAAATTAAAAATTAAAAATTCAACGTAAAATCGTAAAAAAAAAAAAATTAAAAATTCAACATAAAATCGCATAAGCAATATGTGTAAAAAATTAAAAATATTAATTAGACCGTTGGGAAAAAAATGTAAAATTTAATTAGAAATGTGGAATGGGACAAAGCCGGGGCCAGTGCGGCTCCAAAGGGAAAAGGAAAGAGTGAAGTAGTAGGAGAATTGTGATCACAAATGAAGAATCTTTTTTCTTTTTTTTTTTTGAGACAAAAGAAGAATCGTCCAACTGCTACGATTTCTTCTCATCATGATTGGAAAGACGGACTGCTTTCTAACGATTTTTAATTGAACAATTAGAACTAATTTACCAATATAACTTTAATCTGACTATCACCCTCCACCTACCCCTACCCTTTCCCCCAAACCCCCCCAAAATAAAAAAAGAAAAGGGAAAAAAATTATAGGAATAGTGATCCGTTATCCTAAACTGACATACATCATTACCCTGAGTGACTCATATACAAAACCTTTCATTTGAAATATCAGGTAGAAATACTAAAATGAGAAGAATCGCACTATCAAACCACACATTTTTTTGTCAGACTATATGAATAGCAATAAATGAATCGATGTTAAATTGATTAATAGACTCAATTTGTTGAGAATGAAAATCCCACATCGGCTAATTAAAGAAAATAATTACTACTTATAAAGACTTAGACAGTCTTTCCCTCTTGAGGTATCTTTTGGAATGAGTTAGGCCCAAGCCCAAAAATTGCAGAATGCCACGCTCCAGGCCCAAAAATGATCAGTCTGAACGTGAGGGGGTGTGTTGAGATGAAAATCCCACATCTACTAATTAAAGTTATGGGGTGAGTTAGGCCTAAACTAAAAAATTACAGAAAGTACTTGTATCAACAATGGGACAAAACTGTTTTTTTTTTTATTTTTCAAATTTTACTCTTAGTACCAAATCTTTATTAAAACTATATATTATGACTATGCACGGAACTACATTGAAAGAAGGGGATCAACTGCTGCCCTTTCGCCAGAAAATTGTCATAGAATTACTATTACTATAATAGGAGTTGAATTTAAATTTAGAATTATTTGAACCGTCTAAAACTTAAAAAATTATTCATTATATAAACAAAATTTTAATAAAATTTGTATTGTAATTTCGCTCTCCATCCTTCTTATTATAGTTCAGTCCCTTATTGTGACTCCCCTCTTTGTAAGCCACTCAAGTTAGTCAACAAAGACAATAGACTTTGGCAAGTTTTCCATGGAAAACTAGTTGTCGGTTTTCCATTGTGTACAAACCTTTGCATCATGTCCAAATTGATGTGCCAACAAACAAAAACGAAGATAAATTTGAGTTAAGGTAATAATAATTACATTATTAAAAAAAATACTTTAATTTTCATTCTTAATATATAATGATCTAATGCTCATTTTAATCTAATATAAAATTTTACTTTAGAATTCACCCATTTTCTTATAAATAATATAAAGTTTTTGCTTTTTTCTTAACTAATATCCAATGATATACAATCTTAACTAATCTGGACACACTCTAGAACAAAAGTTTAACTCCTATTCAAGAGTTAGAGTATAATCCTAAACGTTTTACAATATTTTAAAAGGAATTCAAATCTTCAAAATCACCAGATAATTTTCGCACGCACTTATTCACTACGCCAAGCAGGCAAGTTAAATTTTTTAAATTTTGGAATCACCTACTCTCACATGGCTTGATTCCACATGGGGTAGTAAGGTTTCTTGAATGGATGTGGGGGAGAAGTGAGGAGAAAAAGAAAAGAAAAATGCTAGTAATTGGATAAGCATCTTGTGAAGGAAGATGAAAGAAGCAGCCAAATGGAATCTCTTGTGGCCTTTTTATTTTTTCACACTCTGAATTTCCTGTACCACTTTATATATCATTTTTTATTTTAATATATTCTATTAAAAATTTGATAAAACGGTACACAAAATGATACAGAAGTTCTAAGAACAGATCCAAGATGCACTGACAATAATGCTAATTGACTCTTCTCTCTCTCTCTCTCCCCAAAAACCCATATACTTAGTCCCCACAACAACTCTTTTCTACTGCAAAACAAATCATTCTTGAATTTCGAGAAAAAACAATGTAGTACAATGTCAGAATAATTCCCCCCTTTCTTCTTCTTCCCTTTCTTGTTTTCTTCCTTCTTTTAGGGTTCTATATGATAATGCAATGATGCAAATACATGTACTTTTCTTGGACCAAAAGGCGAATTCTTCGCGCTCAGGGTCCTTACCAGACTGCCCAACGTTTAGGTAAAGAATGTAAATCATGGTAACTCAGCGGTCCTACAGACTGGAGGCCAGGACCTGATGCGCACAAGGAACTACTACCTTCCACATTAGAGTAATTAAAATTCTCATACTACCGCTACCAGGATTCGAACCTTGACTCTTGGACCAACTCTGCAGCCCCAGAACCAATTGAGCTACGCCCATCCGGGCACATGTACTTTTCTTCTTCTTCCCATTTCTAGGCTTTTCTTTCATTCAGACATAAATAAATAATCTTATTTACGTCATTTGATTGCAATAATAGCATGTCTTAACACGGACATATAAGATATAAATTATACTAAAAAGACTATTATACCCTTTTATAATTTATTTTATTACAAATTTATCCTAAATAAAACCCTTCTTCTTTGACATTAAAAGGCTAGAATCTTTTAATATATAAAAACATGCATAGGATTTAAAAAAAGAAACACAATCCAAATATTTCATCTAATTTAACCACAACCTTAATGGCTGAAATTTCAGTTCAAGCTTTGTGGTTAATGAAAAAAGACAATTTTGGAAAAGTAAGAAGGAATAAAATGTGGGGTAAGGAGACATTCAAGTTGAAGGGGTTGGGGGGGCCAAGAAAGGACATTAAATATGAGGTAAAGAATCTCAAGGAATCGAAAAATACAAAAGACTTGGTGAATTATTTGGAGATTTTTCCCCTTTTCTTATTTTTAACACCTTTAGAGAGCATACCAAGAAAATGAAAATGAAAGCCTTTAATTTATACCAAAAAAGAATGTTGTGAGGATCAATATTAATTTGATTAATTGAGTGAAAAAAATGTAAAATTATCAATATAAGAAAAAATGTACTTTATACCCCTATTTATACGGGTACTTCCCGCGTTAAATGACATTTTTATCCTTATTTGATCTAATTAATCAGATTAAATTTGATCCACATATCATCACTTTCATAAAAAAGAAGTCATAACCCACAACAAACACCCCCCCAAAAAAAAAAAAAACAAAGAAGAAAAAAGAACAAGAGAAACATCATTGGATACCAAATTACCAAAGCAATTGGGCCTAATCAGATGTAATAATGTCCACAGAAACGTTTGGGCCCCAATCTAATTGGGCCAACATTATCCACATCATTTTCTTCTCATAACATGACATGCAATGGCCTTGTTTTATTGCTTCTATATTTTGTTTTAAGCCGTTGAAATGGGTATTTTTTTTAAAATTATTCTAATATTTTTAATTTTAATAGTACCAATTACCAAAAGCAATTTTAACGAGCCTTCAGCTTATTTTAAACAGATTTAACAAGCAATCGAGAATAATTCACAAACAGCTTATATATAGCTTAAAATAAACTGACCTGTTCTCCATTTGCTTGTACTTTTTTTAAGCAATTAAAAATAAATACTTATAAAAAAGTTGTTTTAAATCAATTAATATAATAATTTTATTATTAATAATATCAATGAGTAAAAGCACCCCACAGTAACTTTTACAAAATAGCTTTTTTCAACTTTTTTAAAGCTAAAAGTAAATATAATAAAGAGTAGAGAACACCTCCAAAACAGTTTATAACTTAAAATAAGTTAAAAATTACTGATTTTAAACAATGGAGAACCGATCCTACAAGATGTTTATTTTAAATCATGAAGAACGGAACCACTGAAATTAATGAGAGTAGATAAATCCAAGTCAAATTTTCCTATAGTTCCTTTATTACCCTCCCTAATATTTTCCCATCCATTCTTTCCCAAATCAAAATGCACACCTCATAATCCCCTTGCAAGCAAATTAAGGCAAGTCTTTCTCTTAAGCAAATCAGCCATGGAAGTACCATTCAAGATAAATAAATTTAACCCCTTTTCATCAAGTTTGCAACAAAACTGTCATGAGGGATTGGAAAAAGAGAAGAAAAACCAACAAAGAAATGATTCTTTCAATGAAAACATATATCCACGGCGCGGACCAAAAAGAGTAAATCTCAACTGTGTAATTTTTGTACAGAAAAAATTATAAACCTTCCCAAAGATACAATTCAACGCGTGAATTGGACACCCAAAACTTGCACACCAAACCTAATCTAGAAGAACTTATAGATGTCTCCTCCCTCACTTATTTTCCCATCCCAAGTTGAACCTTTAGCTCTGACTATGAAGTGGTTTAAGCATTCCTCTAATGAAAGCATCCCATGAATTTTTAACAGTTAAATCTGTCATATTCCCTTTGCAATTTTCAAGAGTGATTGGCTAACCAATAGTCCTTGATATGATCCTGATATAATTAATCATCAAAGGAAGCCAATTGTCTTACAGGACATAAACTTTTGTTTTCTCCTTAATAAAAGAAAGGATTTACAGTTACCACAGATGATCAGACATGAACTGAAAGATTTAGGACTCAATCTGGTGTTTGATTGATACCATGTTCTTTTATTCCTGTAAGTTCAATTATGCTTTTCTTGAACTCAATGGATTCACTAAATCTTAACCAATTTTCTCATGTTTCATAGCTTAGTGATCTATCTATAAACAGTCATTTCTTCTTATTCCTTTGTTTCAACATAGAGGGCCTTAGGTCCTTTTTTTGTTTCCTTCCCAAAATATTTGGCCTTTTTGCCAATTCGAAAGTAACTTTTTTCCAAAATCATCCATACCCATCACTGGACTTGAAGAAAATAAATTACACTAGTTAAGGGTATAACGAGATAAGCAGATTCTCTTAGTCACAAACAGTTCTAGCTGCTTCGGACCAGAAGAAGATTAAAAGATCTATGTAATGCAGTTGATTAGAATTGACACGACATTAGCTGCAAACGACATTCTTAGTTCCCGTATTATTCTAAACATGTTCATTCACAGAAATTAGAGAAAGTTATGATCAACCGTAATCTCATCAGGGATAATGTGTTCACCTTTACATGTTCGTGTTATACAGAAGTGAGACTTCATTGTATTATATCTGGTTCCTATAACATGTTTTACGAAAATAGAATGCATGCAAAAATAAGGGTTTTATTAGACAGGAGTTAAATCAACCACATGATCTGGCATGCAAAGAATCTTAACAAAAAAGAAAACAATATCAGTGAATACTGGCTTTATAAATTTGATGCTTGGTTAGCAATAAATACTATTCAATAACCTCCTAAACACGAATACAAGAAACCCTGGGCAGAGATACTGACCAGTGAAGAAGTTAGGACCAGCAATCCACAGGGAAAATTGACCCTTGTCTTCCATAATTTCTTGGATCCCTGTATATGGTATGAACAAGTCAATTTTTGTGAACGATGAAAAGAAAATCCAAATTCAAGAGCTAAAGTGGAAAGAATATAGAAAAGTATAAAAAACAGTTAAGCTACTCGTTAAACCAGACAAAACCAGCCTAGAATTATTACAACAAGTAGAAAATGTTCTTTTTTTAAAATAATAATAATAATTTCCCTATCATGAATGAGTTGATAACAAGGTGCCCACATCATTAGTAAATCATGCAATGTTACTTTTATCAATCTCTATCATAGAAAGAAATAAGGAATCTAATCAAAGGAATATACACGATGTTGATTCACTTGAACATACTAGCATTTTTCACCAGCCAATTGAAAGTAGATAATCTGGAATTGTAGCAGTTAGTAATTTCTTTTTCAGCATAAGTTTCTAAGTGAAGGATTAAATCATAACTGAACAACCCAGTTTATGAGTCAAGAGACTAGCAATCTTTTTGACACTGCATAATATAATGAAGTAATTACCGGAGTCTTACAATTCTTATGATTGACAACTTGGTAAATGATGTTATCCTCCATAGACAAACAAAAGCAGAAACAAAAGCGTCATACTCAAAAAGTATCCTAAAGAAGAAACTGACACAAATTTCATAGAACAAGGTTTCAGTTTTAGACTGAATAAACATGTACTTCTCCAATTCTCTGCTCTTGGGACATAAACAGCCAGCCATAAGTTATAAGTGAAACTGAACCTCCCATATGCAGGAGCAAGGATACTACATGTTCATCTTGAAGAAAATAATACAGAGAAACTATTGCCAAAGACCACATCTGAACAGTGTATCTAAGTTCATGTATATAAATGGCCCCAAGAGACCAATATATAGGGCTGAGGAACTATGCTTATCTAAAAATCTTATAATTCTAGTTTGCCACACAGCACCAAGAACTTAGCTCCGAATAATTTAGATGTTCCAGTGACAAAATCATCCAATGGATCAAAGTACAAGTTTGTTTGTTTCTCCTATATATATATATATATATATATCCGGCCTATCTCAGAGAATCTACTACTACCACTGATGTCTCAAACGCCAATACTTCGGTTTAAACAACTCTTCCATTGCACCAACTTGATGCCAATTTATATTGCATGAAATGTATCAAAACTTTGAGTAGCTTTACATTCTCAGACCAGTGAACAAATCATAAATTTAATAAACAATTTCCACGATAGACAATATACGACAAATCAATAAGTTAACTTTTGACCTCCGGGAGCGCCTTTATTGTCTGATGACCAAGGACATTTAATATCTCAACGGGGACATTTCCTTCGTTCCGAACACGTGTAACTCAGAGATAAAGAAGACCAGTATTCTAGGAGTACGACAAAGCCATAAAATAGAAAAGTATACTATCATATTCTCGTTGAATCATTCCCAAATTAGAAAATAAATGTTCCCTACGTTGCATTAATCAGGCGCAGCTTTTCACGGGCAAATTAGAGAAACTATTTCAGAAAATCCCATAAACCCTTGAACAAAATCAAACAAAAAGATTCCATCTGAGTCATATTTAATAATTCCATATTGATCCAAATGTTTAGATATCTATATGATAGTGAACACCTGTTCAAGAATAAAGAGACAAATGATCTTATACATGACCCACCAAAAACTCGAGATGTAGCTTAGGGAGATCCTGCCAACAATATCTGAACTAATTAAAACAGTAGAGATTTATTTGGTTAATTAACCTTCCAAATTCATAGCAAATGAGTGGAGTCACGAGTCATCTCTCAGGTTGTAACAATTACAAACAGAAGGATATAGCCCCCGAGAAAAGAAAATCAAAAACTGGACAATACTTCAAATACAGGAATTTTTTTTAAAAAATTATTTTATTCATTGTTTATCTCAATCTAACATGACACTGTCTTACAATTTCAGTTTGCACTATGTTTTACTCTAGAGAGCAACCTCACATTGTTTAAAAGGAATTAGCAGATCCCTGGATCCATTACTTGTAGCAAACCCTAAATTTGAAAAATAAAAGTTCTATTTGTCAATTAACCTTCCAAATTCATCCATCTCTTAATATAGGAATAAACCATCCACATACATCTCTTAGCTTGTAACAATTACCAACAAAGGGATATGTATATACATACATATATATATACATAAATATATATATATATATCCCGAGAAGAAAAGAAAAATCAAGTACTGGACAACATGTCTAATGCAAGAAGCAATTTTATTGTTTTATTTATTACTTTTCTTAATTGATCAGACACTGTCTTGCAGTTTTGGCTTGCTCTATGTCTTAATCCAGAGAGCAACCTCGCATTTTTTAAAAGGGGTTAACAGGTCCCCAGATCCATTACTTACAGGGAATCCTAAAATTATGTCAGGACAATAGAACTTTATCAACTGAGACCTTGTTTTCCACCCCTTACTCTCCAACCTTACCAAGGCAAAGATTTTTACCCCAAAGCTCACCCGCCCATGATCCAGATCCACCTTTAAAGCCTTTACTACATCTGATCCCACATGCACATTGTTAATTTGAAGGCGGGTATGCAAAAAGGAGTTATTATTCCCAGGCTGAGTAAAAGGTGGGACTTGGAGATCTGATAGAAACACTTTATCGCGTTGATAACGAAGGAAGACTTCAAAGCTGTCATAGAAGGCCGTCATTTTGTTGTTAGCATTTGTAAGGAGGATAGACACATCACATGCAGCCGAGACATTGGTGTAGGTTGTTGAGAGGGGGGAAATGGTGACAGAGGCAATCCGGAGTTCAGGGAGACGGGGCCGAAGAACGACCCAAAGGGCAAAAAAGATGCAAGCCATCATCACAAAGATGATCAAAGCCGCGGCAGTGAGCCGATAGAGAAGGATTTGATCATGGCGGACCAGGTAAATGCGATGGCGGCCATGGCTCTGGCGGTGGCGGAAGAGCAGACGGAGGTAAACGGGGGGTGAAGGAGGTGGTTCAGCTGGTGCAGCCACCTGGGGATTGCCTATGACGGCGGTGGGAGTGGCTGGGATGGCTGGTACAGGGTTTCCCTCAACAGTCTTGTTCCTACAGCAAGCGGCGGTGGCAGAAGCCATTGATGAAAACAGGAGGAAAATGAGGAGAATTCAGTCTAGTCTAGGTACATTTTATAATGAGAGCTAAAGATAACCGATGAAGATAATGGAGACAAAAATTTGGGTTGGACAACTCAAGCACCGATCAAAATTGCATGCAAAAAATTAATAGCTTTTTCTTTTTCACTTCACCGATTCAGATTTTACATTTACTACCCCCATCCTTCTAACTACAAATCTTAAATTTCAAGCAACTGTAAACTCCAAAAATCAACCCTAGGTTCTTAATTCCTTTTCTTCACTTTCAATTGTATACACTTTTGTTGGATAACTGGTGGGAAAATGGACTTTTTCCAAGGTTTTTATTCTGGATTTTACTTTCAATCTGTGGGGCCATAGCCGAAACAAAAGTATCAAAATTTACAAACAAAGGATAAGGTAAATTGCGTATGATGACAAAAAGAACTTACGAAACAGGCGGCATTAAGCTGTTTTGATGCGAAATCCAGCGGTGGATGAAGAGAAATCCAAGCTGAAAGCGAATTCCTTTACGGCGAAAAACGACATTGAAGAAATCATCAATAAGCGTTACAAGTCGGAAAACCTGAGGATTTTCCTTCTTTTTTCAGTCTTCAGGGAGCGTTTTCAGCTACTTTACACAAAGGAGAGTGACGATCTTTAAGGCCTTGTTTGGGAGAAGGGAAAACCGGAAAAGAAGAGGAAAGAAAAGAAGACGAGGTGGACCTCCCGTTTGCAATACTGTTGAGTCACTATAGTTTACCTTTTTCATTTGCATGTGGAACAGTTCTTGTAAGATTTTGAAAGCCAATGATTTATTCTTTTGGTATAAAAATGGAGAAAATGTCTTTTGACAAAAAACGAAAAATAAAATATTTAATATTATGTAATTTATTGTTATCTACAAGGGTAAAATATATATTTCACACGCTTTTTAAATTTTCTTTCTTTTGGTAACAAAAGGCAAAATATCTCGCCACATAGTCCCTATCAGACTGCCCGACGCCCAGGTGGAAGATGTAAATTAGGTGATTCAACAGCTCTGCATATTGGAGGTCAAGCATTGGAGATGTTGAAATTCCCATACTGCCGCTGCCAGTATTTGAACTTTGAACCTTGGTACCAAGTCTCCAGCCCCAGAACTAACTGAGTTACGCCGAAGCAGGCAAAAAGTTTCTTTCCTTTCATCCCATGGAGAAGGGTTGTAAACGAGTCAAGTTCAAACTCGCATTGGCTTGAATTCGTCTAGATACTCTTTTAGTCAGTTTAAACTCGATTGAGTCCACTATTTCTAATTCAACTATTTGTAGTAAGCTCGAACTCGAATTCAATTTTAATTTATATATATTTCAAAAAAAGTATTTATATATATTATTAAAAAATAAAAAATTATATGTATATATGCATTAGCTCTATAGACGTAATGATCCATCGAACAAGTCTTATGAGATTAGAATTCGACTCGATTGCTTAACAAGTCAGTTCGAACTCGGTTAACAGCGAATTTGAATCGACCTTTGATCGAACGGCTCACGAACGATTTTGTTCATTTACACCTCTACCACGAAAGAAAGACAATGGAGAGAAAGACCTTTATATCCTTCTACATCTCTCATTTTCTTTTCTTTTCTCTCTTTAAAAAACTTCCAAACAAAACTTGTCCACCTCTTTTATCTCCCTTTCTCTTTTCTTCTCTCCAAATCTTTGCATCCAAACTAGCTCTACAAAGCTTGTTCTTAAAAATGATTTGTTCCCCTTTAGTACCCAAACTATGGAGTGATTGTACAATGAAGTATCATATTTTCTCAAATATGAAAATATGTTGTACTCAAATGACAATTACCTTAAAATTTTGGGTACTATTGTGGAATAAATCCTTTTTAAAAATGTCAAATGAAAATTTTATGCTTTTTCATCATCCAGGATTATTTGTACAATCGTCTGTATCAATTTTTTTTATTAGGGCTCGAATCGTTTTTACCATTTTATATATCACTTTCTAATTTAGTATATTTTATTAATAAATAAAAGATAAATTCGAAAAGAAAATATATTATAAAAAGAAGTGTTACATAGAATGGTACACAAAGTGATATAGACGATTCTGGGCCTTTTTATAATATATTTTCCCTAAAAGTTTATCTTTTTCTCTTTAGGATTTATCTTTTATTTAATAGATTTATTAATAAAATATACTAAATTAGGAAGTGGCAATGAGAGTCGTGCATAAAGTGATACGAATGATCCGAGTCGCTTTTTATTTTGGGATAATATTTACTCTCACAAATAATTTATCTTTTACAAACTCCAAGAAAAAAGTTTACGATGTTTTTCAACTATCTAAGTTAAGGGTGGGATTCGATAGGAGTTGAAATCTCAAATCTCAGTTTTATTTAAGAATTGGCGGGAAATGAGTTTAAGATCCATTTTTCATGTTTAAGACCCAAATGTGAAATGGTTTGAATAATCTCACATTCGGGTTATCTTAAAAAATTCGACTTGGTATGAGATGGAAAATAAAATGCCCAAATAACTTTTTTTTTATTTCATTTAGAAACCAAACTATTTGAAATGCTACCAAAGTTCAACCGCATTTTCTTTTAGTATATAAGTATTGATATTGATTGATAAGATGGAAAATGTAACTTAATATAGTTTAAATGATTTATATTTTCACTTATCACATGCTCTATAATGATAAAAAAAAATTTTTATGAAAAGTGACAAAAATTCTATTATGGACTTAGTTCGTAAGTTTTCCCTATTGAACCATATCAGGCGACATTATCTAAATGGTTAATGTGATAAATAGAGACACGAAACATTTAAAATAAAAAGAGTACTTTGGACAAAAATTTCATCCAGAGAAGAAAAAAGTGAATAATGTAGAGGCTTTGAGAGATCTCTCGCACGTTGGGGAGAAATTTATTTTGGTCAATGAGTAACTTATGTTCATCATATAAATAAATGATATTAGAACACATGGATTCCCTCATAATCCGTTAAAAGTTCCTAAAAAAAAGGTAAAAAGTTTTATTTTATTTTAGTATAGAAAATAATATCAAATAATATCTAAAAATGCAACAACTCAACATCTCTCTCTACCCTTCCAAACCCCATAAATCACAAAAGAAAATCATAAAAAGAAATAAATATATATATATATACAAAACAATATACAACATTGTCTTTAAACCCCTCAAAATCCCATACATTTTTATTATGGATTTGATCCATAAGAGTGGATATTGACCAATTTTACTATATTAAACCACATTATTAAATAAGTAATTAACAAGATAGATAACGTGACTTAATATAGTTCATAGAGTCTATCTCTGCTTATGAACTAAGTGTATATATACAAAAATTTAAGTCCATACCACTGCCATAGATCGAATCCATAACAGAATTTTTCTAAAATCCCCACTCGAACATAGAAAAAAAAGAAAAAAGAACACTCTGTTGGGTACACTGTATATAAAATCCCCTTAATTTGCTTGATTCCAACCTGCAAAAAGATCAATAAATGACTTTTGTTTCATATACAAGAGATCAAAAGTGTAGTGCTTTTTTTAAATAATTAAAAATAAGTGTTTATAAAAATATTGTTTTAAATAAATTAATATAGTATTTTTATTTTTATTAATATAAATAAGCAAAAATAGTTTTAAATAAATTAATATAGTATTTTTATTTTTATTAATATAAATAAGCAAAAATAGTTTTAAAAAGCATCCTTACAGTAGCTTTTCAAAAATAATTTTTTAGCATTTCTTTAAAATTAAAATCATATATAATAAGCAGTCGAGAACAAATTAAAAACAATTTATACTTTAAAATAAGTTAAAAACTGTTGATTTTAAGTAATGGAGAATAAATACTACATAGATTTATAGATTTTTTTTTTGAAGGACCTAGAATTGTAATTAAAATGTCAAGATGATACAATCTAATTAAATGTTTAAATACATTAAATAAATTCTTATTTCAAAATTAGGATAATTTAATTTATTTATCTTTCAATTAAGATATTCTATTAATTTCTTAATAATTATGTACTATCTAACTAAGTGACGAATAATATGAAATGGAGTGAAACGGTTTTTTAGGGAAGATGGAGGAGGAAGAAATGGAGGAAATAGTTTAGGATAATGAAAATTAAATCTAAAAAAAATATTTTAGGAAAGATTGTATGTTATTAATAAATGGTACTAAATAAGAATTAGCTCACAAAATGATATTTTAAAAATATTTTTAACTTTTTTGCTACTGAATAATTGTTTTCTAATAAATTTTCTTTAAAATTATTATTATGGATTAATTAATTAAGAATATATAACGATAATAATGTATTTATAATTTTTAAAAAACACGAATGAAATTATAATTAAAACAAACTTAAAAGGAGGTAAATATGATTAATGGTATACCAAAACAAAGAAAAAGTCTACAATATTTATAGATTATTTAAAATGTCCTTAAAAGTAACTTTATATTATTTTTACCCTTCAACTATTTTTAGGAAAAAAAAATACCCTTCCTATCAATTTTGTGGCCGTTTTGGATTGAGATCATACAAAATTGGTTGGAAACCAACGCAAAACTGGCCATCATAAATTAAGTCGAACAGATAATTTGAGCAGTTCGAAAATAATTAGAGAGTAAAATTTGTGGAAAGTAAAATTTAAAGACATTAGCGCCCATAGTATATTGTGAGGGCATTTATCGATTGGAATTATCTAGTACATCTTTTAATATACTCTCCTTAAGAGAAAAGTTACCATTCAGATCATCTAGTATATCTTCTAATAAACTCTATAGTACACTTTCTTTAGTAGGAATTTTCCGATTTTTCTATATAGGATTTATAATGAAAAATTAGAAGATATTAAAGAAATGTATTAAAGAGTTTATTAGAAAATACATTACAAGATTATGAGTGGATTATTTATAGACTTTTCGCCTAAAGAATAAGGATGTCATATATAAAATGGGAACCGATAAAGTACGCCCAAAAATACAAAAAAATACGCGGGAAAAATTCAAAAAAAAAATCCCCCCTCACTTTTTCTCTCTACTCCAACTCTCTTTCCTTTTCTCTATAAGATTTAAGAATTTCAAATTCAAATATGTTCAAATAGATAGTTGAAACTTGAAAAAAAATTAGTACATTATTTTATATTTGTTTATTTACAATTTCATCCGTTTAAAATTTAAAAAAAAAAATCACAATGAATCGAACTTAAGGGAGGTTACAAAATTTTTTAGGAGTTTCGACTGGCCGAAATTCTCTCATAACTTTGGTCCTTGTAACCAAAATTATAAGAGAAATTCCGTCCGAAATTCCTCAAAAATTTTAGCTACCCAGTAACTAACCCGAAATGACTCTACAAAAATTTTGCTTCAAAATCAATGTTTTTTTTACGAAATCTTTAAAATCATCCATGTTCTACTTAAATTCTTCAAAAACTTGAAGAAAACGTTAAATTTTTTCAACAAGATTGTAGAGAGGAGAGAGAGAGAGAGAGAGAGAGAGTTGGGGTAGAGAGAGAAAGTGAGGGAAGAACTTACCTAAAGATTGATCATCTATACATAAGACATTCTCTAAATTTGTCATCTTCAACAATACCAGATCCATCAGGCTTCATCAAAAGCTTCAAATCTTCACAAAAAATCTGTAAAGATTCTCGATTCCAATAAGTTCCATAAACTTGTGTGAATTTAGTTCCAAAAACAAGTCTCAAATTAATAAGCAAATATCCATCATTCTTTATTGCCATATCAATTTCTTGAGCCATTCCATCTTTACAAAAAGATTTCTCATGATTCATATTGAAATATAAAATAATTCGATTCACACCCCTCTCATCCAATACCTCTCTATAAGTTGGCTCAAATGTAGTAATTCCCAAAGGATAATGTTTATACATAATCGTAGATTCAATCGCACCAGAACGAATTCTTCGATCTGCATCTGGATTAACTATTGTCACATTAACGGCCCAATTTGCTTCAATCATAGATCCATTAGTCTTAAAATTCGAAACAGATAAAGATTTCAATTTAACTTCAGGAACATCTGTACCAAATAATAGCCAAACCACCAAACTCACCATACATAAACTAATTAGTAAAGTTACCATTGTGGCGAACATTAATCGAGCAAATTTCTGTGAATTTGATGGCTCCGCTGTCCATTGCCCAGCACCGTATTTATCCGAATTATACCACATATTGAACGATTGTGAGGCGTAACTTTTCATATTTGCTGTTTCTGGAGTATTAGGGTAACCATGATACGGCAGAGGATAACCAGATCCGCTTCGGTACGGTAGCGGATATGCGGCGTTTGCTGGTGGAGGCGGTGGCGGTACTTTTCCTGATCCGGTTGAATACCCATTCATGGAAGATGGGTAACCCATTACGGATTGAGATCGATGATCTGGTAACGGATTCATATTGGGTTTCGAATTCATCATATTTGTTTTTTTTTCTAAAAAAATTTGTTTTCCCTCTTTCTTCTCCCTCCCTCCCTGGTTATGAGAGGGGAGAGAAAATCATAAAGAAAAAGGGAGGAGAAATGAGAAAAATTGAAGAAGAAAAGAAAAGGAAAAAAATTAAAAAATTTGCTGAAGAAACGAGAGGGGGAAATGTGGGATTATGATGGAGGGAGAGTTTAAGAAATTTTGTAAATGGAATTTACAGAGAAGCAAGAAAATCTGAGGAGGAAAATGGAGAAGAAGAGCGAGATTAT
Organism: Catharanthus roseus; assembly: GCA_028651295.1. Classification (NCBI taxonomy): domain Eukaryota; kingdom Viridiplantae; phylum Streptophyta; class Magnoliopsida; order Gentianales; family Apocynaceae; genus Catharanthus; species Catharanthus roseus. Next base: position 179,120 of record JAPQWS010000035.1, read on the forward strand.
GGATCATGCATTTCTTGATGGCATGGCCGTGACTTGAGGAACAAGGAAAGGCAATTATTTATTACTTTATCCAAAAATTAATCCTTACAATGATTTTACTTATCCAAAATGTTTGTATAAAAACGGGATCGATAAATTAGGTGCGAAAAAATATTTAAATATTTTTTCTTTTTTTACATATGTTTTCTCTACTTTCTTTCTAATAAATATAGTATTTTTTAAAAAATTGAAGATTTTGAAGTTAAAAATGAATATTTTAAATATTATCTACACAATACAATTAATTTTAAGATAAAAATTAGAAAAAAATACATCAAAAATTAAAAAAATATACCATATGCACGTTTGAGCCACGCCCTAGCGCGAGTAAGGGTATCTCCGAGCCAGGTCTTGGCGCAGACAATGAGAGAGTTGCATCAGGGCGTAACTCAAGTGTGCAGATTACGTATTTTTAAACTTTTTGTGTGTTTTTAATAATTTTAATAATTTTTTGAAAAAAACTTAACAAAATTAATGCTATTTTTGTAATTAAAAAAAAAAAACTAAATCATCACTTGGTTGGTAGCACCATCAGATGGTGCAAGGAGCAGTTGGATGGCCCGACATATGATCAAAATGAATGACGCCAAGAGTTGGCGTAGAGGAAGAGATATTGGCGCATGGTCGCCAATCTCTCTTTTTCAATACCAGGACCAATGTTTTTTATTTTTACGCGTATTTTTTTAATTTTTACACCAATTAAAATATAAATAAATAAGTATAGAATGATATATTAAGACTTTTTTATTTTTAACGGTTAGATTTGAGCAGATCATTGTTTGAAGTATTGAGATGTAGAGAGAAGTTAGAGAAAAAGAAGGTAGAGAGAAAAAAATGATTTAGTGAAAATAAAATTTTTTCGCGCGTAAATTTTATTTTTTGGCACATAATTTATCGACCCTCGTATAAGGATGGTAGGATATGTATTCCCGTTTCATATTATCTATCGTCTTAAATTATTTAAATTAAAAAAATAAATGAAATTACCCTTAAACGGTTATTAATATATAGGTTTAATAAAAGTTTCTAGACAATTATTTAAGTTCAATAAGATAAGCGTATATATGGAAACTATCATTTAATACTTCATTAATTTGCTAAAGTGACAAATATTCTAAAATAGATCAATAAGTGTATCCAAAAGAAAGATAATATGAAACGCAGGAAGTACATCTGTTTCATATTATTTGTCACGCTAAGCCTTAGTTTGGTTGGGTGAAATCAGGGTGGGAAATAAGAGGGGATGTAAATCAGGACGTAATTGTCTTATTTACGTCGTTTGATTGCAACGTAAAAGTGAAGAAGATGTAAATGAGGAGGATGACGGATTGAGACATAAATGATGTTAAAAAGTCCATTTTAACCTCCTACAAATTAGTTAATTACAAATTTATCATAAATTAAACTCATATCTCATATATATGACATTCCCAACTTTACGCAATGGATGTAATAGTAGATATATAAAAAGAAAGTAAAATATTTATTTTTCTTTTTAAAAAAAGAAATAATATATATTCTTTAAATAAAATTAATGATATACAAATAAAATATAAAAGATAAATAAAAAATGTAAGAAAAAAATATAACAAATATGGCATCATTATAATTATTCAATATTTAAACAAGGAATGAAAATTTATTATAAAGTATAATATATTATTTGTATATAACACAATTTGTAAATAAAAATATTATATTTAGAATAAAAGCTGTCAAACACTTACATAATCACTTTTTATTTCTGATTTTTAAAAATCACTTATTACAATAATCACGTTTGACAACTGTTACGCCAAACTCGCCCTTAGTAGGTCCATTCTTTGGGCAAACCATAATAATCTTCCAGCTCTGTCTCAATTGGCTTTTCAAAATCCTTCTTAGGCAACAACTCAGCAGCTCTACGTTTCTTTTTACCACCTGCCAAACATACAAATAAATCTTAAAGAAAAAACTCATATTTCAAACTAGATTATCTTTTAAATGAAAAATTTTCACTATTTTTAATTTAAGATTCACATATTCTTTTACAAAACAATTCAATTTTATAATATATTTCTCAAAATACAAGCCAAGGAACTAAAAAACAATCCAAATAAATATTGTTTAATAGTAAGGATGCAACTAGGATGTGTTTGGATTGGAAAAGGTAAAAGTTCATAAAAATTCAAAATTTTGTGAGAGGAAGAGTGAAGTCCAAAAGGGAGAAAGGTTTTGTTTGAACTCCAATCTAAATACCCCGATAGTATATATATAATGCACTAACGAGTATATAGAGCAATAGACCCTATACATAAAATAAAAAAATAATATAAAAAAAAAGAAGAAGAAAGAAGCCCCTAGGAATAGCAACAGTATGGTTTTTTTCCGATTCTGATAGATAACCGATCGATTATATAACCGATTATGTAACCGACGGTAATTCCGAATGGATCTGATATTTCCTAAGATCGACCGATACCGAAACCGATAGATTTTAGTAAAAGAGTTTTGTCGACGGAAAAAACCGATACTGAATATGACCCTAATACTCATTAGGATGTTAGGCAACAAGCCCACAAAAAGGCACATAGGGAAAAAATCAAATCGAAATATTCAACAAAAAGGCATGAAACAGCACAAAACTCACCCTTTTTTTTCTTAGCTAATGCACTGCCATCGTCCACAGTGGGGGATTTGATGATATTGGCAGGTTCTTTAGGCAGAAAAACGCCAGTTCCACCACAGTTTCTCTCCAAACCACCACCCCAATTCCCAATCCCACCACCATAACATGGCAATGGCAACCCTCGGTTGGGAACCTCATAGCTTTGCCTTGAACCTGGAAAACAGGCCCTAATACCTCCTCTCCCATAGCCTTGATGACCCTGGAAAAACAGAAAGTTTTCAAACACTAGTAAAAGGCATATTAAAAGCTCTAAGTACTTGGATTTTGAGTTATATTTAAATAAAGAAAGTATGATTTTTCGGATTTTGTAGAAGTTACATTTATTGTAAAACAAAATAAAATAAAACTTAAACTAAACATCATTCGAAATAAAGTCTAAATGGTTCTTGAAAATCGTCCTACCAAATTTTTTAAAATACTTATATTTTTATTATACTTGAAAAGTCATTTTTTTAATATATTTTTTACCCATAAACTTTAATCGTGTAGAGTCCACAAAAAGACATGTGCTAGTCGTGAATGAAAAATTAGAGGGACAAAAATGTATATTCAAGAAATTTTTTCTATAAATTAACGAATTATCATGTGGTATGCAGGTGATGGGTTGAACCCGAATAAAATAATCATATATCTGACTCAACTGGTACCATATATTGCATAGCGTCAGAGTCGATAATTTGTGAGGGTTATGATTTGAATAAACGTTTTGCCCATCTAATTCTTTAGACGCAACAAGCATGTGTTTTTTTGTGCAGGTTCCACCAATTGAAGCTACGAATGACTAGAAATAAATATACGATTAACATTTTTGAAAAAATAATTAAAAGAAAAACTAGAAAGATGAACCAAGATGGAAACAAAAGAGGAAAAATTCAAGAGAAGGCCAAACAATCCGATGAGCTTTTACCCATTTCTGAAGCGGGAAAACCCGAGGATGTGGATAAACAGGCACTAAATTAGGCCGATTGACACCAGGTCGGGGCCCCAAAACACCACGAGAGCCACCATTACTAGTTTGATGCGGTAACTGCAAAACAACAAATTAAGAATCAAAATCTATACCTAGCCACAAGTCGAAAATTGGATAAAAGAATTAAAGAAATGTACATATAAATTCGGAAGAGATTTAATGCCACGAGCAGGTTCTTGTTCAAAAGGGAAGATAACAGAAGGGCGCAACTTCAAAAGCTCTCCGTAACCAGAAGCTTGAGTATTTTTCTTACGTTCTGCCATTTGAACTGTTTAATCTATGGAGAAATTTGGCTATTTGAAGGAATTTCAAGAGTCAAATAAAGTTAGATGTACAGCGAGGTGAGGAGTTGGGTATTTATAAGTGACGTTACGAATTTTCCTTCTAAGGGTGGAAAAGAAATAAAAATATATGTGAAGTACGTCAAAAAGAAAAAGAAAGAAAAAGACAGTATACGTCACGTGTGACAGCTCACTATACTATCTAACAATGAGGACTACTTGACGCCTCGTTAATTGGCTAGCACCAATGTTTCAATTTTTTCCTTCTTTTTGAGGGTTGTTTCTTTTTTTTTTTTTCTTTTTCATATTCCTCAAAATCATTTTGATTTTCTTTTCCTTTTTTTTATATACATTGGGGATGAGGATGTGAATTGAACCCATGACCTATCACGTGGTAAGAGGTACTTTTAACCAATTAACCTATCGCATGATTAACTTTTCCTTTGAGCATTTGTTTGCATATTCTTTAAAAACATTCTTTTCATCTCTTTTTTGTCATATAAAAGAAGGAAAAAGTTTAAAATTGCTAAAGGGTGATTAAATTAATTGGGGTTTGTTTAACACGTGTCTCTAAGGCATACCTTAATATGGATTAACTTTTCAATTTAAGATCTAAATTTCTTAGAGTTTAACTATTTCTATTAGATTTTTAGATTTTATAAACTTTAACTAGGATAAAAAGTCCTAGTATCCCTAAACTTTTTCAGATTTTGGTTTTGGACCCTAAATCAAAATGGAAAATTTTAGATCTTGAACTAGAAAAACGTACTAAAATCAACCATCTCGTCTCATTTGACTTTTAACTCATTAACAGTCAAATAAGTCAAAGGGTATAATTGGAACTTTAAAGGTAATGGTATGCGAACAAATCGTTAGCGCTCCCCTGATGTGCTATAAAAGTGGATAAAAGAACTCTCTCTTCTTTCTTGGTATGCTTACGAGTGCTACTAAAAATCCTCTGGAAAAAGGTCCGACATAAATATAACTAAAGTAGGTAAAGTTTACCTGTCCTTGGTAGGAGGGGGATTGCTCTTCTTTCGACACTGGAATATTACAGAACGATCTAAAGAGGAGGTGAAGATTGTGATTCACCTGAGACGGTGGGTGGCGAACGGGTGCGTAACGCGTGGGAATCTGCCGAACAGTTTTTATAAAAATTATCGTTTAATCCTTTAAAATCTACAAAAATTCAATTAGGTCCTTATTTTTAATTATTAACTCTTTTAAGGGTCCGTTAATTTATGAAAATCCTAATCTATATTTTTATTATCTTCTTCAACCTCCTCCACACCTTCTACACACTACCACCACTACTGTTCCAGACCCCCGACGCGGTATATCTGCCCACGCCAGAACGCCACTATCGTCGTACTTCTTCTCTTCCTTCTTCTTTCTCCTCCTCCTCCTCCTCCTCCTCCTTATTCTTCCTCCTCCTCCTTCTTCTTCTTCTTCTAAAAGAATGGCATTAACCCTAAAGCAACAGTTCATTGTTCTAGTTTTTTAAAATTATCAAAACCATTAATTAAATCCCCACCTCCCCAGTTGTAATCTTTTTATTTCATACTTCATTATGTCTGTTGATCATTTACTAGTTGAAAATAATTTGTATACGTTACCAAAATGAAAAATGTGTTTAGATTAATTTGGTTGATAATCAATACAAGAAAAGAAGAAGAAGAAAAAGAAGAATAAGAAGAAGAAGAAGAAGAAGAAGAAGAAAAAGAAGAATGAGGAGGAGGAGGAGGAAGAAGAAGAACCAGGAGGAGGAGGAGGAGAAGGAGAAGGAGAAGTTCGATGGTCCGGCGTCAGCGAATGTTTGGCTTCAACAAATGTCCAGCAACAGCGGGTCTGGGGCAGTGATTATGGTAGTGTGTGGAAGGTGTGGAGGAGGTTGAAGAAGAAGATAAATATATATTATGATTTTCATAAATTAACAGTAGATCTTTAAAAGAGTTAATAATTAAAAATAGGAACCTAATTGAATTTTGTAAAATTATAAAGGATTAAAAGAAAAAATTTATAAGTGAAGTTCTAATTATAATCTTTGACTTATTTGACTGTTAATGAGTTAATGGTTAAATGAGACGAAATGGTCGATTTTAGTATGTTTTTCTAATTCGAGGTCCAAAATTTACCATTTTGAAGTTCAAGGTCCAAAACCAAAATCCAAAAAAGTTTAGGGGCGGGGGCTTCTTACCCATTTAACTATCATATATAATATTTTTTTATGCATATATAGTATATTTTATCTAGATTAATGTATCTTAGAGGGCACACAGTAGAAAGACTCAACTAATAATAGAAGGAAAAATAGTGTGAATAGTTTTAAAAATTAACCGGACGAGGTCTTAAATAGAATGATTGATGTGATTACTGTGTGGAGAAATTTAATTATATATTATTATTGAAAAAATATTTAATAAAGAAAAATTCTTGTAATATTATATATTCCTAAAAAGGTATATTATCTTTTAATATGAAACAGAATAAGTACAATTTATGTGAGACGACACATTAATCCCTCAAATTGTATGGTCTACTGATGATGTGGGATTCTAAGTGGCTTTACCGTGCACGGCACAACATGGCTTCATATCATAAAAGAAATTTAAAAAATCTGTAATTTTTAACTCACAATTGATGTTTTCGATTGTCTATATCTATATTCTTATCCATTTTATTTCAAATCATTCATTAACTAATAGCTACTACGGTAATTAGGAGTTGCAATTAACAATGCTCGGAGATTGTTATTTGTAATCCATTTTTACACCTGGCAACCCCAACCACCCATTCTTCCTTAATCCTTTCTATCCCTACATCTCCCTTCCAAAATTTTCTCTCAGAAAAACCTTATTTTAATCTTCAAATCCAAGTCAATCTACAACAAATCTTCATGAAACAAGTATAATATATCAAAATGTAAGTGTATTTCTTCATTTTTTCTGATTCAAATCTTAAAAATCGAGCTAAAATCATAAAAAACCATAAAACATAGGAACATAAGAACATAGTCGAATACACAAATTCAATAATCGAACAATGTGAAAACATAATCGAACTAAACTTGAAAGCATAATCGAATTAAACCTCCATATTCGAATTAAACATAGAAACATAGTCGAATACATAAATTACAATCGTCAAAATGTGAAAACATAGTCGAATTAAACCAGTTTTATAAATAGAAGCATAGTCGAATGAAATCGTATATATGAAAAGGATAGTCACGCGAACCGTTGACGAAGTAAATGATCAGATCTGGAAATGAGTTAGGAAACAACCCATGCTCCAAATGAACCTATTTCTTGTTCACTTTACTCTGTTATTAATAGCATATGAGAAGTTCTAGTAATGGTGGTTGTTAGGTGCTTTAATGCTCATGATAGTTGGAGGTAAAAGAAGATTTTAATGGGTGAGAAATTTTTGAATTAGTTGATTTAGTGAACTAGTCGTTTACAGTTAAGTGAACGAATCATTTCTGTTGACGGGAGGGTTTAGGTTAAATATCTATAGGAAGAGGAAAAAAAAAAGCAGAAGAAAATAAGAAATAATATTATATTGATCCTTAAAAAAATTGTCATTTCACAATCCACTAACCTGCAAGAAAATTTGAGTTATAAATCTCAAATTGCTATCTTGTGATTACATGTACGAATCTATCCAAATAGAGCCTCAAACTTCTAATTACATAAACTTTTTTCCAAGTTACATTTCGCTTCCTCATATAGCCAACTAAAAAATGATGTGACCGAAAAAGATACCAAAGTAAAATTCGCTTCTACATATAACGAACCCCACATATAACGAACCCAAAAAAGAGTGGTCGAAAAAGTTCAAAGACCAAACAAATGCAAACATATACAATTTATTGTAGTAATTCTGCAAAAATCGAGAGGAAAAACTTAAAAAGCAAATGGTATAATTAAAAAATTATACATTCTCCAATATACTTTCTAGTATATCGTTTATTTTTGTTTCATAAAATTCTTATTAATAAAACTATTATAAAAAATGTGTACTATAAAATGTATTAAATTATATATTAAAAAATACTGACCAATAGAAAAAGTCGAAAGAACATGGAAATGCAAAAATATACAATTTATAGTAACAATACCGCACAAATTGAGGGAAAAAAATAAAAAAGCAGTCCACATGTTCAAAAGGACCAACCTATCCTCATTCGCTACCTTCTTTCCCGAAGGGCACACTAGTCAATTCAATGAAAGAAAAAAAAAACACCCCCCATTGTGTACTACACAACATAAACATCATGATCACCTCCTAACAACTAAGATTAACCAATAGTATTAGTAGAAAAGTAAGGATTATCATTGTTCACATGTACTGTCACGCAGCCTATCAAATCTCCCCTCATTTCAATTCTAGTATCATCCTGTACATGACTCCGGCCTCACCAGAAGCTTCTTCGTCATTTATCATTTTTTTTATTTTTTAATTAAATATAAAAACAAAGGAGCTTCTTCAAGAAGCTTTGCCCGGCCGCGCAATGGGCCCCGCCCCATAGCTGCGAAATCCAATTATCGGGTCGTTTACACAGTGATGAAACGCCGACGTATCATCTCTATTCGGATTTACACAGGCCTCACAGATTACTTTATTGTTCACGTTTTTCGTCATTGTCTCTTGGATTTTCGGATAATCAAAGTACGGGTTCAAGTCTTGACCCGTATTTGGTACCAAATTCTGGTTCACGAAGCTTGGTTGCTTTGCCATTGCCAAAGCGTAATTCTCCCTCTGAATCTTCAAATTCTGCAGCCTATCGTTCAAACCAGCTAGCTCTGCCTGAGTTATTTGATCGTAGAAAGGCGTTTGATAACCTGAAACCTGCAGACCGTTCAAATTCAGCTCCGGCTGGTTCCGCCTAAGGAGAATCACGTTTTCCAGAGGAGACGGCGGCGAATAATCACTATCCAACAAGTAATCGCCGTAATCAAAGCCGTTGAGCCTCGGTTTCCGGCTCCTTGCTTTCCTTGACCTTTTTAGTATCACCTGAAAGAAACCGTCCTTCTGACGAACAACTAGGGCAAAGTTTGTTTTCGCCGTGACAGGATTTCTGTGTCCAGACTTCCGGTCGACCTGATAAATAGAGATCTGGTTCGGAGAAATACCGATCCTCTGACTGATCATCAATTGAAAGGTCTTGAAATCCAGTGCCGAATGAATTTTAATATCTCCGATGCTGATATCTCTTTCTCCGTCGAAGAATATCACCGGAAACGTTGCTCCTCCTCCTCCGTCTTCCACCATCTTTCCTCAAAAATCAAAATCCAGAACCAATTTTTGTTAAAATCCAGTGAACAGAAGAGAACACCAACATAGAATCACAAGCAAAGAAAGTAAAAGAGAGAGAGAGGAAGAAGCTAAACAGTGTTCTAATATTGAAGAGGACGGGTTATTTATATAAATGAGGTGGGGTTTAAGGGGTATTATTGGGAAAAGGGTAAGGCGGTGAGGATATTTTGGGGAAAAAGAAAGATCACGCAATAGGTGATATCGAGAGTTGTGTGGGATTGATGAGTTGGGGGTGGTGGGGGAGGGGGGAGTGGGGTTGGGTAAAGGTAAGGGTAGTTCTAAAGGGGTACTGTGATTTTGAAGCTGTGATGGTTTCTTGGGTGCCAAGCAAATCGTGTGTCAGAGACTGACGCGTAACAGACTTTTCGCGTTTTAGTTTGGAAATTCCCTTTTTTATCCTCACACTCTCTTTAAATTTTTCATGTATAACCATTTTTCCAATTTTTTTTTTACTTGTCATATTATAAATAATATTTCGTGTAAATATAAAAAAAATATTTTAAATTTTATTTATTATGTCAGTACTTAATATTTAAAAATAATAATTAAATGAAAATTTTATGTTTTGATAAAATAAATTGAACGGAAATATATTAGAAATGAGTAATATCTGTTATGTCATTGATAAAATTTAAAAAATCATTTTTATCCTTCTATAGGAAGAAAACTGGTCATCAAAATAGAAAAAATAAATATAACTAAAAAAAACTCTTTTTCCAAGACCATTAAAACACCCAACAACATCAAATTCCATTAGAAAAAAATAGCGCTGAGTCTCTTTCTCTTCTTTCCCCAAACATTCAAAAACCATATATTAAAACTTCATCAAATCATTATTGTGGCTTGAAAAATCTTTTTTTTTTTACTTGCAATCAACTGTAAGAGGTAAACGGTATTATAAAGATTAAAAGGTTCAAACTTCTAAAATTTGTGAAACTATCAAAAAGATACTTTGGCAAGCCCTTCATTCTCTCTATTTATTATTATTTCTACTAGTTTCCATATTTGAAAAATTAAAAAATATTAGAATTTGTTATTAATTGAAGGGTATAATAGGAAAAGTTTTATTAAATATTGCATTAGAACTACAATGTGACAAGAAAAAAATCAGGAATTGACACAATGTGATAAATAAAAAAGTTGAGAAAGTATAACTTTTAAAAAAATACTTATTTTGACATGGATGGAATATGCTAGAAGAATTAAAATGAGTTGAAATTTGTTTTCTATAGAAAGATATAATTTTAAAAAAATTAATTAAATGTCGCATTATTTTTTCACAATGTAATAATTAAAAAAATATAAATATTTATAAAATACAACAAATAAAAAAATGAGCACATGTTTCTTTAAATTTAAAATTTGAGAGCGGTAGAATTTTAATTGATTAAATGTATTTTATAACATTCATAAAAAACAATGCTTTTCTTTTGTGTGATACATTGGAGAGAGAAATATGATTGAAATCACGAGCCTCTAGTCTGATAAAGATTGTTTCCACCACTTGAACTACTATTTTTTAGTAATTCAGTATCCGATAATCATCAACTAATACATGAAGAATCAGAAGGCACATGACTCATAAATATACAACATTAAATCGTTCTCTAATTTATTCAAATTCATGACCTTTAACTTGACATGACTGATAAAAATACCTATAGAACGTTAGTTGAATATGTACTATGTTCAAATAAAGCAATTATCCACCATAAAGTAGGTCTATTTTTCCTCAATAAAAAGGGATAGGGAAGAGAGGTCACTAATTTCCTTTCATTTTCATGTTAATTCAAAGACTACCTAAAAAATGTCAAAAGCGTAATCATTAGATATTAATTGACGCATTATTGGTTACGTTGATACTACTCTATTATGAATTGACAAAATAGAAACTATTATCTATTGACAAAAAAAAAAAAAAAATCTTGAATAATATATAGTATTTTATTTTAAAAAATATTAATAAGTAATCATATTTTTTAGAAGTGAATACAAATTCCCTAAAAAATAAATCTATACAAATAACTTTTCAAAACTATTTCTTTTAGAGCATATAAAACATAATGTAATAAACAATTAAGAATAATAATTAAGACATAATGTACGAGTTTAAAATAGATAATTGAGAATAAGATCATAAAATAAGAACAATCACACTATTAATAATTATTCGAACTCAAAACTTCTAGCTTGGTAAAAAGTATTATCAATTAAATATAAAATTTTATTAAAAATAATGATAAAACTTTTTTAATATATCTAATATAAAATCATCTCATGTACAATGTAAAGGTTAGTTGTTGCTATCAAAGCCAATTTAAAATGTCGGTCAAAACGGCATTTTTTTTTCTTAGTGTGAGGGTTAAGTGGCTATCAAAATGCCAAATGTTGACATATTATTCTACTTTTTAATATTTGTTTTATACAATTAATTTTAAATTTTTTGTCGTGAATTTTATAAAAAGAATTGAATACTTAAATTTGTCTTTATAATTATTCCTTTCATTTTTCTTTTTATTGTTAATACATCACACTTTTTAAAAATATATATAAAATTTTAAATTTTTTCTCTTATATAATGTAAACTATATATCTTTTGAATTAATATATGACTTTATTATTGTTTCTATAAATTTTTTTGATAGAAGAATTAAGAGGTTGAAGTTTATTTTTTAGTACAATGAGAAAAAAAATTATTAAATATTGTATTATTTTTTATAATCATATGTAATTAATAAAATTTGTAAAAAAAGAATAATAAGGGACCATTGACTAAAATATTGTCCTGCCTTATGAACTAGCCAATGGGTATTTATCTTTGATAATTTTTCAAAGCGACAATAAATCCAATAAAATGAATCAAAATGCATATTTTGGGATGCAACAAATTTCCAGCTGATTGAATTTAAATCCAAAAATTACTGAAATAACAGTCAAAAGAGTTTATCAAAAAAAGAAATAAAAGTGAAAGAAAATAGGCAAATGTATGTTCTTCTATATATATATTTTTTTAATTCGGTATTGAAGAGTTATCGACTAATTCAGGAGGAATTGAAGGACACAAAGTCTTCAAATAGTAGTAGAAGGCTGGCATACATACAGTATTAAATCGTTCCCTTCCATCACCTGTTCCTGATAATTCTTATATTTTAGCTGTTGTTCATTAACGGGTGGTTGATCCACGAATTGTTGGTGTAGATATCGATACTTGTGCGACTCGTGATCAGAATCACCTATGTTATTAGTTGTTACGAATCTTTGCTCATATTATTAATATATTACAAAGTGATTATTGTATAAAATTAATCTATATTTTATTTGCTATGTATAAATTGATTTACTTACAAGTATTTAAGTGAGGAGTATCGTGCCATAAAACCACACGGCTCTCTAGTCTCTGTGCAAGATTTTAGAACTTGAGAAATACACTGCTTGTCAATATATATAGCTCGAAAGAGAAGGCGGATTCTTCCCCCTCCTGAAACATTTACATGTTTTAGAAGCTATCTCTGCCCGAAGTTTATATAAAAGGGCCTGAGCTTGCTGCAACTCGAACGATCTCGCTAGTTTTGATCTCAAAATCACCCCATATAATATAAGTTTGGGAGGGTTAGGACAGAGAAGATTGCGGGAAACTAATCTGTGTTCATTGGCTAAGCTAGCATTGAGATTTCAACAAGAAAATACTTCCCTTTTGGGCCATTGTCTTCTGGGTGAGTTTTGGGCTGATGCAGGCTACTTGGAAGGGGATTTGCAGAAATTCAGGTGTTCTTTCTAAAGGAAAACTTCCAATGGCAAATTGGAAATGGCGCAACAGTGAGATTCCTGGTTGGATCAATGGCGAGATGATGGGATGGGACCCTTTTGGAGACTGGGAGATGTTGCAACAATGGCTTCCAGAGTCCACTTTTGTCACAGTTGGCCCTGCAGAACTTGAGAGGACTACAACTGAGCGTGAAGACGAAGTCAGTTTGGGAGCCTTCGTAGAACGCATTCAATATGTCTGAGGCTAGGGATGGCAATGGGGGCACGGGCGGCCCATCTCCACCTCTCTACTTTGTTTCTATCCTCAACTCATCTTTATTCTTGGGTATGAAATTTATCTTCATTTCTAACTCAACCTTCAATTTTTCAGCCTCATTATCAGTCTATTCGCCAATCCCACTGGGAATTGGAGATCAAAGTGGGGATTACATGTATTATTTTTAATATTAAAAATTATAGTAGAAATTTACTAAATATGAGGTTTAATTTAATATTTTTTTAAAAATTTTTCAACTCTTTTTTTAATATTTAATTGATATTTTGTTTAATATATATATATATATATATAATGGGGGTGGGAGGGTGGGGATAGGGCGAGTTGGGGATTGGGAGATTCTAATCTTCGACCCAAACCCATCCTTAAATTTGGATATAAAATTTATCCGCATCTCCAATTAAATCAGAGTTAAACAGGTTAAGATGAATTGAGAACGATGGGTATCCAACTAGACTCGCCTATTGACATCTTTAGTTGAGGCATATAATACTATATGTATCTTCGAGGGAGTTTCAGACTCGACATTATTGTCATTAATTTGGAAGATGAAGGACTAACCCGTGGCTCTATATTTTTGTGGTTTGCTGCTCATGGATGCATGCCTATACTAAAAAAAGATAAAATCAAAGTTTATAATTATAAAAAGAAAAGTAAAAAAATATATATAAGTAGCTAATATCTCTTTTATATTTTTTCAATCATGAACTATTTTATTTTTTCTATATATATATATGTATAGTAGAAATAACCATGAACTATTTTTAACTTGTCATGAAATTTAAAGAGGTCAAAAAATAGTTTATGACTGTTTCCAGAAAGAAATAATTCATGAGTTAAAAAAAATAAAATAAAAATTTATAATCATGAATAGAAAAGTTAAAATAATTTACGGCTATTTAGGTAATTTCTCTACATTTTTTATTTTAAAACCAAAAAGAAATTGGTAAATTATGCCCATAAATTATTTATGCTTTTCAATTTGTAACCATAAAGTTCTTTTAAGAGTTTATACCCATCAAATTTTTACGAGTTCCACAAAATGACAATTAATGAATATCATGATAGAATCCGACGACTTTTCACATGTGACAATCTTGTGATGTCGTAGTAACAAATTTTTTGTTTTTTTAAAGACTAAACGAGACGCATTTTACCCAAAATACATTGTAGGAGTGGGTTAAGTTTAACCTGTATTTGATCCAAACAAAATGAATTATCATTAAACCTTCTAAAAAGACAATAATACCCTTATAACATCAGTACATACTAGTTAAGTGTGAAAAGTCACCGGATTCCGCCATCATGATATTCATTATTTGTATAAATTGACAAAAAAAAAAATTATAATCACAAATAAAAAATCATAAATACTTTATAGGTATAATTTACCAATTTTTCAAAATCAAATATCCAAACAATTATAGTATATGAATTTCTTGCAGATATTAAAAAAAAAAAAAAAAAGGAAAACGTCACCACTACGCTTGAGATCCAAATTCCAAATAAACCCGGCTTACTCAGACACTACTGGGTTCAAGTAAATTTGGTACTACGAGATACAGAGGGCAAGGATACTTTCACTCTGCGCCCGCGGATCGCAGATCTGAAGCCCAATTCTTCTTTCCACCTCTCACTCTTGATCTCTTCTCCCTTCTTCCCTACTGTCTCTCTGTTGATCTTATCACCAGACGGTTTGATCCGGTCGTATAAAGCTGTAGATTCGTTCCGGTAAGTCTCATTCTTTTCCTGTCTGGTTAATTTCTATTCGCAGATCTGTTTTCAATGTATCGGTTGTTTCTAATTACCTTGAGGCATTGGATTGGGGATGGCGTTGGGTAGTGATAAGGAAATGTGGAATTGATAATCAGAGCTGCTTAATTTTTTCAGTTTTGATGAATTAGGGCTTACTTAAATTGAGGGCACTTTAGTTTGTTCTAAAATCATATTGGTGTTCAGCAATCTCTATGGAAGAATTTAGTATTGGATCTTAATACTTGATTTTGTGCATTTTTCGTAATGTGATTGTGAAGTTTACCTTTTTGCTGTTTACCGATTACTGAACTCCCATTTAAAATTTTATTTTATTTCGATCCTGGTCCTTTGTGGAAATATTTTGGATCTTTTTTGTTTCGGTATTCTATTTGCTCAACCTGATATCACATTGATCTAGGTTTTATGATTATCTGTACCCGTAGAAATAAATTATCACGAGGAGTAAGTGGATCATGTTTTGTTTTATGGAGATGCGATGATCAGTTAGTTGAATCTTTCTTTTACTTACTGATTTTCGTAGTAACTGTGGATCTATGATTTGGAACTCAAATGAAATCTTCTGTGGTTGTAGGTGAATTGGTAGCTGGAAATGGAGAAATCTTGTTCTTTGTTGGTTCATTTTGACAAGGGTACGCCTGCACTAGCGAATGAGATTAAGGAAGCTCTTGAAGGGAATGATGCACCTGCGAAGGTTGATGCAATGAAAAAGGCCATAATGCTTTTGTTGAATGGAGAGACCCTTCCCCAGCTCTTCATCACAATCGTTAGGTATGTGTTGCCCTCCGAAGACCACACAGTTCAGAAATTGCTGCTACTTTATTTGGAGATCATTGATAAAACTGATTCCAAGGGGAGAGTTTTACCTGAAATGATCCTTATATGTCAAAATCTGAGGAACAATCTTAACCATCCTAATGAGTACATTCGAGGTGTCACATTGAGGTTCCTCTGCCGCTTGAATGAGGTAGAGATCATCGAGCCTCTGATTCCTGCAGTTCTGTCAAACTTGGAGCACCGGCATCCGTATGTAAGGAGGAATGCCATTCTGGCTGTGATGTCAATTTACAAGCTCCCACAGGGAGAACAGCTCTTGGCTGATGCACCTGAGATAATTGAAAAGTTTCTTTCAACTGAGCAAGACCAATCTGCAAAAAGGAATGCATTTCTGATGCTTTTCAACTGTGCGCAGGAACGTGCAATTAATTTCTTGTTGACAAATGTTGACAGAGTTCCCGACTGGGGCGAGTTGCTTCAGATGGTTGTCCTGGAGTTGATCAGGAAGGTTTGTAGAACAAACAAGGCTGAGAAGGGGAGATACATAAAGATCATTATATCTTTGCTCAATGCTCCATCTGCTGCTGTTATCTATGAATGTGCCGGCACCCTAGTTTCATTGTCCTCTGCCCCTACAGCTATTCGAGCTGCAGCCAATACCTACTGCCAGCTTCTTCTCTCTCAGAGTGACAACAATGTGAAGCTTATCGTGCTTGATCGTCTCAATGAACTTAAATCATCTCATAGGGATATTATGGTTGATCTGATAATGGATGTTCTGAGGGCACTGTCAAGTCCCAACCTTGATATACGTAGGAAGACACTTGATATAGTTCTTGATTTAATCACACCACGTAATGTCAATGAGGTTGTTCTTACCTTGAAGAAGGAAGTTGTGAAAACTCAAAGTGGGGAGCTTGAGAAGAATGGAGAGTACCGCCAGATGCTCATTCAAGCCATTCATTCTTGTGCCATAAAATTCCCGGAGGTGGCAAGCACAGTGGTCCACTTGTTGATGGATTTCTTGGGAGACAGCAATGTTGCTTCTGCGATGGATGTGGTTATTTTTGTGAGAGAAATTATTGAAACCAACCCAAAGTTAAGGGTTTCCATAGTGACTAGGTTATTGGACACTTTCTACCAGATCCGAGCTGCACGTGTTTGCTCCTGTGCTCTTTGGATTATTGGTGAATATTGTTTGTCTCTGTCTGAAGTTGAGAGTGGGATTGCAACCATTAAGCAGTGCCTTGGGGACTTGCCATTTTACTCTCCTTCTGAAGAAGGGGAAGCTGCTGAAACAAAGAAGTCTCAAGTAGTAAACTCCATTACTGTCTCATCTAGGAGACCAGCTATACTCGCTGATGGGACATACGCGACGCAAAGTGCTGCTTCTGAAACTGCTTTCTCCCCTCCCACTGTTGTCCAAGGATCGTTGACTACTGGAAATTTGAGATCTCTTCTTCTTACTGGTGATTTTTTCCTTGGAGCAGTTGTTGCTTGCACACTTACAAAACTCATTCTGAGATTGGAGGAGGTTCAACCTTCAAAGGTTGAAGTCAATAAAGCATCCACACATGCATTGTTGATCATGGTCTCGATGCTACAGCTGGGGCAATCTTCGGTTCTTCCTCATCCAATTGATAATGATTCTTATGATAGAATTGTTCTGTGCATAAGACTGTTATGTAACACTGGGGATCAAATCAGGAAGATCTGGTTGGAGTCTTGCCGTGAGAGCTTTGTTAAGATGCTTTCAGATAAGCAGCTACGAGAAACAGAAGAAATCAAAGCCAAAGCCCAGACTTCTCATTCTCAACCAGATGATCTCATTGACTTCTACCACTTGAAGAGCAGAAGGGTAATGTTCTACTTTTTATTTTATGTTTTCAGGAACTCCCAAGATATTCTGATTATAGCTTCTGTGTCTTGTAAGTAAAAGAACTGGTTTTGCTCGCCATATATAGTATCATAGTTTTAACAAACATCTGACTAATAAATAATTAAGAAAGGAGAATCCCTATTGTATTTTTCTTTTCAGATTAATCACTTGAAGTGGAGGTGCTTAGTATTCGGTGTTATGTTTTAATATTTTCTGTGAAAAAGCAATTATTTTTGTTTTTCATTATTTTCGTGGTCTTTTTAAGAATGTCAATCAGAAGCATGAAAATTCTTCTTGGCTCCTTAAAAGTGGTTATCAAGTATCTAACTTATCAAGCATAATTTTTTTACCCCGTGAGAGTTATGCCTATGGGATGCAGGTTTATTCATTATTTTAATTTTGTTTCAGGGGATGAGCCAGCTTGAGTTGGAAGATGAAGTCCAAGATGACCTGAAACGCGCTACTGGGGAATTTATCAAGGAGGGAGATGATGCCAATAAACTTAATCGTATTCTTCAACTGACAGGGTTCAGTGATCCTGTCTATGCGGAAGCTTATGTGACAGTTCATCACTATGATATTGTCCTAGATGTCACAGTAATTAATAGGACAAAGGAAACCCTCCAGAATTTGTGCTTGGAATTGGCAACCATGGGCGATCTTAAACTGGTTGAGCGGCCACAGAATTACACTCTAGCTCCTGAATCAAGCAAGCAGATAAAAGCCAATATTAAGGTGTCATCAACAGAGACGGGAGTTATATTTGGAAACATAGTATATGAAACTTCTAATGTGCTTGAGCGAACTGTCATTGTCCTCAATGACATCCATATTGACATCATGGACTACATCTCTCCTGCTGTGTGTACCGATGCTGCGTTTAGGACAATGTGGGCTGAATTTGAATGGGAAAACAAGGTACTGCTGTCTTCTAATATCATTTGCATTTCATTTTGTCAGATATTTGTTTCTCTAATTTATAGAAAATTATTCTGCTTCAATAGTTATTTCCAGATGTATAACTTGAGATTTCAGTTGGTCTTCAGTGATAGCAAAGTGAAGACAAAATACTGGGAATTGTCATCATATGAAGATTATCATATTAAGTGTATTACTTTCTTAATCAATTTAGAGCAGGGACTTTATAAGCATTCCACAGTTTCTTTGCAGATGAGAAATGCTTTCTATCATCCTTTCATATTGAACAAAATACCTAAAATTGTCTTAACATTTGGTTAGTGCTGGAGTGACCCTTCTCCCCTCCTTCCCTTTTCTTTTCTTCCTTCTCTCTAATAAAAGTTGATGAGCAACCTCTCGTAGTTCATCTTCATCAGTTTCTTATGTTAAGTTAGTCATGATATCTCAACAGCAATGATTTATTGCATCTCAACAGGTAGAGAAAAAGCATATGTTTCACTCTATTGGTGAAAAAATATCATACTTGTTCTTGGTTTTTTCCCCCCTACTCTTTTACTGTGTGCTCACAATTTTTTTTTGTTTTTATCTGCCAAACTTTGGTAAGTTTACTGTGGCATTCACTATTTCAAATGGGTTTTGTTTACTATCTCAATCCGACATGGTTATTTTAGTCTTCATTCTGACATTAATTATTGCAGGTTGCTGTAAACACTGTCATTCAAGATGAGAAAGAATTCCTTGATCATATTATTAAATCTACCAACATGAAGTGTCTGACAGCACCGTAAGTTCTTTTTCCCCTCCATTTTGAGTTCCTTTGTTTAATTTTATGTTAAGACACGAAGGTGATGTATCACTTACAATAAGAGAACAATTTCTTTTACTCTGTTGGGTGTTGCTGCTTTTCCTGGATTCTTATCTTGCTTGCTTTTCTACGCGTGTCTATACTATAGCTGCAACTATTATTTTACATCATGCAAAATAGTTATCTTTAAATAGTTGTATAAAATCATGCAGCAAATTCCAGAGGGTGTAGTGTATTGACTTTGTTACTTTTCTGATATTTGTTTCTAGGTCTGCTTTGGAAGGTGAGTGTGGATTTCTAGCTGCTAATCTATATGCAAAGAGTGTATTTGGGGAGGATGCTTTGGTGAATGTAAGCATTGAGAAACAGGCAGATGGTAAGTTGAGTGGTTATATTAGAATAAGGAGCAAGACTCAGGGAATTGCTCTCAGCCTGGGAGACAAAATCACACTCAAGCAGAAGGGAGGAAGCTGAACTCACGGTCATGCAATTAGTGTTAGTCCCAAATAGCGGTATGTAAATGAGTGTTTTAATCCATGTTAAGCAGACCTCCCAGCCTCTCAATTTTACTCCATCTAAACATTGGCTGGCCTAGGGATGGTGGCTGTGGATTGATTCCATCGCCACATGTGGGGTTGGATCGGGGATGGGGATGAACTGTGGATGGAACTGGGGTTCCGACCCCCGACCCCGGCCAGCCCATTGCCATCCCTATGGCCAGCCATTGAACTGGCTGAACAGTAAATACAGAAGCCAAATATAAACTATCCTTCTTGTGCTAGAAGGGAAGTTTTTGTTGGCCTTCTTATATCCAGTTCTCCTGTATTTGCCCTTGTATTCTGTTTGATTCAATATCTTGCGACAATATTTACCTGCCCTATTATTTCTTGTCCTTTTCTTTCGTCATCGCTTCTCAGTAGATGGCTAATCTACTTTGTTTTGATTATTGTCACGATAATCTGCAGGTTTGTGAAATTTGAGCTGAATCCGTTGAGACATATTTTCCAGTGCAGTAGAAAACTCGGATCGAATTATGCCTGAGGATTTGTTCTTGTTGTTTTTGAGAGAATAGAAGCAGATTCTGTACTATCCAAGAAGCTAGGTTTTTGTAGAAATATTGGAGACTGGCAAATGTTTGTCAATTTTTTTTTCCCTCTTGAAACTTCAGAGAATTTCTGATCAATTTATTATGGAACATTAAATTTTTACTCTCATTGGATATATGTTACATGTACTTTCTCCCCCAATGCTCATTTGTTTTGTTGGGGGTAATAAGCTTGTTATTATTCTAAATGTACACATTAGGAGTCATCCTTTTTCATCCCTCTTGTTCATATATTCCTTTCATGCTTAGGCCATGAGCAGAATGAATGCATTTGGTAGAACTCTAAATGGCGCGGATCATCTGCACCACTTTGTATATCACTCATTCTTTGTAGTCTTTTAGGGTTATTTATTTTTTGTGCCACTGAATAATTTATATACTTTCCTCCATGCATTGAACTATTTCACCATTCAATTGGTTAGATAAGATCTATAGTTAAAACATGCGTGTGAACTACAATTAGGGCCTGCTTTTTATTGCTTATACTTTTTTTAAACAATTAAAAATAAGTATTGATAAAAAAGTTGTTTTTGAATAAATTGATAAAATAATTTTATTTTTAACAATATCAATAAGTATAATCTGTAAAATTGTTGATTTTAAGTAATGGAGAATGACAGGATCTTAGGGAGGGGGTTGGTACCAAAAGGTGAAATCCCTCGGGCCCTCCGCCAGAGTGTCTGATGCCCAAGTGGAGAATATAAATCATAGTACTGGTGCGCACAAAGAATCATCCCTCACATTAGAGAGGTTGAAATTCCTACACTGCTACTGCATACGTACTGAAAGGTCTTTTTCTAATTGACGGGATTCAATTTATCTCTTGAGGAACAACCTCCAAAATATAGAGACAGATATTCAGAACTCTATCGTCCTTATTGAATAGTACATTATCTTTTTCAACATATTATCTTTGAAACCTTAACTAACTTAAACATCGAAACTTAATTAAGGATTCATAAACTCTCATGTTATTGAGGACTCATGATTAGTAAGTAATACAACATTATTGCAAAAGGGACATACAAACAAATAGCAAGCTAGCATTGTATCTCGTGCTGTCCACAGGCTTGAAAGCATCACTCATCAGCTTTGCAGAAACAACCGTTATTACTATGCCAAAATGAATATCTCAAAGAAGGAACACGAATACTTAAGCACATGCTTATATAACATAAGATACAAACATATCGGATCAAAGGGGAATCAGTTCTGAATTCATTTGATATCTACATCTCATGTCCAATACTGATCTTGAATTCAAAAATTTCATAAGGAAACAACTATCTACAATAATATAAAAAACACCATTTTCAAACAAAAATAAAAAGGGTTCTAAACTAACCTTTTCTACCTGCCATCAGCTGAAGTAAAAGACTCAGCAAATCCAGCAGGCCTTGCTGGTATACTTCCTTTGCTATCATCAAGATCTAAATAACTGAAATCTTTCCCTTCAGCTTCTTGCCAACCCTTTACCATTTGATTAAGAGGAAGGCTATAATCAATGCCACAATATTCTTCAGTGTCATCATCAAGTGGTTTCCATTTCTCAACAAGTGAAGCCAGTACATTAACAACATGGCTCATATCAGGACGTTGGCCTGGCTCTCTCGCGGTACAATGACCAGCAAGATCAGATATTATCGCGATGCTTTCAAATGTTTCTTCTTTTAAATCTAGAGTTGGATCAATGGCTGCCATTAGCTTCTCTTTATTTGATTTTATGCGCCAGAACCACGCTGCTAGGTACTGGCTTTCTTCGGGTCTATCCTCATCCAGTGCCATCAATCCAGTCAGTAATTCCATTAGTACAACACCATAGCTGAAAACATCAGCTTTTGTTGTGATTTTACCCGTTACTGTCCAAATGAAAACGCGATTCTATTCAGAACAAAACTAGACAAGGAAAAGCCATATTGATACACAAAATTTAGAAGGATTCTTGCCAATCAAACCAGTTAAGTTCTTGAAGAAACCTGTTTGTTACAACTATACTGTTGTGGTTTTATGCAAGTATCAACATATGGTTCATGACTTAAATGAAAGATCTTTGAAATGAAGTTTTGCCTTGAAACAATTACCTATTAACATTTCAAGCAATAGTTAAAGATAAAAGTGGAATGCTTACCAGCATATTCAGGTGCCAGATAGCCAAAAGTACCGGCTAGCCTGGTTACCACGGACTTTTGTTCACCATTAGGCGCAAGTTTCACGAGCCCAAAGTCTGATACTTTTGCTCTAAAGTCATCACCAAGTAAGATATTTGAGGATTTGAGATCTCTGTGTATGAAGCTCTGATGAGCTAGATTATGAAGATA
This sequence comes from Catharanthus roseus, assembly GCA_028651295.1. Taxonomy (NCBI): domain Eukaryota; kingdom Viridiplantae; phylum Streptophyta; class Magnoliopsida; order Gentianales; family Apocynaceae; genus Catharanthus; species Catharanthus roseus. Next base: position 202,011 of record JAPQWS010000035.1, read on the forward strand.
CTCTATTCCTCTAGCAACATCTAAGGCAATATTTAGCCTTCTCTTCCAAGACAGAGGCTCTAGTTTCAAATTCTTCCAATGGAAAAGATGTTTGCTAAGGGCCCCTTGTGGCATATACTCATAAACCAAAATTCTTTCATTTCCTTCAGTAGAATATCCCAAAAGAGAGACCAAATGCCGATGACGAACCTTAGAGAGGACTGCAATTTCTGACCGAAATTCATCCAATGCTTTGCTGTTAATAACTCCAGCTTCCATTCGCTTGACTGCTATTTTTGTTCCATCATCCAGTTCTCCTTTATAAACAACTCCAAAACCACCGCGTCCAAGTTCATTTTCAGGAGCAAAGTTCTTGGTCACATTTCTAAGAACCTGGACTGATATCAACAAATTTCCAGACTCAATGAGATGAGATTCACTACTATTTATGCTTGCAGAACCACTACCGGTCATTGTAGAAATGCTTCCATTGGTATTATTTGCAACTACAATCTTTACCAAGTTATCTGGATCAGATGAGTCTCTTGGATGTATCACAATAGAGCTTGGAGCTGGGGTACCATCTTTTCTCTTTTTACAGAAATAGAAGGATAAAGGCATGACCAATAATACCAGAAATGCAAAACTTGCAGCTGGGGCCACAATTACTACTAATTTAGCCTTATTGGACCTTTCCCCTTTGATTGAATGATTTGCAGGAATACCAGAATCTGAACTAGGACTCTTGTTTGACGAAGGATTTGAGGATGACGAATTCCCGGATGAAGGGTTATTATTTTGTGGAGTTTCACCAGGAGGACTATTTAGTAGTGAATTTCCATCTATAATAACATGTGCAGTGTGACTGAAGTTAGTAGGCAAAGGAGGAGAAAGGTTGTTGTTACTCAAATCCAAAAGAACCAAAGATTGTAAGCTTGTCCAGCTCATTGGAATTGATCCCGAAAGATTATTAGACTCTAAGTAGATATGAGTAAGAGAATGAAGATTTGCAATGGAGGGACTCAAAGAACCAGCAAGATTAGATTTTGCTAAGTTTATTGTGATAACCTTCTTATCAAGATTGCAACTCAACCCAAACCATGGCCCTTCACAAGGGTCATTTCCTGACCATTCCTGCACAAGCCTCTTTGGATAATTCACCCCATCAAGAAAATCCAAAAGTGACATAACTTGAGGGGCACAAAGAGTCCCTTGAGTTTTTTGGCAAAAAGAGTTTGCTAAATATGTAGCATTAACAGCTTTGAACTTTGGAATTGGACCCATGAAATGATTGTTATTCAAATCTAAACTGTTTAATTTCATACTTGCCAAACTATCAGGAATCAATCCTACAAGATCATTGCTATTAAGATTGAGTTCAAGCAAATCCACTAAATTACCAATGTCTTTTGGAATTTTACCTGAAAAATGGTTCCCTTGAAGCCACAAACTAGTAAGAGATCCCATTGTTGAGATTATATCAATTGGACCAGTCATTCCTTCACCAGACTGTTCATTCAACCATAGCATCTTCAACAAAGAATCCTTAAAACTTGCTGGAATACCCCCAGAAATCCTATTCTTGGACAACAACAACACTTGTAAAGAAGACATATTTCCCAAAAATTCAGGCAAAGGACCAACCAAATTACAGTTCATCAGAGTAAGATTAGTCAGTTGAGCTGAAAATTGCAAGTCATTAGGCAATGACCAACCTGTAGTGGCATTTAGAGGAAGATAATCCAAGGCCAAAACCTGCAAACTCACTAATCCACTGAAGAAATCTGATGGGATGGTATCAAATTGGTTAAAATCAAAATAGGCATATCTCAATTGAGATAACCCATTCAAAGATGGCAAAGAACCAGTGAATTCATTCTGCTGGAAACCTAAATTTGTCAGCTCAGATAACTGATTCAGATTCTTGGGTAAAGTACCCTTTAATCCTAATTTTGCAACCTGAATCTGTTGAACCCTGTTTCCAGAACAGAATATGTGAGGCCAACTCTGACCACATGGGTCATTTCCATTGGCAGGCCAGTTTAAAAGCTCAGGATTTTTTAACCCATTTCTAAACTGGTTAAGAACAGCAAGGTCATTAGGGTCTGTAAAGCCATTACCAAGCCAAAAAAGAGAGAGCAAAAGAGCAAGAAAAAGCCTCATCTTCTTAGTAGCCTCCATGGAAGAGCTTTGAAACACAGCCTAAAATGCATTTGACAAAGAAAAGCTTGGTACAACTTCTAATGGCTGTTTCTTGAAGAACCCATCTCAGATATTGCTAGAAACACTGAGAGAGAGAACATGGGCTTTTGGGATCACAAAAAAAGAACCCCATCAGAGAGAAAGACAAGAAGTGATAATTGGAGTGAGAAACACTATTACTACTGCAGATTTCTTCACAATGTAAGAAAAAAGCAAATATTAACAGTGAAAACATACAGCAGCAGGACAAGAAAAAGAAAGAAGAAATTTTTTAGTGAAGCTCAAGGACTAAAGTGGATCTTTTGATAAGAAAATTTCAAGATTTTCTCTTTTCCTTTTGATAAAGAATCATATTTAGCAACAAACTTATACCAAGATAAAGACCATTTTTTTTCTTTTTTACTCTGGAAATCTTGTGTGATTTTAGGACAAGAACAGAACATTTGTTTGTTGTTGTTGTCTGTTGGGATTGAACATTCTGTTGGCCTATAGAATTTAGAAGAACACAATGGTGAGGGCAAAAATGTCCTCTGGTATGGTGACCACATGTGTATGTAATAGCTTCTATTAATGAAATTATTTAATGTACATTCATTGGCAAATACAGGTGATGGACAGGTCTCCTCTGTTTGATTGGTTCATAAAGCTCCAATCACTACCCACCAAGTAACCCTCACATTAGTATTTTTTATTTTTTTTTATTTTATAAAATATCCGATATTTTTATTCATGGATGAAACTAATAAGAATTAAATTTAAATTATGCATAACATTGTTTAATTCTTACTCGATAAAATGTATATTTCAAAATTCTTTCAATATTTGGATGCAGTCTGATTTTGAAAAAAATAATACAAAATTTGTCATTTTAAATCACACATCTTATTTTATAAACAATTCAAACTTTTATAATTTTTAAAACATTATTGTTATTTGTAATGTGGTTTTTATTTGAACACATTATTTGTATATTAATTCCCCATATAAATTTAAATTGAAGAATTTAACAATTATTCTTTTAAGAATTAATTTAACAAAATTATATTTAGATGAAAGTGATCAATATATAGTTAAGAAAATGTCTAGTTTTCTTTAGTACAAGAATTGTAACACAAAGAAAATGACGCTCAAATAAAATCGATTTTTTGGATAGAAATATTTAGTTATTTGTATTGAAAGAAAAAGGCAATTCACAATGCAGTCTCTCTCTCTTCTTCCGGTTTTTGAGTACTATTATAAAAATAAATTTAACATATAATTAATTTATTCAATAAGCGTAAAAATATTATTTTCTACTGAGAGTAATTACTTTTATTGAGTCAATTTATTACCGATTAAGCTTTTTTATTTTTTAATGGACTATGTATGTCAAAAGGGGAACAAATAAATAATATAATATTTTACATGATCTATTTGACAACAAATTTCCTAAATTTGAATTAAAAAATATTTTTATCACTGACTAATATTATTAATTAAGATGAGGGTTTGTTTGGTTTCTCCTCAATTATCTTATAATTAATATAGATTAATATTATTAGTTTGTCATTTTTTAACATAAAAAAATAAGTATTTTTCTTGGTTTAAATTATTTTTATGATTAATTAAGAGATTGAATAATAATTGAGTTTGAATAATAAAAGCTACTTCTTAGTGATCTTTCATTTGGTCATAATTTTTTTTTATTTATTTAGAGGGTCTACTTAGTGATAATGTAATAAGTTTCCATAGGTTTTTTAATATATATATATTTCCTTACATGAAGAAAAATGCAATGCTTTTAAGAAAAAGAATTAATATATATTGTAAAAAAATAAAATGGGAAATTTACAATGTGAAAATGACATATTTACCCCTCCATAAAGGTTTTGAATGTGCAATATAATGGAATCCTTAAAAAAGAATACATCAATATTCTTATCTGGAAAACACATGTATTATTAAGAGCAAAAGGATAATAAAAAAATATTTAATTAATTGCTTAAAGGTCTTGTTAAATTACTTGTAGATCCAAATACCTCAATCATCATTGCTTAGTACTTTTAATGTTTCATTTGGATTAAATTTTTAATTTTTCTAATTAGGTTTACATGGACATTTTAATTTAAATTGTTTTATTTATTTTTTTACTCTGAACCCTACATCTTCTTTTATAATTAATTTAATTTTCTCGAAATTAAAAAAAAAGATTTACCACACAAAACTCAAACTATAAATCACTATCCAAGTCGAGGTATATAATTTAAGAAAATATATTATTTATGAGAAAAAATATGAAATATTCAAATTTCAAAATATTAAAATGGTTTCTTTATAAGGGTTTGAGTTGACATATATATATATATATATGTATACATATATATATATATATATATATATGCACTTTAGAAATAGACATTAATATGATTAAGTTTTCAACTTTAAACTCTAATTTTTAGAATTTAATAATTTTTATTAACATGTTAGATTTTATAAGACGAATATATTTAGCGTGTGCCATACGAATAAAACACATCATTTGTACTAATTAAATCTCATAAAATTTGTTTAATCTTAAAGAAATTTATATCTTAAATCAGACAGTAAATTATCCCGTTATAGTTGAAATACGTTTTAAGCTTTAAGTAAACCTTTATAAGATTTATTAAACGTGAACCTATATATATACTATTTTATCTGTATTCATTTTTGCCCCTAGAGCACAGATTAAACAGACCCTATTTTATAAAATTGAAATTCGGATAAAATGGCCTTTTTGGGGCATTAATTTAGTTTTGGACAAATTGAGTGGTCAATAAATAAAGTAATTTTTTTATTTTATACCTAGAATTACTAAGTAGCGGAGGTGGTTGAAACGTGATGTTGACAAAAAGAGGGCCCATGAGTGGGGAGAAGCTTGCTGGAGTCCAAAAGAGTCAAAAAGCTTCAAGGCCCACCACTACCAATCACTTTCAAATTTTAGTTTTTTGGCCCGGCCCATTCTTTTTTTTATATAATTTATGGATTCATCATAATATTCATTAGATTGCCTAAAATAAATATTTATTATTACGAAACGGCAAAATTCTTTATCATGATAACTCAACTGTCCTGCAAATTGAATAGCGGATCCTAGTGTGCGCAAGAAATTACTCCACATTTATTATTAATTTTGCAATCTCAATATTAATTAAGCTACGTTTATGGGAGTAGTTTAAAATTATTTATTTATAATGGTGGTGGGGTTATAAGTAATTAAAAAGATATAGATTATTAAAAAAAAAAAAGGGGATTCCCTGAATTTTTAATATTTGAGTCGGTGGTGGATATAGCCTTGCCTTTTGCTTCAATTTTCCAACATGCCATTTGAAAACTATAATTAAGAAAAAACAAATTAATTAAGTTGAAGAATAAATTATTATTATTATTATTATGTTGCGCTCGTAAATTTGTAAGACCAACTCAATCAAAGCTGAGGAGACAAATGCTCGATCAAAGAGTAATAATAGTAATTAAGTTTATAGTATACAGTTTTTTTAAACTTCTAACTCGTGGTTCATTCAAACAAATAAATGAGTACAACTGGTCGGGTGCATAACATAATCTAACCAAAGAACATTTCATCATCGATATTAATAGTGAAATCGAAAATGAGAAGGAGGCCTAGATAAATATTGAGGCCAAAATAGTCGTTATGATTACAACAGGCTATATCTATAATAACAAGACACAAGAAAGTACATACATTCCTGTAGCCGTAAAGTAAAGAAGATACAAGCACAACACAAACACAAAAAGGACATATCCATAAGGTTATACAAGTGACAACCAAGCAGCAAGATCTGCAAAGAGATCATAGACTTTAATTAGAGCACCTCAAAGTACTACCGTCATCATATCATTGACAACAACAACCAAAGGAAAAACGGATCCAGCAGCAACAAAACTTGACAGAGAAAACATGTCCTATCTACCACTATCTTATCCACAGAAAATAGGACAGTCAGATAGTAACCAGAGGCAAAATCATAGATTCCCCCAGTAGACAGCAAACCTAGCCACCGCTATTGACAACGAGTAACCAGAAAACACAACAGCAAACATTTAAAATCAAGTATACGATAGATTTATCGTTCAAATCTTCATCAGGTAACCCAAGATATCAATGTGAAAGATTCTCCATTCACGGGCAAGAGGATAATATCTCCAACAATAAGATAAATGTAAAAGTTTTGGATTTCCATGGTCGACAATATAGCTTTTTCTTTTTCCGAAGAAAATCTCCCAACATAGCTTCACCTATGTTTTTCTGCCTCCCATTTGTGTACAAGCACTTCTTCCAGTAGTTCAAATTTAAAACAGTTGACTTAATAAAAAAATGATTCTATCATTGATTTACTATTTTATTACGAGATTGAATATTTAAATGAAATGATTAATTAATCAGAGCTGATCTTATCTTAATGAAGGAAGGTGGATATTTATTTTTGGAAAAATTAAAAAATGTGAACATTTTCACACCAAGAGGATAATATTATCCTACTAGGATATCCAATAACATATAAAAGAATCAAATTTATAAATTCTAGTGGTATAAAAGTGAAAAGTGAATAAAATCCCAAGTGGAAAAATAGCTGTATTATTATTGTTTGAAATAAAATATGTAACCTTAATTGATGCCTTCCTCGGTAATTAGGCACTTTTAAGTCTATTATTAGCACAAAACATCATAGTAATACTATGATGTAAGAAAGATGATGTGCTGTTTGAATACTAAAGAAATGATTGGATTGTGATAAGAAAGGAAGAATAATGCAACAATCCACTTGTGCTTCTTTCATGAATCTTTGTAATAGCCACAAACAGGGACGGAACCAGAACAACATTGTTGGGGGCTGGAGAAGAAAAATTTTTTTACCAAAATTTCGTTCATAAAATGATGCATTTCATGTACAAAAGACATTCAAACAATTCCAAATTTACATATAATATAGCAAAAGAATAGGTAATCGCCATTACCAATGAGGAGTGATCACCCATCACTCACGAGGAATGATTACCCATCACTCACTGGATAAGCATTACAATTCTAAATTTACATAATAATCATATTTCTGGCCAAAAAAAACCCAAGAAATTTTTTTACTATCAAAATCAAAATTTAAGCACTCTAAAATCTATTTACTAAAATAAAAAATAAAAAATATTTTTACGTAGATTAATCTAAAAAACTTACTTTTTTTCTTCTTCAAAGTTTGAAGAACAAGGAACGAAGCCGTCGGCCCGCCGCCATCCTCCGTCTGCCTGATTGCTGGTGCTGCAACTTGCTGTCCGCAGCTCCACCGTCGCGAGGTTTCCATCGCTGTCGACCCCACCTGCCATCGAGCTCGGACAGAGGAAGATGATCGATTGTTTACGCGGAGGAGGAAGAGGAGGGAATCAAATAGAGAAAGCTGATTTTTTTTTTATGTTGCTATCGAGGATTTTCAAGTTTTTTTTTATAAATCAGTCCCTAAATTTTGTGGGGCTAAATTGAAAAAAAGAAAATTTAAGGAGCCGAAATATAAAAACCTTAAAATTTTTTTAAAAAAATAAAATTGTTAGGGGGGACTCGAACCCATCCAAGCCCTCCTATAGTTCCGTCCCTGGCCACAAAGGCATAAATATATATATATATTACCGTTTTTGTTAGGAATGGTAATGATAATACAAGATATATCATGTGTAATGATTACATGGATTCTGTTTGGTAATTCTATGAGAAGATATATCATGTGTAATGATTACATGGATTCTGTTTGGTAATTCTATGAGAATCAAACAGATTTTGATACCGAATGCAAAATACAAGGTGTACTCACATGCATAATAATGCACGAGTTCTCTTCAGTACGTGCTAAATAAAAACTCAGTTGCTGGATCGACCAGACCAGAACGGCTAAGAAATCAAAAGTCATTCAATACGTGCTAAACACAATAAATGGCCTAAAATATATCACCAAAGATCAATTCCACAAGGATTTTAGATGTCAATAAACGTAATTTAATAAAATATAAAATAAAATAGAGCTCATGGCTCCCAATTATGAGAATGTGTTTGTTCTGTTGACATACACTATCCAGACATTCATATTAACTGGCTGAAGGAGGGCCTGGCAATGCTAGAAGACTTGGCTCAGCAACTTGGAATGTACCCATTGCTAGCCTTCTTGTAAGATCTTCCACCGGAATCTTAACCACGTCTCTCCTCATACCGATATCAGCTGCATAGCGGCTAGCACAATAGACCCCAACAGCAGTTGCTGCCATCCCATAGATGTTCGTAGTCACAAGACGAAGTGGAGTAGATAAAACAGCAGCAAGGGGACCGCCTATGATGGATACTGCCTGTCCACTTTGCCCCATTGTGTTTTGATCCACAACAAGCAATCCTGTCTTACAGTAGATAGCAAAGTCTTCACAGTTATTCTTGAATACATTATAGCACCCAAAACCATTGTTAAGGAGGTAGTTTGCTCGATAGATCACTATATCATCAGGATCTGAACCTGCGAGAGTACAAGTTCCTCCACGTGCTTTTGCAAGAAAGAGAGCAGGGGCGACACCATATTCAAAGCGGTATAGAATACCACCAGCAAGGAAGCAGTTCAAGCATGAAGAGACCACCCCATGACCTTCTTCTGACAAGGTGCAGGTGGGACATGGCACGAGAGATCGATTTGGTCCTGAGCTTACCAAAATCAAATCCAACACAGTCCCTGTTCCTACTTCTTGGCCCCGTCTAGTGAAATGTATTACTTTATCATCCCCCATATAGATGCCTGCATTGATAATTAAGCTCTCAACATATACAAATATGACCTCCATATATAATCAATTGCCATCATGGCATCATATAATGTTGGAACTCCAAATGCTCGCCAGAAAATCATAGAAAATGAAAACAAAGAGCATACCTAGAGAGTGTTTTGAACATTTGCTTTTAAAATCATCACAAATTTCCTGAAGAGGTAATCTTTTAGTATTACGTAACTAATCTATTAGCCATTAACAGTTTAACACTACCTCCCTCCTGCTATGTATGTGCAGAAACTAAAAGAGAAACTGAAATGTCCTCTATCCTGAAACATGAGAGAGGAGTGCACTATGTTCTAAATCTCAAGCTTATACAAGCTGCTTAAACAACTTTAAACTAACAAGGCAGGCTGTAAATCTGTTACAACTTTTAAACTCTGCATAAGCTACTGTCGGGGGAGAGGGGGGGCGTAGACAACAATTCTCTAACTAAATCACTTTACCTTCTGCACAAATCTTATAATTTACTTGTAGCACCTAAAGTAGCAAATAGATTATAGTTCTTGCAACATTAATCTACCAACATAATCTCCAAAGTCTTAACAATCTTCCACTAAACTAGGTTCGTAATATTTTTCATTTTTCCTTTGTCATTTCATTTTCCCTTTGAGTTTAGAGGGGCCAGGGTACTTGATATTAAGTTCAAACCAAACTTTTTTCCTCTTTTTTCTCTCTGGGTTGCACATATTCTCTTCCAAAAAATTTGTCATGAAACCCAAAAAAACCAACTTTTTCAAACTAAAACTCAATCCAAATACACCCTAATATGATCTCTTGGAGTTAAAAAGCAAGAGGTTGTATAACTAAATCCTGCTTCTGGATTTCGCACGCGCAAAAAAGGAGTTCTTGCATCTAATTCCTGTTATAGCATGCTCAGCATTTTCAAACAACATAGTGATAATCAACATAACATTTTTTACTTATACATGAAATCAGTACTCCTGAGATACTAGCAGAAGCCTATTTACAAATGAAACTCCGATTCAAATGCTGCATAAATTACAATCAAAGCTAAACACAAAGGATAACAAGATTATGAAGAAACAAAAAAAACCACTCAATAACTAGATTATGCTAGACCAAAACACAAAAAGTTCCTCAACTGAAATTGAAACCCAAGGTAAATGATAATTTCAAACTAGTTCACTTCTATTAGAAAAGATGGTGAAAAATAAAATCATAATAATAAAAAAAATCATATACAAACAGTGAGAAATTTGATCTAACCATGATGAGCATAAATATAAGCAGTACGCCATGAGTATATATGATCGCCTGGCTTGAGGCTGCTCTTGTCAACCCTGTTTCATCAATCCGACAAAGAAAGAAAACCAGCAGCAACCCAAATCAGTTATATGTAAAATCCAAAAAAAAAAAAGAAAAGAAAAAAAAACTAAAAAATAATGAAGAAAATATACCTGTTAGAAAGCAGCCCCATTTATTCCTATAAATAAATGATAATTTAGAGTTGAACAAACAAAGAAAGACTGATCGATCGGATTATCTAGGGTTCTTATCGGAAGTTAAAAAGGGGGCGGTGGCTGAAGTTGCCGATGACCGCTTCGCTCCTCCTCTGTTCGATATCTTAGCTTAGCTTTCAAGTGTGTGAAAGTAGGAAGTTTTGACTTATTTGGCTTTGCTTTTTATTGAAATTTCCTGATTTTAGAGCTAACATGAACGCATACCATTCAACTAATTTCGTGGGATAATAACTTGAAGGTATACAGGTCATTATGTCACTAAATTATTTTTGATTATTTATAAATAGTTATAAATTTTTTTTATACTATTCAACTAATTTCGTTTTTTTTTAAATCTCAAACACCAGTTTATACATGCTATCTACTTTTTAAAAAGTAAAATCATTCTATAATTTATTTTTTTAAAAAAATGCTAAACTCTTAAAATATTTTTTCAAATTATATATGACATGCATTATAAAAAAAATTAAATTTATTAAGAAAAATATATCATAGGACAAATTTTATTTTTTAAAAAGTAATTATGTGGGAGACACCTTCTACTTACTTAGTTGGAAGAACTAAGATTGGGTATTAAAAGATAAATAAAAAAAGCTATGGTCAATTTTGTAGAATCGAAATAAATTTTATGACATTTATAAATATTTTTTCAAAATAATAATATGAACGCATTATTTGACACCGTTGTTCAATGCGTTATTGTTGTTTTAATCCAACAATTTTTATGCGTTCAATTTGTGAAGGCCATTTTCGAAGCCAGTGTAGAAACGGTGCCAAACAAGGCAAATAAAAAACCCTCCTCAAAAGTACTTCGTCGTTAAGGAAGCTACGGATATGAAGACGTCATTCCACGTAAGGGTCATAAAATGCTGTGGATTAAGACCTTGTTACTATTAAAAATAAGCCGTTTTATTTTATTTTAAGTTATAAGTCGTTTTTAATTGTTTATTAGAATCGTTTTATATTATTTATTTTTTTAAAATTAATTAAAAATAATTATTTATAAAAAATTATTTTAAATTAATTAATATATTATTATTTAAAGTTAAAAATAAATATAAATAAAAAGTCGATAACAGTTTAAAAATTACTTATAATTTAAAATAAAATAAAAGAAATAATAGAGAACAAGTCCTATTTATATTTTTTAACTTAAAATAAATTTAAAAAATTATTTTTAAAATTATTTATACTTATTGATATTATTAAAATTAAAAATATTAAAATAAATTTTTTAAAAGCATTTTTTTAACTACTTAAAAAAATAGAAGCAGTGAAGGACCGGGTCTGGATCAAGTTGGGCCCCAAAGCCTACTTCTTTGGGCCCTTTTTGAAATCAGGCCCATAGGTTGCATTTGATTCATTGATAAACTTGGATGTTCAGTATTGGGCCTCAACAATTTTACAACCACACAAGGGCCTTTTTTTTTTTTTTTTTGAACACGTGTATAGAGTTCAGTGATAGCGCGTGGGGCAGGGCAGGGTAAGTATATTCCACTCTCCAGAATATTCTTACCCCACTCCCGGACGTTACTCGAAAGTGCCAAAATTTTTTTTTCTACGTTTTATTTATATTATTAATAATATTAGCCACATAAGATTCATATTAATGTTTACATTGAGTAACTTTTTTCTTTAAAAAGAGTTTTATATTATAATATTAAAACTATAAAATATTTATAAATCAATAAAATCCAAATACAAAAGTTAAAAGTATTATTTATTATTGTATAAAGAAATAACAGATAAAAATAGAATTATAACGCACTTATTCTTCTAAAAATCATGTCAGATATGTTAGCACTTTAAACACATAATTGTATTCAAATCGCCTTTTTCTCACATTCAATAACTAGATGAGTTTCAATCTACCCAACGACCCCATCATTTTGAAAATGCAATGGCAAAAATATGAAGAGGCTTGGGTAGATCTCGGCCACCCTCAAAGCTTTTTATATTTTATATGCAATATAAAATTATGTTCATTTTGTATAAAAAATAATATATTTCCTATAATGACCTTCAGATAAATAAAAATTAAGCTATTAAGAATAAATTTATAATTAAATGCTACATTAAATTTTGTATTTAAATTTGACTGTTTAACGTTTAAGTCTAGCTTCTCCCCAATAAAACCGACTCATAAAATAAAAATTGAGTTTTTTCATTAAAAAAAAACAAGTTTCACATCAATTTTGAGTACAATAAAATAAAATAATTTTTAAGTACTAATCAAATTAAAATATTTTTCAAGAAAATAAATTTTTTTTTTTCACTAAAATCATCACCACCAAGCATGCATACATGGCTGTAACGGGAGAGCTCAGGAAACTTCCAAACAAGTGATGGGAACGGGCGCTGCTTCGGTGGCGGTAAACGTCTGAACCCTTTATGTTTGTGGATACAAAATGCCGCACGCGCCACTGCATGACAACCCCACCACGTTATCATCTCACGTGGCTCCCGCCATGTCATCATAATACAAACCTCCACATCATTCACCCGCGAATCTAATCAACACCAATTCGTCCTACGTGGAATCCCACGTGTACAGTGTATCTTCCATGTAGTAATTATTAATTAAGAAGAAAAAATCATAGCCGTTAAATTTACACCCATCTCTTTTAGATTCATCTCCCCTTTGCCTCCTTTGGCACTCACCACCATTGCCTGGAAGCTCTCATCAATCAACTTCACTGCAATCTGGGAAATTTCTTCAAATCCCTAAAAGTTAATCTCTAAGAGTCGTAATTCGAAGGAAGAATTTGGCGAAAATGATGAATTTGAAGACACCGGAGCCTCGAACGGCGTCATCATCGTCTAGTTCAATCGTTACAGCGGAGAAAGCTTTTTCGTTTATATCTAAAGGCTGGCGTGAGGTTCGTTCTTCGGCTGATGCTGATCTTCAGTTGATTAAAAATCGAGCTAATTCGTTTAAAAACCTAGCTGATAAGGAGCTGGAGAATTTCCTTAACTCGGCTTACAAATCGCCTTTTCCTGTTCCGACGATTACAGCTTCTGCAACTACGACGCCGGCGGAGATTGACTTCGTGAAGAAAATTCAGCCCAAGTTATCCGAAATTCGGAGGCAATACTCTTCGCCGGATTTTAAGTGGAGTCAGTGGAGCCCTAAGCCGAAGATTAGGATTGATTTATCCGCGATAAAGAATGCGATAGTAAGCGAGGTTGAAGATGAGGAGGACGAAAGGGAGAATTTTAGAAAATGGAGGAGGGTGAGATTCAAGGAGAGGGAGAGAGAGGAAGGACAGTTTGGGGAATTATGGGAGCCAATAAGGGCATTCAAGACTAGGCTCAGAGAACTGGAGCAGAAGAGCTCGACCTCCTCGCCGGCCGAGATTTTTGAGGGGATTAAGAATAGCGAGCTTGTGGGGAAGTTCAAGTCAAGTCTGGTAATATTATTTTTCCATCTGATTACAATACCTTCTACCTTGCTCGAAAATTCTTTTCTCGGATGCATGTTGTTACTAATGTATGCCGTGATCTGCAGAGGTGGTAATAAGCCTTTTTTTGTTAGCTAGAAGTTTCAGGTTGAGTTTATTCATGACTTCACATAAAAGTTTAAGGAAATGGTAATTCTGATTATCATTTGACTGTGTGCTGAACAAAATCAAATTCAGCTGATAGAGCAAAAAATAGGTGCTCATCACAGCTGAACTTGTGTTTTAATAAAGGAGTTCTGGTGATTTGTTCTAATATACCTATTTTATTAATCATATAGAATACTAACATATTTCAATTTTAGTTACTATTTTTTTGTTTATCATCTGGTTGCTAAACGGGAAAAAAAAATTACATTGTTGCCTGGAAAGTATTGATTGTTTCAATTGGTAAATAGTAGTCGAGCACTTGCTGCTTTTCTATATTAACCTGTAGATCATCTATCTGCTTATAGTGTGATTCTTATAACATATAGCAGAATGCTGAGACTTGCTTGTAGATTAGGTTATGTGCATTGTATCCCCAGTTTTAGTGTGAAGTTGACTTTTGTTCTTTGCATCTTTTGTTGGTTTTTGCAGAGGGCGATTTGCAAGGAGAATGATTCCAAGGTTGGCTTTTCAAATGCAGATGCGTCCTTATATTTCAGTTTGTATATATGATTAGTGCAGTTCCAATCTTCTGATTTTGTATACTTCTGATTTCTGAGTCAACTAAACCAAAGAGATTTGCTGAGGACTACTGCCCATACTTTATCTAGCGATTTTGTATTTTTTCTTGTCTGTTGATTTCATTGCTCATGATTGTCTTCTTGTCTGCAGTTAAGGGATTCTAATGTTCAGACCCTCTTATATTAAAGTTTTCTGCTTGTGTATTCTGTAATATTTATATTGCTTCTCTGTTGTCATTGAATCCGTTATTTGAATTCATTTGCTTGTATTGGCTGTGGTTAGTGGGCAATTTGGTGAACAGCTCTGGTAAACTTAAAAGGAAGGAGTCATAAGAGATTTTGATGAGGGGCTTGATTGTGGTTGGGAGCCTTCTTGATTAAATTCGTCCAGGAGTAGGATTTTAGACCCATGGTATAGCACTCTGACGTTATTCACGTATGATATGGCTGGAAAGGATAATATGCACTTATGGTCTAAAGTTGCAGAGATAAATGGTCTCATGGTGTCCAATCCTCTAAATGGGCTGTTTGATGAGGAACTGAATCTTTCTTCACCGTGACATTAGGTTTGTGGTAATTTGAGCTTTTATTGTCTGGATCCCCAAATGACACTTCTATTGGTAGGAGGAAGAAGATTTCCTAGAGTCCATCCTAAGCAGAACTAAAGCTTATGAAGTATCAAATAGAGACACTTTACATGAGATGTTTCTATTTGTTTAACCACAGACTCCTAAGTGTATTTTGATTGATGAGAAAGATCTTTTAGCCATGGTTTTGTGCATGAGACGCTGGTTGTAATTATTCTTAGTGTTTGTTTGCTGTTTAGTATCTGCTCTATGATCAGTCATGGACCCAATTCTTACAGGCTCAAGATATTTGTGTGCAGAATTTAGTATTCTAGGGAACTTGTCTCTTACTATGTTCTTATCCATCGCAGATAATTTTTTATGCTAAAGTTTATCTATTTCTTCTGTTGCTGTGATAATTCAGGAAGTTCCACCACTTGATGTGCCAGAGCTGTTAGCATGTTTGGTTAGGCAATCCAGTCCATTCTTGGATCAACTTGGCATCAGAAGAGGTATATTCTCCTTCAAAACTTTTACATTATATTTGCTTTCTGCTTTTCTGCTTCTATCTGTACCCTCTTTGTGATTCTTGTGTTTGTTTCACTTGCTTATCTCATACTTGTTTTGTAGTTTTTTATCATACCCTAGCTATGAAAATAATGACGCTGCAGTTTGCTTTCATTCTTGTGCACTTCTCCTGAAATATGTCATACAGGAAGCATTAGACACCCCTCCTTCATCCACCTCTAATTTGTTTTCAGGAAATGATTTTCGCTTCTAAATTGTGTCATAACTTTCACTGATATCTGCAGTCTGGAAGATAATACGAAGAAAATTGATGAAAATCTTAGGGATATCATCTTTATATGTGATATATACGTTGTGCCATATTTTTGGACTCGGGAAGCAGGTTAACTTCTCCATTCAAAAACTCTAGTGATAAAAAACCGGTCATGCTTAATGTTTCTAGCATACTGGTAAACTTATCATATTTTCAAGTTTTTATTTACCCTTTTTTTGGGGGGAGGGGGAGCCTATACATCGCTGATCTCTGGAATTTCGAGTAGTGTCTACCTTGATCTGTGGGAGCCTCGTTGTTGCTACTACTTCTGAGAAAATAAAGTCATCATGAAATATTTGTTTATATGCTGATTGATGATGGATGACAAATTTTAATGGCAGTTTCTGGTGCCAAGTTTTCTATTCATGTTCAACAGATATCCAAAAAATAAGAAGGATGTAGAATCTCCATAAAACATGGGGGAATTTGAATGTTCTTCAGCATTTAATTCAACCATATGTCTAAGAAACTATATTATGGATTGTTAAATAAGTTTGCTCTGACATTATTGCAGATATATCTGACAAGATAGTGGAAAGCTTGTGCGGAAAGCGGAGGAGCCAACTGTTGTTACGTTCATTATCTGCCGGAGAGTCGTCTATGATCGAAGCTGACAATATTAATGATGAACTAGATTTAAGGATAGCCAGTGTTCTCCAAAGTACAGGGCATCATTATGAAGGTGGCTTCTGGACTGACTCTATGAAGCAGGATATGTCTGATGAAAAAAGGCACGTAGCCATTGTTACAACTGCCAGCCTTCCCTGGATGACTGGAACTGCTGTCAACCCACTCTTTCGTGCAGCCTATTTAGCCAAGTCTGCAAAGCAAAATGTGACGCTGCTGGTTCCATGGCTTTGTAGATCAGACCAGGAGCTGGTTTATCCAAACAACCTGACTTTTAGCTCACCAGAAGAGCAGGAGCTTTACATACGCAACTGGGTCGAGGAAAGGGTTGGTTTCAAGGCTGACTTTAAGATTTCATTTTACCCTGGAAAGGTAATTCAGATTTAGCTTCTATTTTACAATCCCTCCCTTTCGGATTTCGGAAGTCCACTTTCCTGCTCATTTTGTATTAATGAGTGGACATTTGGTCCTGAACGGGAGGAGTATTTCTCTAAAATATGCAAGTATGAGGTATGGGAATGACTTTTTGATTTTGGTTCTAGTTCTCAAAAGCAAGGCGAAGTATAATACCTGCTGGTGATACTTCTCAATTTATTTCATCAAAGGATGCTGACATTGCAATTCTAGAAGAACCTGAACATCTAAACTGGTATCACCATGGTAAACGCTGGACAGATAAATTTAACCATGTTGTTGGTATTGTTCACACGAATTATTTAGAGTATATCAAGAGGGAGAAGAATGGGGCACTCCAGGCCTTCCTTGTTAAACATATAAACAATTGGGTGACAAGAGCATACTGTCACAAGGTATCTTTTGACATTTAAACATTCTTTGTCATTCATTTCGTCATAATTATCTTGTTCTGTCCTTACATGATAAGTCTTAAGTGAGTAGTAAGGACTTACTGTATGTCCTGTGAGATTTTCATATCTAAAAATTTGGAAGTATTGTTTTGTCATTCTTCCTAGGTCCTTCGTCTCTCCGCTGCTACCCAAAATTTACCCAAGTCAGTAATTTGCAATGTTCATGGCGTAAATCCCAAGTTTTTGAGAATTGGGGAAAAAGTAGCTGCAGAAAGGGAGCGGGGAGAGATGGCCTTTTCAAAAGGAGCATATTTCTTGGGCAAGATGGTTTGGGCAAAGGGGTACAAGGAGTTGATAGATTTGTTAGCAAAGCACAAGAATGACCTTGATGGCTTCAAACTTGATGTGTTCGGCAATGGTGAAGATGCTCATGAAGTTCAAAATACGGCCCAAAGGCTCAATCTGAATGTCAACTTTATGAAGGGTAGAGATCATGCTGATGATTCTCTTCATGGGTAAGAATCTTACATGGAATCTTCTCTGTCTTTCTATGTATACCTGTCTCTCTCTCTTTTTCAGTTGGGGTTGGGAATGGACTCAAGAGTTTGAATCTAGATATAGAAGCATTCTTTCATGATATGTGAAACTTCTCTCGGCATACGCTAAATGTCAGAGGATTGCTTGAAAAGAGTTTGTGATTGCTCAGCCTGTTCTGAAGAGTTTTCTGTTTATCTTCTAAATAAAGTTTGATGAAATTCTTTATGCTTATTTTTGAAGTACCTACATCATTGTTTGCAGGTACAAGGTTTTCATAAATCCAAGTGTAAGCGACGTCCTCTGCACTGCCACTGCTGAGGCCCTTGCAATGGGAAAGTTTGTTGTTTGTGCTGACCACCCATCAAATGAGTTCTTCAGGGCATTTCCTAACTGTTTGACTTATAAGTCCCCTGAAGACTTTGTTGCAAAAGTAAAAGAAGCAATGGCCAATGAGCCTCAGCCTCTTACCCCTGAGGAAAGGTATAGCCTCTCATGGGAGGCTGCCACCCAGAGATTCATGGAATACTCGGAGCTCAACAAAGTTCTGAATGGTGATTCATATTCTGGAAAAAGTAATGGAACGCCCATGAGAAAATCAGTTTCAATGCCCAGCTTATCAGAGATGGTTGATGGGGGGTTAGCATTTGCCCATTACTGTCTCACTGGGAATGAGTTCCTTCGACTGTGCACTGGGGCAATACCTGGCACAAGGGACTATAATAAGGAGCATTGTAAAGATCTTCAGCTCTTGCCTCCCCAGGTGGAGAACCCCATTTACGGATGGTAAATAGATACTAAGTTTGTATATCATTATTTACAGAATGTAGTATAGATCTTAGGGAACTTGCTAGGTATAGGCCTCCGTCTAATACTTTTTTCTTTAGGTATTCATATAGCTAGGTTCACTCTTCATCTATCCTTCCATCCCACTTAATTTTTGCTTATGTAAGACACAAGCTTCTCTAATCAAGTTGTCTCAATGTTATTGATACTTAACGTACTCCCAAAATGTTCTCGTTTGAGTGCATATCAATTATCCATATTCAATGCTGGAGTCCTTATTTCTAACTTTGTCTATTGTCCACTTGCTCCCGTATTCCTCATGATCTGCTTTTGTTCTCATGCTTTTCAAATAAGGAGGTGCAAGTAACTCAGGCTTGCAACTCCTTTTCTTTATCCTTGATACCATAGAGGTGCAAAGTTCAAATAAAGGAATGATATACTTCTTTTTTAGTAATCAGAGCAGGAAATACACATCCCTCCTGTATTATTTATCAGGATGTTGTATATATTGAAGATAGGGTCTTTGTTGGGATTACTCAAGCCTATTGATGGACTTTCACAGGAATTTGCAATTACTATTTGCCAGTGATGATCAGGTATCATAAATTTAACTTATGCTTGTGACATCTTTCCATTTCATGAAATTGTTTTCCTATTGCTTGAATTTGCCACCTTTTAAGGTTTTAATGATTGAATACACTGGTCCATTACTGTAAGCTTCTTGATTTTGGATGTGATTATGCTTTTGGTTGCATGATATTTTTATCTAATTTCTGATCTCATGGGTGGGGTGGGGTGTGGGGGTGATTTGCATATATTTTAACTTATGCTGGAGGCCGGTGTCTTGAAGATATCTTGGAGTACCAAAATGGTAGGAGGCTATGCATTTGGTAATTTGTTAATCCCTGTTTCTCTTTTATCATTTTTCAGCCTCTTTATTGAATCATATTACAGTCTTCAATTTGGCTGCATAAATGAGGTCCTTCCAATCCCAAGTTCTTTAAGTTTGGTTCTCTTGTTGGCATTGCTTTTCAATTCTTCAAACTGCAGGTGAAAATATACTAGAGGTTTCTACCGTTACTTTTCAGTAGGTTGGGATGAAAATGATCATTTTCTTAACTTTGATTCTTACTCTATGATTTGGGGGTGGCCGGGGGAAGGGAAAGGAAATAGCCAGGCCTTTGTAAACATTGAGCCGCCTTCGGAGATAAGAGTGGTGAAGAGGAGTAGAGGTTAGTGACAGGGGATCTATATCCTAAGACTGAGACTTGAGATTTGAGATGTTAACCAATCTTTTACTTGGGGAATAAATAGTCATTTTACTGGGTTCTTCTCATATATATTTTCACTTCTTGAAGATTGATTTGCAACCTTTCTAGGATACTCATTTTGATCCTTTTTCTTTTATGATATTTGTGATGGTGATAATTTCTTGAAAAATATAATAGTGTTCCATTTTAATTTAGTTCTGGATATGTTATCTTCTTTTGGTATAAAGTTATGGATGTCCTTTTCATTGTTTGATGGATAGAGGTAGACTATAAACATATTTTAACACACCGATGATGACCTTATTCTCTATTGCTTAAAATTAGTTTAAAAAAATTTATTTTTTAAAAATTATTGTGGAGTGTCTTTTAGAACTGTTATTTTCCTTATCGATACAGGTCTCGTTCTCCATGGTTTAAAATCAACAGTTTTTAGTTTATTCTAAGTTATAAAATGTTTTGAACCTGTTTTCGACTGTCTATTATATGTGCTTACTTTGGGGGTAGTTTTTAAGACTATTACTGCCTATCGATATAGTTTCTGTTTTCCATTACTTAAAATCAGCAGTTTTTAATTTGTTTTAAGTTATAAACTGTTTTGAAAGTGTTCTCCCGAATGTCTATTATATCTGTTTTTAGTTTGAAAAATTATAAAAACTATTTTTTAAAAATTACTATGTGGGTGCTTTTTAAATTGTTACCGTTTATTGATATAATTAATAAATAAAATTATTATATTTATTTAAAATAATTTTTTATAAATATTTATTTTTAATTACTTAAAAAAATTATAAATAATAGACCGATATTGACTAGCATTAGTTTTTTTTTCCTTCGTGCGGTTCACGTGCCGTATCTTAAGCTTGAGTTATATATGATGAATTAATTAATGGCTTATATATAAAGGATTTGAAATGCATGTGACTTCCATTTCCTTTAGTGGGCAAAAAAAGCTACCTATTGCATTGCATATCCTTAGGGATATTTCCACCTTATTCTTTGATGGTTTATATTACCAGGTAGAGTGAGAAAGATAACAAAGAACACCATATTACTACCACATCACGTGGATAAGAGATGGATTGGACTCTTTTCTTATTTAATTAAAAGTTTTGAGTTTGAATTTTGTAAAATGCAGTAATATTTTGCGAGAAAATTTTACCGCTATAATAATTCTTAACTGAGTGTGGTATGATTTAAAGGAATTTTTTATTTCCTAATGAGCTTAAGGTTAAAATTGACATTTATTTTTGTATTACAATGCACAACTAATTTAATCGTTTTATTATCGAGTAATGATTTTTTTCATGTACATTGATACCGCAACTCTAATCATGAAAGGATCCTTTCGATCTACATCGATACCACAACTCTAATTATAAAAAGATCTGACTCTAATTTTAGAGAGTGTCTAAAGATTGTTCATAACTAGACACATGATAACTAGCTAGGGTTTAGTTTCGGAACTTACTCAATCAAGGTAGACTCCAACTGGCAACCATCTATTGAAGGACGACTGAAGTTTAATGTGAATGCTACTTGAACTCAGAAAACAATCGGAGTAAGAGGATTGGTTATTTTGGCATTCACTAAGCAGCTTTCTAACTCCTCTTCAACTTAACACGTTGAAACTCTGGGTGTATATTGTTGAAAGTCTCCGTCTTGCAAATCGCTTTAGTTACTTTGATATCTATAGAGAGTGATTGTAAAAATGTAGTAGATAGAATTTTGTTCAATGAAAAACATCTTAGTATACTTGAACATTTTTACTGTCATACTGAAGTCTTTTCTAAGATTCATAGTTCTATTTATTTTATTAGGCATTATAGAAATACAGTTATGCATGCTTTAACATAGTCCTCAACTTACCATTCTAACATTTGAATAGAATTAATTTCCTCTGTAATTTCTTCTATCGTTCAGACTCATTTAACTTAATATTAATACAATCTTTATGTTTTCCTCCTAAAATAACCCTAAATTGAGTTAATTATTTCTTTTGGCTACCATTTGAAATGGGCTCTCAAGTTCACTTTTGTTGAGGATGTGTTGAACTCGGGATATAAAATTTTATTTTTTATTTTGTTCGATCTTTTACAAATATAATTCTTATTATTTGATAACTTATTATCGTCTATAACGTCTTTTACACTATCTCTTATTACTTCTTTCTGAGAAAGAGACTGTATATATAATGTTACTGAGTATTCAAATCACTATTAACGTTTTCTACCTCATCTCTTATTACTTCTTTCTCAGAAAGAGAGTGTGTATAAAATGTTACCGAGTATTCAAATCAGTACTGGACTAAGGCATATTCCAACATTATGGCAATTACTAGATCTTCTTCATTCTCCATTAATACTTCTTCCTAGCTCTTGAGTATAAGTTTCATAACTCACAAGTACATTTTCCACTCTTCTTCTAAGGTCTCTGTGGAGGGAGCTCTTTACAACATTCCTATGATTCTTTCCATTCCATGCCCACCTTTTTTTTAAAAAAAAAAAAAATTCCAACAAAGTTTTCAAGAATATCCTTCCTTATATATTAGTATATTATTATGATACTTTTCTAATATGGCATTAACTAGTCATCATCACCATTCACCAACACTTTCCCACGGTTCTAATGAACCTAACCTACTTATTATCCTCTCACACCCTATATTATATATTATTTAATTAGATACTGCTGTGAAGTGCTCGATATCTCAACTTACGAACCCTAAACCCTAAACCAAAGAAGGGTAGTAAGCACCACTCCTAGAAATCATCCTACCCTACCCGAGACTGGTAAAAATGTTGGAAATTTCTAATTGGTTGCCAAATGTGAGGTCTAGGGTTCTCCCTAGTTCAATCCTATTTACTTTCTTTATTTCATACCACGCCCTATTCAACCTATCGATTTTTCTATTAGGAAAAGAAGAAATAGGGGGGTCATTTTTGAGAAAGCTCGGGCAAGTTATCCGAGCCGTTTTTGAAGAGGAAGATATGGTGGTTTTCCGAGGCATAGCTATGTATGGAAGGTAAAAGGGAAGACAAGGTCGGTCAAAGTAGAGTAACAACATATACCAAGCACAAAGAGAACAAAAGTTTAAATATTTATATAGTTTTACTCTAACTCAGGGTGTTAAGGTTTAAAACGTTTACGACCATATAAAAAAGATTCGAATTTTAATGTATCGAACATTTACATATACGATTAAGCGCTACACTAAAAGCTTGTTCTTTATTGTTTTAGCTTCTTTTAAACAAGTTAAAAACTATTTTTAAGAAAATTGCTTATATTGTAATATTTTTAATTTCAATAACATCGATAAGTATAAGTAGTATCATAAGCTTTTACTTTTAACTTATTTTAAGCTACAAGTTATTTTGACACAAAAAGAAAAAAATATTTTTAATAAGTTACCGGGTGTTTTTTAAAACTGTTTCGATCTATTAATACTATTAAAATAAAAAATGTTATAATGCAACTTTTTCTTAAAGCCCTTTTGTTGATAAGCTGTTAAAAAAAAAAAAAAAAGAGACAATAAAGAACAGATCAAAATATTTTCAAAATTTTTTAAAAATAACTCTTTTCAATTTATTTAAAAATAAAAAGTAAATATAATAAATAAACAGGTTATAATCAGGCTTAAGTCACCAATCCTCTAACTTTATATATTATATAATTCCTTTAAGAATCTTCTTCATATATTCCTCATCATCAACCTGCTTAACTTAAATTATAAATTAAATTAATCTGTTTTTGTCATCTCTGCTATATAAGCAGATGCTATGGGATTGCAGCCGATGGATCGAATGGTCCTTATTGAATTAATTATTATAGTTGCAGACAAGAGATTACAATAGCCATTTGCATGTCACTAATTCATGCTTGTTTACACGTGTGGATAGCCATAGCCAGCCGCCCAAGATCTTCAAATTGTTACTTTCTCAAATGAAGAAACTCTTCTTAATCTTTTCTTTTTATATATATATATATATATATATATTATATTTGCCCCTCCAAATTCAATTATATTGATCAATAAGAACTTAATTTCATGCTGTTTCTTTTTATTTTTTATATAATAAAGAAGAGTTCATCTATGCTATATGTATATATATGAATATGGTATTGGTTCTAACATCTTCAACTTAAAATATAATAGTAAAATAATCTATAAATTTATAAAATTTATATCCGCAAATCAATTCTTTATAAACTTGTTCAAAATGAATCACTATGTTTCTCATATTTTAAAGATACATTGCAAAACATTTTACTTGTATGTTGAAACTCAAATTCGTGTGCTAATCATCACGTTTTTTACAAAATTTAGGTCTGGAAAATATTTCTCTGAAATATTGCTCAAAACAATTTTGTATGTTTTTTATGTTGTATAGATATATAGCACAATGTTTCACTTGTCCGTATAAGGCCGAATTCATGTGCTAATTATCACTTTTTAAAAAAATTTAAGTCCAAAATGAAAATTTCAAAAATGATTTTATGTTTCTCCTTACGTAAAGATACATTGCACAATGTTTGACTTGCATGTTGAAGCTTGAAATTGTGTGCTAATTATCATGTTTTTATAAAATTATGTTATGAAAATAATATCGTTAAAATTGCTATAAACGATTCTTCATGTTGTATTAATACATCGGACAAATTTTTAATTTCCTGTTGAAACACGAATTCGTGTACTAAGCATCACGTTTTTAAACATTTTGGTCCAAAAATAGTTCTCCATAAAATTATTCAAAATAATTCTGTATGTTTCTCATGTTTTAAAAATAATAGCACGAAGTTTCAATTGTCTTTTGAAGGCCGAATATGTGAGTAAATCATTATGTTTTTTAAAAAATTTATGTCCGCAAAACAATTCTCTATCAAATAGCTCAAAATGATTTACTATGTTTCTAATGTTTTAAAGATACATCGACAAAACGTTTCACTTGCCTGTTGAAGCCCGAATTCGTGTGTTAATATTCACGTTTTTTACAAAATTTAGGTCTAGAAAATTTTCTCTGTAAAATTTCTCAGAACAATTCTTTATGTTTTTTATGCTGTGTACATATATGGCACAATGTTTTAGTTTTCTGTAGAAGGCTGAATTCGTGTGCTAATTATCACTATTTTTAAATATTTAGGTCTGAAAATTTTTTTAGAAAATTGCTCAAAATGATTCAATATTTTTCTTATTACGTAAATATATGTTGAACAAGATTTGATTTGCCCCGTTGAAACCCGAATTCGTGTGATAATTATCATGTTTTTCAAAATTATGGTTCAAAAATAGTTATCGTTAAAATTGCTAAAAATGATTCTGTATGTTCTTCATGTTGTATAGATACATTGGACAAAGTTTCAATTTTCGGTTAAACCCCGTATTCGTGTACTAATCATCACTTTTTTTTTAAAAATTTTGGTCAAAAAAATAGTTCTCCATAAAATTGTTCAAAATAATTCTGTATATTTCTTGTTTTTAAAAATAATCCTACAAAGTTTCAATTGTCATTTGAAGGCTGAATATGTGAGTAAATCATTACGTTTTTTAAGAAATTTATGTCCGTAAAAATATTCTCTATAAAATTGCTCAAAATAATTTACTATGTTTCTAATGTTTTAAAGATATATCGCAAAACGTTTCACTTGCCTGTTGAAGCCCAAATTCGTGTGTTAATCATTATGTTTTTAAAAAAATTTAGGTCCGGAAAATATTTCTCCGTAAAATTTTCAGAACAATTCTGTATGTTTTTTATGACACAATGTTTCACTTATTCGTAAAAGGCCGAATTCGTGAGCTAATCATCACTTTTTAAAAAAAATTTTCGTCTGAAAAATTTTTTCATAAAATTTTTAAAAACGATTAAATATATTTCTCATTGCGTGAAGATAGATTGCACAAGGTTTGACTTGCCCATTGAAACCCGAAATCGTGTGATAATTATCATGTTTTTACAAAATTATGGTCCGAAAATAGTTATCATTAAGATTGCTAAAAACGATTCTTTATGTTCTTCAGGTTGTATAGATACATCGGACGAAGTTTCAATTTCCCGTTAAAGCCGAATTCGTGTAATAATCATCATATTTTTTTTAAAAATTTTGGTCCAAAAAATAGTTCTCTATAAAATTACTCAAAATAACTTCATGTTTCTCGTATTTTAAAAATAATCCTACAAAGTTTCAATTGTCCTCTGAAGGCCGAATATGTGAGTAAATCATTACATTTTTTAAAAATTTACGTCTGCAAAACAATTTTCTATAAAATTGCTCAAACTGATTTACTATGTTTCTCAAGTTTTAAAGATACATCGCAAAACGTTTCACTTGCCTGTTGAAGCCCGAATTCATGAGCTAATTATCACATTTTTTACAAAATTCAGGTCTGGAAAATTTTCTCCGTAAAATTGCTCAGAACAATTCTTTATGTTTTTTTATGTTGTATAGATATACGACACAATGTTTTACTTTTCTGTACGAAGGCCGAATCCGTGTGCTAATTATCACTATTTTTAAATATTTAGGTCCGAAAAAATATTTTCAAAAAATTGCTCAAAACGATTCAATATGTTTCTCATTACGTAAATATACATTGCACAAGGTTTGACTTGCCCGTTGAAACCCGAATTCATGTGCTAATTATCATGTTTTTCAAAATTATGGTCTGAAAATAGTTATCGTTAAAATTTTTAAAAACGATTCTGTATATTTTTCATGTTGTATAGATACTCGGACAAAGTTTCAACTTCCTGTTAAAGCCCGAATTCGTGTGCTAATCATCACGTTCTTTAAAAAATTTTGGTCCAAAAAATAGTTCTCCACTAAATTGCTCAAAATAATTCTGTATGTTTTCGTGTTTTAAAAATAATCCTACAAAGTTTCAATTGTCCTTTGAAGGCTGAATGTGTGAGTGAATCATTACGTTTTTAAAGAAATTTATGTTCGTAAAACAATTCTCTATAAAATTGCTCAAAATGATTTACTATATTTCTAATGTTTTAAAGATATATCGCAAAACGTTCACTTGTCTGTTGAAACCAGAATTCGTATGTTAATCATCACATTTTTTACAAAATTTAGGTTGGGAAAATATTTTTTCGTAAAATTTCTCAGAACAATTCTGTATGTCTTTATATGTTGTAAAGATTTATGGCACAATATATCACTTGTCCGTAGAATGACGAATTTGTGTGCTAATTATCACTTTTTAAAAAAATTTTGGTCCAAAAATTTTTTTCATAAAATCTCTCAAAACGATTAAATATATTTCTCATTGCATAAATATACATTGCCCAAGGTTTGACTTTCCTGTTGAAGCCCGAAATCGTGTGATAATTATCATGTTTTTACAAAATTATGGTTCGAAAATAGTCAGCATTAAGATTGCTAAAAACGATTCTTTGTGTTCTTTAGGTTGTACATATACATTGGACAAAGTTTTAATTTCCCGTTAAAGTCCGAATTCATGTACTAATCATCACGTTTTTTTAAAATTTTGGTCCAAAAAATAGTTCTCCATACAATTACTCAAAATAATTCTTTATGTTTTTCATGTTTTAAAAATAATCCTACAAAGCTTCAATTGTCCTTTGAAGGCTGAATATGTGAGTAAATCATTATGTTTTTTAAAAATTTATGTCCGCAAAATAATTCTCTATAAAATTGCTCAAAATGATTTACTATGTTTCTCATGTTTTAAAGATACATCGCAAAAGGTTTCACTTGCCAGTTGAAGCCCGAATTCGTGTGCTAATTATCACGTTTTTTACAAAATTTAGGTCCTGAAATTTTTTTCCATAAAATTACTCAGAACAATTCTATATGTTTTTTTATGTTGTATAGATATATGGCACAATATTTTACCTTCCTGTACGAAGGCCGAATCCGTATGCTAATTATCACTATTTTTAAATATTTAGGTTCGAAATTTTTTTTTTCATAAAATTGCACAAAACGATTCAATATGTTTCTCATTACGTAAATATACATTGCACAAGGTTTGACTTGCCTGTTGAAGCCCGAATTCGTGTGCTATAATGATCATGTTTTTCAAAATTATGGTCTGAAAATAGTTATCGTTAAAATTGCTGAAAATGATTTTGTATGTTCTTCATGTTGTATAGATATTCAGACAAAGTTTCAAGTTCCGTTAAAGCCCGAATTTGTGTGCTAATCATCACGTTATTTAAAAAATTTTGGTCCAAAAAATAGTTCTCAATAAAATTGTTCAAAATAATTCTATATGTTTCTCGTGTTTTAAAAATAATCCTAAAAAGATTCAAGTGTCTTTTGAAGGCCAAATATGTGTGTGAATCATTACATTTTTTAATAAATTTTTATCCGCAAAACAATTATCTATAAAATTGCTCAAAATGAGTCACTATGTTTCTCGTGTTTTAAAGATATCGTAAAACGTTTCACTTGCCTGTTGAAGCCCGAATTTGTGTGCTAATCGTCACGTTCCTTTACAAAATTTAGGTCCGGAAATTTTTCTCTATAAAATTGCTCAGAACAATTCTTTATGCTTTTCACGTTTAGCTTCGAAAATTTTCTATAGAAGGCCGAATCCGTGTGCTAATTATCACTATTTTTAAATATTTAGGCCCGAATTTTTTTTTCATAAAATTGCTCAAAACGATTTAACATTTTTTTCTCATTACATAAATATACATTGCACAAGGTTTAACTTGCCCGTTGAAGCCCGAATTCGTTTGCTATGTATCATATTTTTACAAAATTATGGTCCGAAAAAAGTTATCATTAAAATTGCTATAAACGATTCTTCGTGTTCTTCATGTTGTATAAATGCATTGGACAAAGTTTAAATTTTCCATTAAAAGCCTGAATTCGTGTACTTAATCATCACGTTTTTTTTAAAAAATTTTGGTCCAAAAAATAGTTCTCTATAAAATTACTCAAAATAATTCTTTATGTTTCTTGTGTTTTAAAAATAATCCTACAATGTTTCAATTGTCCTCAGAAGGTCGAATATGTAAGTAAATTATTACATTTTTTTAAAAATTTATGTCCGCAAAACAATTATCTATAAAATTGCTCAAAATAATTTACTATGTTTCTCATGTTTTAAAGATACATCACAAAACGTTTCACTTGCATATTGAAGCCCGAATTCGTGTGCTAATCATCACGTTTTTTACAAAATTTAGGTCAAAAAATTTTTCTCCGTAAAATTGCTCAAAACAATTTTTTATGTTTTTTATGTTGTATAGATATACGGCACAATATTTTATATTTTTGTACGAAGTTCGTGTGCTAATTATCACAATTTTTAAATATTTAGGTCTGAAATTTTTTTTTCATAAAATCGCACAAAGTGATTCAATATGTTTCTCAATACGTAAATATACATTACACAAGGTTTGACTTGCCCATTGAAGCCCGAATTTGTGTGCTAATTATCATGTTTTTCAAAATTATGGTTTGAAAATACTTATCGTTAAAATTTCAAAAAACGATTCTGTATGTTCTTCATGTTGTTTAGATATTCGAACAAAGTTTCAATTTCCTATTAAAGCTCGAATTCGTGTACTAATCATCACGTTTTTTAAAAGATTTTGGTCAAAAATATAGTTTTTCATAAAATTGTTTGAAATAATTCTATATGTTTCTCGTGTTTTAAAAATAATCCTACAAAATTTCAATGGTGTTTTGAAGGCCGAATATATGAGTGAATCATTACGTTTTATATTAAATTTTTATCTGCAAAGCAATTATCCATAAAATTGCTTAAAATGATTCACTATGTTTCTCATATTTTAAAGATACATTGCACAACGTTTCACTTGTCTTTTGAAGCCCAAATTCGTGTGTTAATTACGATGTTTTTAAAAAAAAAATTAGATCCGGAAATATTTCTCTGTAAAATTGCTTAGAACAATTCTTTATATTTTTCATGTTGTATAGATATATAGCACAATGTTTTACTTGTCTGTAGAAGGCCGAATCCTTGTGCTAATTATCACTATTTTTAAATATTTAGGTTCGAAAAATTTTTTTCATAAAATTTCTCAAAACGATTCAATATTTTTCTCATTATGTAAATATACCCTGCACAAGGTTTGACTTTTCCGTTGAAGCCCGAAATCGTGTGATAATTATTATGTTCTTACAAAATTATGGTCCGAAAATTGTTATTTTCAAGATTGCTAAAAAAGATTCTTCATGTTCTTCATATTGTAAAGATATATCGAACAAATTTTCAATTTCCCAATAAATCCCGAATTCGTGTACTAATCATCACGTTTTTTTAAAACTTTTGGTCCATAAAATAGTTCTCTATAAAATTGCTCAAAATAATTCTGTATGTTTCTCATGTTTTAAAAATTATAGCACAAAGTTTCCATTATCCTTTGAAGGACGAACATGTGAGTTAATCAGTACTTTTTTTAAGGAATTTATGTCCGTAAAAAAATTCTCGATAAAATTGCTCAAAAAGATTTACTATGTTTCTCATGTTTTAAAGATACATCACAAAAGGTTTCACTTGCCTGTGGAAGCCCGAATTCGTGTGCTAATAATCACGCTTTTTTACAAAATTTAGGTCCAGAAATTTTACTCCATAAAATTGCTCAGAACAATACCTTATGTTTTTCATGTTGTATAGATATATGACACAATGTTTTACTCATCTGTAGAAGGCCGAATCCTTTTGCTAATTATCACTATTTTTAAATATTTAGGTACAAAATTTTTTTTCATCAAATTGCTCAAAACAATTCAATATTTTTCTCATTACGTAAATATATGTTGCAAACGGTTTGACTTGCCCTTTGAAGCCCGAAATTGTGTGATAGTTATCATGTTTTTACAAAATTATGGTCCGGAAATAGTTATCATTAAGATTGCTAAAAATAATTCTTCATGTTCTTCACGCTGTAAAGATATATCGGACAAAGTTTCAATTTCCTGTTAAAGCCCGAATTCGTGTACTAATCATCACGTTTTTTTAAAAATTTTGGTCCAAAGAATAGTTTCTCCATAAAATTATTGAAAATAATTCTTTATGTTTCTCGTGTTTTAAAAATAATCATACAAAGTTTCAATTGTCCTCTTAAGGCCGAATATGTGAGTAAATCATTACATATTTTAAAAATTTACGTCCGCAATATAATTCTCTATAAAATTGCTCAAAATGATTTACTATGTTTATCATGTTTTATAGATACATCGCAAAACGTTTCACTTGCATGTTGAATCCCGAATTCGTGTTCTAATCATCATATTTTTTGAAAAATTCAGGTTCAGAAAATATTCTTCCGTAAAATTGCTCAGAATAATTCTTTATGTTTTTTATTTTGTATAAATACACGACATAATGTTTTACTTTTCTGTAGAAGGCAGAATTCATATGCTAATTATCACAATTTTTAAATATTTAGGTTAAAAAAAAATTTCATAAAATTGCTCAAAAAGATTCAATATTTTTCTCATTACCAAAATATAAGTCGCACAAGGTTTGACTTATCCGTTGAAGCCCGAAATTGTGTGATAATTATCATGTTTTTACCAAATTATGGTCCAAAAATAGTTATCGATAAGATTGCTAAAAACGATTCTTCATGTTCTTCACGTTGTAAAGATATATCGGACAATGTTTCAATTTCCTGTTAAAGCCCGAATTTTTATACTAATCATCATGTTTTTTTAAAAATTTTGGTCCAAAAAATAGTTCATCATAAAATTACTCAAAATAATTCTTTATGTTTCTCGTGTTTTAAAAATAATCCTACAAAGTTTCAATTGTCCTCTGAAGGCCGAATATGTGAGTAAATCATTACGTTTTTGTAAAAATTTATGTCCGCAAAACAATTCTCTATAAAATTGCTCAAAATGATTATTATGTTTCTCATGTTTTAATGATACGTCGCGAAACGTTTCACTTGCCTGTTGAAGCTCGAATTATGTGCTAATCACCATGCTTTTTTACAAAATTTGGGTCCAGAAAATTTTCTCCGTAAAATTGCTCAGAACAATTTTTTATGTTTTTTATGTTGTATAGATATACAACACAATGTTTTACTTTTCTGTACGAAGGCCGAATTCGTGTGCTAATTATCACAATTTTTCAGTATTTAGGTCCGAAATTTTTTTTCATAAAATCGCATAAAATGATTCAATATGTTTCTCATTACATAAATATACATTGCACAAGGTTTGACTTGCCCGTTGAAGTCCAAATTCGTGTGCTAATTATCATGTTTTTCAAAATTATGGTCTGAAAATAGTTATCTTTAAAATTGCTAAAAGCGATTCTGTATGTTCTTCATGTTGTATAGATATTCGAAAAAAGTTTCAATTTCTTGTAAAAGCCTGAATTCGTGTGATAATCATCACGTTTTTTAAAAGATTCTGGTAAAAAATATAGTTTTCCATAAAATTGTTCGAAATAATTCTATATGTTTCTCATGTTTTAAAAATAATCCTACAAAGTTTCAATTGTGTTTCGAAGGCCGAATATGTGAGTGAATCATTACGTTTTATAGTAAATTTTTATCCGCAAAGCAATTATCTATAAAATTGCTTAAAATGATTCACTATGTTTCCCATGTTTTAAAGATACATTGCACAGCGTTTCACTTGCCTTTTGAAGCCCGAACTCGTGTGCTAATCATCATGTTTTTTACAAAATTTAGGTCCGGAAATATTTTTTCGTACAATTGCTCAGAACAATTCAATATGTTTTTCATGTTGTATAGATATGTGGCAAAATATTTTATTTGTCTGTAGAAGGCCGAATTCGTGTGCTAATTATCACTATTTTTAAATATTTAAGTCCGAAAATTTTGTTTCATAAAATTTCTCAAAACGATTAAATATTGTTCTCATTACGTAAACATACGTTGCACAAGGTTTGACTTGCCTGTTGAAGCCTAAAATCGTGTGATAATTAGCATATTTTTGTAAAATTATGGTCCGAAAATAGTTTTCGTTAAGATCGCTAAAACGATTCTTCATGTTCTTCACGTTGTAAAGATATATCGGACAAAGTTTTAATTTCCTGTTAAAGCCCATATTTGTGTACTAATCATCACGTTTTTTAAAAATTTTGGTCCAAAAAATAGTTCAACTTAAAATTACTTAAAATAATTCTTTATGTTTCTCGTGTTTTAAAAATAATCCTACAAAGTTTCAATTGTCCTCTGAAGGCCGAATATGTGAGCAAATCATTATGTTTTTGTAAAAATTTATGTCCGCAAAACAATTCTATAAAATTGCTCAAAATGATTTACTATTTTTCTCATGTGTTAAAGATACATCGCAAGGAGTTTTACTTGCATGTTAAAGCCCGAATTCGTGTGCATTTCATCACATTTTTTACGAAATTTAGGTTTGGAAATTTTTCTCTGTAAAATTGCTCAAAATAATTCTTTATGTTTTTTATGTTGTATAATTATACGGCACAATGTTTTACTTTTCTGTAGAAGGCCGAATTCGTGTGCTAATTATCACAATTTTTAAATATTTAAGTCCGAAAAAAAATTTCATAAAATCTCATAAAACAATTCAATATTTTTCTCAATACGAAAATATACGTTGCACAAGGTCTGACTTGCCCTTGGAAGCCCGAAATCGTGTGATAATTATCATGTTTTTACAAAATTAGGGTTTGAGAATAGTTATCGTTAAGATTGCTAAAAACGGTTCTTCACGTTTTTCATATTGTATAGATACATAGGGCAAAGTTTCAATTTTCCGTTAAAGCCCGAATTCATGTACTAATCATCACGCTTTTTAAAAATTTTGGTCCAAAAAATAGTTCGCCATAAAATCACAATAATTCTTTATGTTTCTCGTGTTTTAAAAATTAATCCTACAAAGTTTCAATTGTCCGCTGAAGGCCGAATATGTGAGTAAATCTTTACATTGTTTTTTAAATTTATATCTGCTAAACAATTCTCTATAAAATTGCTCAAAATGATTTACTATGTTTCTTATGTTTTAAAGATACATTGCAAAAGGTTTCAATTGCATGTTGAAGCCCGAATTCGTGTGCTAATCATCACATTTTTTACAAAATTTAGATTCCGAAAATTTTCTCCGTAAAATTGCTCAGAATAATTTTTTATGTTTTTATGTTTTATAAATATACGGCACAATGTTTTACCTTTCTGTACGAAGGCCGAATTAGTGTGCTAATTATCACAATTTTTTAAATATTTAGGTAAGAAATTTTTTTTAATAAAATTGCTCAAAATGATTTAATATGCTTCTCATTACGTAAATATACATTGCACAAGGTTTGACTTGCCCGTTGAAGCCCGAATTCGCGTGCTAATTATCATGTTTTTCAAAATTATGGTTTGAAAATAGTTATCATTAAAATTTCTAAAACCGATTCTGTATGTTCTTCATGTGGTATAGATATTCGAACAAAGTTTCAATTTCATGTTAAAGCCGAATTCGTGTGCAAATCATCACGTTTTTTAAAAGATTTTGGTCAAAAATATAGTTTTCCATAAAATTGTTCGAAATAATTCTATATGTTTCTCGTGTCTTAAAAATAATCCTACAAAGTTTCAATTGTGTTTTGAAGGCCGAATATGTGAGTGAATCATTATGTTTTATAGTAAATTTTTATTAGCAAAGCAATTATCTATAAAATTGCTTAAAATGATTAACTATGATTCTCATGTTTTAAAGATATATTGCACAACGATTCACTTGTCTTTTGAAGCCCAAATTTTGTGCATATCATTACGTTTTTTAAAAAATTTAAGTCTGAAAATATTTCTCCGTAAAATTGCTTAAAACAATTCTTTATGTTTTTCATGTTGTATAGATATATAGTACAATGTTTTACTTGTCTGCAGAAGGCCGAATCCTTGTGCTAATTAACACTATTTTAAAAATTTTTTCATAAAATTTCTCAAAACGATTCAATATTTTTCTTATTACGTAAATATACGCTGCACAAGGTTTGCCTTGCCAGTTGAAGCCCGAAATCGTGTGCTAATTATCATGTTTTTACCAAATTATGATCCGGAAATAGTTATCATTAAAATTGGTATAAACGATTTTTCATGTTGTATATATTCATCGGAAAAAGTTTCAATTTCTTCTTAAAGCCCGAATTCGTGTACTAATCATCACGTTGTTTTTAAAATTTTGGTCCATAAAATAGTCCTGCATAAAATTGCTCAAAATAATTCTGTATGTTTCTCATCTTTTAAAAATAATAGCACAAAGTTTCAATTATCCTTTGAAGGCCGAATATGTGAGTTAATCAGTACTTTTTTTAAGAAATTTATGTCCATAAAATAATTCTCTATAAAATTGCACAAAATAATTTAATATGTTTCTCATGTTTTAAAGCTACATCGCAAAACGTTTCACTTGCCTGTTGAAGCAAGAATTCGTGTGCTAATCATTACGTTTTTTTTACAAAATTTAGGACCAGAAATTTTTCTCCGTAAAATTGCTCAGAATAATTTTGTATGTTTTTTATGTTGTATGATATACGGCACAATGTTTTACTTTTCTATACAAAGGCCGAATTCGTGTACTAATTATCACAATTTTTAAATATTTAGGTCCGAAAATTTGTTTCCATAAAATTGCACAAAATGATTTAATATGTTTCTCATTACCTAAATATACATTGCACAAGGTTTGACTTGCCCGTTGAAGCCCGAATTCGCGTGCTAATTATCATGTTTTTCAAAATTATGGTTTTAAAATAGTTATCATTAAAATTTCTAAAACCGATTCTGTATGTTCTTCATGTGGTATAGATATTCGAACAAAGTTTCAATTTCATGTTAAAGCCGAATTCGTGTGCAAATCATCACGTTTTTTAAAAGATTTTGGTCAAAAATATAGTTTTCCATAAAATTGTTCGAAATAATTATATATGTTTCTCGTGTTTTAAAAATAATCATACAAAGTTTTGATTGTGTTTTGAAGGCCGAATATGTGAGTGAATCATTACGTTTTATATTAAATTTTAATCCTCAAATCTCTAAAATTGCTTAAATTAATTCATTATGTTTCTCATGCTTCAAAGATATATTGCACAATGTTTCACTTATCTTTTGAAGCTCGAATTCGTGTGCTAATCATCCCGTTTTTTACAAAATTTAGGTCCGAAAATATTTCTCCGTATAATGGCTTAGATGAGCGTGTTATGTTTTTCATGTTGTATAGATATATGGCACAATGTTTTACTTGTCTATAGACAAATCCGTGTGCTAATTATCACTATTTTTAAATATTTAGGTTCGAAAAAATTTTTCACAAAATTGCTCAAAACGATTCAATATTTTTCTCATTACATAAATATACGTTGCACAAGGTTTGACTTGCCCGTTGAAGCCCGAAAATTGTGTGGTAATTATCATGTTTTTACTAAATTATGGTTCAAAAATAGTTACCGTTAAGATTGCTAAATACTATTCTTCATGTTCTTCATGTTGTAAAGATATATCGGATAAAGTTTCAATTTCATGTTAAAAGCCGAATTCGTGTACTAATCATCACGTTTTTAAAAATTTTTGTCCAAAAAATAGTTCTCCATAAAATTACTAAAAAAAATTCTTTATGTTTCTCTTTTTTTAAAAATAATCATACGAAGTTTGAATTGTACTCTGAAGGCCGAATATGTGAGTAAATCATTACATTTTTTAAAAATTTATGTCTGCAAAACAACTCTCTATAAAATTGCTCAAAATGATTTACTATGTTTATCATGTTTTAAAGATACATCGCAAAACGTTTCACTTGAATGTTGAAGCCCGAATTCGTGTGCTAATCATCACATTTTTTACAAAATTTAGGTCCGAAAAATGTTTCTCCATAAAATTGCTCAGAATAATTCTTTATGTTTTTTATGTTGTATAAATATACGGCACAATGTTTTACTTTTTTATGAAAGGCCGAATTTATGTGCAAATTATAACAATTTTTAAATATTTAGGTCCATAAAAAATTTCATAAAATTGCTCAAAAAGATTCAATAATTTTTTCATTACGAAAATATTCGTTGCACAAGGTTTGACTTGTTTGTTGAAGAACGAAATCGTGCGATAATTATAATTTTTTTACAAAATTATGGTCTGAAAATAGTTATCGTTAAGATTGCTAAAAACGATTTTTCATGTTCTTCATGTTGTATAGATACATCGGACAAAGTTTAAATTTCCCGTTAAAACTCGAATTCGCATATTAATCATCACGTTTTTTTTAAAACTTTTGGTCCAAAAAATAGTTCTCTATAAAATTACTCAAAATAATTCTTTATGTTTCTCGTGTTTTAAAAATAATCCTACAAAGTTTCAGATGTCCTCTGAAGGCCGAATATGTGAGTAAATCATTATGTTTTTGTAAAAAATTATGCCCGCAAAACAATTCTATATAAAATTGCTGAAAATGATTTACTATGTTTCTCATGTTTTAAAGATACATTGCAAAACATTTCACTTGCATGTTAAAGCCCGAACTCGTATGCTAATCATCACGTTTTTTACAAAATCTGGGTCCATAAATTTTTTGCTGTAAAATTACTCAGAATAATTCATTATGTTTTTTATATTGTATAAATATACGGCACAATGTTTTATTTTTCTATAGAAGGCCGAATTCGTGTGCTAATTATCACAATTTTTAAATATTTAGGTCCAAAAAAATTTCATAAAATTGCTCAAAAAGATTCAATATTTTTCTCTTTACGAAAATATACATTACACAGGTTTGACTTGTTTGTTGAAGCCTGAAATCGTGTGATAATTATCTTTTTTTTTACAAAATTATGGTCTGAAAATAGTTATCGTTAAGATTGCTATAAACGATTCTTCATGTTTTTCATGATGTATAGCTATATCGGAAAAAGTTTCAATTTCACGTTAAAGTCTGAATTGTGTACTAATCATCACGTTTTTTTAAAAAAAATTTGGTCCAAAAAATAGTTCTGCATAGAATTACTCAAAATAATTCTTTATGTTTCAAGTGTTTTAAAAATAATCCTACAAAGTTTCAATTATCCTCTGAAGGCCGATTATGTGAGAAAATTATTAAGCTTTTTTAAAAATTTAGAATTCGTTAAAATTGCTAAAAACGATTCTATATTCTTCATGTTGTATAGATATTCGAATAAAGTTTCAATTTTCTGTTAAAACCCGAATTCGTGTGCTAATCATCACGTTTTTTAAGAGATTTTGGTCCAAAAAATAATTTTCCATAAAATTGTTCAAAATAATTCTATATGTTTCTCGTGTTTTAAAAATATCCCTACAAAGTTTCAATTGTGTTTTGAAGGCCGAATATGTGAGTGAATCATTACGTTTTATAGTAAATTTTTATCCGCAAAGCAATTATCTATAAAATTGCTTAAAATGATTCACTATGTTTCGTATGTTTTAATATATATTGCACAATGTTTCACTTGTCTTTTGAAGCCCGAAATCGTGTGCTAATCATCACGTTTTTTATAAAATTTAGGTCCGAAAATATTTCTCGGTTTAATTCCTCAGAACAATTCTTTATGTTTTTCATGTTGTATAGATATATAGCACAATGTTTTACTTGTATGTAAAATGCCAAATCAGTGTGCAAATTATCACTATTTTTAAATATTTAGGTTCAAAAAAATTTTTCATACAATTACTCAAAACTATTCATATTTTTCTCATTACATAAATATACGTTGCACAAGGTTTGACTTATCCGTTATAGCCTGAAATCGTGTGATAATTATCATATTTTTACAAAATTATGGTTCGAAAATAGTTATCATTAAGATTGCTAAAAACGATTCTTCATGTTGTAAAGATATATCGGACAAAGTTTCAATTGCCAGTTAAAGCCCGAATTCGTGTACTAATCATCATGTATTTTTTTTTTATAAATTTTGGTCCAAAAAATAGTTCTCCATAAAATTATTAAAAATAATTCTTTATGTTTCTCGTGTTTTAAAAATAATCATACAAAGTTTCAATTGTCCTCTTAAAGCCGAATATGTGAGTAAATCATTACATTTTTTAAAAATTTACGTTCGCAAAATAATTCTCTATAAAATTGCTCAAAATGATTTACTATGTTTCTCATGTTTTAAGGATACATCGCAAAATATTTCACTTGCTTGTTGAAGCCCGAATTCGTATGCTAATTATCACGTTTTTTACAAAATTTAGGTCCGGAAATTTTCTCCGAAAAATTACTTAGAACAATTGTTTATGTTTTTTATGTTGTATAGATATATGGCACAATGTTCTACCTTTCTGTACGAAGGCCGAATCCGTGTGCTAATTATCACTATTTTTAAATATTTAGGTCCAAAAAATTTTTTTCATAAAATTGCTCAAAACGATTCAATATTTTTTTTATTACGTAAATATACGTTGCACAAGGTTTGACTTGCCCGTTGAAGCCTGAAATTATGTGATAATTATCATGTTTCTACAAAATTATGGTACGAAAATTGTTATCAGTAAGATTGCTAAAAGGATTTTTCATGTTCTTTAGGTTGTATAGTTACATCGGGCAAAGTTTCAATTTCCCGTTAAAGCCTGAATTCATGTACTAATCATCACGTTTTTTAAAAATTTTGGTCCAAAAAATAGTTCTCCGTAAAATTACTCAAAATAATTCTTTATGTTTCTCGTGTTTTAAAAATAATACTACAATGTTTCAATTGTCATCTGAAGGCCGAATATGTAAGTAAATTATTACCTGTTTTTTAAAATTTATGTCCACAAAACAATTCTCTATAAAATTGCTCAAAATGATTTACTATGTTTCTCATGTTTTAAAGATACATCACAAAATGTTTCACTTGCATGTTGAAGCCCGAATTCTGTGCTAATCATCACGTTTTTTACAAAATTTAGTTCTGGAAATTTTTCTTCGTAAAATTGCTCAAAACAATTTTTTATGTTTTTTATGTTGTATAGATATACGGCACAATATTTTACTTTTTCACATACGAAGGCCGAATTCGTGTGCTAATTATCACAATTTTTAAATATTTAGGTCTGAAATTTTTTTTCATAAAATCGCACAAAGTGATTAAATATGTTTCTCAATACGTAAATATACATTGCACAAGGTTTGACTTGCCCGTTGAAGCCCGAATTCGTGTTATAATTATCATGTTTTTCAAAGTTATGGTTTGAAAATACTTATCGTTAAAGTTTCTAAAAACGATTCTGTATATTCTTCATGTTGTATAGATATTCGAACAAAGTTTCAATTTCCTATTAAAGCCCGAATTCGTGTACTAATCATCACGTTTTTTAAAAGACTTTGGTCAAAAATATAGTTTTCCATAAAATTGTTCGAAATAATTCTATATGATTCTCGTGTCTTAAAAATAATCATACAAAGTTTCAATAGTGTTTTGAAGGCCGAATATGTGGGTGAATCATTACGTTTTATAGTAAATTTTTATCCGCAAAGCAATTATATATAAAATTGCTTACAATTATTCACTATGTTTCTCATGTTTTAAAGATACATTGCACAACGTTTCACTTGTCTTTTGAAGCCTGAATTCGTGTGTTAATTATGACGTTTTTAAAAAAAAAAAATTTAGGTCCGAAAATATTTCTCCGTAAAATTGCTTAGAACAATTATTTATGTTTTTCATGTTGTATAGATATATAGTACAATGTTTTACTTGTCTGTAGAAGGCCGAATCCTTGTGCTAATTATCACTATTTTTAAATATTTAGGTTCGAAAAATTTTTTTCATAAAATTTCTCAAAACGATTCAATATTTTTCTCATTATGTAAATATACGCTGCACAAGGTTTGACTTTCCCGTTGAAGCCCGAAATCGTGTAATAATTATTATGTCTTTACAAAATTATGGTCCGAAAATTGTTATTTTTGAGATTGCTAAAAAAGATTCTTCATGTTCTTCACGTTGTAAAGATATATCGGACAAAGTTTCAATTTTCCGTTAAAGCCCGAATTCGTGTACTAATCATCACGTTTTTTTTTAAAATTTTGGTCCAAAAAATAGTTCTCCATAAAATTATTCAAAATAATTCTTTATGTTTCTTGTGTTTTAAAAATAATCATACAAAGTTTCAATTGTCCTCTTAAAGCCGAATATGTGAGTAAATCATTACATTTTTAAAAGTTTACGTCCGCAAAATAATTCTCTATAAAATTGCTCAAAATGATTTACTACGTTTCTCAAGTTTTAAAGATACATCACAAAACGTTTCACTTGCCTGTGGAAGCCCGAATTCTTGTGCTAATAATCACGTTTTTTTACACAATTTAGGTCCAGAAATTTTACTCCATAAAATTGCTCAGAACAATTCCTTATGTATTTCATGTTGTATAGATATATGGCACAATGTTTTACTCATCTGTAGAAGGCCGAATCTTTTTGCTAATTATCACTATTTTTAAATGTTTATGTACGAAATATTTTTTCATCAAATTGCTCAAAAAGATTCAATATTTTTCTCATTACGTAAATATATGTTGCACACGGTTTGACTTGCCCTTTGAAGCTTGAAATCATGTGATAATTATCATGTTTTTAGAAAATTATGGTCCGGAAATAGTTATCATTAAGATTGCTAAAAACGATTCTTCATGTTCTTCACGTTGTAAAGATATATCGGACAAAGTTTCAATTTCCCATTAAAGCCCGAATTCGTGTACTAATCATCACGTTTTTTTTAAAATTTTGGTCCAAAAAATAGTTCTCCATAAAATTATTCAAAATAATTCTTTATGTTTCTCGTGTTTTAAAAATAATCATACAAAGTTTCAATTGTCCTCTTAAAGCCGAATATGTGAGTAAATCATTACATTTTTTAAAAATTTATGTCTGCAAAATAATTCTCTATAAAATTGCTCAAAATGATTTACTATGTTTCTCATGTTTTAAAGATACATCGCAAAACGTTTCACTTGCATGTTGAAGCCCGAATTCGTGTGCTAATCATCATATTTTTTGAAAAATTTAGGTTCGGAAAATATTCTTCCATAAAATTGCTCAGAATAATTCTTTATGTTTTTTATGTTGTATAAATACACGGCACAATATTTTACTTTTCTGTAGAAGGAAGAATTCATATGCTAATTATCACAAATTTTAAATATTTAGGTTAAAAAAAAATTTCATAAAATTGCTCAAAAAGATTCAATATTTTTCTCATTACCAAAATATAAGTTGCACAAGGTTTGACTTGTCCGTTGAAGTCCGAAATTTTGTGATGATTATCATGTTTTTACGAAATTATGGTCAAAAAATAGTTATCGTTAAGATTGCTAAAAACGATTTTTCGTGTTCTTCATGTTGTAAAGATATATTGAACAAAGTTTCAGTTTCCCGTTAAAGCCCGAATTTGTATACTAATCATCACGTTTTTTTAAAAAGTTTGGTCCAAAAAATAGTTCTCCATAAAATTACTCAAAAATAATTCTTTATGTTTCTCGTGTTTTAAAAATAATCCTACAAAGTTTCATATGTGCTCTGAACGCCGAATATGTGAGTAAATCATTACGTTTTTGTAAAAATTTATGTCCGCAAAACAATTCTCTATAAAATTGCTCAAAATGATTTACTATGTTTCTCATGTTTTAAAGATGCATCACAAAACGTTTCACTTGCCTGTTGAAGGCCGAATTCATGTGTTAACCATCATGTTTTTTTAAAAATTTAGGTCCGGAAAATGTTTCTCCGTAAAATTGTCCAGAATAATTCTTTATGTTTTTTATGTTGTATAAATACACGACACAATGTTTTACTTTTCTATAGAAGGCGAATTCATGTGCTAATTATAATAATTTTTAAATATTTAGGTTAAAAAAAAATTTCATAAAATTGCTAAAAAAGATTCAATATTTTTCTCATTACGAAAATATACGTTGCACAAGGCATGATTTGTCCGTTGAAGCCCGAAATCGTGTGATAATTATCATGTTTTTGCAAAATTATGGTCTGAAAATAGTTATCGTTAAGATTGCTAAAAACGATTTTTCATGTTCTTCATGTTGGAAAGATATATCGAACAAAGTTTCAATTTCCTGTTAAAGCCCGAATTCGTGTACTAATCATCACGTTTTTTTAAAAATTTTGGTCCAAAAAATAGTTCTCCATAAAATTACTCAAAATAATTCTTTATGTTTCTCGTGTTTTAAAAATAATCCTACAAAGTTTCAATTGTCCTCTGAAGGACGAATATGTGAGTAAATCATTACTTCTTTGCAAAAAATTATGCCCGTAAAACAATTCTCTACAAATTTGCTCAAAGTGATTTATTATTTTTCTCATGTTTTAAAGATACATCGCAAAACATTTCACTTACATGTTGAAGCCCGAATTCGTGTGCTAATCATAACGTTTTTACAAAATTTAGGTCCGAAAATTTTTCTCCATAAAATTGCTTAGAATAATTTTTTATGTTTTTTATCTTGTATAAATATACGTCACAATGTTTTACTTTTCTATAGAAAGCCGAATTCGTGTGCTAATTATCATAATTTTTAAATATTTATGTCCGAAAAAAATTTATAAAATTGCTCCAAAAGATTCAATATTTTTCTCATTACAAAAATATACATTGCGCAAGGCTTGACTTGTCCGTTGAATCTCGAAATAGTATGATAATTATCTTGTTTTAACAAAATTATGGTATGAAAATAGTTATTTTTAAGATTGCTAAAAACGATTCTTCATGTTTTTCATGTTGTACAGCTACATCGGACAAAGTTTCAATTTTCCGTTAAAACCCGAATTCGTGTACTAATCATCACGTTTTTTTAAAAATTTCGGTCAAAAACATAGTTCTCCATAAAATTATTCAAAGTAATTCTTTATGTTTCAAGTGTTTTAAAAATAAACCTACAAAGTTTCAATTGT
Source organism: Catharanthus roseus (assembly GCA_028651295.1). Taxonomy (NCBI): domain Eukaryota; kingdom Viridiplantae; phylum Streptophyta; class Magnoliopsida; order Gentianales; family Apocynaceae; genus Catharanthus; species Catharanthus roseus. The sequence continues at coordinate 245,897 of JAPQWS010000035.1, forward strand.
CCTCTGAAGGCCGAATATGTGAGAAAATCATTACGTTTTTTTTAAAATTTATGTCCGTAAAATAATTCTCCATAAAATTGCTCAAAATGATTATTATGTTTCTCATGTTTTAATGATACATCGCGAAACATTTCACTTGCCTGTTGAAGCTCGAATTATGTGCTAATCACCACGCTTTTTTACAAAATTTAAGTCCAGAAATTTTTCTCCATAAAATTGTTCAGAATAATTTTTTATGTTTTTATGTTGTATAGATATACAGCACAATGTTTTACTTTTCTGTATGAAGGCCAAATTCGTGTGCTAATTATCACCAATTTTTAAGTATTTAGGTCCGAAATTTTTTTTCATAAAATCGCACAAAATGATTCAATATCTTTCTCATTACGTAAATATACATTGCACAAGGTTTGACTTGCCCGTTGAAGCCCGAATTCGTGTGATAAATATCATGTTTTTCAAAACTATGGTTTGAAAATATTTATCGTTAAAGTTTCTAAATATGATTCTGTATGTTCTTCATGTTGTATAGATATTCGAACAAAGTTTCAATTTCCTGTTAAAGCCCGAATTCGTGTGCTAATCATCACGTTTTTTAAAAGATTTTGGTCAAAAATATAGTTTTCCATAAAATTGTTCGAAGTAATTCTATATGTTTCTCGTGTTCTAAAAATAATCCTAAAAAGTTTCAATTGTGTTTTGAAGGACGAATATGTGAGTGAATCATTACGTTTTATAGTTAATTTTTTTATCCGCAAATCAATTGTCTATAAAATTACTTAAAATGATTCACTATGTTTCCCATATTTTAAAGATACATTGCACAGCGTTTCACTTGCCTTTTAAAGCCCGAATTCGTGTGCTAATCATCATGTTTTTTTACAAAATTTAGATCCGAAAATATTTTTTCCTACAATTGCTCAGAACAATTTAATATGTTTTTCATGTTGTATAGATATATGACACAATGTTTTATTTGTCTGTAGAAGGCCGAATCCGTGTGCTAATTATAACTATTTTTAAATATTTAAGTCCGATTTTTTTTTCCATGAAATTTCTCAAAACGATTCAATATTTTTCTTATTACGTAAATATACGCTGCATAAGGTTTTGTCTTGCCCTTTGAAGCCAGAAATCGTGTGTTAATTATCATGTTTTTACCAAATTATGATTTGAAAATAGTTATCACTAAAATTTCTATAAACGATTCTTCATGCTTTTCATGTTGTATAGTAACATCGGACAAAGTTTCAATTTCCCGTTAAAACCCGAATTCATGTACTAATCATCATGCTTTTTAAAAATTTTGGTCCAAAAAATAGGTTGCCATAAAATTACTCAAAATAATTCTTTATGTTTCTCGTATTTTAAAAATAATCCTACAAAGTTTCAATTGTCCGCTGAAGGCCGAATATGTGAGTAAATCTTTACGTTGTTTTTTAAATTTATATCTGCAAAACAATTCTCTATAAAATTGCTCAAAATGATTTACTATGTTTCTTATGTTTTAAAGATACATCGCAAAAAGTTTCACTTGCATGTTGAAGCCTGAATTCGTTTCTTACAAAATTTAGGTTCCAAAATTTTTCTCCGTAAAATTGCTCAGAATAATTTTTTATGTGTTTATATTTTATAAATATACGGCACAGTGTTTTACTTTTCTGTACGAAGGCCGAATTTGTGTGCTAATTATCACAATTTTTAAATATATCACAATTTTTAAATATTTAGGTCAGAAATTTTTTTTTAATAAAACTGCTCAAAATGATTTAACATATTTCTCATTACGTAAATATACATTGCACAAGGTTTGACTTGCCCGTTGAAGCCTGAATTCGCGTGCTAATTATCATGTTTTTCAAAATTATGGTCTGAAAATAGTTATCGTTAAAATTGCTAAAACTGATTCTGTATGTTCTTCATGTTGTATAGATATTTGAACAAAGTTTCAATTTCCTGTTAAAGCCGAATTCGTGTGCTAATGATCACGGTTTTTAAAAGATTTTGGTAAAAAATATAGTTTTCCATAAAATTGTTCGAAATAATTCTATATGTTTCTCGTGTCTTAAAAATAATCCTACAGAGTTTCAATTGTGTTTTGAAGGCCGAATATGTGAGTGAATCATTACGTTGTATAATAAATTTTTATCCGCAAAGCTATTATCTATAAAATTGTTTAAAATGATTCACTATGTTTCTCATGTTTTAAAGATAAATTGCACAACGTTTCAGTTGCCTTTTGAAGCTCGAATTCGTGTGCTAATCATCAAATTTTTTAAAAAATTTAGGTCCGGAAATATTTCTCCGTAAAATTGCTCAGAATAATTCTTTACGTTTTTCATGTTGTATAGATGTATAGCACAATGTTTTACTTGTCTGCGGAAGGCCGAATTCTTGTGATGATTATCACTATTTTTAAATATTTAGGTCGGAATTTTTCATAAAATTGCTCTAAACAATTCAATATTTTTCTCATTACGAAAATATACGCTACACAAGGTTTGAGTTTCCCGTTGAAGCCCGAATTCATGTGCTAATTATTATGTTTTTACAAAATTATGGTCTGAAAATAGTTATCATTAAAATTGGTATAAACGATTTTTCATGATGTATAGATTCATCGGAAAAAGTTTCAATCTCCTGTTAAAGCCCGAATTCGTGTACTAATCATCTCGTTTTTTTAAAAATTTTGGTCCATAAAATAGTCCTCCATAAAATTGCTCAAAATAATTATGTACGTTTCTCATCTTTTAAAAATAATAGCACAAAGTTTCAATTATCCTTTGAAGGCCGAATATGTGAGTTAATCAATACTTTTTTTTTAAGAAATTTATGTCCTTAAAATAATTCTCTATAAAATTGCTCAAAATAATTTAATATGTTTCTCATGTTTTAAAGCTACATCGCAAAACATTTCACTTGCCTGTTGAAGCAAGAATTCGTGTCCTAATCATCACGCTTTTTTACAAAATTTAGGTCCAGAAATTTCTCTTCGTAAAATTGCTCAGAATAATTTTTTATGTTTTTTATGTTGTATAGATATATGGCACAATGTTCTACTTTTTTTTACGAAGGCCGAATTCGTGTACTAATTATCACAATTTTTAAATATTTAGGTCCGAAATTTTTTTTCATAAAATAACACAAAATGATTCACTATGTTTCTCATTACGTAAATATACATTGCACAAGGTTTGATTTGCCCGTTGAAGCCTGAATTCGTGTGCTAATTATCATGTTTTTCAAAACTATGGTCTAAAAATAGTTATCGTTAAAATTGCTAAAAACGATTCCGTATGTTCTTCATGTTGTATAGATATTCGAACAAAGTTTCAATTTCCTGTTAAAGCTGAATTCATGTGCTAATCATCACATTTTTTAAAAGACTTTGGTCAAAAATATAGTTTTCCATAAAATTGTTCAAAATAATTCTATATGTTTCTCGTGTTTTAAAAATAATCCTACAAAGTTTCAATTGTGTTTTGAAGTACGAATATGTGAGTGAATTATTACCTTTTATATTAAATTTTAATCCGCAAAGCAATTATCTCTAAAATTGCTTAAAATGATTCACTATGTTTCTCACGTTTCAAAGATATATTGCACTATGTTTCACTTGTCTTTTGAAGCCTGAATTCGTATGCTAATCATCCCGTTTTTTACAAAATTTAGGTCCGGAAATATTTCTCCGTATAATTGCTCAGAAAAATTCTTTATGTTTTTCATGTTGTATAGATATATGGCACAATGTTTTACTTGTCTATAGAATGCCAAATCTGTGTGCTAATTATTACTATTTTTAAATATTTAGGTTCAAAAATTTTTTTCATAAAATTGCTCAAAACGATTCAATATTTTGCTCATTACTTAAATATACATTGCACAAGGTTTGACTTACCCGTTGAAGCCCGAAAATTGTGTGGTAATTATCATGTTTTTACTTAAAATACGGTTCGAAAATAGTTATCGTTAAGATTGCTAAATACTATTCTTCATGTTCTTATGTTGTAAAGATATATCTGACAATGTTTCAATTTCACGTTAAAACCCGAATTCGTGTACTAATCATCACGTTTTTTAAAAAATTTTTGTCCAAAAAATAGTTCTCCATATAATTACTAAAAAAAATTATTTATGTTTCTCGTTTTTTAAAAATAATCAAACAACGTTTCAATTGTGCTCGAAGGCCGAATATGTGAGTAAATCATTACATTTTTTAAAAAATTTATGTCCGCAAAACAATTCTCTATAAAATTGCTCAAAATGATTTACTATGTTTCTCATGTTTTAAAGATACATCGCAAAAACGTTTCACTTGAATGTTGAAGCCCGAATTCGTGCTAATCATCACGCTTTTTTACAAAATTTAGTTCGGAAATTTTTCTTCGTAAAATTGCTCAAAACAATTTTTTATGTTTTTTTATGTTGTATAGATATACGGCACAATATTTTACTTTTTCCGTACTGAAGGCCGAATTCGTGTGCTAATTATCACAATTTTTTAAATATTTAGGTCTGAAATTTTTTTTCATAAAATCGCACAAAGTGATTAAATATGTTTCTCAATACGTAAATATACATTGCACAAGGTTTGACTTGCCCGTTGAAGCCCGAATTCGTGTTATAATTATCATGTTTTTCAAAGTTATGGTTTGAAAATACTTATCGTTAAAGTTTCTAAAAACGATTCTGTATATTCTTCATGTTGTATAGATATTCGAACAAAGTTTCAATTTCCTATTAAAGCCCGAATTCGTGTACTAATCATCACGTTTTTTAAAAGACTTTGGTCAAAAATATAGTTTTCCATAAAATTGTTCGAAATAATTCTATATGTTTCTCGTGTCTTAAAAATAATCGTACAAAGTTTCAATAGTGTTTTGAAGGCCGAATATGTGGGTGAATCATTACGTTTTATAGTAAATTTTTATCCGCAAAGCAATTATCTATAAAATTGCTTACAATTATTCACTATGTTTCTCATGTTTTAAAGATACATTGCACAACGTTTCACTTGTCTTTTGAAGCCTGAATTCGTGTGTTAATTATGACGTTTTTAAAAAAAAAAAAATTAGGTCCGAAAATATTTCTCCGTAAAATTGCTTAGAACAATTATTTATGTTTTTCATGTTGTATAGATATATAGTACAATGTTTTACTTGTCTGTAGAAGGCCGAATCCTTGTGCTAATTATCACTATTTTTAAATATTTAGGTTCGAAAAATTTTTTTCATAAAATTGCTCAAAACGATTCAATATTTTGCTCATTACTTAAATATACATTGCACAAGGTTTGACTTACCCGTTGAAGCCCGAAAATTGTGTGGTAATTATCATGTTTTTACTTAAAATACGGTTCGAAAATAGTTATCGTTAAGATTGCTAAATACTATTCTTCATGTTCTTATGTTGTAAAGATATATCTGACAATGTTTCAATTTCACGTTAAAACCCGAATTCGTGTACTAATCATCACGTTTTTTAAAAAATTTTTGTCCAAAAAATAGTTCTCCATATAATTACTAAAAAAAATTATTTATGTTTCTCGTTTTTTAAAAATAATCAAACAACGTTTCAATTGTGCTCTGAAGGCCGAATATGTGAGTAAATCATTACATTTTTTAAAAATTTATGTCCGCAAAACAATTCTCTATAAAATTGCTCAAAATGATTTACTATGTTTCTCATGTTTTAAAGATACATCGCAAAACGTTTCACTTGAATGTTGAAGCCCGAATTCTGTGCTAATCATCACGTTTTTTACAAAATTTAGTTCTGGAAATTTTTCTTCGTAAAATTGCTCAAAACAATTTTTTATGTTTTTTATGTTGTATAGATATACGGCACAATATTTTACTTTTCTGTACGAAGGCCGAATTCGTGTGCTAATTATCACAATTTTTAAATATTTAGGTCTGAAATTTTTTTTCATAAAATCGCACAAAGTGATTAAATATGTTTCTCAATACGTAAATATACATTGCACAAGGTTTGACTTGCCCGTTGAAGCCCGAATTCGTGTTATAATTATCATGTTTTTCAAAGTTATGGTTTGAAAATACTTATCGTTAAAGTTTCTAAAAACGATTCTGTATATTCTTCATGTTGTATAGATATTCGAACAAAGTTTCAATTTCCTATTAAAGCCCGAATTCGTGTACTAATCATCACGTTTTTTAAAAGACTTTGGTCAAAAATATAGTTTTCCATAAAATTGTTCGAAATAATTCTATATGTTTCTCGTGTCTTAAAAATAATCGTACAAAGTTTCAATAGTGTTTTGAAGGCCGAATATGTGGGTGAATCATTACGTTTTATAGTAAATTTTTATCCGCAAAGCAATTATCTATAAAATTGCTTACAATTATTCACTATGTTTCTCATGTTTTAAAGATACATTGCACAACGTTTCACTTGTCTTTTGAAGCCTGAATTCGTGTGTTAATTATGACGTTTTTTTTAAAAAAAAATTAGGTCCGAAAATATTTCTCCGTAAAATTGCTTAGAACAATTATTTATGTTTTTCATGTTGTATAGATATATAGTACAATGTTTTACTTGTCTGTAGAAGGCCGAATCCTTGTGCTAATTATCACTATTTTTAAATATTTAGGTTCGAAAAATTTTTTTCATAAAATTGCTCAAAACGATTCAATATTTTGCTCATTACTTAAATATACATTGCACAAGGTTTGACTTACCCGTTGAAGCCCGAAAATTGTGTGGTAATTATCATGTTTTTACTTAAAATACGGTTCGAAAATAGTTATCGTTAAGATTGCTAAATACTATTCTTCATGTTCTTATGTTGTAAAGATATATCTGACAATGTTTCAATTTCACGTTAAAACCCGAATTCGTGTACTAATCATCACGTTTTTTAAAAAATTTTTGTCCAAAAAATAGTTCTCCATATAATTACTAAAAAAAATTATTTATGTTTCTCGTTTTTTAAAAATAATCAAACAACGTTTCAATTGTGCTCTGAAGGCCGAATATGTGAGTAAATCATTACATTTTTTAAAAATTTATGTCCGCAAAACAATTCTCTATAAAATTGCTCAAAATGATTTACTATGTTTCTCATGTTTTAAAGATACATCGCAAAACGTTTCACTTGAATGTTGAAGCCCGAATTCTGTGCTAATCATCACGTTTTTTACAAAATTTAGTTCTGGAAATTTTTCTTCGTAAAATTGCTCAAAACAATTTTTTATGTTTTTTATGTTGTATAGATATACGGCACAATATTTTACTTTTCTGTACGAAGGCCGAATTCGTGTGCTAATTATCACAATTTTTAAATATTTAGGTCTGAAATTTTTTTTCATAAAATCGCACAAAGTGATTAAATATGTTTCTCAATACGTAAATATACATTGCACAAGGTTTGACTTGCCCGTTGAAGCCCGAATTCGTGTTATAATTATCATGTTTTTCAAAGTTATGGTTTGAAAATACTTATCGTTAAAGTTTCTAAAAACGATTCTGTATATTCTTCATGTTGTATAGATATTCGAACAAAGTTTCAATTTCCTATTAAAGCCCGAATTCGTGTACTAATCATCACGTTTTTTAAAAGACTTTGGTCAAAAATATAGTTTTCCATAAAATTGTTCGAAATAATTCTATATGTTTCTCGTGTCTTAAAAATAATCGTACAAAGTTTCAATAGTGTTTTGAAGGCCGAATATGTGGGTGAATCATTACGTTTTATAGTAAATTTTTATCCGCAAAGCAATTATCTATAAAATTGCTTACAATTATTCACTATGTTTCTCATGTTTTAAAGATACATTGCACAACGTTTCACTTGTCTTTTGAAGCTCGAATTCGTGTGCTAATCATCCCGTTTTTTACAAAATTTAGGTCCGAAAATATTTCTCCGTAAAATTGCTTAGAACAATTATTTATGTTTTTCATGTTGTATAGATATATAGTACAATGTTTTACTTGTCTGTAGAAGGCCGAATCCTTGTGCTAATTATCACTATTTTTAAATATTTAGGTTCGAAAAATTTTTTTCATAAAATTGCTCAAAACGATTCAATATTTTGCTCATTACTTAAATATACATTGCACAAGGTTTGACTTACCCGTTGAAGCCCGAAAATTGTGTGGTAATTATCATGTTTTTACTTAAAATACGGTTCGAAAATAGTTATCGTTAAGATTGCTAAATACTATTCTTCATGTTCTTATGTTGTAAAGATATATCTGACAATGTTTCAATTTCACGTTAAAACCCGAATTCGTGTACTAATCATCACGTTTTTTAAAAAATTTTTGTCCAAAAAATAGTTCTCCATATAATTACTAAAAAAAATTATTTATGTTTCTCGTTTTTTAAAAATAATCAAACAACGTTTCAATTGTGCTCTGAAGGCCGAATATGTGAGTAAATCATTACATTTTTTAAAAATTTATGTCCGCAAAACAATTCTCTATAAAATTGCTCAAAATGATTTACTATGTTTCTCATGTTTTAAAGATACATCGCAAAACGTTTCACTTGAATGTTGAAGCCCAAATTCGTGTGCTAATCATCACATTTTTTACAAAATTTAGGTCCAAAAAATGTTTCTCCGTAAAATTGCTCAGAATAATTCTTTATGTTTTTTATGTTGTATAAATATACGGCACAATGTTTTACTTTTCTGTGAAAGGCCGAATTTATGTGCTAATTATAACAATTTTTAAATATTTAGGTCCATAAAAAATTTCATAAAATTGCTCAAAAAGATTCAATAATTTTCTCATTACGAAAATATTCGTTGCACAAGGTTTGACTTGTTTGTTGAAGCACGAAATCGTGTGATAATTATAATGTTTTTACAAAATTATGGTATGAAAATAGTTATCGTTAAGACTGCTAAAAATGATTTTTCATGTTCTTCATGTTGTATAGATACATCAGACAAAGTTTAAATTTAGCGTTAAAGCCCGAATTCGTGTATTAATCATCACGTTTTTTTAAAAATTTTGGTACAAAAAATAGTTCTCTATAAAATTACTCAAAATAATTCTTTATATTTCTCGTGTTTTAAAAATAATCCTACAAAGTTCCAGCTGTCCTCTGAAGGCCGAATATGTGAGTAAATCATTACGTTTTTATAAAAAATTATGCCCGCAAAACAATTCTATATAAAACTGCTGAAAATGATTTACTATGTTTCTCATGTTTTAAAGATACATCGCAAAACATTCCACCAGCATGTTGAAGCCCGAACTCGTATGCTAATCATCACGTTTTTTACAAAATTTGGGTCCGAAATTTTTTTGCCGTAAAATTACTCAGAATAATTCTTTATGTTTTTATATTTCATAAATATACGTCACAATGTTTTATTTTTCTATAGAAGGCCGAATTCGTGTGCTAATTATTACATTTTTTAAATATTTAGGTCCGAAAAAAATTTCATAAACTTGCTCAAAAAGATTCAATATTTTTCTCATTACGAAAATATACGTTGCACAAGGTTTGACTTGTTCGTTGAAGCCTGAAATCGTGTGATAATTATCTTTTTTTTTACAAAATTATGGTCGAAAATAGTTATCTTTGTGATTGCTATAAACGATTATTCATGTTTTTCATGTTGTATAGCTATATTGGACAAAGTTTCAATTTCACGTTAAAGTCCGAATTTGTGTACTAATCATCACGTTTTTTAAAAAAATTTTGTTCAAAAAATGGTTCTTCATAAAATTACTCAAAATAATTCTTTATGTTTCACGTGTTTTAAAAATAATCCCATAAAATTTCAATTGTCCTTTGAAGGCCGAATATGTGAGAAAATTATTACGTTTTTTAAAAAATTTATAATTCGTTAAAATTGCTAAAAACGATTCAATATTCTTTATGTTGTATAGATATTTGAACAAAGTTTCAATTTCCTGTTAAAACCTGAATTTGTGTGCACATCACGTTTTTTAAGAGATTTTGGTCCAAAAAATAGTTTTCTATAAAATTGTTCGAAATAATTTTATATGTTTCTCGTGTTTTAAAAATAATCCTACAAAGTTTCAATTGTGTTTTGAAGGCCGAATATGTGAGTGAATCATTACGTTTGTAAATTTTTATCCGCAAAGCAATTATCTATAAAATTGCTTAAAATGATTCACTATGTTTCTTATGTTTTAATATATATTGCACAATGTTTCACTTGTCTCTTGAAGCTCAAAATCGTGTGCTAATCATCACGTTTTTTACAAAATTTAGGTCCGGAAATATTTCTTGGTATAATTGCTCAGAACATTTCTTTATATTTTTCATGTTGTATAGATATATATATAGCACAATGTTTTACTTGTCTGTAAAATGCCAAATCTGTGTGCTAATTATCACTATTTTTAAATATTTAGGTTCAAAAATTTTTTTCATAAAATTACTCAAAACTATTCAATATTTTTCTCATTACATAAATATACGTTGCACAAGGTTTGACTTGCCCGTTGAAGCCTGAAATCGTGTGATAATTATCATATTTTTAAAAAATTATGGTTTGAAAATAGTTATTGTTAAGATTGCTAAAAACGATTCTTCATGTTGTAAAGATATATCAGACAAAGCTTCAATTTCACGTTAAAGCCCGAATCGTGTACTAATTATCACGTTTTTTTAAAAATTTTGGTCCAAAAAATAGTGCTCCATACAATTATTCAAAATAATTCTTTATGTTTTTCGTGTTTTAAAAATAATCCTAAAAAGTTTCAATTGTCCTCGGAAGGCTGGATATGTGAGTAAATCGTTATGTTTTTTTTTTAAATTAATGTCCGGAAAATAATTCTCTATAAAATTGCTCAAAATGATTTACTATGTTTCTCATGTTTTAAGGATACATCGCAAAACATTTCACTTGCCTGTTGAAGCCCGAATTCGTGTGCTAATTATCACATTTTTTTACAAAATTTAGGTCCAGAAATTTTCTCCGAAAAATTACTCAGAACAATTGTTTATATTTTTTATGTTGTATATATATATGGCACAATGTTCTACCTTTCTGTTCGAAGGCTGAATCCGTGTGCTAATTATCACTATTTTTAAATATTTAGGTCCGAAATTTTTTTTTCATAAAATTGCACAAAACGATTCAATATGTTTCTCATTATGTAAATATACATTGCACAAGGTTTGACTTGCCCGTTGAAGCCCGAATTCGTGTTTTAATTATCATGTTTTTCAAAATTATGGTCCGAAAATAGTTATTGTTAAAATTGCTGAAAACTATTCTGTATGTTCTTCATGTTGTATAGATATTCGGACAAAGTTTCAATTTCCTGTTAAAGCCCGAATTCGTGTGCCAATCATCACGTTTTTTAAAAATTTTTTGTCCAAGAAATAGTTTTCCATTAAATTGTTCGAAATACTTCTTTAAATTTCTCGTGTTTTAAAAATAATCCTACAAAGTTTCAATTGTGTTTTGAAGGCCGAATATGTGAGTAAATCATTACGTTTTATAATAAATTTTCATCCACGAAGCAATTTCTATAAAATTTCTTAAAATGATTTACTACGTTTCTCTTGTTTTAAAGGTATATTGCACAACGTTTTTTAAAGAATTCGTGTGCATCACGTTTTTTTAAAAATTTAGATCCGAAAATATTTCTCCATAAACTTGCTCAGAACAATTCTTTATGTTTTTCATGTTGTATAGATATATAGCACAATGTTTTACTTGTCTATAGAGGGCTGAATCCTTGTGCTAATTATCACTATTTTTAAAAATTTAAGTCCAAATTATTTTTTTCATTAAATTTCTCAAAACCATTCAATATTTTTCTCATTACGTAAATATACGTGGCACAAGGTTTGACTTGTCCGTTGAAGCCCGAATTCGTGTGCTAATTATCATATTTTTACAAAATTATGGTATGGAAATAGTTATCATTAAAATTGCTCTAAACCATGTTTCATGTTCTTCATGTTGTATAGATACATCGGACAAAGTTTCAATTTCCCGTTAAAGCCCAAATTCGTGTACTAATAATCACTTTTTTAAAAAAAAATTTGGTCCAAAAATAGTTCTCCATAAAATTACTCAAAATAATTCTTTATGTTTCTCATGTTTTAAAAATAATCCTACAAAGTTTCAATTGTCCTTTGAGGGCCGAATATGTAAGTTAATCAATACTTTTTAAAAGAAATTTATGTCCGTAAAACAATTCTCTATAAAATTACTCTAAATGATTTACTATGTTTCTAATGTTTTCAGGATGTATCGCAAAACGTTTCACTTTCTTGTTAAAGTCCGAATTCGTGTGCTAATCATCTCGTTTTTTACGAAATTTGGGTTCGGAAAATATTTCTCCGTATAATTTCTCAGAATAATTTTATATGTTTTTATGTTGTATAGATTTATGGCACAATGTTTCACTTGTCCGTAGAAGGTTGAATCCATGTGCTAATTATCACTTTAAAAAAAATTGGTTCGAAAAACTTTTTCATAAAATTTCTCAAAACGATTAAATATAGTTCTCATTACGTAAAGATACATTGCACAAGGTTTGACTTGCCCGTTTAAGCCCGAATTCGTGTGATAATTATCATGTTTTTACAAAATTATGGTCCGAAAATAGTTATCATTAAGATTCCTAAAAACGATTCTTTATGTTCTTCATGTTGTGTACATACATCGGACAAAGTTTCAATTTCCCGTTAAAGCCCGAATTCGTATACTAATCATCACTTTTTTTTAAAAAAATTTGGTCCCAAAAATATTTCTCCATAAAATTACTCAAAATAATTCTTTATGTTTCTCGTGTTTTTAAAATAATCCTACAAAGTTACAATTGTCTTTTGAAGGCCGAATATGTGCGTGAATCATTATGTTTTTAATAAATTTTTATCTGCAAAACAATTATCTATAAAATTGCTGAAAATGAGTCACTATGTTTCTCATATTTTAAAGATACAACGGAAAACGTTTCACTTGCCTGTTGAAGCCGAATTCCTGTGTTAATCATCACCATGTTTTTTTACAAAATTTAGGCCCAGAAATATTTCTCCGTAAAATTGCTCAAAACAATTATGTATGTTTTTCATGTTGTATTGATATATGGCACAACATTTTACTTGTCTGTAGAAGGCCAAATCTGTGTGCTAATTCTCACTGTTTTTAAATATTTAGGTCGGAAAAATTTTTCACAACATTTTTCTCATTACGTAAATATACATTGCACAGGTTTGACTTGCCCGTTGAAGCCCGAATTCGTGTGCTATTTATCATGTCTTTACAAAATTATAGTCAAAAAATAGTTATCATTACTATTTCTATAAACGATTCTTCATGTTCATCAAGTTGTATAGATACATCGGACAAAGTTTCAATTTTCTGTTAATGCCCGAATTTGTGTACTAATCATCACTTTTTTTTTTTTTTTTTTTTAAATTTTGGTCCAAAAAATAGTTCTCCATAAAATTGCTAAAAATAATTCTGTATGTTTCTCATGTTTTAAAAATAATAGCACAAAGTTTCAATTGTCCTTTGAAGGCCGAATAAGTGAGTTAATCATTACTTTTTTTAAGAAATTTATGTTCGTAAAAAAATTATCTATAAACTTGCTCAAAATGATTTACTATGTTTCTTATATTTTAAAGATACATCGCATATCATTTCACTTGCCTGTTGAAGCCCGAATTCGTGTGCTAATCATCACGTTTTTTAACAAAATTTAGGTCCAGAAATTTTTTTCCATAAAATTACTCAGAACAATTCCTTATGTTTTTCATGTTGAATAGATATATGGCACAATGTTTTATTTGTCTGTAGAAGGCCGAATCCATGTGCTAATTATCACTATTTTCAAATATTTATGTCCGAAATTTTTTTTTCATAAAATTGGTTAAAATGATTCAGCATTTTTCCCATTACGTAAATATACATTGCACAAGGTTTGACTTGCCCGTTGAAACCCGAATTCGTGTGGTAATTATCATGTTATTCAAAATTATGGTCCGAAAATAATTATCGTTAAAATTGCTAAAAACGATTATGTATGTTCTTCATGTTATATAGATACAGCGAACAAAGTTTCAATTTCCCGTTAAAGCCTGAATTAGTATACTAATCATCACGTTTTTTAAAATTTTTGGTCCAAAAGATAGTTCTCCATAAACTCGCTCAAAATAATTCTTTATGTTTCTCGTATTTTAAAAATAATCCTACAAAGTTTCAATTGTCCTTTGAAGACTGAATATGTAAGTGAATCATTACGTTTTTAAGAAATTTATGTCCGTAAAACAATTCTCTATAAAATTACTCAAAATGAATTACTATATTTCTAATGTTTTAAAGATATATTGCAAAACGTTTCACTTGCATGTTGAAGTCCGAAAAAAAATTTGTTAATCATCACGTTTTTTACAAAATTAGGTCCAGAAAATATTTCTCCTTAAAATTTCTCAGAACAATTCTGTATGTTTTTATGTTGTATAGATTTATGGCACAATGTTTCACTGGTCCGTAGAAGGCTAAATTCGTGTGCTAATTATCACTTTTTAAAAAAAATTTCGCCTGAAAAAAAATTTTATAAAAATTTCTCAAAACGATTAAATATATTTCTCATTGCGTAAAGATATATTGCACATGGTCTGACTTGCCCGTTGAAGCCCGAAATCTTGTGATAATTATAATATTTTTACACAATTATGGTCCGAAAATATTTATCGTTAAGATTGCTAAAAACGATTCTTAATGTTCTTCATGTTGTATATATACATCAAACAAAGCTTCACTTTCCCGTTAAAGCTCGAATTCGTGTACATTCACGATTTTTTATAAAATTTTGCCCAAAAAATAGTTATCCATAAAATTACTCAAAATAATTCTTCATATTTTTCGTGTTTTAAAAATAATCCTACAAAGTTTCAATTGTCCTCTGAAGGCCGAATATGTGAGTAAATCATTTCGTTTTTTTTAAAAAAATTTATGTCTGCAAAATAATTTTCTATAAAATTGCTCAAAATGATTTACTATGTTTCTCATGTTTTAAAGATACATTGCAAAACGTTTCACTTGCCTGTTGAAGTTCGAATTCGTGTGCTAATCATTACGTTTTTTACAAAATTTAGGTCCGGAAATTTTTCTCTGTAAAATTTCTCAGAACAATTCTATATGTTTTTTATGTTTCATAGATTTATGGCACAATGTTTCACTTGTCTGTAGGAGGCCAAATTCGTGTGATAATTATCACTTTTTTTAAAAATTTTGGTCCAAAAAAAATTCCGTAAAATTTCTCAAAACGATTAAAAATGTTTCACTTGTCTGTTGAAGCCCGAACTCGTGTGCTAATCATCATGTTTTTTATAAAAATTAGGTCCAGAAAATATTTCTCCATATAATTGCTCATAACAATTTTGTATATTTTTCATGTTGTATAGATATATGACACTTTGTTTTACTTGTCTATAGAAGGCCAAATCCGTGTGCTAATTATCACTTTTTTAAAACATTTAGGTCAAAAAATATTTTTCAAAAAATCGCTCGAAACGATTCAATATGTTTCTCATTACGTAAAGATATATTGCACAAGGTTTGACTTTCCCGTTGAAGCCCTAAAACGTGTGCTAATTATCATGTTTTTACAAAATTATGGTCCAAAAATAGTTATCTTTAAAATTACTAAAAACGATTCTCTATGTTCTTCATGTTGTATAGATCATCGAATAAAGTTTCAATTTCCCGTTAGAGTCCAAATTTGTGTGTTAATCATCACGTTTTTTTAAAAATTTTGGTCCAAAAAATAGATCTCCATAAAATTGCTCAAAATAATTCCTTATGTTTCTCATGTTTTAAAAATAAAATTGCTTAAGATAATTAACTAAGTTTCTCATATTGTAAAGATACATCCCCACAACATTTCACTTGCGTATTGAAGCCCGAATTCGTTTGTTAATCATCACATTTTTGAAAAACTTTAGTTCCTAAAAATGGCCCTCCGTAAAAATAGTTCCAAAATAGTCCTCTGTATTTTTTTTTTAAATATTGTATAGATATATCGGCACAATGTCTCACTTATCTGTAGAAGGCCGAATCAGTGTACAATACATCAGGTCTTCTTCAAAATTTAGGTCCGAAAAAAAGTTTCTCATAAAATCATTCAAAATGATTTTGAAGCCCGAATTTGTGTGCTAAGCATCACGTTTTTTACAAAATTTAGGTGCAGAAAATATTTCTCCGTAAAATTGCTCAGAACAATTCGGTATATTTTTCATGTCATATAGATATATGACACAATGTTTCACTTGTCTGTAGAAGGCCGAACCCATGTGCTTATTATCACTTTTTTTCAAAATTTAGGTCCGGAAGAAAATTTACATAAAATTGCTCAAAACGATTCAATATGTTTCTCATTATGTAAAGATACATTGCACAAGGTTTGACTTGCCCGTTGAAGCCCAAAATCTTGTGCTATTTATCATGCTTTTACAAAATTATGGTCCAAAAATAGTTATCGATAAAATTGTTAAGAACGATTCTGTATTTTTTTCATGTTGTATAAATGCATCAGACAAAATTTCAATTCCCGTTAAAGGCCGAATTCGTATGCTAATCATCAACTTTTTTAAACAAAAAATTTCCAAAAAATAGTTCTCCATAAAATTGTTCAAAATAATTCTGTATGTTTCGCATGTTTTAAAATTAATAGCACAAAGTTTTTATTGCACTTTGAAGGCCTAATATGTGGGTAAATCATTACGCTTTTTATAAAATTTATGTCCGCAAAACAATTCTCTATAAAATTGCTCAAAATGATTCACTATGTTTCTCATGTTTTAAAGATACATTGCAAAACGTTTCACTTGTCTGTTGAAGCCCGAATTCGTGTGCTAATCATCACGTTTTTTACAAAATTTAGGTCCAAAAAATATTTCTCCAAAAAATTGCTCAAAGCATTTTGGTATGTTTTTCATGTTGTAGAGATATATGGCACAATGTTTCACTTGTCTATAGAAGGTCGAATCGGTGTGCTAATTATCACTTTTTTTCAAAATTTAGGTCCAAAAATTTTTTTTCATAAAATTGCTCAAAACGATTCAATATGTTTCTTGTTACGTAAAGATACATTGCACAAGGTTTGACTTGCCCGTTGAAGCCCAAAATCGTGTGCTAAGTATAATGTTTTTGGAAAATTATGGTCCGAAAATAGTTATCGATAAAATTTCTAAAAATGATTCTTTATGTTCTTCGTGTTGTATAGATACATCAGACAAAGTTTCAATTTTCTCATTAAAGCTCGAATTCGTGTGCTAATCATCATGTTTTTTAAAAAAAATTTGTCCAAAAAATAGTTCTCCATAAAATTGTTCAAAATAATTCTGTATGTTTCGCATGTTTTAAAATTAATAGCACAAAGTTTTTGTTGTACTTTGAAGACCTCATATGTGAGTAAATCATTACGTTTTTTACAAAATTTATGTCCGCAAAATAATTCTCTATAAAATTGTTCAAAATGATTCACTATGTTTCTCATGTTTTCAAGATACATCGCAAAACGTTTCAACTCGTGTTGAAGCCTAAATTCGTGTGTTAATCATAACGTTTTTGAAAAAAATTAGTTCCTAAAAATAGTCCTCCATAAAAATAGTTCCAAAATAATCCTCTGTATGTCTTTCATGTTGTATAGATACATCGGCACAATGTCTCACTTGTCTGTAGAAGGCCGAATCAATGTGAAATACATCAGGTCTTTTTTAAAATTTAGGTACGAAAAAAAGTTTTCTTATGAAACTATTCAAAAAGATTTTGCATGTTTGTCATTATGGAAAGATACATCGCACTAGGTTTCACTTGCCTGTTGAAGCTCGAATTCATGTGCTAATAATCACGTTTCTTACAAAATTAAGGTTAAAAAATAGTTATCCTTGAAATTGCTCAAAATGATTATGTATGTTTGTCACGTTGTAAAGATAAATCGTGTAAAAAATTTAGGTTCGAAAAATAGTCCTCTGAAAATTGCTAAAGATGATTTTGTATGTTTTTCATGTTGTATAAATACAACAGACAAAGCTTAACATTCCCATTAAGGCCGAAATTCGTGTGCTAATCATCACATTTTTTTATAAAATTTAGGTGTGAAAAATAGTTCTCCACAAAATTTCTTAAAATGATTCGATATGTTTCTCATGATTTATAGATGCATCGCACAAAATTTCACTTCTCTTTTGAAGGCGGAATCTGTGAGTAAACCATTACGTTTTTTATACAATTTATACCTAAAAAAAAGTTCCTTATAAAATTTCTCAAAATGATTCACTATGTTTATCATGTTGTAAAAATACATCGCACAACGTTTCACTTGCTTGTTGAAGCCCAAATTCGTGTGATAATCATCACTTTTTTTAAAAAATTTAGGTCCGAAAAATATTTCTTCGTAAAATTACTCAAAACAATTTTGTATGTTTCATATGTTGTATAGATAAATGGCACAATAGTTCATTGTCTGTAGAAGGTCGAACACATGTGCTAATTATCATATTTTTTTCAAAATTTAGATTTGATAAAAAGTTTCTCATAAAATTGTTCAAAACGATTATGTATAATTCTCATTACATAAAGATACATTGCACAAGGTTTTACCTGCCGGTTGAAGCCTGAATTCATGTATTAATTATCATGTTTTTAAAAAAATTAAGTTCCGAAAATAGTTATCCTTAAAATTGATCAAAACGATTTTGTATGTTTGTCATGTTATAAAGATACATCACATAATGTTTCACTTTCCGTTAAAGCCCGAATTCATGTGCTAATCATCACTTTTTTTACAAAATTCAGGTTCGAAAAAAAAAGTTCTCCACAAAATTGCTTAAAATGATTCTTAATGTTTTTCATGTTATATAAATACACCAGACAAAGTTTCACATTTCCATTAAAGCCCGAATTGGTGTGCTAATCATCATATTTTTTTTTCAAAATTTAGGTTCGAAATAGTTCTCCATAAAATTGCTAAAAATGACTTATTATGTTTCTCATTTTTTAAAGATACATCGCACAAAGTTTTGGACTATCCTTTGAAGTCAAAATATTTGAGTTAATCATTACAATTTTAAAAAATTTATATGCAAAAAATATTTCTTTGTGGAACTGCTCAAAGTGATTCAATATGTTTCTCATGTTGTAAAGATCCACCGCAGAAAGTTTCACTTGCCTGTTGAAGCACAACTACGTGTGCATTATCATCACATTTTTAAAAAAAATTTAGCTGCAAAAAATATTTCTTCGTAAAATTGTTAAGATTAATACTGTATGTTTTTCATCTTGTATGATATATGGCACGATTTTCATTTGTCTATAGAAGGCTGAATCTATGTACTAATTATCACTTTTTAAAAAAATTTAGGTTCGAAAACAAGTTTTTTATAAAATTGCTCAAAAGGATTCAATATGTTTCACACTACGTAAAGATAAATTGCACAACGTTTGACTTGCCCATTGAAGCCTGAATTTGTGTGCTAATTATCATGTTTTTTATAAAATTATGGTCCGAAAATAGTTATCTTTAAAATTGCTAAAAACGATTTTGTATGTTTTTCATGTTGTATAAATACATCGGACAAACTTTCACTTTTCTGTTAAAGCCCGAATTCGTATGCTAATCATCACGTTTTTTTACAAAATTTAAGTCCGAAAAATATTTTTCCAAAAAATTGTTCAAAATGACTCTTTATGTTTCTCATATTTTATATATGTGTTGCACAAAGTTTCACTTCTCCTTTGAAGGCGGAATCAGTGAGTAAATCATTATTTTTTTACAAAATTTATATCTGAAAAATAGTTCTCTATAAAATTTCTCAAAATGATTCAATATGTTCCTCATGTTGTAAAGATACATCGCACAAAGTTTCACTTGCGTGTTGAAGCCCGAATTGGTGATCTAATCATCACATTTTTTACAAAATTTAGTTCCGAAAAATATTTCTCTGTAAAATTGCCCAGAACAATTCTGTATGTTTTTCATGTTGTATAGATATATGGCACAATGTTTCACTTGTCTGCTGAAGGCCGAATCTGTATGCTGATTATCACTTTTTTTTCAAAATTTAGGTCTGAAAAAAAGTTTTTCATAAAATTGCTCAAAACGATTCAATATGTTTCTCACTACGTAAAGATACATTGCACAAGGTTTGACTTGCCCGTTGAAACCCGAAATCGTGTGCTAATGATCATGGTTTTACAAAATTATGGTAAGAAAATAATTGTCCTTAAAATAGTTAAAAATAATTATGTATGTTTTACATGTTGTATACATATACTGAACAAAGTTTCCTTCCCTGCTAAAGGCTGAATTCGTGTGTTAATCATCACGTTTTTTAAAAAAATTTTGTCCAAAAGCTAGTTCTCTATAAAATTGCTCAAAATAATTCTGCATTTTTCTCATGTTTTAAAAATAATCGCACAAAGTTTCACTTGTCCTTTGAAGGCCGAAACTGTGAATTAATCACTACATTTTTTACAAAATTTACGCCCGCAAAACATGTTTCTCATGTTATAAAGATACATCGCACAACATTTCACTTGTGTGTTGAAGCCCGAATTCGTGTGTATATCATTACGTTTTGTAAAAAAATTAGGTTCGAAAAATAGTCCTCCGTAAAATTACTCAAAAGGATTGTGTATATTTTTCATGTTGTATATACATCGACACAATGTTTCACTTGTTTGTTGAAGGTCGAATCCGTGTGTTAATTATCACTTTTTTTTTCAAAATTTAGGTCCAAAAAAATGGTTTTCATAAAATTGCTCAAAACAATTCAATATGTTTCTCACTACGTAAAGATACATTGCACAAGGTATAACTTGCCTGTTGAAGCCTGAATTCGTGTGCTAATTATCACGTTTTTAAAAAATTAAGGTCCGAAAATAGTTATCTTAAAATTTCTAAAAACGATTATGTATATTTTTCATGTTGTATAGATACATCAGACAAAGTTTCAGTTTCTCGTTAAAGCCCGAATTCGTGTGCTAATCATCACTTTTTTTTAAATTTTTGGTCCAAAAAATAGTTCCCCATAAAATTGCCCAAAATAATTCTGTATGTTTCTCATGTTTTAAAAATAATCCCACAATGTTTCATTTATCTTTTGAAGGTTGAATCTGTGACTTAATCATTACGTTTTTTAAAAAAATTGTGTCCGCAAAACAATTCTCTATAGAATTACTCAAAATTATTCACTATGTATCTCATGTTGTAAAGATACATCGCACGACGTTTCACTTGTGTGTTAAAGCCCGAATTCGTGTATTAATCATTACGTTTTTAAAAAAATTTAGGACTGAAAAACAGTCCTCCATAAAATTGCTCAAAATGAATATGTATGTTTTTCATGTTATACAGATACACAGGCACAATGTTTCATTTGTCTGTAGATGGCCGAATCCGTGTTCTAATTATCACGTGTTTTTTCAAAATATAGATTCAAAAAAAGTTTCTCATAAAACTATTCAAAACGATTATATATGTTTCTCATTACATAAAGATATATTGCACAAGGTTTGACATGCCCATTGAAGCCCAAATTCATGTGCTAATTATCACGTTTCTCACAAAATTAAGGTCCGACAATAGTTATCCTTAAAATTCCTCAAGACAATGTTGTATGTTTTTCAAGTTGTAAAGATACATCGCATAATGTTTCACTTTTCCGTTAAAGTCCAAATTCATGGGCTAATCATCACGTTTTTTACAAAATTTCGGTCCGAAAAAAAGTTCTCCACAAAATTACTTAAAACTATTTTGAATGTTTTTAACGTTATATAGATACATCGGATAATGTTTCACTTTCTCATTAAAACCCGAATTTGTCTGCTAATCATTACGTTTTTTAAAAAATTTAGTCTAAAAAATAGTTCGCATAAAATTACTCAAAATAATTATATATGTTTATCATGTTTTAAAAATAATCGCACACAGTTTTACTTGTCTTTTGTAGGCCGAATCTTTCATTTAATCATTACGTTTTTAAAAAAAATTATATTCAAAAAACAATTCTCTCTATAATTGCTCAAAATGATTCACTAAGACATATATAAAACATCTAAATTGCAATAAGTAAACTAGTTCGAGGATGTTTTTTCAAGATTTTCTTGGAAAAATTAATTATAATTAATTAACCAAACTTGATGAGCCAAGAATGTTATTATATAATTACATATCACATGAAGTTATGAGGATATTCTATGGTTGGTACTCTTTTTTAGCTGTTGGCTTATTACCTTTTATGGTAGGCTAACAAATTAAAGCACCATTTTGAGCGGTGGAGCTTCAATATTTTTTACTAAACAAAAAGTAGTTTCTATAAAATATTTTTAATTAGTTGAATTAAGACTATACTTTTATATATTCCTTGAAAAAGTGATGATTGAATCTCCAATATCTCGTCAGCATCATGTACTGTGGATCCAATGCCTTCCATTACTTTCAGATTGAAGATTAATCAAATTATATATATATATATATATTATAAATAATTAGAAAGGAATTGAAACTTAAAAAATATTCCCACTTATGGTAAAATATACACTGAAAATAAAATCTTGAATTCCAACTTTTGTTTCCCATTTAACACTAATTTTGCAATGGTTTCTTTTCCAATATATGGGTAAAAGTTTGACTATATTAATGATATAATAAGGTCTAATTAGTGTGTTTAGAACCATTGATTCTTAATTTTTGGACTGAAAAAGCTCGTCGATCCAAATGAAGCATTCTTCTGGTCTCTCTTCGGCTCCCCGCCCCGAAACCTTGGATGATCCACATCTCAGGGTCAGGCGGTCGGAAGGAGGGCTTTGGGCAAAGAGCAACTCGAAAGTACTTGACTTCAGTCCCAGTCGGTAGTCAATCCTATTTCCGATAGGGGCGGTTGAATCCGATATGAATAAAAGATACCATATATGAATAAAATATATTATTTAAGTGTAATGAATCTTATAAAATTTAAGAATTTATCAAAAGTTATTGAATCTCAAAAGAATTTATATATTAAAGTGGACAATTAATTTATATTATAATGTGTGCCTCGAGAGCACATGTTATAGACAGACCCTTAGATAAAAACATTTTGTTAATGTACTAATATACAACTATTGCAATACAAGAGTGCTGATCAAGTGGTTTCAAACTCACTCTCGTATAATTTGATAAAATCAGAATCATGAGTTTGAATTCTAATCGGTATTATTAACTTTTAAAATTATACTTATCTCTTAATAAAATTTGTGCGAGAACTTGAAATATAAGATCATGAGCAGAGATATATTTATATCTAGTCACAATATAATGTGGATGGAAATATCCTTATATTTTTATACTTAAAAAAAGTGACCATAATTGATATACAATCTTAACTAATTTAAACTCCATTTACATAGTATTTTAAAAATTAAACTCTTATTTCAGAATTAGTTCCTCGTAAGTTTGGAACTTTTTTAAAGAAACTATAAAATGGAATACTTTTTACCATTTGGAAGACGTCCCATGACGATCTCTTTAGCAAGTTAACAACTATAAGTACATGTAAATATATATATATATATTTATATATATAATATTTAATATATATATATATATATATGAGCCAACTTGCTTGGAGTTGAAGTGGGAAACAGCTAAAATGCAGATCCCAAAATCCAAATATTCCAAACCCTTTATTGCTTATTAGGGAATGTTACCTCTATTAGGTGCCCTCCATATATATAAGTGGTCTGCTTGGTGAAATGCATTTGTGGCTCTTAGCTCTTATGGAAGTCATCCAACAAGTACAATTTCACTTGAGGAATTAATATCCACATTATAACCTTAGCTATGGAATATACAGTCACCTTAATTTCTCCCTATACTTTTTCTCTCTCCAAGCACATATATTCCTTTATTTATTTTTGTAAAAATTTACTTTGTTATAATAAAAAATATGTTAAAGCGACAAATTTTTTTTTTTAACTCTCTCTGATCATATTAGAGCTCGCCAGGAAATACTTGGGACTACGATCGTTGGAGGAACAATACCGAATTCCAAGGATGCTCAAGAATCTTTTCGATTACTCGTTCGAGAACTACGATCTTTAGCTCTGGAACTGAATCATTTCGACCTATTCGACCCGGAAATAACGTTTTTTGCTTAAGAGAGGGGCTCCTTTGATAGGTGTCGCAATGGCTCTATTTACCGTATTTCTATCTATTATTTTGAAGATTTATAATTCTTCCGTTTTATTGGATGGAATCGATTAAAGTCGCGTTAGAATAATTCAATTCTTAAATAGATGAAGGTCTTGCTAAGACTCTTTTAATTTGGTGTCATATATAAAAATTAAATGTGTGATAATATGATATTATATTATACTGCTTATATAAGTTCTTTTTTATAGCGAGATTGGAATGATAAAATATTTAAGTCCTTTTTGTATTTTTCAATAAAAATTTAATACTTTTTCTAAATATACCGTCATTTATTTACTTTCTTCATTTCAAAATAAGTATATTTTATTACTCGTAATAGCTTGTGGCACAAATATTAAGAATTTTGAAATTAAGGAAATATTTTACTACGTACTTGTATATCTCTTATAAATATAGATAGAAAAATATAAAGAAAGATAGATGAGAGAAATAAATAAGGAGAGAGGGAGGATAAAAGTGAAAAAATTAAGTATAGTAAATATTTGTTAAGAGTTGAAAAAAATACTTATTATGAAATAAAATTTAATTTCTAGAAAAACACTTATTTTGAAGGGAGAATTATAATTGAAGTGTTGGAATTAGATTAAGTTTGAAAAAAAGAGAAAAGAGTAATTTTGATATGTGAGATTAAAAAAATAAAGAAATAGATACCAAAGTTAAAAAAAAGGAATAATTTTGATTTTAAAATGGTGTTCAAAATTTGAGCCTTATAATCGCTAGCAGAATCTAACTCTTAAATGAAGAAAAATTCACTTATAAAACTTTTTTAATATGATATTATGTATAAGAATTGAACAATCGAACACGTAACTTACTATTAATAAAAATAATACCCTTACCAAATGTTCTAAATTATTACTTCCATTTCGTATTATAAAGTTAAATTAATATATTTAGAGTTTTATATTAATAAGGTTATCTATTTTTTTTTATAAACTTTTTTTCTCCTAAGAATATTCCTATTTAAATTAATGCATTACTGTCTAATAATCCTCAAAACTAAACTCATTTACATTTGATAAAAGCTTGAAATATAGAGAGAGGTTAGAGAAGAAAAAATCTTAAAAAATGGATTTATTAAATTAATATAAGGGCATATAGGTGTATTTTTTACTTTAAAAACACATCGATTTTAATTTTTCCTTAATACGTATGACAAATAACAAATAATTTTATAATATGAAACAATAGTATTAGATTTTTCAGCGGCAAATTCCGAAGACAATATTGTTTTGCACTTCTCTAAATTTTCATGTGTAGCGGCAAATTCCGAAGACAATATTGTTTTGCACTTCTCTAAATTTTCATGTGTTGTGACATAGTAGAAGTATAATCCAAATATAGTTTTAGTGTAGATTAACTTTTCAAGTTAAGATATAAATTTTTTTAAGATCTAACCAATTTTATTAAATTTTTAAATTTTATAAGATTTAACTATCATATATATATAGTATCTTTTATTTATACATGGTATATTTTATCCAAACGTCTGCTACAATGGTACATATTAGATTGACCGTAATGATAATCCGATATCATTTAGAATCTAAATTGATGAACAAATTCATATTTATTATCTTTTATTTATATATGGTATATTTTATCCACATTAATATCTGCTATATAGGCACAAGTTAGGTAGATCTTACTAATAATTCGGTGTCTCTTAGAATCCAAATTGATGAAAAAAATTTATATATAGTATATTTTATTTATATAAGGTATACTTTATTTATATTAACGTTTGCGCCAAGATGCACATAGACAGACCCAAATTAGACAACCCTAATAATAGTATGGTATCTCTTGGAATCCAAATTGATGAACAAATCTGGTTAAATGGGCCAGATTCAAACCAACATTATCTATTATCAAACACATTTAAAGATTAAACACTTAATTAATATCTATTATCAAGCGCACTAATTCAATAAACTTTTAATTAATTAATTTTAAGAAGTGGATTAATTTAACAAATAAGGATTAAGTATCTGGTTTCCTCATTAATCTATACATATAATTTTCTTCTCTATTATTGTTCAATCTCAGGGGTTTTGCAGTAAATAAATTAAGATATGGGGTTGGTTTCATTAACCGATGTATTGGACATAATGCCAAGGAACGTTACAAAGATGCGATATGTGAAGGTAAAAAATCCTGTAATTCTTGACGATGGGTCTAGTGTGTACTGGAAGTTGATGGAGATTATTGATGATGATAATCACTGGAGATTGGTGGAGATTATTGATAACGATGACGGTAATAAAGTTTCGAGTTCAAGGAAGTACGAAATGAAGGATAAATTAGTAAATAAATTTCAAGACGAAGATCAGATCATCCCATGTCTCTCGTTCTTTGAATTCTTCACTAAATTTATCTCCAAACTGACCCACACATGTATGTTTTAACAAGGTTTTAAGCTTTTTCGAGTTTATAGTAATCAATTTTTGATCAATTTTACGATTGTAATTTTAGGCTAATTTTAGCTTGCTAATCCCCAATGTTCATTCTAACTAAATAATTTCTTCGTTTGCTTGACTGTTACTCAGTTGGTTTTGGAGCTGTATAGTTGCTAAAGGTCAATGTTCGAATCCTGGTGAGAATTTCAACCTCTTCAATGGCGGTAGTTCTTTGTACACATCAAGGTCTAACCTCTAATCTGCAAGATTAGTGAGTCACTATAATTAATATTCTCTATCTTAAGTGACGAGCCTTTCTGTTTTTACTTTAAGTTTCTTTTGCCATATTTTTTTGGTTTACTAATTTTTACTTTAGTAGTTTAAGACTTATACTATCATTTTTTTTTTTAAATAGTAAAGTAAAAGACAGAAATGTAATTTGAGTACTTTAAAAATAAGATACTTTAACAGTTATAATTACTTTATTTTAATATTTTTGAAAATATGTGCTTAGTATATGATCTTGAGAGTTTAACTCTTACTCGACACGTCCTCTCTAGTTGGCAGAGTTACTCGGGAGGTTAGGATTATCTTATTTTGAATCTGATAAGAATTATAGATCAATAGTATGTATCAAATAGTCATTGTGACACGATTATTACGATCGGAAAAAGTAACTTTACCTTTAAATTAAAATTTGTAAAAGTATACTAATTAATAATGTGATAAGAAATGAATGAATTCTATCACTAAATTACTATTTTGGTGACTATATATATATATATGTTAGTGACAGTTTTGTTTAATTATAATGCTATAATTCTTGGTAACTGTCTATTAATGCTGCTTCGATGTACTATCTTAGTGATTGTTTGTATTTATCATATTTATATTATTGATTTACTATTTTACCGCTGCTTCAATGTGTTACGCGTGTGAAAAAAAGTTATTTTAAAAAAAAAAAGAGTTGGTGAATTTTTTAATTTTTTTCAATACATTAAATCCAATCTCTCTATACATATGATTACATTAAAAATTTGTACTAATATATTGTTCAGAAAAGTACAATTTTTTAATGTAATCCTTTGCCCAAACTACCCCTAATTAACCTTAAAACATTCATCCATTCACTAACCTAATTGAATGAATACTCAAAATATATATGAAAAAAGAGAGAAGGAGAATTATGTAATTTAACTATTTACCCAGCTGGTCCCACATGATTTTGACCTCCTTTGGATTCACCATTGATCTCCTGAGCTGTGCTAAGAATGCCACCTATGTTAATGACGACATGGTCAACGTCACCACCGTCAAAGTCGTTGACTGGTTTAACGATTCCTCGATGAAGTCGTAGCTGTTGTTGCGACTTCTGCTGCTGCTGAGTCTCGGATGACGACGAAGTCTTCTTTTTCTTCTTCAAGAAGCGTGCTTGATCAGAGAGCTCATCTACCGCTTTTGATATATTCTCAACGCAATTAATAATCTGAATTAATAATGAAGTAAGCGTAACGACTTGCACGATTTCCGTGATGGTTGTCGTTTGCGTTGCTTTCTGTAACGACGTAGTTTCCAGAACAGTCTTGAGCTCTTCTGTAGCGGACTTCATGTTCCGTGAATGTACTTTAACGGCGTCAGATGGTTGCGTCATCTTCTTTATTGCTGATGCTATTTCTTTTAGTGCTTTCCCTGCTTCTGAGGTCATCTTTGTGCATGGCTTTTGAATTTTTCTTTCAACTTCTGTTGGTTCCTGCACCCCATATACAAATACTCAGTATAATCGGGAATGTGTTTCGAATTCAGAATTTATAGACTAATAAGATAAACGGGCATTTATAGATATGAGTAATGATGAAATCAAAATTAAAAGACGGGAGTGACGATGTAAATCTAAAATAATAGAGACAGATTGAGACCGTACTAATGTTGAACGGCACACTTAGAAGGATTTTTCAAAAGAAAAATAAAAATTCGGACGGGTTCATAATATGAAATTATATACATTTATATATACCTTATTAAAAAAAGTCAAAAAGTTTAGGGGCCTTTGAGGAATTTTCAGAAAAATAAAATTTTGAATCCTCATAATGTATATAGCGAAAATAGGATAAGTCAAAAAGTTTGGGGCCTTAGGTACACATAGTTTCGGCCTGAGTGACTACGTATTTGTTCTGTTATAAGATATTATTTTAGTTTACTTATATCATTACCATTGTTGTACGCCTTAATTACGATGACATAACGCTTGAAGAATATTCATTTTTTTAATTTAATCATAACGCTGGAAGAATATTTTTGTTTTTTTAATTTGTCGTTAGCCGAATTTAGAATTACAAAATCTTTAACTTTTATATATACGACAAAAGTTAGATACATTGAAAATATCATTTAAAAAGATTTATTATATATACGACAAACTAGACGTCGACAAATTACACCTTTTCGTGATTAGACATTCAAAATTCAATTATATCATAAAATCAAGAAGGATAAAATGCTTTTTTCTAAATATTGACTTTCTTAATATATCTATGTAATTAGAAATAATTTTTTTTAGAAATATTTATTGGATTAAAGTATATTGGGGTTAAAAAAAAAAAGAAAAAAAGTTTAGAGTTAGAGAAAATGATTGGGTTACCTGAGGGTGACGCTTGATGTAATTGGCAAGGGCATCCATATGGTAGGCGCATTGCCTGATACCTTCCCCAATTTTCAAGTACTGTTTCCATGGATGGCAAAACCTGAACCGACCGTGACACGGCTCCCACCATGCAAGATTTGCCTGCCAATAATAACCCCAAAATCAAAATAAATCTCGTTTTTTTTACTTGTCACATAGAATTATAATATTTTTAAAAATTAATTTAAATAAATAATAATAAAATGTGACTAATAAAAAAAAGCCGAATGAATTAAATTACCAAGGATTCTTCATTGGCTTTTGAATTAATGACACTTTTAATGTCTTGTAAAAATGACTTGTCTTCATCCTTAACTTCTCCATTAACACCACTACAATTTTCTTTAATATCATCATCTTCATAAGCAAAATTGAACAATTCTTCTCCAATACCTACAAAATTAATTAATGAATAAAAATTGTTCATTAATGTCAATAATTCCGAAAGAACTAAATCAAAATAATTTCTTGAATTTTAAATTTTTTTTACCTTCAAAAAACTTGGCCAACTTTTCAATGTTAGCAATAGTTTTGTTATGAAGATCTTCACCAGCCCAAACGGGGCATAAGAAGATTGAAATAATCATGCAAGTAAAAGCACCGATTAGAATTGTTGAGAGCCGTTGATGTGCGAGTTCTACGATCTGATTCACACGATATCCAGAAACCGCCACCAAACTGAATGTTAATATGAATATTGTCACTCCATAGTCATATCTTTTCTTGATTTGTGGTATAAATCTTGTAAATGTTGAAGCACCAGCTGCATGCACCAACAAAGAAAATCATATCAAACTCTCGAGAATTATCTCACATTTATGAGTGTAAATTTACTCTGTTTGCTTGTTAAATGACATTTTTACCCCTCTCGATCAAAAGATAACATTGATTCTTATAGTATATATGTACCTAGGAGGAAGACAAGAACTCCAAGGATAATGGGCTCTCCTTTTTTGCCACCGAGGGTTCCTAAGTAAGCAGCTCCAACACCTAAAGCACCAGCTAGTAATGTAGCCATTCCTCTATTCAAGCATTTGCAAAGGGTACCACCTAAAAGAAAAAATGGTTAAAATTAATTATATAAATTTTTATTTTTTTGATGAAATTAAGGTAAAAAAAAAAAGAAAAAAGAGAAATGGGAATTAAAGAACTTACCAACAGTGAATTCGAAGACAACAACAACTGTCAAGATAGCCCACATTGCTGAAGGACCAAAACCATCATAAAGTGGTCGAAAATAGTAGAATAAGGATACTATTGTAAGAGCAAGTCCAACCTTAATCGAATGAAAAATCCTCCTAGGATCATCTTTACCAAGTTTTTTCATTTTCTTTGGAAAATCAAGAAAATTGTTCTTAATTTTGGCAAAAAACCCATAATTTTTTTCTTGGCTAGAAGAAGAAGCATTAATCTCCATTGTTGCTAGAAAAAATCTTAATTTTCAAGAAATGAAAAGGGTTTTTCTTTTTGGGTAGAGAAAGTCTCTCTCTTCGACTACTCTTTAGCTCTAGTGAGAGAAGAAAGAGAGAGAAAGAGAAAGATCTAGAGAGAGAGACTTTTGTTGATGAGAGGTAAAGGCAACCTTGTCTATATTTATAGTCACTTAGCTACTAGTAAAATTAAAGGTGAACTCGTGGGAACATATCATCAAGTGTAATTTTCTAATGGGATACATCTGTAGATGTCTTTTTCTTTTTATTTTTACAATATCAAACTAAAACATGGTTCGAATAAAAAAATTCAATTTGATAAAGAGTGATTCTATCATGGAACTAATATTTGTCTCTATGGGAGTGACATATGGTATGAACTCGCCAAAACTTAGCTTGATAAGAAGTAGTTTTATCACTTTTTTGTTGTATAGATTAATGTGATCTACAATTGATTAATTCAATTTGAGGTAAAAATATCATTTTGTATGAAAAATATTAAAAATAAACTAGTTTGGACTACCATTAATATGAACATGGTATTAGAACTATCTAAACCAATACAGGGTTATTATTAGTATTTTGATAATCTCGTATTAACTATAGTTAAAGAATAAATAAACTTTTGAGACATTTTTCTTTCACTTGAAGTATTTATTAAGTTTTAAATTCATGTTTTAACAAAAAATACTCATAAAAATAAGAGGCAAAAAGTACTTTACTCTTCGACTGATAATTTTACCTCTTTTTAATCTAATTAATTGAATTAACTTGAGATCTATAATAACTTTGCCTTTTTCTTTTATATGAAAAAAAAATTAAAAAAAATCAAATAGAGGACAAAAGAGGGTGGTATGCTTTTGTATAATAAGGTGGTTGAAGGACTTCCACTGGGATCTGAACTCTCTGAAACATTCATATACTTTAAAGAGAGCTTCCCACTCTTTGATATTTAGGGGTTCCTTAAACCATATTTACTTTTTTTTTTCTTTTTCATTAATACAAAGCTTAGTGCCTTCTTCACTAGTGGTCTCTGACATTTACATAGAGACCTAATTGTACCATATTTATTATATATAAATCTATTAAAAAAAACTCTTATTCATCATCAAAAAAAAATCTTAAAGAAAACTCTATGCCAATGTGCTCCACACAAGGCTAGAGAATGGTTTTAGACTTTTGCACTTTTGAATATCATCATCTCTATGGCTATATTATTATTTGACTTTGCAAGTTTTAATATCTTCCCCTCCTTTTAAACTAATTTTGGAGCATTCCTTTTTTAAAGAAACAGGCTAGGGTCTAAGTTTAGACCAAAAGATATATAAAGAGGAAGGAGTAATTGTATATTTGTTCATGTTTTCAAGAAAAAAGCTATATATATTTATTTATTTACTAATTAATGTAAAATTTTCTAGATAAACTCTTTATTCGTGTTCAAGATTATACATTTTTAGTATAAAGTTTTTAAGTGCAATATACACCTTTATATCTAGGACTTGATATCTTACGCCCAGCATGAGTGGTTCAACATTAGACTATATATGTGGCTCTCATTGTGAAAAAGAACTGGTTTGAGTAATGGCAGAATCTAAATGAGGGGTCAAGTTTTATACTATAAAATTTGTATAAGAAAAAAAATTGGACAAAATAAGACAACGGGTGAAGGTAGCTAGGCGGCAAAGACCAACGATAATGACAGTGGAGACTGGACTGGAGATGAAACTTAGAGGGAGGGAAGATGTTGTGTTTTTTAGCATTAGGGGAAGTGAGATAAATTTAATTAGGAATGTGAAAACATTATATTTTGGAAAAAAATTTATATTTAACACGTAGGGCTGTCAGATTTGTATTATTTATTTTTTTAAACGTCCCTTAATGAAACGATGTTGTTTCACTTATCTCCTTTAAAAAATATATACAACAATCTAAAGAAATTGTCCTAAACTACAATTGTGGCTTCCCCAAATTTTACCTTGAGGTACTGCCAGAATACACTCTACTCAGGATGTTTTCTACTGGATGAGAGGTCCGCTGACCCCCTTGACCAAACATAGTTCCGCCAATGGGCTTGACTCTAACTGATCCACCAAAATGGTTCTTTGAGAGAGGGAGATTTATCCAAGTTTATGTACTCATTAACTATGGATGATCAATATAGTTTCGATACAAAACTTCTACTAGCTCCGTTCGAAAATATAAAGAGTTTTAGTTTCGGGCATAAAAGTTAAAGGTCTTAAAAACAAGACAATTTTTTAATTATAATACCCTTTCTACCCTTCATAAATGAGAAAAGAGATAGATAGTGGGAGTAAAATAAATTAATACAAAGATGAAAAAAGCTCAATAAATGTCTATTAAAAGTTGTAAAACTTTTTATATTATTAAAAATCCTTATATTTCCAATCGAAAATAATCATTTTCAATATATAGAGTGACTGAAACGCAAATGAATCCATAAAAATGAGAGTTTCTAATCAATTGAGCTGACTCCTTATCACGATCTCTCTCTCCCTTATGCAACTATAACTATGAGTATATTTTTAAGATTTTTAAAACTAATGTTGGAGTTAAAAGTAGTATTAGTATATGATTAGTGGCTATCAAAATCTAAACCCTTAGCTAATGAAGAGAGGCAAAAAAACAAGAAAGAAGAAAAAAAGAGTGGGGAAGACTTTGTTTTTTGGTGTGTGTTTTTTTGCATTGATAGTCAAACTTGAATTTATGATAAGAGAAGGGCAGTTCCTAATACGTACGGCTCAGAATGCCTCTCCGTACCACCGCACCGCTTTCTTCAATATAAAATATAAAAAAATTAAAAAAAAAAAAAGTTGCGTACATTTGCGTTATGTGCTCGCTCGGTGCTATCTCTACCCCAATTAATGCAATAAATCCTTTCTCCCTATTATCCTTTTTTTTTTTCTTTTTTACTAGTAACATATATATATCTGATTACTACTTCCGATCGGAAATATGGTCGTGTATTTATTATAAAGTTTATAGTTTTATTTTGTATAATTCATTTATTATCTTCACTTTCTTTATAAATATCTTATCTAAAAAATGATATTGTTTTCTTAATTTTTAATTTGTGTGCAGAGTTCAAAAGGACTTATATTGTTGACCGGAGGTAGCATTGCATTTAAAATAAAAGTTCATTTAAAATTTAGACTAATCTCTATTTGAAACGTTGGTGCAGAACATACGAAAGACATTTTAAGTTTCAAGTAGTGTTTTTAAGTCGTACTATGTCCAGAATAATCTTCATTTTAAATTCAAATTACATATGTGAAGTATTGTTCGAACGGCAAGAGTTGAGGCTTCCTAACTCAGAGATTGAGAGTTCGACTTTGTCTACTATTATAAGGTTTAATTTCTCTCCTAATTAGGTTTGTGATTAATTATTTGATATTTATGTAACATGCTATGTAAGGTTTAACTTCTCTCTTAATTAGGGTTGTGCTTAATTGTTTGATATTTATGTAATCTTCACTTATAGTTTGGCACATCTTGTACTAAAAAACTCAAACTAATCCCGCTCGAAGTGGGTTGTGATACTCTTATCTCACATGTGAAATGTTTGAATGATATATTATCATGGATATAAGTACATTTATGACCATCTTGGAATATCTATTTTGACATAATAATAAGTCCGGTTGTCAGGTAGGGATCCTAGATACTACCAGGCCATGAGTCCCTTTCTCGAACTCGTAAATCCAGAACATGACATGGGTAGGATTACATGATCGACAAGTGTTTTCTCACAAGGCACAATCACATAATCTAAACTCAAGACATTTGATTAAATTATCTATATTGTAGTGTTTCTTTCTCTCTTCCTTTCGCGAACGTTATGGAAGTTTCTGGATCGTGTAAAATAAGAATAGTACCAAAGGCAGCACAAAAAGAAAAACCCTGTCTCTCAAATGGAAAACCTCAAACAGAAGAAAAAAGAAAAAGCAGTGAAAAAGTCTTGAAGATTATCTTGAATGGATATAATGGTGAATTGATTGGGCAAAAGGGGAAAAATAGGAGATTGAATAATATATCTAAGAAGGATCTAAGAATTTTCCTGGATTATATTTATCATCTAACCGCTTGTTTCTTGCAATTTCTTTTTACAACTAGTTTGGTTGAGGTGAAAAAGGAGGAAAAAAGAGACATAAAGACGTAATTGTTTCATTTATGTCATGATATGGTTGGAGTTAGATGAGGAAGGAAAGTAAATGTAGAAGGGAATTCTTTTTTTTATATTGGTATTTTTTTTTTATAGAAGGGCGAAATTTTTCGTTTTTAAAATTTCTATTAAATTATACGATGTTGAAGTAGATAATATAAATTATAATATCTTAACGGTCTTACAGACTAGAAGCCTAAGACCTGGAGCGCACAAGAAAGGTTAAAATTTTTTACATTGGCATATTTCTTTTCTTTTTGTAAATTAGGGAGGGGAGAGGGAAAATGGTTTTCTTAAGAGAGAGAGAGAATTGCTTTTAAAAGAGATAATATGCTTTACTTATATTATTAACCTCATTCTTTAAATTTTAAAAATTGATAAATTTTAAAAATTGATAAATAGATAAAAGTATGATTAATAGCCCCCAAAAAAAAAAAAAAAAAGAAAACTAATTGTTTGTTCCTCCCCTCCCCTCCTCTCCTCTCCTCTCCTTTCCTTTCCTTTTCCTCTTGCCTTCCTTTTCTCTTTTTCCTTACACAAAACAAAAACAAGGTAAATATATAATAAATGTAATCCCTTGGTGATCAAGTATTTGTATATTTTCCCTTTCCCTTCCCCTCACCCTCTTCTTTAACGATTCAAATCTTCAGTAACATTGTCTATAACATCCTCTATAATACTCGTTTTAAGAAGCAAACTAACAGTTAAAGAAAACAAATCAGGTAGTCTCTTAATAAGCGTTTTTTAATTATTTTTAAAATGAAAATAAACTTTTAAATGTCTACTAAACTTATAATATAACATTAACATCCACACACATTCCATATACTACCTATTGATAAACCTACCTAATCATATTATGAACATCCATAGTTTTTCCTTTTTTTTTTTTTTTTGAACTCTTTAGGGATTATATTAATTAATGCAAAGAAACCTTTAAAAGAAAGAAAAAGGAAAGTTTATAGAGGATCATTACCTCATAGTGGATATCATGTGTCTCTTTTTTCTTCTTTAAAACAAAATTATCATAAAAATATTTGAGAAAATTCCAAGAAGAGACAAAGTAGCATGACTCAAGTAGATATTGTATAATTAATCCTTATAGTTTTGATCAATGACCCTGTTTTCTCATTTTTAATTCAAAAACTTATGGATTACCCAATAATTATATGTTTCTTAATTAGCTATATACTTAATTATCCCTTTTTTGTTAAAATTTTATAATAATTTTATTTATTAAACATGATAATTTGTTTTCGTACTAGAATAGACACTCTTTTGGTGTTACATGTGATCCTAGTCCACTTTTTGACAATATATTGAATATTTTTTCTTTATGAATATATATATATAAACTTAGTCAGCAAAACAATAGTGACTAGAATCTGATTTAGTCCATTTTGTAACCAAATATGTCACCATAAGTTTACTCTAATCTTGTACATGTATAAATGTCTGAATAAATGTATAAGCTAGCTTTCTATATAGCTTCTTTATATTTCCTACATGAAAAAAATGGATAAAAATGCTAACAAAGTACTATTTATGTTTAATCATTCATGTCTTAAATATGTTTTAACACAGATTTTATTCTTTGAATTATATATTTACGGAATGTTATTTACATGTTTTTTACCTAAAAAAATTCCGACTATTTTCATAGAGTTATTATCACGTACTTGATGTATGTTGTAATGTTATAAGAGATAAAATTATCCATTTTTTTATAGGACGTGTATGTATCAATTTTTGATTAAAATAATTAAATTCTGGAGATCAATTCAATAGTATTTTTAACTATTTTCCTATTTCATATATTTCGTCTCTAAGTGAGCGATATTTGTATTAAACTGTGCCCCTAGTTGATGTCAAAATCAATAATAACTCAAATTTACAAAATAAGAGTAGATAAAAAACAAGTTAAGAAGGTAAGAATTAACGAACATCTGAAAAAAAAGTTATTTTTGAAAAGTTATGTAAGAGTATTTTTTAGAACTGTTTCTATTTATTAATATTGTTAAAATAAAATCGCTATATTAACTTATTTAAAACAATTTTTTTATAAACACTTATTTTAATTGCTAAAAAAAAGTGTAAGTAATAAAAAACATGACCTATCTCTATTTCATATTGACTATCCTTTAGGACACGACACAAGACTTAAGGAGACGATTAGATTATCTAGATTCAAAATGAAAGAAACTAAATTACTCTTAGAGTATTGTCTTATAGTCGTCTAATTCTAATAAAATAAGGGTATATATAGAAAAGTAGCATTTAATATCTTTTAGCTTGGTAAAGTGACAGATATTTTAAAATGAAAAAAGTACGTTTAAGCGACATATAATATAAAAAATAGTAGTAAATATTAAGGCACATCTAATATATGGACCAAGTCATAACTCAAACCGATTATATTTATATATGTATATATAATTAAAGATAAAATTTTCATGAAAATGGAAAATTTCTTTTGTAGCAATGGTTGATGAACACTCAATATTTTACCAAATATGAAGTGCAACGAAGCCAAGCAAAGCTACTTGCATGATAATGGGCCAAAGCAATGGATAATGGGTCATGGGAGGGATTTAAAGAGAAGAGAGGGAAACAGCAAATTAGCAATAATATTTATCAGAATAAGCGTGCAATATATATTCTCTATGTACAATTTTTACGTACAAAAAAAAAAAAAAAAAAAAGAGCAATTTTGTTTAGTGCTTCTATAGTCATCTCTATTGATTGAATTTGAAATAGTTGGTTTGGTGATGCCCAAATATTTTTGTACTAATTTGGAAATATATTTTGAAGGTACAAAATCAATAAGACATACTTTAGGGTAAAGTTATTAGGATAATGTTCGGTTTATATATATATATATATATATCTGAATACGAAACAATCTTAGCGGATTGTACTCTAATAAATACTGAACCCTATTGTATTGTTTCTAAAGACAAAGTTAGTCGATTAAGGAGAAGGGATTGTTTCTTACTAAATTCGGAAACTTAAGTTATTAAGTTATTAGGGTTTTCAAGATAATAAGAGCGAATGATAAGAAATTTATGCTAGTAATTAATAACTCAACATTCATTGAACATCTAATGAAGAGAGTCATTACTTACATAATCGTGTCAATTATTCATTTTGTCAAATACTTGATCCGCGCGTCCTGAAAGCTCATATAATTGTTTCTTATTAGTTTGTCCCGATAAGTCATATCTCATCACACAAAAAAAGTATTTAAAATATATCATACCTAAACAAATTCTCATGAGTCGAGTAATTAGATTATAAATAGTGGCCGGGGCCATGACATGGCCTAGCCCCCTCAAATTTTTTAAAAAATTTATATAGTATATATACTTAATTTGTTTTGTATTTAAATTAATATATTTTATCTTTTTTACCTCTAAATCATTAAAATTAATGTTATTTTTTGAAATTAATATTTTCATTTTAGTTTTAGCTTTTCTTGACGATGAAATCTGACCCCAGATCTCACCTCTAATTACAAAAACGATAAAAATACTTTTATAAAATACAATTACATTCTTCGTATTTGGTACGTTAAAATATCTTGTATCGAACCTAAAACAAAGATTGTGCGTTACAGTATATATAACAAAATTTGAGAATAGCTGCCTTAATAAAGATTGTTAACTGCCGATTTTGGACTCAAGTCCAGCAATAAAGCACTTAATTTCAATGCCCTTTAATTTGGAGTTACAACAATGGCAGAAGAAACAAATAAAACCCACCCAACCCCATATGGAGCCATTATTTAATGCTCAAGCTCTATTTTCTTAATTTTTTTAATAATTATTATGAATGAAACAAAAAGAACGATCGTTAGACCTTATCTGAGTTGGCGAGAGTGAAAACTTTCTAACTTAAAAGTTAGGGTTTGACTTATTTTTACGCAAGATTTACTTTCTGAAAGAAACTTAAGAGGTATTGGAATGTCACTTAACAATGACAAAGCCTCTTTTGCAATCAAATGTTTTAATTATTTTTTAATTATATATAAGACCCATAGTTTTAATAACATTCTAAATATAATATTTATTAATAAAACGAACTAATAAAAATAAATCTTAAAAAAGAAAGAATATTATAAAAGAATATATCCTTCGAGATGTAATTAAAAACGTTACTTTTGAATAAGAGGTGTGTGACACAATTCCGGTTATTTAGGTACCTCCATCTGTCACGTCAAGTAAGAGATTCTGAGTTCAAATCATCAAGGAAACAGTTTAATATCATATGCCAGCCTTGTGCTGCTGTTTGGTAGTCTGGTGCCCTTCGATTTCTCCCGAATTAGTTGATGACCTTGAGATACAACTTACCAAAAATGTTACTCCCTCCGGTCATAAATACCCTTCATAAATGAAGAAAGAAATAGATAGTAAGAGTGAAATAAATTAATAAAAAGATGGATAAAGATAGAAAAAATTCAATAAATACTTATTAAAAAACAGTGTAAAAATTCTCATATATTTTACCATCCTAAAACCTTTTATATTTTTTTATCGGAGGGAATACATTTGATGAGTTCTTTCTATATACATTTGGGCCTATCCTTCAAATGGTGATCTTAATTCAATACTTTGGCCATCAATGTTGAATGGGCTTGAACATGCATTAAATTATTAGGCCATTTAATAATAGTAAGGTAAATGTTTGGGCTAAAAGGAAAAAGTATAGATAGGGCCTTTCCCAAATGGAATTATCAGTCCATATCTACAATTCTATTCACAGCCCATTACAAATTGAAGTTTTGGCCAGCCCACTAATTGTTAGGCTTTTGTCTGAAATTTTTTAATACTTATCTTTAGGGTTTAGGATCTAATTCTATTTGGATTATTTATTGAGCTTTGTTAACCTCTCTCGTCTTTTAAGGGGTGCTTCTATCACTTTTCGTATAAATAATAAAAAAAGAGAGAAACTTTTACACATTTTATTTAGTAATTCTACTCATCTAACCATGACTATGAATAATATATATATTATTTATCCTGAGTTCGAACTTACAGACTAAACATCCAAATCGAACTCCTATTAAATAGTTTTTACTTGAATTTTGTTAAGTTCGAACTCAACTCGATTGGTATTTGGTCAACACTGAGTTTGAACTGACACAAAACTATTTGTGAAAAGTTTGATTTGATTTACAGTCTTATATGAAATGATTGATTTACCGTCTTATATGAAATGATTGGGATATAGTTATGTCTTGTAGGAATATCTATATAAAATCATAGCAGCTCGAAATATCTGTACCATTTCTTTGTATCATTCTCTATATCATTCCTAATTTGTTATATTTAATTTATAAAACATACCAAATAAAATATAAATCTTCAAGAGAAAAAATATATTGTTAAAAAACAGCACAGAAAAGTGGTACAAACAATCCGAGTGAAATTATAGAAGCTAGAATTACTCCCATAATTGGAGGGTGGAATGGTGTATTAGTTGATATTAGTACTTATTTGATTAATAATTAGGGCCCATATGGTATCATATAATTGTAGGAGTAAGTAGTACAAAGTAGAATGGACAAGTGCCTCAAAGTCCCTAAACAAAATGAAGAAGGCAAAGAAATAAGTACATGAATGTCTTCTTATCATTTTTTTAGTCCCACCAAATTTAACTACATGTCTCCCTTTCTTCTTCTTTTTAATGTTAAATTTCCTATTTATTTTTATCATTCAAAATTCTCCTTAGCTATTTAGATCTTTGATGCCAACTTTGAATCAATAACTTCTGATCAGATAAAGAGTGTTTTTATTAACGCGAAGCTATCTTATCACAATACTAAATGTTTACTGCATTTACTACTACTTTAACAGTAAAAAAGTCTCGTCAATTAGATAAAAATTTTAAATTCGAATCAAATCAATCTTTTGGACTAATTAGAAGTTTAAAAAATTCAATAATAAGAGCCACAACCCCAAGGTCTCTATCACTTTTAACTTCCAAACTCAGAAAATTGGGACATTGATGAGGCAAAATGCACTTTGGGATTGGCTCATTTTGTACTAGATAAAAGGGGTTTAGTCACTGCCCTTGGCAGTGGGCATCAAGTTTCTTGATGGTGTCCATTTTGTCAGTCATTAATTTTTCATAATTAATTTATAATTTTCACATTCTCTATAAATAATTAATTAATGCATTCTCAGCCAACTTAAAACTTTATGAAATTTAGGCAAATTGAAAATATACCACTTTTACAAACTTAGATAAATTTAAATAATAATGAACCAAGTGATTGAAAGATACATGCAAATGCATGACCTAAAAAGAAGCTATAAATTTTATCTCTTTCTTTATTTAAATTAATTTCTTTTTTAAAGTTTTTGTTTGGATGTCAAAAAATAAAAAGAGGAGATATGATACGTTTTGGTATCTAGAATTGTCTATACTTTCTGAGGCACAAAACCTCCAAATTCTAAGCATGCATTCTGGAAAAAGAGAAACCACCCAACAAAGCAATATCCACCAAATTATAATATTATATCAATTTTTAAATCATAAACTTAAAGAAAAGAGAATTCTAATTTTATAATAATGGAGGTAGTTTATCCTACTCTCTACTCTACAATAATATCAAATTTGGAACCATTTGATGAAGACTCCATAGAAATGGTTACCCTATCATAGGGTTAATATACATATATATATATATATATTTCTGGTCACGAAGTATCTGAACAGAATCTTATAAATGTACAAAAGGTACCTTTGCATTATATTATACTCAAACTAATCTTCAATTGAGTCGTGTAGAATGAAAAGGGTAAGAAAGCTTTTTTATAAAACATAACCGTTAAATTAGGAAAAACCCTAACTATCTCATCTATCTGTCTTATGCTGGAGGCTAATTAACATAGTTTAATAATCTTTGTATTGTATATTATAATGAGGAGGGTTTAAAAGAAGGAGGAAGAAATTAAGAGAGGGTGGAATCCATCTTTTTTATTAGATAATAATTTGTGATGGACAAGTTTCATATTGGGATAACATCTTTTAAGGTCACAATCCAATTCTTTTAGGAATAGAGGAGAAAGAAAGATATAGATAGTGCACTTCTTAATAGATGCCAAATTGCCAAACCCATCAATCCTTCTTTCCTTCTCTTGAAAATTATAGTCCAAACTCAAAAGGTGTAGATTATAATATTTCAAAGCATGCCAAATAGTTTGGATCTCTCAAACAACAAAATATATTATACTACTATGTGATATAATTGACAAATCCCCACTCCCTATATATATATATATTGTGTTTTATAAAACTCTAAAACATTGAAATATCTTTCTATTTGTTCATTTAATATTTAGATAGGATTTCAACTTTGCAATATCTAATCTTATAAATTATTTAACTTTTATAAAATTTAAAATGACTAAAATAATAGAAATTAAACTCTATTCAATCACGTATACTTAATATATTCTGTTTTCAATAAAACTATAATTGTGTATCTGTATAAATAAAAGGGTTAATTGTAAAATATTCCCATCAAGTGAAGGGTTAAATATATTTTACTCCTCAAAATTGAAAAATAGACAGTTTATTCTTAAAATATGTAAAATATCTATAATATTCTTTCATGTAAGTTATATTTTGTTACAAAATAATCCCTCAAAGTTTTATATAAAGCCATTTTAGTTCATAGTCTAATTTATAGTTATAGTTTATTATAAAATACTTACATAAAATTTGTGATAATATATTTTTAATCTATATTCTTTAAAGGTTCATTATTTAACTTAAAAATACTGATTTTTTCAAGAAAATTAGTAAGGTAATTTTAAATTTAATTCAATAAAAAATAAACTATTCGAAATAAAGTACTAAAACAATATACGAAAATCTAATTTTTTCCTTTATAGTAAATGCTATTAATTTATTACACTAAATTAGTTACAAATTCTAACAGATTATTTATTTTATAAAATAAAATACTTTTGTTTTCAATTATATACTCGTTTTAAAGAATAAAGACTAAAAAAATATTATTACGAAATACTTACATAAAGTTTGTAACAATATCTTTTTAGCCTATATTCTTTACTTTAAAAAAACTTGACTACAAGGAAAAAAACAAGGCAAATTTAAATTAGTAGTATTTACTATAAAGAAGAAAATTAGATTTTTGCTTATTATTTTAGTATTTTATTTAGTATTTTTAATTGAATTAAATTTAAAATAATCATGCTAATCTTCATTAAATAATCAAATTTTTTAAGTTAACTATCATCTTTAAAAAATATACACTACAAAGGTATTATTAGAAATTTTATGAAAGTATTTTTCAATAAACTATAATTATAAATTAAGGTATGGACTAAAATATTTTTATATCAAATTTTAGGGGTTTTTTTGGCAACAAACGTGACTTAAATAAAGGTATTTTGAGCATTTTATATATTTTAGAGAGTAAACTGCTTATTTTTAACTTCGAAAGTAAAGTGTTTATACCCGTCTAATCCTACACTTAAGGGGTATTTTGTAATTAACCATAAATAAAATTGTATATATATATATTAGAAGAGTGAAGGGATGTGGCCATAACTTAACAAGAAATCATTTGAGATAATTGTTTTGCTTCTTTTTTATTTAAATGCTCATTTCTTGCTTTGCTGTTCTTGTCTAGAAGATGAAGAAAACATACATCTTTTTCATTTATTTTTTTTGAACAAAGTATCATTCTCATAATTGAGAAAAAGAAATAAAAGAATCTGTATAAACGTAATTCAATTAATTCTAAAACTGTAAAATTAATATAAAACATCAAAATTCAAATCTCGATAAAAATAATATAGGAATTTCAAACTCTTTAATATGATAGTCGATGCAAAAAGGAAAAGAAAGAATCCTGGCAGCCGCAGTGTGGGAATTTCAATCTCTCCAATGTGAGAGGTGGTTCCTTATGCGCACTAGGTCCTGGCATCCAGTCTGCAGGACCGCTGAGTCACCATGATTTACATCCTCCACCTAGGCGTCGGGCAGTCTGATGAGGGCCTTGAGGACGAGAGATTTCGCATTTTGGTCCAAAAAAGAAAAAGAAAGAGTCAAAAGAAAGGGGGGTCACAAGTGACGCTTATTCCACGATTTGCCTATACCTAACTGACCAATTCTTGGAATTTACTTGGAGCTTGAAAGCCCACGTAATTCAATATCAATAAAAGATTTCAATACCTACTTTATTTCCCACCCCCACCAAAAGAAAAAAAAAGAAATATCTCTTTCTTTTATTATTTTAATAAACACCGATATTATTGCAATATACGCATTTTAATTATTCAGATTCAATTTATCGTAAAAATTAATAATTTTGAATATTTCATTACTGTGAAATAAATAAATAAATATTCGAAATAGAATTACGTATTACACTAAATTATTGAAAAATCTCTAATTTTTTTTGGTTTTTTGTTGATGAGGATTATTATTTATTTGGAATTTCAACTCAAATTGTGCCACGTTTGGTTTGCATGTAACAACAAGAAAGATTATTAATATATATACACTTGTTTTTTGAAGAATATATTATAAAGCCAAACAATCATACATTATTGTGGCAGTTGGCTAAAATTATTATTTTTTCCATTTTTACCATATTAAGTGAAAATCATTTTTGAAATCCTTTAGTTAGAGGACAATATCATACTATACATAGTTTAGACCAAAATTAGCTTCTTTTAACTCTTTATCAAAAAAATTAATATTCG
Organism: Catharanthus roseus; assembly: GCA_028651295.1. Taxonomy (NCBI): domain Eukaryota; kingdom Viridiplantae; phylum Streptophyta; class Magnoliopsida; order Gentianales; family Apocynaceae; genus Catharanthus; species Catharanthus roseus. The sequence goes on from JAPQWS010000035.1 coordinate 290,500, forward strand.
TCTGTTTTATAATATAAGACTATTTGTTATTTTATATAAATTTAAAAAATAATTTAAAATCGATCAATGTATTTTTTAGAATAAAATATCTTTAATGTCCTTATATTAATTTAATAAATTGTATTTTTAAAACTTTATCTTCTCTCTCCTTTCTCTACATTTTAAGTTTTATCAAATATGAATGTATTTAAATAATAATGCATTAATTGAATAGAAGTATTCTTAAAAAAAAATATTTATAAAATGAAATCACTTTATAATATGAAACTTCAAATATGGTAAACGAAAATACTAACAATTTTTCTTATTATATTCTTAACTAATTTTATCTGTCTTATTTAAGATTCAACATGATAGTTTTAGAAAGATAATCTCTAAAATTTAGAGAAGATCAAATATTAGGGAAAAAAATAGTAAAAAAAACAATTTATACTATAAAAGAAAAAGAAAAATGTAACCAAAATTATTTCCTATTTTTTCTACGACCGGTTTATAATAAGGAACAAACAATATAGGCCTGTGAGACTTTGTTCGAGTGACAAGAGTTGAGGTCTCCAAACTGAAAGATTGAGAGTTCAACTCCTACTAAATGTAAAAATTACTCTCATTTTTAATAAAATGACGTCTTTCTTCATTTAGAATTATGTTTAAATGATTTATTTTCATTATAATGTAATTTTCACCGAGTTTATTAAATAAAAAACAAACCAATATAGATCAACTTAGTTTAGGTAAGATTAGTCAAAGAAATGTAGATTTGGTTTCAAAAAAATTCTAAAGAGCTCTTTTAAGAGTCAATGACAAAATAAGCAACAGCTTTGTTGGACTACATTAATTGAAGGAAGCTGTCACCCTATAAACCTAAAAAAATTTTATGCTATATTTATGTGAATTTTAATTTATAACTAAAAAATTTAACTTATAAACTAATGTATATATTTTTTTTCTCTTTTATGATTTTTTTATTTATAATTTCTTGTATATTTATGACTTCATGATGTATATATATTCTAAATATCAAATTTTTAAATATTTAACAATTATAATATCAAGACATTTAAGTCATATATAGTAAAATTTCATTATATTCTGATATTGAATAATAATTTTACCAGACACAAGAAAGGAATCATCATTTTATTCTAACTTTTTCATCAAAACAATGGAATTAAAAGATGATTCTGAACCCATTCCAAGTGAAAATGATTGATTCTGAGTGAAAGAACATTCCATTGTATTTTATGCCATCGTAACAAACGTATTGTGACAGTTTATTATTAGACTACTGTTTTATTATTCCTAAATATTATTATTTCAAAATAATATACGCCAAAATAGCCCTGAGTTTACAAATTATTTATATATCATACAAATACATAAATTATTTATCTCACATATTATCCACACAAAAATTTTCATTTTCATGATGTAACAACACTATCATTTTCCACACCAAAATAATTTTTTTATTGGTTTTATCCTTTGATGGAATTTCATAAACAAAATCTTTGTTCTCCTCTCTTGCCTACACCCACAACTTGAAGAAAATAAGGCACACCACTATATATATATATATATATATATTTCATCACCAATTAACAATTGTCAATCTCCTTCCTCTTTCTGATTTTTTAAAAAAATATTTTTTGTAGTTAAATTTGATTTCTTACAATCATACACTTTTGTTTACCAAAAACAATCATACACCTGGATGTCTTACAAAACATGGGCAAGATTGCCCTAACAAATTTATACTAAACATCTGGGAAACAAATCTTAACAAATGTCACAATTTAAGGTGTCAACCTTGTAAGTCAAAGGTTTGAGAAATTGATAAAAATGAAGTTTTTCTTTATTTTCAGCATAGTTCTAATTAAAAAAATAAATAAATAAACAAACAAGAAGTGTGACAATATTAGTAAAGACTAAATTTAAGTAATTCATATGCAAGCCCTAATAAGAGAGAATATAAACTATCGACTCCTCTACCTGAAAAGGTGAATTTCGATTTCTCAACATCTGGTGCGTGGAATTTTGCAGGATTGGACATCTGCGCGTAGAATTTTTGGGCTTGGGCCTAACTCACTCCAAAAGGTACCTTAAGAGGGGAGGACTGTCCAAGTTTTTATAAGGAGTAATTATTTTCTTTAATTAGTCGATGTGGAATTCTCAACAGCAGCATTGCTCGATTAGAAAAAAAATTTTCAATTAATTGATGATCCAATCCACTTGAAATAAATCGACGACTGCCCCTCTCTATTAAAAATTATTAAATAAAATTTTGATGTGTAGTATGCGATTAGATAAAAACATCTGATGGGCACAAAGGAAAATTGGAACTAATTGCCACATATTACCTAAGCATGGCATGATTCAAGCTAGTAATTATTTTAGAAAGTATTTCATTGTACAAAACCATATATATATTTGATTTGAAGATTCCTTTCAATTTCTAGTCTCCTTTGTGTAGAAAAATGAACTTGGAATGTTCTTTTGGCTTTGTTTAACTAAAGAAAGAAAGGAAAAAACTTCATGAAGAAAAGTGACTTGTGTATTGTGACTATTATTAACTAGAAAAAGTAGTATAGAAAGAGATAGTAAAATGCATGATAAGGATATATGTTGAGAATCTCACCTCGGCTAATTAAAGAAAATAATTACAACTTATAAAAATTTGGGCAGTCCTTCCCTCTTGAGGTACCTTTTGGGGTGAGTTAGGCTCAAGTTCAAATTCTAACATAGTATCAAAGCCAGTTGTTGGGCTGTCCGAGTTGGGCCACCCGCACAGATGTCCATTCCTGGGTGTGAGGGGGTGTGTTGAGAATCTCACATCGGCTAATTAAAGAAAATAATTACAACTTATAAAGACTTGAGCAGTCCTCCCCTCTTGAGGTATCTTTTGGGATAAGTTAGGCCAAGTCCAAATTCTAACCATATATTTCTTTTATACAAGATAGATTAACTTAGAATTTGATGTACAATTTAAAGTTGAAAAATCACTATTTATTATAGAATTTCATAATGGTTGTGTGGATTTATTAAATGTTAATAAAATGTTAATATGTGTCTTGCATGCATTGGTAAAAACTATAGAGAAATTCCTTTACAATAACAATACCTCATACTATTGCATTCTCTTTTTAAACTAATTTTTTTTATATTTTTATTTTTAAATTAAAATTGATTGCAAAAACATGGCTCGCCATTATAAAATGCAGTAGCACCACCATAAACAGCTCAAGGGCAAAAATTTAAAAGAGTATTTTTTGACATATAATTTAATTCAAGAATAAAAAGAGGAGTTTAAAGGTAAATTACGACTTAAGTAAATAGTATAGGATTATTTTGAGAAAAAATTGAAAGTCGCAAATTGACATTTTTACCCCTTCAATCAACCCATCTGATTGCGACATAAGCTCTCTAGGTTAGCTGCACCGCATTTTGTGTTAGCTGGTCACTTTTTGTTACATAATAAAATGAAACTTAACTCATTAGAGGATTTTCCAAAAATATTCCTAGAATTTCTTCTTAAAGGTTTAAAGAAAACGACACCTAAAGATTAGATACCTAAATGAAATTTATATATATTATTTGGGCATAGAATGGAAATAAAAATTTCTTTAGGGGGCAAAAAAATTAAGCTGAGAAAATGACGCAAAAGAATGACGTGGCATAACACGCACGATACGATAAGCGGGAGGACCAAGCGAGATGCACTAATAGATGGACACGTGTCCTGCCGACAACGACGTTGCTCGAGGATATATTTGAAAAAAAAAAAGCAGTTGATGAGAAACACACGGCTTGTTTCTGATTGGCCACGCTCTTGACTTTTTTTAATTTTTTTTAATATGGGAGCCACGTGGGACCCAATGATTCGTGGAAATACACACCACACTACACGGCTCTCTCTCTCTCAAAAAGTAAAGGGGCAAAAAAATCCAAAAAGCTTGATTGGACACGTGGGTCCCATCTAGGCCGGCGAATCTTCTCGCTCGTGTGGGGTTAAGGGTTTCTGTATAGTGGACGCGTGTACAGTTCAAATGGGTCCCGCGGGATATGTGGGGACCACAGATGCTTATGCAGAAAGTCCAAACCAAACTTGAAAAATAAATTTTAAAAAAAATTTAAGAAAAGCATAATATGGCACGTATATTGGACGCGTCTGTGGCGGGGTCCGCCGTGATGCCTAACCAAGCCCCAGTTAGTGCGCCGTACTCGGTGGCTATTTTTCGAACAAGAATTCTTCTCCCTTCTTCTATCGTTTTGTTGTTAATTTTTTTTTTCCGGTAGAAAAATTGCCATATCTTTTTTATCAAAAAAAAAAAAAAAAATGTGTCATCTTAGGTGGCATGTAAATATTTGCTTGACTTGTTATTGAGCCTCATTTTTATAAAATAAAAGTTTGACACGTGTAATAAATTTATATGATCAGAAATCGAACATTTATAATGTAATATAAAAGAAAAAATGTTAGTAAGAATGACCATAAATCTTTCGCTAACATATTTTAGACTAATTAAACATGCTTTTCTGGTGGTTATAGACCGCCAATAATACTTTCTGATCAGATAAAAAAAAGTATTAGTGAGAATAAATATAAATATTTTGTTAACATATTAGAGTAATTAAAGAATGAGTGCAAACACAATCCGTCAAAATACTATTATTAAAGAGTAAGTATAAATCTAGAAATTGACAACATGAGATTAGACCGAGTGGTAAACAGTTTGGTGCCACTTAAGAAGATTTCGAGTCTAAAATCGATCGGTCGAGATCTTTTAGAACCTCTCCCTTGCACCCCATTCCCAAAAGTTCAGAGGGAATTATTCAACCTCATTGAAATCAGAGGGCGCGGTGCAAAGGGGAGAGAAGCATTTAAGGGGTGCCTTTCTCGGAGCGGAAAACAGAACTCACGTGGGATCCGAATGAACTGTGAGCGGCGTTCCAGATGTTAGTAGCTCCTTTTTTTGTCCAGTAACCATTCTGAGTTTTGAATGACGACAGGGGGAAAAGACATTGATTAGCTCTATTATACATAGACAACCCTACGAGCTGACTTCAAGTACCGATCTTCTATCAAAGGAACCTTTCCAGAAGTGTCCTTGGTTTAGTCCAGTCTGCATTCTTCGCTTAGTGTCAATCTTTTTAGATGAGAGAGTTAGGCTCTTTGTAAGATAGTCAAATGTAACTTTCCTATCAATCAAGTAAAGGAGATCAAAGTTCACTCTAATAAATCGATCTTAATCGGTCGTTTGTATGCAGACACTTTGGGAGACTCTCCGACTATACTTAGGTGTACGACTCGAGTTGACTAATAAATTAGTTAAGACGAAGCCCTAGATACTGCAGTAATAAGTGGAAAATATAATATTAGAAATCTCCATAAAGAATAATTTGTTAACATATTAAAAACTAATTAAAAAACAAGGGCAAACAAGTACTTGTCAAAATAATACTTATTAGGAGTAAGAAAATTTTTAAAAATCGATAATATCTATCAAAATTACAATTTATAACTTTTATTTCTATCGAATTATATGAGAATAAATTTAGAATTATTTTTACGCTATATATTTTTTTAATAAATATAATTTTGTTATAACTGAGCTATCTTGCTCTTTAGTTGGAATTGAATAATTTCCTCTTTTATTCACTAACCTGAAACATCCGAGTCTAGCACGTCTCATTTTTATTTCATTTAATAGGAAGATTAAAAAATTCCTTATTATCATAAAATGTTAAAGCATTTTGAATTCATAATTTTGGATTGTTTGTAAATAAAAAGGAAATAAATTTTGTTTTTTCTAAGACAAATTTTGTAATGCACAAAATCCTTGTTGCCTTTGAATAAAATATTTTCCTTCGGGTTAAGTACATTTTTTTCTTTAAGTTTGTCTAAATTACTATTTTATCCTTCTATTTTGTATATATTATAAATATATCCTTATTGTTTATATATTCATAACTAATTAATCCCTGTTATTAAATTTAGTAATTTTCTTAAAATATCGTTTCAAGTATTTAATTCTTATTTACTACCATAGATTAAAATATATGTATTAGTCTAATTTCTGTGTAAATAATATTATTGTTTTAATATGTGATAATAAACAAGAAATTAATAAACTTGCGAAATGATACTTTAGAAAGATTTTAAACTCTTTACCACAGAATCATGATTTTCTGATAATTTTTTTTGTTGAAATTTGTAGTAAGAATTAATTAGTTATGATAATATAAATGACAAGGATGTATTGATAATTTATATAAAATAGAGGGATAAAAATTTAATTTAGACAAGCCTCGGGAGAAAAATGTAATTAACTCTATGCCAAATATAAAGCTTAGCTAATTATTTGATTTTAGTTGCTCCCAATATATTGAAAAGGCAACTAATTATTTTCCTTAATTAACTTCCCTCCCCAAAAAAAAGTTTTAGTTTAGTAAACTCTCACCGTATTCCAAAATGTATGTACATTTTTCCTTAACTATTAGAATACGTATACGTATGTATTATTCATCCGAAAAAATACGTATATATCATTCTTAGTCATGTATTTTATGAATTTTTAATTTCTTATTATCAATATATGATCCCTTTTCCATGAAAAAAAAAAAAAAAGAAGCATGCATTAAATATGCAATAATTTGGCACCAAGGAATTTTGAGGTGACGAAAAAGATCATCAACTTGGTAGGGTATACTTAGGATAAAAAGTGGGAAGAAATTAAGTAGAAAAGAAGTTTTGACGTTTATATAATCCAATTTGTATGTTTGTGTATTTATGTGTGTGTTTTTTTCCTCTTATTAATTATGATTTCATTTTTAATTATATGTACATATTTTAAGGTTTCATATCATATATATATATATATTGTTTTTTTAAAAAAATTCACACATAACAATTTTAGAAATTTCTTTATATATATTAAAATGAGTTTTTACGCGATAAAATTGAAGTTCTGATTCAGTTTATCTTTATTATTTATTGTGCTTTAGCATTAAATAATATTAGGTTCAAAATTTCAAGAACTTATTGTACTATATTTAGTTGGGAATATTGGATAATATTATTGGTATAAGATTAAGATTTTTTTCTTCAAACTAAGGCCTTATTTTCTTTTTTGTGGAGAGAATTTTTACCTATAGGATTAAATTCCCCTAGTAATATTTGGTCTTTGATTGATGAGTTCAACTCAATTTATTATTCCTTTTAATTGCAAAAATTATACCTTTGACACTAGTTTATTCTATATGCTCCACTTACTAATTAATTTCTTCTTGTTCACTAACATGGTATATATTATCTGAAAATTTGATTCAAAAATGAGTTTTTGGAATTTTATTCCACTTGATCAGAAAGATATATATATAATTTATATATATATATATATATACAGGGACGGAACCAGAACAACATTGTTGGGGGCTAGAGAAGAAAAATTTTTTACCAGAATTTCGTCTATAATGATGCATTCCATGTAGAAAAGACGTTCAAACAATTCTAAATTTACATATAATATAGCAAAAGAATAGGTAATCGCTCATTACCAATGAGGAGTGATCACCCATCACTCACGAGGAATGATTACCCATCACTCACGGGATAAGCATTACAATTCTAAATTTACATAATAATCATATTTTTGCCAAAAAAACCCAAGAAATTTTTTTACTATCAAAATCAAAATTTAAGCACTCTAAAATCTATTTACCAAAATAAAAAATAAAAAATGTATCTACATAGATTAATCTAAAAAATTTACTTTTTTTCTTCTTCAAAGTTTGAAGAACAGGGAACGAAGCCGTCGGCCCGCCGCTATCCTCCGTTTGCCTGATTGCTGGTGCTGCCGCGCTGCTGCAGCTTGCTGTCCGCAGCTCCACCGTCGCGAGGTTTCCGTCGCCATCGACCCCACCCGCTGTCGAGCTCGGACCGAGGAAGAGGATCGATTGTTTACGCGAAGGAGGAGGAGGGAATCGAAGAGAGAAAGCTGATTTTTTTTTTGGGTTTCTGCTGCTACCGAGGGTTTTCAGGTTTGTTTTTTTATAAATTAGTCCCTAAATTTTGTGGAGCTAAATTGAAAAAAGAAAATTTAAGGAGTTTAAATATAAAAACCTTAAAATTTTTTTAAAAAAATAAAATTGTTGGGGGGGCTCGAGCCCACCCGAGCCCTCTATAGTTCCGTCCCTGTATATATATAAAATTATATATATAATTTATATATTTATAAACATTCAATTTGAAGGGGAATGCTTTTTTTAAGTCCCTTTGGCAATAATAGCCAACCTTAATCATTGTCATGGTGACAAAGTATAAATGTATAATGCTTACCAAACCAAATGTAAATTTGTCCAAACAAAATTAAAACGTGATACAAAAATTGCCGGTTCAAAGGCATGTTTTTTTATTTTATTTGAAGGAGCATTTTTTTTTTTTTTTGAAACCTAACTTTTAAATTGTTAAAAAAACAAAAGTGTTTTTGAAAAAGTTAATTTAAAATCTATATAGAGAAATTAGTTATAAATGTCTTAAAATACTTTATGCTTTTCTCTTTATATTATAAATGTTTTATTTTATTTTTTTATGCTCTCAAACATTTTTGATTTACTTATTGTTATAGTTATGGTGAAGGATGACGAAATTCGGTAGTGATGAGCACGCTGCACTCATGTACGCACTAAGAAAAGGTTAAATTGATGTTTTATATTAGTTCTTTCTGTCGTCAAGTATTTTTTGAATTACGTATTATTATAATTGTAGTGAAAGATGATGGAATCCGGAAGGTGACATGTGCAACAGAAAAATAAAAAATTTTAATATTTTTTTGTGTGCACGTAACATATATTTTTATTTTTAACCTTGTCGATAAAAACAATTTGAAAAATGCCATATGGTAGTTTTTTTTTATAAAAAAACTTTTGTTTTAATTCATATAAACACATTAAATAAGCAATGAAGAACTACTAAAAAATAACTTGATTTAAAATAAAGAAATTAGCTTATATATATACTCGTTGTGCATTATATGCATAAAATATATTTTTCTCTAAATATATTTTTAGCATATAAAAGTATCATTCCAGAAAACAAAAAAAAAATATAAAATTAAATATGTGGTGCTCGATACTTTTAAATATTTAAAATATTCATATATAATATATAATTAGAAAAATGAATTTTATACTATAATCCACGTCAAATATATATTTCATGTATATTCATACACTTCATTTCTCTAAATTTAAAATAAGATTAAAATCAACCGAATCTCTTTTTTAGTCTTTTTGGTATATACTCCATCCATTTCATATTATTTATATATTTTTCCGTTTCAAAATATCTGTTATTTTAGTAAATGAAGTTAGTATTAAATAATACTTTTTCATATATACCCCTATCTAGTTATAGTATAAACTTTAATTAAAAATATTAATAAAAGATAATCTAATTATTTCTTGTGTATTTCTAAATACGAACACATGAATTAAAGGCATTGCCTGCAAAAGAAAAAATAATTACTCATAGAAAGAGGAGACAAACTTGAAACCAATTAGCACTTGAAAAACTATTAAGAAATTTAGGGCATAAAGAAGAATAATATTAAATGCTTCAATTGATTTTTGCGTTTCTTAATTCTAATCAATATAAGATTCTAACCAATCACTAATAAGGAATACTGCTGTTAATGTAGAATCAATATAGATGTGATATCTCCAACAAAAACTTTAAAAATCGGGGCATGTGATTTAATTGCATAAAAAAACAAAGCTATAAAAGTTGAAGCAATTCAATGAAAGAACATTTTGATGGCTTCATTATATTTTTGTAATTGAGAGAGAAAAAAGGGGTCTATCGGTCTTTTGAAGGACATTCCGGTGGCCTACCGGAGAATTCATTGCCCTTTGCTGCGGTGGTCCAGCCTTCCAGTGCGGCCACATGTTATGCCTGCTTCTTTGCTATAGTGCTTCTCCGGGTCAATCTACTCATAAAGAAACCTTCATCATTTATTTGGAATGACCAAAAAGACCTTGACTTTAACCGGATGTCTCGGGTTCAAATTATGAGAATGTAATTATATCTTATTCGATTCAAATAAAAATTAGCTTTACAGTATTTGCAATCATATTTATTTTGTTAAGGAGATAATAAAGGGAACTCCAGAATCAAAAAATACAATGCGAAAAAATTAAAAAATGTCCATTTTTCACCACTGACTTTCTCTCTCTAAACCTATTCTCACTAACTCAAACTAATTCGATATCAGATTTAAAATTAAAAAAACCCATAAAGTTAAAATTAATTTTGGATGAAATTCTTTGTTAAATTTCGCTCAACCTAGCGAAATATTTAAATTTATATTCATAACATTTTAAAAATTTTCTTTATATAAATTCTCGTTTATATAGAATTAAAACCATGCCCCATTTGGCAACATGGAATTCCATTTTCTTCCTCCACTTGTGTATATATATATATACATATATATTACAAAGAGACTTTCCTTTTCTTTCTTTCACTTTTTCACCCCTATAGCTTAGAACCCTAATCATTTCCCATATTTAGAGGCTTTTCTATAGAAAATCTTATTAGCAACACTGCTCATTAGTTGATAGTTGAGAGTATACAATTCTAATTAATCTGAACTTAAGTTATAAAACGTTCATAAAATTCTACTTTTATTTGAGGGTTAGAACTGACTCTAAACATTTCAAATACATATAAAAATCTGATGGCTTAACAAAAGTGGTTAGTGTATTGCGAATGCGAGTAATATCATAGAATCGAATTCTCTTTACAGTCCTTTGAATAAGAATCAAATTAATTATGCGTCTGTATTTGCAAGACGAATTTCATATCACCTCTTCAAGATACATTCACATATGAAATTGTAAATTTATGGATATGAATCTTTCAACTTAAGAATCAAAAGTCTTGATTGATGGAGGGGAAATGCAAATTATTATAAGTCAAAATGAAGAGGGGAAAATGCAATGAATGTAATTGTACATATGCTTAAGCCAAAAGAATGGTAGGAGTCCACAAAAAAGACTAGCAGAAGGAGTAAATTGGTTTTTCATTTAATGGTAAGAAACTTTTTGTGGGGTTGGAAATTTATTAATACTCTTTGGAGAAAACACAAAATGTGTTGCGTATTTGGAAGGGTTTCCAGCAAAGAAAGAATCTCTAAACACACAGCAAAAAACCTACCCTTGTTCTTCCTAATAAAGGCCATTGGACCCATTTCTCAAACACCCAAAAAAAAAAAAAAAAAAAAAAAAACTTTTTTCCTTTTCTTGTTACTAAATGGAAAAAAGGCAAAATCCCTTCCCTTTGAGCCCATGTAAAGGATGTAAATTATGATGATTCAATAATTCTATAGACTGAAAAGGTAGGTACTGTTACGTACAAAGAACCAACTGAGTTACCTCTATATGAGCAGGTTTTTTTCATTTCTTTCTTTCTCTCTATATTTTTAATTACAACAAAAACACCGTTGCCATTGAACTTTTGACTTTAGTAGGGTTCTCCACTCAAAGGTGTCTTAAATAATTGTTAGAAAATGTGTTAAAGCTTAACTCTATTTAAAAAGTACGAAAACGAAGGGTAGAATGTCTAAACTTATAAGCAATTCATATTTTGGGACTAACGCGATACATGAAACGTAAAGTTATATAGAGATATATGACCGATACCAATATATATATATGTATGTGATATTTACGCATAACAAAACATCCATCGATGACCAAAATATAGGTACAACATTGGACTAGGTGTCTGTGACCATATCCAGAACTAGCTAGATATATGAAACGTAAAATTATATAAAGATATCTGACCAAGATATGATTACGCATAACTAAACATTCATAGGCGATCAAAATGTAGGTGCAAAATTGGACATTTAAATCGTAAAAATTATGCAAGATTAGATATCTAAGTGTTATAAAATTAGACAACTACAAATAACTCAACATAAAACCCTCCATGCTATATTCGAAACGTATTAAAATTGAACTACATATTTATTTCTCGATTTATTTAAATATATATATATATATATATATATAAAAGAACTAGCTAGATGGGTTGCTGTCAACTAATCATGGGATCCTTTTTACCCTCAATTTTCATCATTTTACTGTTCCTATTTTGATATATAGCTGTAAAATGTGAGAAGCAAAGGGGAAGTACAAAGGGAGTCGAAAATGAGTAATTTGGATTGGATTGAATTGAATATATATATATAAGGTACGATAGAGAGAAGTGAAGAGAAGTGGGGTCTTTAAAGTATTCTTCCATTGGGGGACTTTTTTCATCCAGATGAAGTCCCTTCTTCTTCTCTTTCTTGCTAACATTTCAAGAGATTCCCAATTTGAGCAATCCACTTCTTTTTATCTCTATTTTGATAGTGAAAGAAAATGATGCAAACCCCCTTTTGGTTCAAAGAATTCTTACCAATAACATAATCCTCTAATATTTTATTATGAATTTTTTCAGTGTCTGTACGTAACACACTTCAATATGAATTAACTTTACAATTCGAATGATTTAATAAATTTTATATGTTCTAGATTTATACCATGTACGAAATGGGATGGGATGGGATGGTTTGGATCTCTTCTAGAAGTCTCGAGTTTAAATTATGAAAATACAATTCAGTTATCTTTTGCTTGAGAAGTTTATTGTACATATATATTATGTATGTGATAGGAATCGACCCGTCAAAGAGTTTGAATATCCTAATATCAGGTTAGGGCGGTCAAAACCTAATAAACAGACCAAACTTAGCATCCCAAATTGCTTGCGGGCAAAAGACATTATCTTACGAGTTTAGTACATTTGTTGGAGATATCACATTAGTATGTGATTCTCCTAGATTATCTTAAATTCTATAAGAGATTATTTGGTTAGAATCCTATACTGATTATAATTAGGATACTTTGTATTATAGTATTATTACAGCAGTATTCTTTATTAATGGTTCGTTAGAATCATAATGAATAAGAACACAATCAAGTGAAGCATTCAATATTGTTCTCTACGCCCTAAATTTCTTAACATGGTATCAGAGCCAGAGCCAGATTTGAAAAAGAAGAAGAAAAAGAAAAAAAAATCTTTCACATCTATGACTTTATTCTCTTTTCATTCAATTTGAACAATTCTTTTCGTTCAGTTTGGACAAGTTTTTTTTAGGTTTCTAATATTTCTTCTAATTTGCTTCAATAAAAATTTAGGAGATTATATATTTTTTTTATAAATCATATTCAAGTCAGGTAGCTTCATCGACAAATATTTGAAGCACCTAGATTTAGAAATTGAAATTGGACATTGATGGTTGCTTTATCGAAAAACTCTAAAGCGACATCAAATGAATTTTCAATGATGGATTACGGAAGCCACTGCGACTGATGGAAGAAAAACTACAACGACTGCGACTAATGGAAGAAGATCACAACGACTGCGATTGATGGAAGAAGATCACAACGACTGCGACTGATGGAAGAACCACAGCGACAACGATTGATGAAAAAAAAAACACAGCGACAGCGATTGATGACAAAAACCATAGCGACAACGAGTGATAGTAAAGACCACAGCGACAGATGGTGGAAGACTACCAGATGTGCAATTTGCACGTTACAAAAAAAATTGAAAAATTGTGGCAAGTTGGACATGCAATTTTGCGTGTTCCAACTTGAGGGAGGGTGTTGGAGATATCACATTAGTATGTGATTCTTCTAGATTATCTTAAATTCTATAAGAGATTATTTGGTTAGAATCCTATATTGATTATAATTAGGATACTTTGTATTATAGTATTACTACAGCAGTATTCTTTATTAATGGTTCGTTAGAATTCTATATTGATTAGGATTAGGATACTTTGTAGCCTATAAATAGTAGATCATAATGAATAAGAACACAATCAAGTTAAGCATTCAATATTATTTTTCTCTGCGCCCTAAATTTCTTAACAATATTAGAGGTACTCTTATGAACTTTATGTATATTCAGTGAATGTTGTATTATTATTATATTAAAATTTTTTGACTTAAATATAAGCTAAACAAGTAAAACAATGATATAATAACATCTCTTTCTCATGTGATGCCTTTTATGTATAATTAGTCATTTTCTTGTGAAAGCAAAGGAGTATATAAGAATTAAAAAATTTGTGGATTTTTTAAAATTCTTTTTAAAAAAAGGAATATGGATAAGAAAACATAAGAGGGACATATTGATGGTATAAGTTATAAAAATTAATTAATTAATATAAAATGTAACACACATGTCTATTATCTCACTATATATATAAATATATAAATGAAAAATATGAAGTTTTGAGAGAGAAAGGGAATATTCAAGAGAAAGATATCATAAATTTTGTTTAGATGTGATATGTGCCATTTTGAAATCATGGAAAATACCACTAAAGAGACACTCTATGGTACGGTCATGTACAAAGAATTTTAACTAAACTTTGCAATATCATTAAGTTGTTAATTAAGTAATTAAAAATTAATTTTTTAATTTGTTGTGATTATTATTTACATATTAGTGTGGGTTACATCTTCATCAACTAATGGATTTTGACAATCACACTTATAAAGTTATATTCCATTTCAACAGTGATGGATGGTCTTTTTTTTTTTTTTTTTTTTGGGTGTAAACCCTATATTTTATTTGGATATTGGCTTCTTAATGATGTCCCCAATCAATATCAATTGGTTAGTTTCTTTTCTTTAATTAGAAGAAGAATTTGAGATTATTATTTTATTTCTAAATAAAATTCCTTATTATGGATATATATGATTATCAAATCTTTAAAGAGTTTTTCATTTAAAATCAGCCTGACAATTTATGTTCTTTATACTTCGAACAATATTTCTTAGCAGTCTGAGCATACTACGAATGATTTACAGAGGTGAAAATGGTCTATTATATTCATAACCGTTCCGACTTTAGGGCCTTGCACGTGAACTCCTTTCTGACAGGGAGTTGTCTTAAGTAATGCATCCGAAGGAGTGGAACTATGAATCTCTCTTTCCAAAGACGAGAGATGATCCTGCTTTCTCATTGAGAAATTCTAGATTCACCCCTCATCTACTTCATCTGAAGCCAAAGCCGATAGGTATTCTCGGCTCCTTAGACGAAAAGCTCTGTGAAGTAAAAGAAAAAATCTTTTTCATAACACTACGAAACATTCAGGTTCTTGTCTTAACCCCCGAATAATAGTCAGATTTTACATGTACTACATTAATCAAGTCAAGATTAGGTAAGGCCATACAGTCTAAAAAACCATTATGAAATCATAACTGATTTTCTTTTGATAAATAGTAAAAAAGAGAATATAATTCGAAATCAAAATATCTATATATATATATATATATTAAAGAATGTTCTTTTACCCATAAACTATGCCTTGGTCATTAATTTAATTAATAGAATCAAGATCAAAGTTTTATGACTTGAGAAAAAGGGAAAGAAAAATGAGGATAATTAATAAGGGAGCCCAAGATTGATTACATTTTGCCCAACACAAAGTAGCTAAATATTTTTTAAGAAATAGTGTAAAATATCTCTAGAAAGGTAGTGTATATATAATAGTATTTACTACTACTATGAATCCATTTGTCCTTATCAAAGAAAATCTCCAGGTGACACATAATATCTTATTAGCTATAGTAACCAACCAATAGTGTTTTCCCTTTCTTATTCTAATAATCAATATTTTTCTTCAAGAATAAAGCAAACCCTAATTCTAACTATATTAGTCAATAGTAGTACCTTTTTCCTTTTCCTCAGACATTCTCTGACAAGAACAAAAACCTAAAATTTATTAAAACCTAAAACTCATCAATTAAATCCATCAAGTGTAGTAGTAGTCAAGAACCCCTCTTTTTTTTTTGTTCTTGTAAAACATAATTAATACATTTACTCAACTTTCTTGGATCTATACACATGCAAGACAAATGCCAAAAATTCAAGATGTTTTCTTGATGAATTATGATGAGAACAGTTCATTAGTCTAAGATATGATTCGGTCCATAAAATTTATAATTCAGTATAATTTGAGAAGGTTCATAGAGTTTAATCAGATCATTTATACAAATTTTAATTAAAAATCTACAACAGTTAACTGAGAATCGTCCACTATAAATAAATAACATTACATTTTTATTATAACTATTACTCCTCCTTCGTTACTGATTCTCTATTTTGCAAGTGTTTATTTAGAGCTGAATCACTAAGTTTCATCGTATTTCACTTACTGGACCTGTTCAAGAAAGTTTCAATGGGAGAAATTGTTAAATATATTTTTTATACACACTAAAATACATGTGTTAGATGCATACATATATATATATATGCTGCCAAAAGTAATAGTATAATGGATTCCAACATGAAGATCAGATATAGATAAAAAAGGTACACTAATAATATTGAGTAGCTAAGGGAAAACAAAGACAAATAAAATATGTAGAGTATGTAGTCCTTTAAGGGAGAATCTTAGGAAAATAAAGGGTTCCTAGGGAAAATAAATAGTCTCTCTCTTGATATTGATATGTAAGGAAATTGACACTTGATTTATGCCTAATAAACTTATTAAATTCCCTTTTTCCCCCACCAAATTCTTTATCATCACCCTTAATTAACATGCATTTTTAGTTGGAGAATTAGTTTTATCAAAATTAAAATTTATTTCTCAATGCATTACAAATTTTAAATAATAAGTGCTAAGCTTTCTAGTCTCGTGAATAGCCCATCAGTCAAACGAAAACAAGAAAAGTTTATCCTTTTCGGTACGGGTGAGCATGGCTCACTTCAGTATCCTTCGGCTCGCTCGTTTCGTTCTTAGCTTCGGTTTCTACTTCCGCTCCGATCCAATGCATACTGCTCCAAAGTAGCTCTGTGACCTAAGAGCGCATCATCGGGATAGGGCGAAAACGAAAACATAGGATCGTGGCTTTTTTCTTGTTTCTTTTGTTTGTGTCCGGTTAGTTGGGTGTGTTTTTTTAAGGCTTACCTGGCTCTGGAGCATCAAATTCCTCTTCTTTCTTTTGCTACTGATCTCACATCGAGAGCAGCTCCTTCTTGACCAGGGTCATCAAATGAGAGATCTTCCTCCAACTCCAGAGAAATCGGTCAAGTTTGTGTTGAATTACAAATCAAACATTCAAGACTTACATTTATTGATTATATAGATAATACGTATATGCAACGTTCATTTTTGTTTAGATCATCTACGTTTTATCATACGTTAAAAGATTTAGAAAAAAACGACAAAATATATTTTCATAAATCACTAAATGATCCTCTTATATTTTGAAAATTTTGCATTGTCATCCTCCATTCTTAAGAGGGTCCACTAAATTCTTTGAATAAATACAATTATAATTAAACAGTTGGGAACTAAATATCTTCCTTTCTAGAAGTTTATTGATTTTTCTTTTTTCTAAAATTATTTATTGGTGGAGGTAGGAGGCATCTTATACACTTTGGAAAATAAAAAATATATAAAAATGTATTTCCACAAAATAATAAATTCTATACTATATGAATTTGGTCTTGGAGCCAACAAGGATAATTTTTAGAGGAATTTTTTAAATAATTATATTAAATATTAAGGGTAGTTACAAGCTGCTACAATACTTTTGACATTTTCTTTTTGTGGTAGGTAATAATGGAAAATATTATTATTGGTTCAAAATTTGAAATTTGGCACATAATACTATGGTAATAATATTTAATTAAATAAAAATATAACCGACGATTATATTTAATTTTTTTTCCCTAGTTGAAAATTAATTTATAATTAATTAAAAAAGCAGATACATTGTTATTATAGCTTTTTTGGGCATTAAGTAGGTGTCATGGTGATTGGCCCTATATGCTTCCTTGGCCTTTTAATTGCTTTATCTTTAAACTCTATCATCCAACCACAAAAAATATACTCATATAAGAAAATAAAAATATTTTTTAAAAAAGAAAAATATCAAATGAAGAAGAAAGACAAAAGAGAAATCAATAATGAAACAAAGGGGGGGTCCCCTATCCCCTACCCCCACCCCCTACCCCTCCCCCAACCCTAGTGCTTTGCTATAGTAGATCACCATCATCATCATCTTCCTCATCCCTTTCTTCTTTCTCTCTCCATCATCTTCCTTTTTGTTAATAAATTAAAATTTTTAATTAAAAATATACAATCCCGACTAATTCAAACTCAACCTGTCAAATACATACCTGCATAATCTAACTCTTATTCAAGAGAATTCACGGTCGTAAATATGAAAAACTACAATAACTTACTTGAAAAATCTGACTCTTACTCAATTCTAATTAGAATCGACTTATGAAATGTATTTGAAAAGTTTCAGTTAAGTTTTACTGTGAACGTTTTATGATATAATATAAAAGATTTACACTTTCGACTTTAAAATATTCATAATGTGTTTATCCGATGGGTTAAATTATTAAATTAATTTTTTTAATTATAATTTTGAAAAAAAAGAAAAGGGGATTTTAGTGGAAGGAGACGTTTCCTCGTTTTTCAGCTGTTTGTATCATCTGACACACCTTTGATGATAGCATATTATTATTATTTATATATTTACTTACATATATATGTAACTAACACACATACTCACTCACACTCACAGAAATAAAACATCTACATCCATATCTCTCTCTCCCTTTCTCACTCATCACTTTCTCTCTCTAAAAAGTTAGTTTCTTTCTTGGTATAGAGTTCATATATATTCATCCATCATCAGCAAACAACAGCACTCTTGCTGCTGCCTGCATCAAATCATTTGAAAAAGGAAGGTCAAATCATTCCAAGAATTCCCCAGGTAAGTACTACTCCTACTTCATTCATTCTTCACTTTCAGGAAAAAAAAAAACCCACCAAGAAATAGAGAGAGAAAGTAATAAATAGTATAATTCAATTATCAAGAAACCTTTAGAAATGAATGAAAATAGAGGAAGTTTTCAAACTTGATGGATTTTTATTTTTATTTTTTTTTGATGAAATGAGTGATGATGAATAAAAGAAGGGTATCTTTTTCTCTAACTTTTTTTTAGGCCCATCTCTCTCTCTCCTTTCACTTCTTTTTTTTCCTTATCAAGAACTAGAGAGAGAAAGTTTCTTGATTTTGATCAGTTTGACATGAGAGAAAAGAGAAGTACTGATGAAGAGACTACTGCTTATGATCTATTCATATATACATAGATATATAGATATAGATATAGATATAGATATATAGATCAGATCATATAGAGGTATAGACCTCTGGGTATGGCTACTACAGTTTCTCTCTCTAGATTTTCTCTGTCTTCATGCATCTTTGTTTCTGTAATTTAGCCATATATAACTGCATGCTTCATCAATTACACAACCCTTCAAGACTCTCTCTCTCTCTCTCTCTCTCTCTCTCTCTCTCTTCCTTTGTTTGTTTCTCTCTCATCTGTAACTTAAAAAAACTCTTCTTCAATTGCAGCTGATGATGGAACACGTGCACAGACTCTGATTTTCAATTTTTCAGGTTTGTACCACAGATGATATTAACTCATTCTCTCTCTCTCTATACAATCAATTCACCAAATAACCTAATTTCGAAAAAAAAAAAATTCGTGGTAAAAGCTCTCCTTATCAGAGTAGCTAGTTGATTCTTAGAAGTTTTCCTTACCAGACCAGAGTCTTGATTCTTTGAATTCGTCTCTTTCAAAGTAAAACCTTTCTAAAATAGTTCAAAATTAAAGGCGTATAATAGAAATACTCTTTATAAAATCACTCTGAATCATAAATAAAGACATAGAAGAAGCACTTCTTATAAAATTAGCGCGCTGAATTTGGATATTTACATCTAAACAAACTTAGAATCAAAGGATGATATCTTGATTAAGTTTTTTTTTATGGGTAGTTTTTATATCAATAATTGGTTTTAATTATTCTCCTTTTGAAATTTCATCCTGCAGCAGTGCTTATCTGAAAGGAAGAAAAGAAGACTTGCTCCAAACAGTCAATTCTTTGGATTTTCTTTTTTCTTAAAAAAAAAAAGATTTTTTTTTTCAATCACCAACCAAATGGGTTGAATATTTATCATAAAAGAACAGGTAAATTTTAATTATATATATTTCTAGAGAGAGAAAGTAAAAGAAAGAGATGTATATGAAGTGAAGTGAAAGGGCTAACGTAGTCTCTTTTCATTTGATAAATTAACTTCCACAGGTACATCATCGTCATCAACAACTTAGACATCATCTTCTTACAGTAATCCTTTTTATTTAAAAAGGGAAGGGAACGGTAGAATCACAGAGTACTACAAATTCAGTGATGGCGACGTACTTTCATGGGAATTCGGAAATTCAAGGAGGCGGAGGCGGAGATGGATTACAGACACTGATTCTCATGAATCCAGCTGGTGCCTACGTCGGATATTCTGACACACAACAACCACCGCCGCCGCCACCAGGAAACAACTTCGTTTTCCTCAATTCCAACAATCCTGGAGCAGCAGCACCACCATCAGGTGGTAATAATAATTTCACTCACGCGCCGGCACCACCACCCCCGCCGTCTCACACCACCACGCAACAATTCGTCGGCATACCTCTCGCCGCCGCCTCCCACCACCACCACCACCACCACGACCAACAAGATATCTCTGGACTACACGCTTTCCTCCCGCGAGTTCACTACAATCTCTATAGTCCCTCAATCGACTTAGGTGCGGCGCGTGAAGTTTCACGCGTCCAGCAAGGACTATCATTGAGCCTTTCCTCTCAGCAGCCGCCTGCATACGTGTCGTTTAGGGCTGAGCGTGAGGTGCCGTCGCAGCCCGTGATGACTACGACGATATCACCGACTAGCTGTGGGGAGGAAATGAGATTGTCGGGTGGGTCATCTTCTTCAGCTTCGGGGATATCTAATGGTGTGAATAATGGGATGCAAAGTGTACTATTGAGTTCTAAATATCTTAAGGCAGCACAAGAACTTCTTGATGAAGTTGTTAATGTCGGAAAAGGGGTTAAAAATGGAGGAAATCATGAAAATGGAAAAGTTTCCAAAGAAATTGGAGAATCCTCAGACATGGGAGCAGCTAATAATAATTCTTCAGGAGAATTATTAGGACAACAAAGTGGAGGAAAAGAAAGTAGTAATTCAAAGAGAGGAAGTGAACTTACTACTGCTGAAAGACAAGAAATTCAGATGAAGAAAGCTAAACTTGTGAATATGCTTGATGAGGTAAGACATCATCTCTCTCACCTGTTTTTTTTCTTTTTTTTTTTTTTTAAATCTGTTATGAACTTGATCTATAAATAAAAAAATATAAATTCATCAAAAATATAAGTTTAAAGGTTCATGTCGGATTTTTATGACATAATTTTTACTTGTTTTTTTGGGGTCTTTTTTAAGTGTCCAAGTGATGAATCTCTTGAAAATAGTAAGGTCTCTATCAGTTCAGTGGCATCAAATCTTTTTAGAAAAGTAGCTTTCAAATGATAATCCCATCAGAATTTTCAGTCTAGAGTTCCTTTCATTGAAGTTTATACCTTGAAAATCTAACTGAAAATTTGATCAGATTTTGCAGAATTTAACAGTTTCTTGCCCTGTAATTGCAACTTTCTTTTTCCGAGTGATGCTTTAGTGATCGAATAGGGGTAAAATAGTCATTTTATTATGGAAAAAAAATGTACAAGCAGAGGGAAGGAAAAGTCCGTTTTTTTTTTCTTGAATTGACAATTTTACCTTCCTTTAATCCCATCAATTCCATTGATTTTAATCTAACTGGTGCTATAGGAATCAAATAGGAGGGGTAAAATAGGCAGAAATAGACGGTTTTCTTGAATGGATAATTTTACCCTTATTTAATCCAATCAATTGTATCAACTTTAACTCGACTAACTCATTTTATAACGATAAAAAAGATGGATAAAATAGTCATTCATTATAAAAATACTTACACAAACCATAACAGAAAGTACATTTTTTCTTGTATCGATAGTTCTGTCTTCATTTAATCCAATCAATTGTATCAATTTTGTCGATACTTGAATGATTAAATAAGAGTAAAACCGTATATCTTTCTTGAATTGACAATTTTACCCTTGTTTATTCTTGTCCAAACATGGGAATGAATGGATACGATGAAGGTGGAGCAGAGGTACAGACAATATCATCACCAAATGCATATTGTAATATCATGGTTTGAACAAGCAGCCGGAATAGGCTCTGCAAAAACCTACACAGCTCTCGCTTTACAAACGATATCGAAGCAATTCAGGTGCCTGAAAGACGCGATATTAGGACAAATAAGAGCGGCGAGTAAGAGTTTAGGAGAAGAAGACGGCAGTTTGTTTGGGAAAGTAGAAGGAGGATCATCGTCATCGGCATCGAGACTTAAATTTGTTGATAATCAATTAAGACAACAAAGGGCACTTCAACAATTGGGAATGATTCAACATAATGCTTGGAGACCTCAAAGAGGACTTCCAGAACGTTCTGTTTCTGTTCTTCGTGCTTGGCTTTTTGAACATTTTCTTCATCCGTACGACGTCGTTTCCCTTTTCCTTTTTTTTTTTCTTTTTTTAAGGTTTGTTTTTTTTAAGGTTTCATCCAAACAATGATTTGGAAATTATTAATGAATTGTTTTTTTTTTTTTTTTGAAATGCAGGTATCCTAAGGATTCTGATAAACTCATGCTTGCTAAACAAACAGGGCTTACAAGGAGCCAGGTAAGAATGAATTATAATACCTATTTTACCCTTTTATGTTATTTTATTTGAGCAACTTGTCCGATTTTGGACAGTGTGAGAAAATACGAAAATTTGGATGTGTTTTTTCTTTTCTTGTGTAAATTAGAATGCCTTTCAAATTTTCTCTCTTCATTATTATTTCTACCAGTTTCCTTGTTAGAAGAATAAATAGGTTGGGATTTATTATTAACGGAAGGGTATGATAGGAAAAAATTCATTAAATATTGCTTTGAGACTTTGAGACTATAATGCGACAAGTAAAAAAAAAAAAATACAAGAATTCACACAATGCGACAAGTAACATAATTTGATTGTCATAAATTGTTTAAAGAATATAACGACATAAAAGAATGACTTATACTATATCTATTTCACTCTTTATGTTAACTCACATGAGCAGCTCGTGTGATTTAAAGTTCGGCTCTTTAATATTTTGAAATTTTTGTATATATATATATATAGTTTCTCGTTTACGTAAAGTTAAATGTCTGATTCTGTGTGTGTATGAATGAAGGTGTCAAATTGGTTCATTAATGCTAGAGTTAGACTTTGGAAGCCAATGGTAGAAGAGATGTACATGGAAGAAATGAAGGAAAATGAGAAGAATGGATCAGCAGAGGAAAAAACAAGCAAAAGTGAACAAAATGAAGATTCAGCATCAAGATCAACTGCTCCTTTAGACAGAACATCAACCTTAGAAAACCAGAACAACAACATTACTACACCAATTTCAATGTCTCCTCCTACAACAACATCACCAACAGGAATACAACAACATATTCAGAATCATTCAGGTGGTTTCAACCTTATTGGATCACCAGAATTGGACAATATCACACAAGGAAGTCCCAAGAAACCGCGAAGCACAGACAACAACATGTTACATTCACCCACAAGTGTTCCATCTATAAATAACATGGATGCAAAGGCAAATGATTCAAACAATGAACAACTGACCATCAATTTTGGATCAGAAAGGCAGAGCAGAGAAGGGTTTTCGTTATTAGGGGCACCGACAAACTTCATAGGAGGATTTGGTACTTACCCGATTGGTGAACTTGGAAGGTTTAGTGCAGAGCAGTTTCCGGCATCATATGCAGGCAATGGTGTCTCCCTTACCCTTGGTCTGCCACATTGTGAGAATCTCTCCATTTCGGGAACTCATCAAACTTTCCTCCCGAACCAGAACATGCAGTTGGGAAGAGGAGTAGAAATCGGGGATACAAATGAGTACGGTAGTATAAATACCCCGACATCTACTCACTCAACTAGTGTATATGAGAATCTCAACATTCAAAACCGGAAAAGGTTTGCAGCACAATTGTTGCCAGACTTTGTAGCTTGATGAAGTCCATAAGAGCAAAAAAAAGGATTAGGACAGAAAGAAAACTGCAAAGGACAACAAATTGGCATTGCTGCTGATGAGGATCAGGAATCAGGCACAGGTCCTCTCTACTATTATGATCTTACTGCTATTTTCCCTTTGTTACCATATAGAAGAAAAGGGACTCTCAAGATAGTGTATAAAATTAAGATATTTACATAGTACAGGTCTATACTTTTGCAGGATCCCCATTTTGAATTTATTTAGACAGCTTTAGGGTTTTTATTTAGAAGAAGATATATGGTTGAGGATTGTATATTAATTTTGTTGCTTCAGATAAATAGAAGGATTGTTATAGACTATAGTGATATTGAAACTAGTTATCTTGGGTGGTATAGAAAGTTATACTATTGATTTCTAATCCCATTCTTGCTTTTTCCTTTTTATGAATGCTCAAGAGGATCAAACCTAAGGTTTACCAAATCGCTATTGAGAAACTCGCTTACTAGACTTCTTGAAATTGAATAGGATTTGGTTTTGAGATTTTTTGCTAGAGTATCGTAAAATTTTGCATTGGGTTCCTAAATGGACCCTATCACAACTCAATCATAAACATAAGGACAAGATAGGAGAAGAGAATTTCTTCGTTTGGTGAACATTTGAAAAGGTAATGATCAGATAAAAAGATGATCTTTTAATAGAACATTACTTGTGCTACTTGAAGACTCCCACTACCTTTTCAAGTTTGATGTCAAAAAGTATTCAAAGCCTAGCTAGGACCACTGAGGTTATGATCTTATCCTGGGGTTGGACTACCTAGCTGCACTTACTTCTTTAGAAAAGCTTAAGGGCCGAAGGTGACGGTGTGGATAGTGATAGCAGCAGTAGTGTAGGGCTGGCTTTCAAGTCATTGATATTACTTTAAAAAGCCCTTTCTCAGTATATGTGACAAAATATTGATGTCTTTAATGCATATCTGGAAGGGTCAAAGAATACTAGGGGAAATATGGATTACTGGATCCTCATGAACAAATGGATGATTTTGGGATTCAAGATTGTTTAGCCATGGTGATTTAGAAGCCTACGGGGAAAGATTGTGCCCTCTATAGTTTTCCTTAATTCTCTGAGAGGGTTTCTAGCCCCTGAGAAACTTGGCCAGTATTGCAGAGTAATTTGGGGTATGTTGCTACAATTCAGAAGCAGGAGAGCTCGGCGCATGATATGCTTGTTGATAAGCAGAAGCAATGGACAGACTATTCTCAGGCTGGGAAAGAAGGGAAAAATAACAAAGCACAACTACCATAGAAAATGAAACCAGACCCATAAACACTGGGCATTCACTGCAATGAGATAACCACACACCAAAAATCATTGATTACTTTAGCGGGAGAGCATCAAACAGTTAGACAAGTGAATGCAAGAGAATTATAAACCATTCAACTAAGAGGACAATATTAGGGTGTCACTAATATACATGGTACACAATATGTGTATATTTTTAATGTTTCAGTTCATCATCAATTGAGTTGATTAAACAAAGTGTTTTCCTTCTATTTAAAGCACAATTAACACTGACCATACGTAACACAAAAAAATAGGAAATAAGTCATACTATGTTAGCCGTACCATTTTTTCCGCAAAGACATGCCAGCCTTCGCTTGGCCACCTTGGAACGGTAACACCACACTTCAAATGCCTCCGTCAGATCAGGATACTGCACATGCTCATTTGCCAGCCATTCTGTCAAAATGTTTGCTTGATCACAGGAGGGCAAAGTTAGAATTAGTGAAACAAAAGTTGACTCCAAAGATTGCCAAAACTCGCCATCAATTTTTATTCTAGCATCTTGCTCATCATCAGCGTTGGCAGCATCCATCAAAGGTCTCGTAAGCCTAACAAATGGAAGCCACACCTTTACCATGTGAAGTCGTTTTGCAGTTGGCAAGACAACATTGCCATACCCTATGGCTTCCAAGACTTTTGATGTCACCTCTAGTACCTTCGACTTGATCTCCACCATTTCAACTTGTGGATCAGGATCAACAATTTTCACTATATTTTCTGATATTTCCACCCAACAATAAACAAAATCTCTCATACTCTCCAACTTTCCCAATAACTGGCAAGCCCATGACAAATCTGTTAAATATGATTGAAATAATGGAATCTTCCCTGCCTCGGAAACTGATACTTGACTCTCATAGAGAAAAGAATCTACAAGATTGTTAAATCTTGTGAACATTCTTTTAACACATTGTAGTACCTCTAGCTTTATTATGTCATCAGCTGGCAATAAAGGGGCATCATCATCTTCGGTAAGCATGTATTCTAACTGTTCTTGAGCTGAAATTTTTAGGTCATTCATTGGTGAAGGGGGTGAAGAGGTGGCAAAGCGAATAGTAGAGAGAAATATCTTCGTAATAGCAGTGGCATTAACTGGCTGGAGACGAGCAAGTATCGGTTCCACTTGTGATCCCATGCCCGGTATAATTTTCAAAATTTCCTCCTCCTCAGCTTCTTCCCAGGGGACCGCTTCCAAATATTCCACACATGATGTGATGATTTTTGGGCACTCGAGCTCAACAGCTACGCGCAATATGCCTATGGCATTTTTGACACCATTCCATGCATCAGACACTGAACCATCCGTCATCACATAGAAGAGTCGAAGGACAGTGACAAGGTAGTCAAAGTCAGATTCTTCACAATATACCTCAACGCAGTTGCGAGAATCCAGGATCTGGCATGTAGGCCAATTGTCAGATAGCCGATCTGCAAAGTACTTGCTCTTGTCAACAAGGATACATGAATGGCAATAAACTCGTTCATCTCGACCTTCTGGTGTTCTAATTCTTACAACAACGTCACTTGTTGAGCGATCACCAATTGTATGCTGTACACTTGATTCATTATTCTGAAATAAGAAGTAAAACAGAACAGAATATCAAGCAATTATTTTGCAGAACAGTGAAAACAAAAAAAAGCAAAATGAAACAACAGTTTTACATCGATAAAGTTCAAAGGAACAGGAAAATTTAGAATGTGCAAAATCTTAGCTAATGACAAAGACGGAGCATCTGTTTAGCATAGTCTGAAAGAAAATAAAATGGGAAAAATTACCTTTTTTAGGCCCCCAAAAATTGATTTTCTTTTAATAACTAAACAAGCTGGAAACTTACTGGTGAACCCATTAATTAATCTATCGGCACTTCATAGCATATGTTCTCCACATCATTGCACCTGCTTTAGAAGAGAAATCCAGAACCTTAGGAAAAGGTAATAAAACAATCAGATAAAAGGATATTTCAATTGAGCTCCCAAAATGAAATGAATAAACTATTAGTTTATTATATGGAACTCTTGTTGATGGTCACATGAAGAACCTGATTACTAAATTTAAGAGTTTGCTCTTGAATAGTATACTTGTTACTTTGAGACATGCCTTAACATTGAATACAATGCGAGAGAGGAAAAGTTTTTCTCATTCAAAGGATGTCTGCAAACCATATACTACTTTATATACTCAGGATCATCCAGTACGTCTTCTAATATATTCTATGGTACACTTCTTTTAGTAGTAAATTTTTCCTTAGGGTTTATCTTTGAGAGTTAAGGATTTATCTTTTATTCTATAGGATTTATATTAATAAAATTACCAAAGGAGTGTACTAGAGAGTGTATTAGAAGATATAAAACGATCCGGTACTTTTTATCATTAGATTTTACCAAAGCCATTTACTGACCTACATGTTCCAACTTTCTATCTCATTGATGTATCTGTCTGGCACATATTAACATGTATCAGTTAAAGTCGAAACTCTACAGGTCGGATTACTCCACCTTTTAATCTCAATCAGGTCAGATCCAACCTAGCTAAAATCACCAGAAGACTTGATCGGTGGACTTAGAAACTTGAGAATAATAAATAAAATCCTTTACTAATGATAGTAAAATTGGTCTAAATACATAGAAGACTAACACTTCCATTTTCGGGTGTGGGGGGACAATTTCTGAAAAATGTAGTTAAGAACTTCAAAACTTAATACACACAATAGGTTTTCAAGAAATGCTGGGGTCGACTACTGCTCCCCGAAACCCTCTAGTTCCATGCTTGTCAAAATAAATATGCACTGAGAGGGTCAAAACACAATTGCAAACAACTTAATAATGACCAAATTCTTAATCAGCAGCAAGCTCAAGTAGAAGCTAATCCACTAACATAACTAAACAAAAAATGCAGAAGATTTCTTCATACTAAATTATGTTTTGCAGCTAAATGCTTCAAGAATTACACCCTAAAAGGAAATTCTTTCCAAAAACATAAAAGCAGGGAAAGAAACCATTGATTTAAGTTGAAATTGGACCACAAAAACTGGGCCATAATGAAGATTAGTTCCCCTTTTCTGAAAATAACGCAAAAACAACAATAAGATGGAAAAGAATTCATCTAAATCACATCCACAAGCAGGAAACTAAACGAGGATCCACAAAATCGATCCAAATTAAGCAAGTGAACAATCAAGAAAACAATAACAGGTTAGCAAACTAAAATATACTGACCCACATTTCTTGTTTGTTTCTCTTCAGAACAATTTACAGCCCATCAAAGGAGATCACAACTTCAATTCCTGTGAAATGAAAGAAAACCCAAACATGAGCAAGAAAAATGGCGAATGAATTAAATAAGGGAGCTAAAGCTTATAGCTACTATGCTTTTAATTAAATAAAGAATTTATAGCTGCCCAAATTGTTTTTATTCTGCAATTTGCATGCAAATATACAGAGAATACATAAAATTTTCACCATGGATGGGAAGAACAGTCCTTCCAGCTGAGTATTTTCAGTGTATCTCGACTTCCATGATTCGAGCACTTCAAAGAGACAGTTTGGGCTTCAGCCCATTTTAATTTCTATGGACCAAGCAAAGAAATGCAGAAAAAGAGAATGGGCCTGAGGGTCCAGCCTTTGAATATCGGTTTAATCCTTCACTTTTCTTACTTGTTACGTTCTATCAATTCTTGTATTTATTTTTATTTGTCATATTGTGAAACTAATGCAATATTTAATAAATTTTTTTTATCATACTCTTCCGTTAAAAAACAAATTCAAAAGAGAAATTTTAAAAGACATTCTAATTTAAATAAGAAAAAATATAAATTTTTGTATTTTCTTAAACAATATAATGTTCAAAATGCTATAATTAATTAACAAGGAGGAGAATGATGAGGAAAGGAGAAATAAATAGATTGGTAAAATGAAAAAAATATGTAATAATAGTTATTTTTCTATATAGAAAATCATTCAAATTACTCATAAATAATTTATATTTTTCTTTTACCTATAAATAATTACTCGTTTAATTTCTATTCAAATAATACTATTTTCAAGTTACTCATACTATGAAATTAATAAAAGCACGTTGGCGGACGGGCAAGCCTAATGCATGTGACACTAGAGGAGGAGTATTTTCATTCATTTATCAAATATAACTACCTTTCTAATTTATTTATAACTTGATCCGACCCATTTCGAAACTATCCTGCTCAAGTTTGATTATTCCGTCATCCTAAAAAATGCCCCCATGGGAAAAAATTATATAGATTTCCTATGATACTCATTTCACATTAATAATAGACAAAAATGCCCTTGTGGTAGCAGATGGCGTGTGCGTAAGAAGTGGCATCGCCTACTTTTATTGATTTGGTAGTATGAGTGACTCGAAAATAGTATTTGGATAGAAATTAAAAAAATAATCGTTTATGGGTAACAAGAGAAAAGTGTAAATTATATATGGGTAATTTATGTGATTTTCTCTTATTCTATAATATGCATCAACTATTTATTCAAGTTGCAAAATAAACAATAAGAAGTCTTTTTATTTTTTTAATATTTAGTATTTTATTTTTTAATACTGACATATTAAAGATATGTACCTTAAATTAGTACGCGAGCACTGAACCAGACTGAGTCTGGTGGAAAAAATACTAAAAAAAATAGTCATTTATCAATAGAGATTCGAAACACCAATGAAAATTCTGTCTGACTATGAAATTTCATCGGTAACCGACGTTACTAATGCATATTCCGACAGAAACAAATGTTACCAACGCCACAAAAATTTTTCTTCAGCTTGATTCGTGTTACGAGTTGCCGACAGTAATTTTTATCAGTAACATATCGCGATGTCCATTAATAATATTTTTTAATAAAAAATTAAAATATTTACCGACAGTTCTTCCACAAAAGACTTATATTTTTTATTGATGTGAGAAAGATTACAAGTAATCGAAACATAAACATAAATCTTTTTTTTCTTGTTTCAATAAATGCATTTAATTATTTCTCAACTATTTTGATTTTTCTTTTTTTTTTTTGGAAAAAAAAATTTATTTTCTAGTGTGAATTTGAATAGGGAAATAGTCCTCCAACTATTGACCTTTGACCAGCCATCTACTTATTGGAGCATTTGTCACGCCATCTAGATTTCCTAGTCTATTAGTATACAAGTGAAGTGTGTAGCACATTGTTAGATTTTTTTATGGATTGAGCTCATACTAATTTTATCGTGTTATTATTATTAAAAGACGAAATTTTTTGCCTTCCGTCCATATCTGATGTGGACGTTAGAGCATTGAGAGGACCTTTTCCTAGTACGAGAGGACCAAAAAGGATGCACCTCTAGTGTATCAGTTATCGTACCCACGATAAACACTGGATAACCTAGTGCGGAGCGGATAACTGCTGAAAGCATACAAGTAGTAAGCCCAGAACCTTACTGGACTGCCCACCGTCCAAGTGTATGAATACTTTTTTTGTTATTTTGTCTTGTTGATAGTATATATTGATGGTTTGGTTTAGAAGATAGAGTTTTAAAGTTTAAATTCTTTTATATTATCATAAATTGTTAAAATTTGGGGTTGAATGGTGTCTAATTCATCTTAAAATGTATCTTAAGAAGAGGATGATTGTTCAAGTTTATTAATTTTTTAATTAGTTGATGTCAGATTCTCAACACACACCCTCCATGCTCAGGTTGATTATCATCTGGGTCTGAAGCAGGATAATTTGCAAGACATCATCTAAAGGTGGTCAAGCATCATAACTCGATACCATGTTAAAAAAATAGGATAATTATCTTAATTTAGGATAATCAATCATAATAAATTAGGAAAGACCATAACAACTACAAATATGTATAAAAAATATATTCTAACATAAATATAAAGGTCGGTTTGCCTCTTATTTATTTGTATAATTTATTTTCTATTATTTATGATACTTCTCAAAGGTTCGACATAATTTAATGATACATAATCCTAACTAATCTAGACTCAACACATAGTAACTGCGAAGTATAATTTTTACTTAAGGATTAAGGCTTAACCCTATCGTACTTAATTAGTAAGTGGGAAAAAAATGGACTTGACACATTTTATTGGGTGGGTCAATTTTAACCCATATTTGACTCAAACAAAATAGATTATCATTTCAAAGTGGCGGGAGCTTTCTGAAAAAACAAAAAAGCCCTTATAACGGCAATACATGCAATTCACATGTGAAAATTTGTTGGATTTCGGCATGACATTCATTAATTGTCATTTTTTGTAACTCGTAAAAACTTTATATATATAAATTATTAAAAAAATTTATAATTACAAATTAAAAAATATAAATATTTTATGAACATAATTTACTAATTTTTCATTAATAAAATATAATTTATTTTCTTTAAATGAAAAAGAGTGGGAATTATGGATCAAAGGAAATATGCATTATTATCCCCTAGACGACCAAGTCTTCGTCTTGTCCCTCCATTTGTTTTTCTTGATGCCTATGTTGGTAAGTCCCTCTCGCTTTATTCCCTTCTTACCACAAAGCCGAATGCCTTACTCACATGATTCCCATCAAACTATCCGATATTTATTCGTTCACAGGGTCTTTACTGAACTGTTCGACATCTAAATGGAGGCTGTAAGTTATGGTGACTCAGCGGTTTTACAGATTGGAGGTCAGATCCTGATACGCACAAACAACCACCTCCCATATTAAAGAAGTTAAAATTCCTACACTGACTGACGCTGTTAGTATTTGAACATTGATTTTTATTACTAACTCCACCATCCGATTATTAATTGAGTTACGTTCATACGACCCCGCTTACAGGTTTTATTTCCTTATATTATGAGTTACTTAAGTAATTATCCAATTCAAAATTAACTTCATTTATGTAATTATATTATTTTTTAAAGTTTTTCTTTTTCCTCTTTTTGAAGGACACATAATTATGGAAAAGCGTAGAAATTATGGATGTAGACTTGCTTCATATTTTTATCGTTTTTTCTAACGCGTTCTTATAGAAATAATTCATTAACTTAAATTATAATCTGGTCTAAATTAATAATAGTTTTTAGAAATTATCAATGAAAAATAAGTAATTATTTACTCTTATAATCATTTATTGAGTTCTTTTTAAGTTATTTTTATCCCTTCTCCATCAATTATTCTTTATTTTACAAGTTCTCATTTAGAATTAAATCTTTACCTTTCGTCACATATATAAATATAGAACACAGATTAACTTTTAATTTAAAGTATATGTTTTAAAAGTTCTACAAATTTTATAATATTTATAATACATTTTATTTATATATAATATGTTTTATTTATATTAACGTGTACAATAATTAGACATACATACACATATATATTATTTTATATATGGAATATATATATATCAAGACTTCAAATTTAAGAATTTCAATCTCTCCAATGTGGGAGGAGGTTCCTTGTGCGCATCAGGTCCTGGCCTCCCGTCTGCAGAATCGCTGAGTCAC
Source organism: Catharanthus roseus (assembly GCA_028651295.1). Taxonomy (NCBI): domain Eukaryota; kingdom Viridiplantae; phylum Streptophyta; class Magnoliopsida; order Gentianales; family Apocynaceae; genus Catharanthus; species Catharanthus roseus. Next base: position 323,426 of record JAPQWS010000035.1, read on the forward strand.
CATGATTTATATCTTCCACCTGGACGTCAGGCAGTCTGATGGGGGCCCTGAGGGCGAGGGATTCGAATTTTTGGTCCAAGACTTCAAATTAAGTGGTTGAAAAAAAAAAGAGTTTGTTGTTTCCATAAACGAATATTCTTTCCTTAGTTTGAATTCAATGCAAATTGACAGCCATTTACAAGTAAGTCATAAATCCTTCGGAGGACTTAGAAACTGTAGTGATGGTTTTGCAAAATATTCTTCCAACTCTATTAAACATGAATAACATACTATATATCGCGCCTGTATAAGCGTAGCTCAATTAGTTTTAGGATTACAGAGTCAGTAACAAGACAATATATACCTATGTTTGTGCGTATATATATAGCGGGAAAGAATTTTTTATCGTTGATTGAATGAAAGGATCATTAATTATTTGCTGTATTCAGGAATGTGTTATTAAGAGCAATTAATATACCATTCATTACTTTATATTAAAACTCTTGTATTTATCAGAAAATATATCAGACTAATTGAACATATTAGTGCATGCACTGACCTCGAGTAATCCAGTCAAAATGCAAGTATAATTTTACAAGCACTCATTATATTTTCTTTTTATAATACTTTCTCTTAAGTTTTATCTTTTTTCTTTATGAATTTTCTTTTATTTCGGTTGGTTTTATTAATAAAATATTATATTAAGAATGTTATGGATAGTATATTATTCGAACCCCTCGTTTCTGGCTAGGATTGTCTAGGACATATTCTAATATACTTTCTCCAGCCAAGATCGTCTAATACACTTTTTATGCTACAGATCTTTTTATAATAGGTTTACTAATAAATCCTATATAATTAAAGATAAATTCTAAATTCTAATAGATAAACCTTTAAAAAATACTATTAGCAAGTGTAAGTATTAAAAGATGTATTAAATCATTTTGAGTGCGCTTTCTCTCCAACACGTCCTTTCTAGTGTTTTATTAGTAAATTTTACAAAATAAAAGATAACTCTGAATTCTAAAAATAAAAAGTTATTACTACTATTAAAAGAAGTGTAATCAGAATTATGAGTTAATTTTATTTTAGTGTCCATTTTTTGGCCATTTGACAATTAATTTAGTATCACATATATTTGTTGATTGACAATTAACTGATCAAATCAAAATTTCGGCCGGATCAATTTTGTCAGAAATATTGGTAACTCATTGCCGGTCTGATTTTTTTACTATTTGTAGATATTTAAATATGAAAACTGATCCTGTTGGAGAATCACATCACATATTCGTTATTAGTGGTTAGTTAGAATCTTATATTGATTAGAATTATGATACTTTGTAGCCTATAAATAGTATATTATAATAAATAAGAAATACCAACCAATTGAAGCATTCTACATTATTTTTCTTTGTGTCATAAATTTCTTAAAATGGTATTAGAGCCAATTGTTGGGCTGCTCGTGTTGAGCGCACATCAGTTTATTAAAGAAAATAATTACCCTTTATTAGAATTTGGACTTGAATCCAATTCACCCCAAAAGATAACTCGAGAATTTTGTGGGAACACTCGTGGATATTTTCCTAATAAATGATGGTTTGACCAAAATGCCACCGTGAGTGAGAAAATATGACCTGAAAAAGACAGGCTGTATGACCAATTTTGGTATTTTTTTGTCCTTCTATTTGAACTTAAGACTTTTTTTTTCTCTTTCTTCCCTTTTACTCACTTCTAACACGCAATTATATGTCCATAAATTTGCCGCTATCTCTTACAAAATTATCACATTCCCTATATTCTCCTTCCACACCCTCCTCCTCCTCCCCCAGCTGCTCGTCCGTTGCAAATCCATTACAAATTTATTCGTATGGATGATCTATTTGAGATTCCTGAATATTTCATATGTCCGATTTCTCTTCAAATAATGAAAGATCCTGTAACGATCGTGACTGGAATTACCTACGACAGAGAAAGTATTGAGCATTGGCTATTCAAGATACATAACACGATATGTCCGGTGACGAAACAGTCCTTGCCTAGAGATTCGGAGTTAACACCAAACCACACTCTGTGCCGTTTGATCCAAGCTTGGATTGCAACCAACGGTACAGATCAAATTATCACTAGCCCAAAAAAGCCTCCTTTGAGTAAGTTTTACATAATTAACCTTATTAGAGATCTTTGGCTTCCTAATTCAAGATTGAGAGCTTTAAAGGAATTGGAAAAACTTGCTGTGGAAAATGAAAATAATAGAAAGGAAATGGTGGAATCTGGTGTGTGTAAGCCTATATTATCTATTATAGTATCGTGTCATAAAAAAGGAGAAATTATAGGTCTTGAAGAAGCCCTAAGTATTCTTTATCTTCTTCGAAATTCATTGATTCAATCAAATATGGTAATATTTGAGAATTATCAAGAAATCATTGATGCTCTCATGTGGGTTTTAGAGTCTCATGATTTACCGGACAAGTTATGTCACGATTTACATACTCGACTGCAGAATTCACACACTACTAGTGAGTTATCATCAGAATTTCAAAATGGATATCTAAATAAGTTACGTCACTTTCCATTCTCGCAACTACAATGCTTATGTACCCGGCAGCATTCACAGTCCACTATATGTCTACGGCATGCTGCTGGGCAATTATCATCAACATCTCAAAATGAATATTCTGAGATGGACAAATTATATCACGTTCCGTGCTTACAGGTTAAAGAGCATTCACAGTCCAGTACTACTTATCTATCATCATTAGTACGTCAGAATGATGAATATCTTAAGATGACCATAAAAAACAAAGCGGCATCTGCATTGAAAATAGTCATTCAAAAGGCGAATTCATCAGGGACAATAATGGAAATGCAGCTAAAACCTGAATTTTTCCAAAGAATTGTTATTTTTTTAAGAGAAGTAACAATTTATAATAATTCACTTTTACATATCCTTCTAGAAACAAGTCTTTGGGGAAGAAATAGAAGAATGATGATAGAATCAGGGATGGTTTTTGAATTAATAGAATTAGAATTAAAATTATCTCAACCAAGGACAGAAAAGAAAACAACTGAGGTTATTTTCGGAATTCTATATCATTTATGTTCATCAGCAGATGGAAGAGCTGAGTTTTTAAATCATGCGGCTGGGATTGCTTTGATCGCACGGAGGATATTGAAAGTGTCACCAGCTACTGATGATAGAGCAATTTTGATTCTTTCTTTGATATGTAAATACTCAGGTACAATAGGGGTACTTCAGGAAATGCTTAGAGTTGGTGCAGTTGCTAAGCTTTGCATGGTTTTGCAAGCTAATTGTGCAAGTTATCTTAAGGATAGAGCTAGAGAAATATTGAGAAATCATAATTATGTTTGGAAAGATTCACCTTGTGTTGAAATTGCTGCATTAACAAATTAATACGCGGCAGTTATCAAACGTGATTATGATAATGATAATTATTTAATGTGATTTAATAATCATGATTGTAGTAATTGTAATTTTTTAAATCAGAACTAAAACGTATTATATGATGATCATTTATCTTTTTTCTTAGTTAAATTTAAAATAAAAATAAAAACCATCGAGTTGACAGGAATACCTAAATTTTAAAGGATCAAGAAAATAAGGTTTTATCGTTATAGAACACATAATTCTATCGAAATAATGACAAATAGATACGAATAGAACGGGAAACAGGGTAAATAAAAGTTATATACATTCGTAATCCCTTATTGTATTTCCTTAATTGAATGATAATAATAAATTAATAGATCCATTTTTCAGTTCGGATCTTGTATAATATTTTTTCTATAACATTTTTAATATAATATTTTATTAATAAAACTTATCGAATAAAGATAAACTCTAAGTGAAAGTAGTATTATAAAAAAAATAATACGTATGGAAGATATTGTTAATTACGGAAGATTTTAAGTATTGAAGATGTTATAAAGGATCTGAGTATTCATTTTCCAACTTTAAATATGTAATATCTTAGTTTATGATATCTTTTTCTTAAAGTTATCATTTATTTTGTAAATTTTATTTAATAAAATAATATAATAAAAATGTTACATAAAGTGTTATATATCTTCATTAGTTTGTTTGAAAAGTTAGGTTTTGATAATCAAATTTGAACATCTAATTTGTTCAAAATTTTGGTTTTGGTTTTTTATGATATATATATATATATATATGTATATAATAATTTTGTGTTGAGGGAAAGAAATTTGTAGCTCAATTTTTGTGTATAAAACTAAGAATTACCATATAATTACTTCATAAACAATTGAGAGAAAATGATAGAGAATCCATAAGTCAAACTATTTGCAACAACTTCTTCGTGAGGAAAGTCCCGGCTCAGAATGTTGAACCGGTGTGGTGTGGTAATTGATCTCAATGCTAATGAGCGGGGCTTATTTTTTTAAAAAGGGAGAGTGAGGAGGGGTGGTGTATTCAAAGAACAGAAACTGAGCAGACACGGGGGAATAACCGGATTCACGAATGATAGAATTCATCCCCATATGGAGGAGAAAGGGTTCTTTTTTTTTGTAGAAAGCTCGACCAGCGAGAAAAAGTTTTTGACCGTTCATTATGTATGTATATAGTTAGGGTTCAACACTTCAATTCATGGGCATTCATGGGCTTGTTTGTATTTTTCTTTTTTGTTTGATAAAGAAGCACATATATATCATGAATATGACTTTTTCAATCATATAATTATTAGCCCCTAAAAAAGTCATATAATTATTATATATATCAAAAAAAAAAACCAATTATTAGTATATTAAGAAATAATTTCCTATTTGACCACAATATAAAATGATCTTTGAACAAGAACCTACAATATAAATTAATTTAAAACTACTATATTTATTTAACATTTTCATATTGGATTTGGTATTAGAGTTTGTTCCTATAGGCAATTGAATAATACAAGTTCATTTTGTGCTTATCAATGAATAATAGTTTTTTTTCCCTAAAAAAGTTTAATAATATTTGTTTTTTATTAGATCATTGAATAATAGTTGAACCTCAAGAAAAGTATATTTTAAGTAGTTTATAGCTAACTTATAGACTTTTTCTTTGAGGAAAAATAATTATTATGTTTCTTTCTCTCATAGTCTATATTTATCTTTTAAAAGATATTTCTCAAGAAAGATTAATAAAATATATTTATCTTTTACATCCAAAAATTGTTATAATTAAGAGCGATTCACTTCTAATTGTCAAGAATCTCACGGATCATATTCTAAAGATATCTCTAAATTTAGGTCTTTAGAGTTTGATTTCTTATAAAATAAAAAAGCATTAATTCTACCTCTTTTTCTCATGTTAAAAAGAGATGGTTCAGATACATCCCTCTTAATATAACTCGAATATTTTACATGATTTTAATAAATATAAATTCGTTTTTACTAAAAAAACTAATAAAGAGATTAATATATACAATTATTTGAAAATATTTTTTTATCAAGTAATTTGGCATCTCCATTATGCCTTAATGCATTTAGGAAAACTAAAAGAAGAAAGGATATATATAATCTTGGGAAATATTTTTTATTGGCTGTTCCTATAAGAAAAATGTAATTGCGAGAGAGAGTATCTATTTATATAATTCTTTCTAATAAAAAATAAAAAATACTCTCACAAATCAAAATATAAGTTTTTATCCATTTTTTCTTTTCAAAATATATGGTCTCGTTGACACTTTTTTTTTAAAAAATTACCTCACTCACAAGTTATAATTTCGTAGCAAAATAGTAACTAAATGATAAAAGCACGCCTTATTAGATCAGAAGTCGAAAGTTTAAATCATATTTCCATTCTTCGACGTAAAAAAAAAAAAATCATAACACCCTTCCACATTATCTAAGTGAGAGTGAGAGTTTATAAAATAATAGAATTAATGTTGAATTATTTTAGTTTGATTTTGCACGGGTAAAAAATAGACACCTAAAATGGATATATACACACACTCAAGCAAGACTTTGAATCAATAATTGAATTAGGATGAGATCATTTTTTTTTTAAATTCGCCATTCGAATGTCATCGACGAGTTAAGAAGGATCGAACGACACAAAGCTATAAACTATAATACAAGATTGATATACAGTATTAAACTCTCAGTATATTAAATAAAAAATTTAAGTGTAAAAATCGTACTATTAAATCACACGCCTCTAGTCAGACTTGGATGAGATCAACTAGCCATATTTAATTTAGCATTAGAAACTTGCTACTTGCCTTTTGGTGACATTAGCAAGTTTCTAAGTGGATCTTCAATATGTTTATTTGATACTTGAAATAAATCCAGCCCAATTGTCCTTCCAAGCCCACATGCATCTCAAATATTCTAATGCTTCTCCACCTTCGATGTTACCAAATGACAAAATTCATTGCCCAAAAAGTTCCGATCAGTAAAGAATATAAATTATGATAACTCAGCGATTTTGAAAACTACAAGTCATGCACTGACGCGCACAAAGAATCACCCCAACGTTGGAGAGGTCCTTACTTTGCACCATTTATGCATAAACTTTCCTTTTTTTTTTAAGGTAAAAAATGCAGATATAAGTATAGTATATTAAGTCAGCTTGAACAGCAAAAGAAATTACAGTATGATAACATAGTATGTTGTACTAAAACATACACAGTAGTATCTCCCTAAAGCGTTTATAAAAAAGAGTTTTAAAACTCTAATAGCAGGGCCGTAATGTCACAGCAAATAATACTTTTATAATCACTTTTCATAAGAGTATTAAAGAGTGTACTAGATCATTTATTAGAAGATCCTGAATGAAAAATTACCGTCTAATCATATAAGCATTCTTATTTAATTAGATCCGATCCTTTAAACCTTCTTTCCATATAAAAGTAATAGTTTCATTCCACTTTTACTATCATTTTAATGTAGTATATATTTAAGTTTTTTTAAACTTGTGAGAGGTGTTGGTTACAACCCTAACTAATCTAGACTTAGTCTTGCCGTATGTAAATCTTACTTCAGAATCAAAACATAATCCTAGCCACAAAACATCTTGTCATTAGGAGAATTCGGATCTTCGACCTCTAAGAATCCTCTCATGACACAGCAAAATGTTCAGGGTCATATCCTATTTATAAATAAGAGTTAGATTCTGCACACACTCCGCATGGTAAAGTATAAATGAATTAATCAAAGTCGTGTACTCTTAATTATTACCAACACCTCTAATTAAAAATATTAAATAAAAATAAAAATACTCATTCTTTCCCTATGAAATAGTCTAATTTTCCATTGTAAATTTGAATTTAGGGTTTCAAGTATTTTTTCTATGATTTGGAAATACACAAGTTGTCCAAATGAGCATCGCATTGATAGAAGAATTCCAATACGGACTTCTTCATGAGAAATATTGTAGAGATTAAACCAAGAAATTCCATCATTTGATTCTTAATGGTCAAACTAATGACACAAGAATGGAGGCTCTCACGTTCGGTCTCACATATTATATCTTGCAAAGTGTAATAATAATAATAATAATAATAATAATAATAATAACAATAATAATAATAATAATTGTTGAGAATCCCACATTGGCTAATTAAAGAAAATAATTACAACTTATATAAACTTGGGCAGTCCTCCCCTCTTGAGGTATCTTTTGGGGTGAGTTAGACCCAAGTCCAAATTCTAACATGGTATTAGAGCCAGCCTAATATCCAATTCTGCAAAGTTTCACGCACCAGATGTCCATTCTTGGGCATATTTATCAAACTACATTTTTTCCCTCCCTAAACCAACAATAGTTAACAAATTATAAATCCCTAGTGTCTCAATTTTTTAAGAAATAAACTTCCCTTTAACAATAATAAATATATTAACGTTTCAAAATACTCTTAGTTTATTAATGTGTTAAAAGAATTAGCTTATAATTTTTTTTTACTTAATATCAAATACAAATAAATTAACATTTTGCAGTAAATAAATTTTTTATTTATTGAATTTCTCTTATTGTTATTTACACAAGAGAAGATTATGAACAATATTTAATATATATATATATAAATTAATAGATAAAAAGTCTATTAAACTATGATATATTAGTTAGGATCATTTCTAATTCGACCAAAGGATTATTTAAAGAATTACAATATTTTTCAGCAAGTAATAATAATTACATTTGACAATATAAATTCATTTGTTAGTAGTCGATCCCTGAATTTATTTATAGCTTAAACAAACTCCGGCGAGGGTAAATGTGGTAATTCGATCTAATAATAATAAAAAAAATTTTTGACGTCCAAGTTGATCTGTGTTGTTTGGAAAAAGTATAAGACAATCAATAATTAGAGACTGTATTTAAAAAATAATAATAATTATTATTATAAACTGATCGAAGCACGACCTATTATTTGTAATACTTAGTAATAGCAGGCAAACGTGGCCGTCGGTTGTAATGAGACGGCGGACTTTGGACAATATGAAACCCACTGACCTAATCAGAGGTTCTTTTCCCACTCAGTCTCCGTCGACCACCGCGGCAGCCCTTATTATATGGTAACTCGATATTCGAGGATTATCGAGTATTCAGAGATTAAAGGACACAAAACTTTTAAACAACAATATTACGTCGGTATACAATATTAAATTGATTTTTAAGATATTCGACTTCATGACCTTTCACTAGACATGTCGGGTGAAAGACTTTACGTGAAAAGAGTCACGACATCAGACTATACACCCCTTATCCACATTCTGATTATATTCGAAAGTCATTGACTATTTAGAATGATTAAAGGACACAAGCCTTTCAAAAAGCAGCACTACGTTGGCATGCAATATTAAACTGCTTTTTGAAATATTCGAACTCATGACTTCTCACTAGACATGTCAAGTAAAAAATCTTACACGAAAAGAGTCATGCTACCGAACTATACATCTCTTATCCATATTCTGATTATATATATATATATATTATTAGTTATACTTATTAATTAAGCACGATTATGACTATGAGAACATAATATCTTAAGGGCTCCTCTAGAGAGAGAGAGAGAGAGAGAGAGAGAGAGAGTTGGCCCTTCTCGATGATAAGGTCTTATTATAGTCGGTAAGAATTGAGATGTTTAGTTAAAAGATTGAAAATTCGACTTTTACTTAGTGCATATATAATTTAATTATTTTTATTAATAGGGTTGTAGTTATCAATTTAAATGTTGTACTTTTAAAACAAGGAACGTAAAATTTCAGTACATTTTTTTATTTCATATGGTATGTCGTATTAGGACTATGCATAATTAAGAATTAATAAAATGATTAGATTGTCTGAATTCAAAAAAGAAAATTGATTAAATTACTATTATCCTTTAACGGTCGTTAATAGTACTGTAATAAAAGTTTTTAAATAATTGTTTAACTCTAACCAAATAAGGATATAGTACATTAAAAAGTATCAGGTAATACTTCATTTGCTAAACTCGATTGGTAAATAATTTGAAATAAAAAAAGCTTGTACAGTTGACAGATAATATGAAACAGGAAGAATATAATATTTTCTTTATAACATTCATAAAATATAATATTTTATTAATTATAAAATCTACTAAATAAAAGATAAAACGATTGATACACATGAATAAGATAGAATGGAATAATTATTTTAATTTGTCTTTTCATTTCAGTATTTAGTATATAAATTTGAAATTGAAAGATAATCTAAATTTGGGTTACCTTTCTACACTAAAACATAAAAGAAAAGACCTTTCCAGAAAAAACAGAAATACTACAAATTAATTTCTCATAATTATTATACATTCCTAATGTTTGAAGAAAAATGTTAGTTACTACTGTTTCCGTTTCATAATATAAAGTTGAATTATTTTTTCACACAAATTAAGAAATCAATGTGGTTTTTTTATAGTAAAATACCTATAATACCCTTTTATTAATTTTATAAATTTCTTATTTCAAACTTTTATCTTATTATACATTCCTAATGTTTGAAGAAAAATGTTAGTTACTATTATCTCCGATTCATAATGTAAAGTTGAGTTACTTTTTCATACAAATTAAAAAAATAAGAAATCAATGTGGTTTTTTTTTTAGTAAAATACCTATAATACCCTTTTATTAATTTTATAAATTTCTTATTCCAAACTTTTATCTTCTCTCTTCTCTCTCCATATTTTAAGACACTATCAAATATTGATAGGATAAGTTTTAAGAATTACTAAATAGTAATATATTAAACGAATATGAGTATTTTTGAAAAAGAATTTATAAAAAAAATTATTTTATAACGTGAAACTTCAAAAATATCACAACTTAACTTTATATTATGAAATAAAACGGACGTAATATCAAAAGAATTTTATAGAGGGGGATGGGGAGGGGGGGGAGTACACCCCATTTATGCCAACAAACAAACAAAAACATGGTTGTTAATTTCTTCCATTAGATTTAAGATCACTAACCTTCACATGCAACTAATTAATTAAGTGCCTAATTAAGAACTTTTTTATTTTTTTTAAGTCAAAAGCTAGCACAACCTTCCACCCATAAAATTAATTTCATAAATATTATTCCCAAATGTGAAAGCCCTTTAAATTTTTATTTTCAAACCATTCACATCAAAGAAAATAAAAAAAAAGTTTTTAATTTCTTTAATATAGCATAAACTAGATTTTAAGTCATGTTTATCTCGTTTAATAAACTAATCTAATTAAGGAAGTGCTAAGGAATCTAAAAGTTCCCTATTCCTTTTTCCTGCTTTTACTAATTAATTGGAAGGTCACCTTCCATCAAACAAGGTGTAAATAGGCAAGAAAATAGAAATTTAATTAATTATATACTAATTTAATTTAAGCATGTTTTTCACCTCAATGGTGTGATCTTAAAATTGTCTTTTTTTTTTTTTTTGTTAAAAAAGTTTGTCTAATGACTTTAGAATTCATGTATTAATTCATTCCTATCCAAAATAAGTGATCTCAAAATAGAATACTTTATTGCAACAAAATAAAGAAATATTATATTCTTAAAAAAAATCTAGTGTTATGTGTTAAAAAAAATCTAGAATAATTCATAAATATTTTCACTTTTTTTGTTATGTGTTTCATATTTCTCCTCTTACAAATAATTATTAAATTTTATAATATCTTTTTCTAAACTAAATTAATACCTACCCTTTATAAAATTTAAAAAATTATTTTTTTTCTAAACTAAATACCCATCCAAATAGAGCAAATCTACCCTACATTTTTAGCAACCAACATCGCTTGTCACACTCTTTGTAGCATTATCTGTCCTATTTATTTTTATAATATATTTTTTCTTTAAAATTTATCATTTATTTAGTAGGTTTTTTCAATAATATACATTAAGTCTTAGTTTGGTTGGGGTGAAATCAAGGAGGGGAGTATGAAGGAATGTAAACCAGAATGTAAATGTCATATTTACGTCGTTTGGTTACAATGTAAAAGGGGATGAGGTATGAATGGAGGGAGAGCTCTCCCCCTCTACCTCAGCATATTAGCCTCTCCGAAAACGAACAAATTGAGACGTAAATAATATTAAAAAGTCTATTTTATCCTCTTACAAATTAATTTATTACAAATCTATATTCTTTACTAAATTTATATCTCACATATATATAACATTCTTAACTTTATATAAAGAATAATAGTACGGTTGGAAGAAGTTCCTAAATTGGTATTCTAAGTTGTTATTGTTGATATTCCTCTTATTCAATAAAATACTTTATATTCCTTTAAAAAAAATAAAACTTTTCAAACTTTGTATGGGGGATATAATAATAAATTATATATAATAAAAATTATTTACTTTTCATTTTCATTCCAACCAAATCAAGCTCTCGGCAAGTGAAAAATTCTTCAAAAACTCTTCACAAAAGTTCTCCGACAAAAATCTTTCTCAAAGTTCAAATATTTTCTTGCAGTGTTCCTTGCCTTCTTCCCCGCAAAAATCGAATAAAACTGCAATGACTCTACAATCCATCGATCATCCTCAAAGTCCATTTGATTTAAAAGAAGCTTCAAAATCCTTAAGTCAATACTTTGTCGAAGTCCATAAACTAAAAATTTTTCAAAAATTTTGAATTACAACTACTATATCATAAATTAAATCACGTTATTTATTATTTATCTTTTCGTCTCGATTCTCAAATTAGAGATTTCGCCCTATACAAGCGGGTCAAAAGAGCTGGAAAGAAAGAGGGCCAAGTAAAAGCTTGGAGAGTGAAGGTTTCAGAGAAGAAAGAAAATTAAACGTCGTCCGCCACCCAGCAGCCACCGCCACCCACTCACCCAATACCCAATCAGAAAGGACACGTGGCTTTTGACCCATTTTGTGGCTGTCGGTAACCTATACATATATGCATGTAACTACCACAAATATATATATTTATTATATTGAGAATCTCACGTAATTAATTTATAACTAAAAATTACATTTTATAATACTTAAATAATTTTTCTTTTTAAAATGTCTTTTGATATGAATTAGATTTAAATTTATATTTTAATATAGTATAAAAATTATTTATTAGCAAATATCTAATTCTGTTTATACGATTTATTTTTTTAAGTAAATTAAATTCAAATCTCTCACTATATATATAGTCACCAGCAATCGACGCCTTTAAAAATTATAGCACGAGTCTGATGTAGGGTTTCCATGTGCTTCTATTTTATTAAGTCAAAAGTGGGCTTTGCCAAATGCTTTCTCTCTCCTATTTATTTTATGTAGTGACACCCTTGACTGGGATTTTATGTACAATAAAAATACACTTGCCGGGAGAAAGTGTCCAAATATACGTATAATTGAGGTTATATTAGGAATTATACCTTTCAAAGAAACAATATTATTTTCGGACAAAATATATAAAGGATTTTTTTCATGGAGAATAATAAAATTATAAGAGGTTTTTCAATTTTCAATAAGCATTATTTAAGCTATTTTCATCTTTATCTATATTTTTATTAATTTATTTAACTCTCACTATCTATTTTTTTCTTATTCATGAAGGGTAGAAAAGATATTTTAATTCAAAATTTTTTTATTTTCAAAGTTCTTATTAATCTTAAAAGTATAATATTTGTTTTTTAAACACCTCAAAACATAAAGGAAACATATCTAATTAAAGCCCGGCCGCCCCAATCCGCACTGGTCCACGTCCCGAGCCGATCGACGGACCGTTTAGACAATGTTCCACATCCGACCAGGGCGCATCGCCGGCCCCCATCCGCTTCCTAGTAAGCGCGAGTCATCAGCTCGCGTTGACTACGTCCCTGCCCTTTGTACACACCTTCCGTCGCTCCTACCGATTGAATGAATTGAAGTCGGACCGGTTCAACATTCTGAGCCGGCAAAGTCTTGTTTATAGAGTTGGAGAGCTAGTAAAGCTGACCTAAGTGAGACTCTTTGAAATAGAAAGGGAGAGTATATACCGGGAAGATCTTCTAAATTGCCTGTCGCTGGAACTAAACATTTTAAGCGAAGACAGATACGAAGAAGGCTCCTACTGCGAGCACCTTGCCACTTTTAATTAATCCACGAATCATGGGTCTTGGCCAGGCGGCGACGGGCGCGGAAGGAAGAAACCTAAGAGATAACTACAGTCGAAAATATAAATTCTTTTAAACCAAAATTAAATAGTCAAAATTATAAGTTCTTTTACATATTTCAATTTGTATTTATTATATAGTTTCTAATTATACCTTCTTAATTCATTTATTATCTCTCCTTCTCCTTCTCTCTCTCTTATTATTTATTAAGAGTAAAATATATATTTTGTATTAAAAAATTACATTATTTTCTTAATCTTTAATTCGTGTGCAAAGTTTAAAGAGACTTATATTCTTGACCGGAGATAATAATAAATAACAAATTAACATAAAGTTTCTTTCTTCCCAAAAGAATATCAAATATATGAAATCATCAATTAAAATATTAGCAAGTAGGTGATAAGAAATAGAAAAAAAAAACTACATTAAACAAAAGCTATATTTATTATATACGTTTCTTTCCTTATTCTTCATTGGTACACACATATTTTACTAAACGTTACACACACTTTCAACTCGTAAAAAAATTAAAAAAAAAAAAAATCGTCATTCTTGAGCTCTTCAATACCTTTGAAAAGTCGTATCTAATCCTCTTCTCTCTACTGGCTACTGCTGTCCCTATTTTCCGTGTTTTGACTTTCTCTGTTTTGAACACATTTTTGTACTTTCTCTTTCTACCCCTCACCTATATAAATAGCGCACACACAAACATGATCTTCAAATCAAATTCACAACTTTTCTTCGATTAAAACGTTCTAGAGCTTCAAAAGTATTTGTGTTTTTATTATAAATTTTTGAATATTGTTATGGATGAGATTGAGATTGAAGTTCCTTCATTTTTTGTTTGTCCAATTTCATTAGAAATCATGAAAGATCCAGTGATTGTTTCCACAGGCATAACATACGATAGAGAAAGCATCGAAAAATGGCTATTTTCGGAGAAGAACAATACCTGTCCGGTGACGAAGCAATTGTTAACGGATTCGGAATTGACTCCGAACATTACTCTACGGCGATTGATCCAATCGTGGTGCGCTTTGAATTCTTCTTACGGAATCGAGAGATTTCCGACGCCGAGAGCTCCGGTAAGTAAATCTCAGCTAGTGAAGATTTTTAACGACGCTAGGGCACCGGAATTGCGATTGAAATCACTCGAGAAACTCAGATCTATCGCTTCTCAAAATGAAACTAATAAGAGATCCATGGAATCCGCCGGCGCTGCTGAGTTTTTAGCTTCGATTGTTAGCAGGACGGTGGATCGGGAAGTGACGTCAACTTCTGGATCTGAAGAAATCTTAGATCTGATGAAAGCCGGTGAAGAAGCTGTGAGTATTCTCTACAATCTTCAGTTATCGGAAAATGGCTTAAAATCTCTTCTCCAGATGAGAAACGGAAAATTCATTGAGTCATTAGTACTTGTGATGCAACGTGGAAGTTACGAATCACGAGCTTATGCAGTTATGCTGTTGAAATCCATGGCGGAATTTGCAGATTCGTTGCAATTGATGAATCTAAGCAAGGAATTTTTCGTGGAGCTAGTCCAGATATTGCACGATAATATTTCAAAAAAGGCTTCAAAAGCTGCATTGAAATTACTCATTAGCATTTGTCCAAGCGGAAGGAATAGGATTAAAGCCGTTGAAGCTGGCGCTGTGCAAATCTTAATAGAGCTTCTTCTTGAATCTTCAGAAAAAAGAAGTACAGAAATGATGATCATGGTACTCGATTTACTTTGCCAATGTGCAGAAGGAAGAGCAGAATTATTAAAACACGGGGCCGGATTAGCCATGGTTTCAAAGAAAATACTTAGGGTTTCACAAGTAACGAGCGAAAGAGCAGTGAAGATTCTTTATTCCATTGGTAAATTCTCAGCAACACCTGCAATTGTTCAAGAAATGTTGAGTTTGGGAGTTGTTGCTAAGTTGTGTTTGGTTCTTCAAGTTGATATTGGGAATAAATCAAAGGAAAGAGCTAGAGAGATGCTTAAATTGCATGCTAGGGCATGGAAGGATTCTCAATGTATTCCTATGGGTTTGTTGAGTTTATATCCATGTTAATTAATTAGAGAAAAAAAGGATCATAGAAAAAGGTCATAGTTAAGTTAATGTTCATTTTTGTGTACATATAGAATTGGATTGAATTGTAGGTATAGGAATATATTGGCAAAATTTTAACCAATATATTGTTTATCAAAAAGATTCTTTTGTGTTGGAACTATAAATGACTAAATTTCATAAATTGTTGTGGTAGCCACAATGTTTAAATGTTGATATTAAAAGGTTGAAGTTTAAGTAAACAATTTCTCATTTTAATTATCTTGTCTTATGATTATATATCTTGCATTCTCAAATTCAAGATCTTATACTAGCTATAGCGATCGTGGGTTCTCTGTATTAATATTATGTTATAATTAGTAAATTTAGAATAAAATAACAGTGAAACACTTCTGTTTATAATAAATAATCATCATAAAGTGTTAATTGTGACAGAAGCTTGATGGGAACCTACTTATCCAAGGGTCTGGATATCTCAGCATCAACACAGTTGAGGATGTTCAGCAGTTCAGTAGATGAAACCAAGCTCAGAACGACGCAAATTGCTTATGGGGCTGTTATAATTAGTAAATTTAGGATAAAATAACGACGGAACACTTCTGTTCATAGTAAATAATCATTATAAAGTGTTAATTGCGACAGAAACTTGATGGAAACCTACTTATCCAAGGTGAGGATGTTCAGTAGCTCAGTAGATGAAACCAAGCTCAGAACGACGCAAATTGCTTATGGGGCTGTTATAATTAGTAAATTTAGGATAAAATAACGATGAAACACTTCTGTTCATAATAAATAATCATCATAAAGTCTTAATTGCGACAAAAGCATGATGGGAACCTACTTATCCAAGGTCTGGATGTCTCGGCATCAGCACAGTTGGGGCTGTTATAATGAGTAAATTTAAGATAAAATAACGACGAAACACTTTTGTTTATAGTAAATAGTCATCATAAAGTGTTAATTGCTACAGAAGCTTGATGGAAACCTACCCATCCAAGGGTTTGGATGTCTCGGCATCAGCACAGTTGAGGATGTTCGGCCGCTCAGTAGATGAAACCAAGCTCAGAACAAAGTAAATTGCTTATGAGGCCGCAACACGTTCGAGCAAGAGAAGTTATTCAAGATAAAATTTCTTTATAACTTATGATTCATACTCATATAAAAAGTATTCTCATAAACTTTATATACTATAAATATTTCATTTTTTACCATTATAATTTTACTTATTGTGCACGCGATATTAATCAGAGCTCATAACATAATTTATCTTGTCTAAATTCTTATTGGTTAATTATGAATATTTTACCATGAAATATATATATATATTTTGTTAATGAATGTATGATATGGACGCATTCCAAGTTCAAAGTCTAATATAACTAGTCTGTAGTCCTGTGTGAAGTTAGCCCTAATTGCGGGGCGCTGCCATTGCCAGAAAAATGATAATATAAAATGACTCAAATCACCGTCCAAATGAGATCTCTCAAGAACAAGACAAAGCCAAACCAAGTAGTATTCCTCCTATACTTGAAAGATCAAAGAAGAAGACGGGTGGCTAGGAGTGTGATCCGATGGCGCGATCTCCTTCACTTAAATATTTTCACTTATATGTCAAGTGAAAAGTTGTGAATTCGACACACTTAGTGAGCTGTTCAGAATTCCAAATTGCTAGTATTTGAGAAATAATTACTCCTTATAAAGGGTTGGGCAGTCCTCCTCTCTTGAGGTATCAAATTTTAACATAACCGGTTTTATTTCGCATGCTAATCTTCCGGGAAGGTATGTGATCTAATGGCTCGATTTCTTTCACTTAAGTATTTTCATTTGACATGCATATCAAGTGAGAAGTCGTGAATTCGAAACATTTAATAAAAAAAAAGAAAGATCAAAGAAGAAGACAATAATATTTAAAAAATAAAGAAGAAGGAGAAATTAAAAGTATTAATTGGATTGGGTAGCTGTAGCTACTGAATCAATATTCAATTTTGTCATAGAAAATATAGCCGCAATTGTAGAATGTGAATGCCAAAGTCTTTAGAACGTCGTCGTCATTTGACTATATCTTACTTCTACAATGTAGACTTGATTAAGAGTGTTAGTACATTAGAAAGATTCTAGAAAAAAAAATTCAAGTATATATATATACTTGGAAGTAAAGATAAATATTAAAAAAAATTTAAGTTTTGGACCGACCACGTGGTTTTATTAAGTTACATCACTTTTCTTGTATTCGGAATCGTTTAATATACTTTCTAGTACATTTTTTTAATACTAACTTTCTCTTAAGGTTAATCTATTAGAGTTTAAAATGTGTACTAAAAATGTATTAGAAAATGCATTAGACGATTTCAATGGCTTTTCTTGTTACTTTTGTCTCTTTAATTAGAGACATAAGCAGCAGCCGAGGAAATTGAGGAGAATACATATTATTGGATAGAATTTGATTTTAAGATTTTTATTATCGGATTTGTAGATTTGAATCGTTTATGAGATTGAATAAAAGTAAATTTTGCATGAAATCTATTCATGCTAAAACCTTTGTACATTTTTTGGGTGAGATTATCAAATGATGTTGTATAAATATATCAGACAAAGTTTCGAATTTTCATTAAATTCTAAATTCGTGTGTTAATCATCACGTTTTTTTATAAAATTTAGGTTCGAAAAAAAGTTCTCCACAAAATTGCGTAAACTGTTTCTGAATATTTTTTCATTTTGTATAAATACATCAAACAAAGTTTTACATTCCCATTAAAGACTGAATTTGTATGCTAATCATCACGTTTTTATACAAAATTTAGATCCAAAAAATAATTTTCCAAAAAATTGCTCAAAATGACTCAGTATGTTTTTCAAGTTGTATAAATATAACAGACAAAGTTTCACATCCTATTAAGGCCCAAATTCTTTTGCTAATCATTACGTTTTTTTACAAAAGTCCAAATTCGTGTGTTAATCATCACGTTTTTTATAAATTTAGGTCCAAAAAAAAGTTCTCCAATAAATTGCTTAAAACGTTTTTAAATGTTTTCGTGTTGTATAAATACACCAGACAAAGTTTCACATTTCTATTAAGACCCAAATTCATGTGTCAATCATTACGTTTTTTGCAAAATCTAGGTCAGAAAAAAGTTCTCGACAAAATTGCTTAAAATAATTTTGAATATTTTTAATATTATATAAATACACCAGAAAAAGTTTCACATTTCCATTAAGGCCCGAATTCCTTGGCTAGTCATCACGTTTTTTACAAAATTTAGGTCAGAAAAAAAGTTCTCCACAAAATTGCTTAAAACGTTTCTGAATATTTTTCATGTTAAATAAATATCCAAGAAAAAGTTTCACATTCCCATTAAAATCGGAATTCGTTTGCTAATCATCACGTTTTTTTACAAAATTTATGTGTGAAAAAAAAAACTTCTCTAACAAATTTCTTAAAACGTTTTTCAATATTTTTCATGTTGTATAAATACACCAGACAAAGTTTCACATTTCCATTAAAGCCCGAATTCTTATGCTAATCATCACGTTTATTACAAAATTTAAGTCTCGAAAAAGTTCTCCATAAAATTTGCTTAAAATGATTATGAATTTTTTTCATATTGTACAAATACACCAGACAAAGTTTCACATACCCATTACTTTCCGAATTCATGTGCTAATCATCATGGTTTTTACAAAATTTAGGTCCGAAAAAAAGTTCACCACAAAATCGCTTAAAACCTTTCTGAATGTTTTTCATGCTTAATAAATACGAAAAAAAAAGTTTAACATTTACATTAAAGTCCGAATTCGTGTGCTAATCATCACGTTTTTTTACAAAAATTTAGATTCGAAAAAAAGTTCTCCAACAAATTGCTTAAAACGTTTTTAAATGTTTTCATGTTGTATAAATACACCAGACAAAGTTTCACATACCCATTAAAGTCCGAATTCGTGTATTAATCATCACGTTTTTATACAAAATTTAGATCCAAAAATTGTTTTCCGAAAAGTTGCTCAAAATGACTCAGTATGTTTTTTAAGTTGTATAAATACACTAGACAAAGTTTTACATTCCATTAAGGCCCGAATTCGTGTGATAATCATCACGTTTTTTTACAAAATCTATGTCAGAAAAAAGTTCTCTACAAAATTTCTTAAAATGATTCTGAATGTTTTTCATATTGTATAAATACACCAAACAAAGATTCACATTCCCATTAAGGCCCTAATTCATGTGCTAATCATCACGTTTTTTTACAAAATTTAGGTACGAAAAAAATTTCTCCACAAAATCGCTTAAAACGTTTCTGAATGTCTTTCATGTTAAATAAATACCCAAGAAAAAGTTTCACATTCCCTTTAAAGTCGGAATTCGTTTGCTAATCGTCACGTTTTTTTACAAAATTTATGTGTTAAACAAAGTTCTCCAACAAATTTCTTAAAACGTTTTTCAATGTTTTTCATTAGTATAAATACCCCAAATAAAGTTTCACATTTCCATTAAAACCTGAATTCGTGTGCTAATCATCACGATTTTTAAAAAATTTAGGTCTCGAAAAAGTTCTCCATAAAATTTGCTTAAAATGATTCTGAATTTTTTTCATATTGTATAAATACACTAGACAAAGTTTCACATTCTGATTAAGGCCGAATTCATGTGCTAATCATCACGTTTTTTACCAAATTTAAGTCCGAAAAAAAGTTCACCACAAAATCGCTTAAAATGTTTCTGAATATTTTTCATGCTGAATAAATACTATAAAAAAGTTTCACATTCCCATTAAAGTCCGAATTCGTGTGCTAATCATCACGTTTTTTATAAAATTTATGTTCGAAAAAAGTTCTCCAAAAAATTGGTTAAAGCGTTTTTAAATGTTTTTCACCAGACAAAATTTAAATACACCAGAAAAAAGTTTTACATTCCCATTAAGGCCCGAATTCGTGTGTTAATCATCACGTTTTTAACAAAATCTAGGTCAGAGAAAAGTTCTCTACAAAATTGCTTAGAATAATTCTGAATGTTTTTTCATGTTGTATAAATACACTAGAAAAAGTTTCACATTCCCATTAAAGTCAGAATTCGTTTGCTAATCATCACGTTTCTTTACAAAATTTAGGTGTGAAAAAAAGTTTTCCAACAAATATCTTAAAATGTCTTTGAAAATTTTTCATTATGTATAAATACACCAGACAAAGTTTCACATTTCTATTAAAGCCTGAATTCGTGTGCTAATCAACACGATTTTTTAAGAATTTAGGTCTCGAAATAGTTCTCCATAAAATTTGCTTAAAATGTCCTATTGTAAAAATATACACTAGACAAAGTTTCACATTCCTATTAAGGCCCGAATTCGTGTGTTAATCATAATATTTTTTACAAAATTTACGTCCGAAAAAAATTTACCACAAAATTGCTTAAAACGTTTCTTAATGGTTTTCATGCTGAACAAATACTAAAAAAAAAGTTTCACTTTCCCATTAAAGACCGAATTCGTGTGCTAATCATCACATTTTTTAAATAATTTAGGTCCGAAAAAAGTTCTCTAGAAGATCGCTTAAACCGTTTCTGAATGTTTTTCATGTTGAATAAATAACCAAAAAAAGTTTCAAATTCCCATTAAATTCGGAATTCGTGTACTAATCATGACGTTTTTTTACCAAAATTTTTAGGTGTGAAAAAAAGTTTTCCAACAAATTTTTTAAAACGTTTTTTAATGTTTTTCATATTGTATAAATACACCAGACAAAGTATCACATTTCCATTAAAACCCGAATTCATGTGATAATCATCACGAGAAAAAATTCTTCACAAAATTTGCTTAAAATGATTCTGAATTTTTTTTCATATTGTATAAATACACCAGACAAAGTTTCACATTCCCATTAAGGCCCGAATTCCTGTGCTTAACGTCACGTTGTTTACAAAATTTAGGTCCGAAAAAAAGTTCACCACAAAATCGCTTAAAACGTTTCAGAATATTTTTCATACTGAATAAATACTAAAAAAAAAGGCTCACATTCCCATCAAAGTCCGAATTCATTTACTAATCATCACGTTTTTTTACAAAATTTAGGTTCGAAAAAAAGTTCTCCAACAAATTGCTTAAAACATTTTTAAATGTTTTTCATGTCGTATAAATACACCAGACAAAGGTTCACATTCCATTTAAAGTCTGAATTCGTGTGTTAATCATCACGTTTTTTAAAAATCTAGGTCAGAAAAACGTTCTAAATGTTTTTCATATTGTGTAAATACACCAGAAAAACTTTCATATTTCCATTGAGGCCCGCATTCGTATGCTAACTATCACGTTTTTTAAATAATTTAGGTTCGAAAACAAGTTCTCCAAAATATCGCTTAAATCGTTTCTGCATATTTTTCATGTTAAATAAATACCCAAGAAAAAGTTTCACATTCCCATTAAACTCGAAATTCGTGTACTAATTATCACGTTTTCTTACAAAATTTAGGTGTGAAAAAAACTTCTCCAACAAATTTCTTAAAACGTTTTTTAATGTTTTCAATGTTGTATAAATACACCAGACAAAGTTTCACATTTCCATTAAAACCCGAATTCTTATTCTAATCATCACGTTGTTTACAAATTTTAGGTCCGAAAAAAAGTTCACCACAAAATCGCTTAAAACGTTTCTGAATATTTTTCATACTGAATAAATACTAAAAAAGAAAAGGTTCACATTCCATCAAAGTCCAAATTCGGTTGCTAATCATCACTTTTTTTTTACAAAATTTAGGTTCGAAAAAATGTTCTCCAACAAATTGCTTAAAACATTTTTAAATGTTTTTCATGTCGTATAAATACACCAGACAAACTTTCACATTCCCTTTAAGCTCCAATTCGTGTGTTAATCATCACGGTTTTTAAAAATCTAGGTCAGAAAAAAGTTCTCTACAAAATTGCTTAAGATGATTCTGAATGTTTTTCATGTTGCATAAATACACCAGAAAAAGTTTCACACTCTCATTAAGGCCCGAATTCGTGTGCTCATCATCACATTTTTTACAAAATTCAGGTCCGAAAAAAAGTTCTGCACAAAATCGCTTAAATCGTTTCTGAAAGTTTTTCCTGTTGAATAAATACCCAAGAAATATTTCACATTCCCATTAAATTCGTAATTCGTGTGCTAATCATCACGTTTTTTTACAAAATTTAGGTGTGAAAAAAAGTTCTCCAACAAATTTCTTAAAACATTTCTGAATGCTTTTTATGTTGTATAAATACACCAGACAAAGTTTCACATATCCATTAAAGCTCGAATTCGTATACTAATCATCACGATTTTCACAAAATTTAGGTCTCGAACAAGTACTCCATAAAATTTGCTTAAAATGATTCTGAATTTTTTTTTCATATTGTATAAATATACACCAGAAAAAGTTTCACATTCCCATTAAGGACCGAATTCGTTTGCTAATCATCACTTTTTTTACAAAATTTAGGTATGAAAAAAAGTTCACCACAAAATCTCTTAAAACGTTTCTGAATGTTTTTAATGCTGAATAAATACTAAAACAAAAGTTTCAATTTCCCATTAAAGTCCGAATTCGTGTGCTAATCATCACGTTTTTACGAAATTTAAGTTCGAAAAATAGTTCTCCAACAAATTTCCTATTACATTTTTAAATGTTTTTCATGTTGTGTAAATACATCTGACAAAGTTTTGCATTCCCATTAAGGCCTGAATTCGTGTGCTAATCATTACGTTTTTTACAAAATTTTGGTCCAAAAAAAAGTTCTCCACAAAATCGCTAAAAAAGTTTCTTCATGTTTTTCATGTTATATAAATACACAAGACAAAGCTTCACATTCCCATTAAAGTCCGAATTCGTGTTGTAATCATCACATTTTTTACAAAATTTATGTCCGAAAAAATGTTCTCCAACAAATTCCTTAATGCGTTTCTGAATGTTTTTCATGTTTTATAAATATACCAGTTAAAGTTTCACATTCCCATTAATGTCCGAATTCGTGTACTAATCATCACGTTTTTTACAAAATTAAAGTCCGAAAAATAACCCTCTGAAAAATTGCTCAAAACAATTATGTATGTTTTTCATGTTGTATAAATACACCAGACAAAGTTTTACATTTCCATTAAGGCCCGAAATCGTGTGCAAATCATCACGTTTTTTTTACAAAATTTAGGTTCGAAAAATAGTTCTTCGTAAAATTACTCAAAATGACTCGGTTTGTTTTTCATGTTATATAAATAAACCAGACAAAGTTTCACATTCCTATTAAGACCCAAATTCATGCGATAATCATTACATTTTTTACAAAATTTAGGTTCAAAAAAAGTTCTTCAAAAAATTACTTAAAACGTTTCTGACTGTTTTTCATATTGTATAAATACAGAAGACAAAATTCCACATTCTTATTAAAGTTTGAATTCGTGTGTTAGTTTAAAACCTTAAATAAAGGAGGTCAATCATAAGAATAAATTAGTATAATCAACTTATGGGTATAAAAAGTATTATTTTAATTTAGATGGTTTTTTTTGGGGGGCTGAATTTTTAGATGGAATAAATAAAAATAAAAATTACAAATAGTACCACTCAAAAATATTTTATTTTAATTTAATTATCCATAAAAAGTATACATAAATTAATTAGTACATGGTAGAGCATTATTTCACCCCAAAAAGAAAAAAAAAAGTTTCTATACAACTTTCTATATATAATAACAAGAGAAAAAAAAATAGAATTCTTCTTTAAAAAAAAAAAAAAAGGGGGAAAATAATAATTTAAACATTACTTCTCAAGCCCCGAAGAAAATAAGCCATAGTTGGGAACATCAAAGAGGCTTCCACCATTGCTTTGATGATTAATTGAACCCTTCTGCCCCATTTCACCCATTGATGGAGTTGCATGCACCGGAACTTGTAATCCCCCGCCGGAATACATCAAATCGTCCGAACTCGGCCATATCCCTTCCGACGTCGTTTCTTCACCTGGCAACGGTGGTAAATTATAATTACTATTATTAATTAATAAATGATCCAGCTCACCAATAAAAAATGGAATATTATTCCCCACATTCATCCCCATTGTCTCCTCCGCTCCGCTGCCGTCGGAATATCGAAACGAATTAGGGTTTGATAACTCCGGCAGCGGTGGTAACGGCTCAGGCGGCATGACCTGATCTGTTGTCGATGTTGCCTGAACCGTCGTCGAAGGCTTCGGATTTAAAAAGTTGGCGTAGACTAACGCTAGATCAATATTCGGTACTCCATCAGCAGCTGAGGAGGAGGATGGGAGGGGCAAAATCATCCTACCACCTAAACAAGACGGCCTAATTGATGATGTGGCGGTGGTAGTGGCAGCAGTGGTGATGAGGTGGTGGTTCTTATTGTTGGCTCGTCTGGTTTTCCGACAGCCTCCGCCGACGGGGACATTACGGAGGGAACCACCTTTAGTCCAATACCTTCGACAACCTTTACAAAAATACCTAGGTTGAGTTAAGCTATAATTGTTGTAATAACAAAATTTGGTGTTTGTAGAACCACATCTTGGACATGTTGGTGTTATTTCAACATTAGGTTTCCATATTCCACCTCTTTCCATCACATCTCATATATCTTTGGAGTAACTTTCTCTCTCTTGATGACCTACTTTCTCAGAGAGAGAGAGAGAGAGAGAGAGATGATCAGTTCATGAGAGTATGTGAGATATACGTACAAGTTTGTTGTTTATATGAATTGATGATTGGATTCGATTTTGTTTTGTTATGAATTTGATTGATAAAGATTGTATTAAGTTATTTTATTGTAGGTGTTTATTAATATATCGTAAGAGTTTGTAATTTTATTTATTCAAAAATTATATATATTTTACTTGTCATATTTTATATATTACTATTTAAATAAAATACGAAACTTTTCTCTCTAATTATTAGTTTTTAGGTTAGGAAAATAAGAAGATGGAATTTATTATTAATAAGAGGGTATGATAAAAAAAAATTCATTAAATATTGTCTTAAAACCACAATGTGATAAGTAAAAAAATACAAGAATTTCCACACTGTGAAAAATAAGAAAAAAGGAGTAATTGAGTTAATGAAATTTATACTTTGGGATCGTGGATGTCTCGAACTATATTAAATATTTTTGTATGTTTTTTTTTTAAGGGAATTTTTGTTTTTTTGTTTTTTTTTTTTTTTTGTTGAGAATCTCATATTACATAGTTGGTAAGTAAGCTTTGGCATCATTTTCCTTCTAGAAGTATTTTTTCGAGTGAGTTAATTACGTCCAGAATCGATTAATCTTAATACGATATCATAGTCATCTAATTTAATGTTGTATCGCTCCCAGATGTTTACTTCTGCAGAATTCAATTCACGCTTCAATAATTTAGATACCTAGCCCGACATGTTAGGGAATATGTTGAAAACCGCACAATCCTATAAAGTCCAGCCTAGATGAATCTAGTCCAATATTTCAGTCCACATATGTCCAGTCCCGAGCATAAAAAAGTGTTGAACATCTCTTGCTCCTTCATACTCCAGTCTAGTCCTGAACTTATGAGGTGATCAGTTCAGTTCAAACCTTATAACTCGTGTTTTGTTTTTATTTGTCCGGTTTCAACCAATGCTATTTCGTAACTAATTTTATATTCATAAATCGAGTCCATAACGGATATAATTTTATATAGGATGAATTGAGGATGGGGCATTGGAAATGTATGATTATAATGAAACCTCTTCCTCAAATATCCATGCATGCACATGTGGGAGGGATTGGCCGTGAAGGACGATCCCGGAGGCTAATACACGGTGTCGGTGTCTGTTACATGTGTCAAAATGTTATTGGCTGAATTGAGTGTTATGTAGGGGGCAATGGCACCTCGATGGGGCCCCCAATTTTATAATTTTTGCTGTTTGCTTTGAGGGAACGACAGCTGATTTTGCGTTTAAGAATGATTTTGATGAAACGGTATCCTTTCTGCCTTTATGGGGGCAGATTTTTGCAAGTTTCATGACACCGCGGCTTCGTTTTTATTTAGTTGTCACATTTTAAACACAATATTATCTAAAAAAAATATAAAATTTTAAATTTTTTTTATATAAAAACTAAAATGTTCTTCAAATTTATCTCCTCGTCGTTATTTCTATAACTCTGCATGTGAGAAGAATTGAAAAGAGATTGGCATTTATTTTTAACGCGATGGTATAATAAGAAAAAGTTTATTAAATGTTATATTATTGTTTCGCAGTGTGACAAGTAAAAAAAACATACAATGTGAATAAATAAGGCCGTTATTATAATAAGCTTGGATAATTATCTCGCATGATTTTTTGAAGTGGAACTAGATTCAAACCCGACTTTTTACCTACCTAATCCAATGATGGGCTATCCGTCTTGAATCCTACAATGACTAGTTAAATACTCTCTTCATTTTTTACTTATTACATTTTAGACAATATCAACCTATTTAAGAAAATACGAAATTTAAAATTTTTTTTTAATAGATTATAATGTCCTTCGAACTCTTCTATCTCCTTATTATTATTATTTCTAGAAGTTTTCATATTAGATAAACTAAAAAATGTTTGAATTTATTTTAAATGGGAGAATATAATAAAAAAATTCATTAAATATTTCACTGTCTTCACAATTAATGTAACTAATAAAAGAAATACGAGAAAATTTTTTCTTTTTAAAGTGGAATTAGACTCAAACTCGAATTTTTAACATGTTACTTAACTAGCCTCTTTGTATACATGGGTGTTTTTTGAATTAGGGTTCAAATTTCATAGGCCATGTGCTTTCTCCTTGAATAGAAGATATTTGCATGCATGGTTGCTTCAATAGGATTTCCATACGTGCAATTGTGTTGATTTTTATTATTATTATTATTATTATTATTATTATTATTATTATTATTATTAATTAAAACTCAAGTAAGCCAGAGAAAATCCAAGCACAAACTAAGTTAAATCTAATTACATAAATAAATAAAGATATATACTACTAATAAGTAAGTTGAACTAGAAAGATTTGCTGAGAAATTTTAAATTATAAAATTATGAAATTCTATTATACAAATCCCGTTTTATAAGTGAAGACATATATATATTTATTGGACATATATAGTAAGTCATATCACACGTATAATTCATAATTGGAATTCTTATTTAATAAGTAGAGACATGATCCATACAAGAATATTTTCTAAAAAAATTATATATTCATTCACGAAATAATGGTTCATAGCATAACGTCCTCAAACTTATAGATTGTACTTCCTCCAGTCATAAATATAAGAGTTTTAAATCTTTGCACATAGATTAAGTGTCTCGAAAGCACGATAATTTTTTAACTACAATACCTTTTCTACCCTTTATAAATGAAGAAAGAGATAAATAGTGAGAGTAAAATAAATTAATAAAAAGATAGGTAAATATGGACTTATTAAAAGTTGTAAAACCCTTTATATTCTTGATCATGGACCTAAAACCTTTTATATTTTTTATCAGAGAGAGTATTATTTGTTATCTAAACATACTTTTTCTATTTCAAAATATCTGTTATTTTAATAAATTAAGAAAATATTATATGATAATTTTTTCATATATACTCCTAAATATCGAGGTGGTATTCAATGCTACACATTTTAAATATCAAATCTCTTTTATTAAATTCACATTTTCTCCCGTAAATCATTCCATTTAAAAGCTCAAAATAAAACTCTAAGTACACAAAAGAAAAGTTTAATGCAACTTTTTGCTCTTCTAATGTGTGTGTTTGTGTGTGGGCATATGCTTAGATTTTAGAGTTCTTAAGATAGAATGTTTATTTGGACGGCTTATTTAATTAATTAATTAATTAATTACTACTATTCCCTATAATGATAACTTGAGAAAGTGGTGTCTTGGATCATGGGCTTCTTGGATCATGAAATTAATGTCTTCCATGTATTTTGTGCTACTACTCATCTTAAGAAAATTAAACGGTCAACATTAATTAATTATTAATGTATAGATTTTCTTATGAGTACCACCTACACTAGCTAGAAGATATGCTCATCCATCACCCATCCGCATGGGCGTAGTTCAGTTGGTTTTGGAGCTATAGAATTGGTACTAAGGTGCAATGTGGGAATTTCAACCTCTCTAATATGAGGGGTGGTTCCTTGTGCGCACTAGTGCCTGGCTTCCAGTCTGCAGAGCCGCTGAATCACCATGATTTACATCTTCATCTTCTACTTGGACATCGAGCAGTATTGTGGGAACTCTGTGGACGAGAAATTTCGCATTTTGGTACCAAGATATGCTCATCGATCTCCCATGTCAAGCTCTTGTTCATGGCACTATCAAATTTTTAAAATTAATTCCATCAATTTTATTGATTTCAATAAGTAGTTTGGTTAATATCTGATTTATCATTATTCGAGAAAATTATGTGTGGACTTCTGTTTTATTGGTGTTCATAATATTCATTACGAAAAATCTTTATCTAATTTTTGTACATCTTTTAGACATGATAATATTCATCTAAAACTTTGTACGATAGATCTTCACAACATGTGGAATATATAGAAAATTTTTTGAGACTACTCTTCTTTAGATGAATCAACAACTTGAAGTGCTTTTCTTGATAAAACAGCGTTTATATATAGATGTAGGATGATCTGTTTGGGCTCATAATTTCCCTCTAGACCTAGCTGCTACAGAAGCCCCATCTATCAATGGTTAAGACCCTGTCGATTATTGACGAAATGAAAAAGACATGGTAAAATCATAACCATAGAATACAACCCTAATCGAAATGTCTCACTAATCGAGAAAAATGCTGAACTTTTCTATGTACTCTTACTTGGAGAAGACTTACACCAGTACTTCAATTTAATAACTTATAAACGTCCAGCCTAGAAGGATTTCATTTTACGCAAGCAAGCGAGTACCCCTTTTTTTTTTTACTTTTTCTGGAGTTTTTCTATTTGGCTTTGCTCCCCTTCCGCGATTCAATGAAGAGGCTCGTGAGATTGATGTGAGGGGGTAGGGATGGTTATATTTCTGAGAGCAAACTCCGGGCGGATATGAAGCGCATGGATACAAGTTATGCATTTAACCAACTGGCAACCAGATGCTTCGATGCGCAAGAAGAGGAGTCAGCTAAAAAGAACGCCCTTGTTAACAATCCTTTACTCCTAGAGCATCTAGGGTTGCTCGAACAATGTGATATCTCACACCGAGTAAATCCTTAACCCTTCCCCCTCTTACTAAGACTATAGAATGAGCGAACTGAAACATCCAAACAGCTAAAGGAAGGGATAATTGTTGGAGACTCAAATGATGGATATGGAAGCATGACTTGGGCCTAGCCTAATGATAGTTGATCCTGAAATTAAAATAAAGGGTGATGCTGCAAACTTTTCCAATCCTTGTACGTTACACATGAATCCGCTCGGACCAAGACAGAACTTTTACTTGTTCAAATATCAAGCCGACAATTTTTCTGGATAGGTCGAATATTGGAAGAAAATGGAAAAGGAATACTGAGTGCCTGTTGACGATCCTTTACTCCGACAGCATCGTTATTGGCTAATAATGAGCGAGTAATATCCGTCTTTCTACTAAACACGATGTATTGAACTCGCAAAAGTAGCACTGGGCCCCCGGATGAGATTAGGATGAAAAGCAAGTCAATGATGCCATAAGTTAAAGGTGAAGCAAGAGTCCTCCACTACATTCATTGGAGATGACGCCATGAACCAGTCCATAGGAGCTAGGCAAGGAAGAAGCTATCTCAATATATTAGATGGTCTTCCTGAACAGGCCTTTTATTTGGTAGGTAATATCGATGAAGCTACCGCAAAGACTTAATTAGTTAACAGCTAAGTGATTTCATAACCTGAGCTTTCCTTAACCAGTTGACTCGATTACAGTAACGGTTTCATTAGATATCTTACAACTAGAATCCCTCCACCACCGCAAACCCCAGAACGAATTTTCTAAAGAAGTTTTTGTAAGTCCTCATTAATTAGTAATTAATTATAATTAAATTAATGAAAAAGACATCGTCAATTTT
Source organism: Catharanthus roseus (assembly GCA_028651295.1). Taxonomy (NCBI): domain Eukaryota; kingdom Viridiplantae; phylum Streptophyta; class Magnoliopsida; order Gentianales; family Apocynaceae; genus Catharanthus; species Catharanthus roseus. Next base: position 354,057 of record JAPQWS010000035.1, read on the forward strand.
TTAAAAAAAACCTATATCAACTCCATTAGTTTCAATAAGTGTCTCGTTGCTCATTAGTGCCTGATTTTCCATTATTCCAAGAAATTTTGTGAGCGTTGAGCGAGGTTGATACTCATAATATTCAATATGAAAAGAGTGTCAAATTTTGTGTCTTTTTTAATATGATTTCATTGGAGACTTTGTACGAATGATCCCCATATTATAGGAAACATACATAAATTTTTCGAAACAATTTTTTTACGAACAAAACACCTAACATTGACTTAATGTATTGCAAACACCTTCAAGTTCCACATCATTGATCAACCATTATTCAAGAAAATTGGTAAACTTCAATTCCCCTTAACACCCATAATATTCACCACAAAAAAATATTTGTCAAATTTACATCTATCTTTTGGATGTGATACTTACGTGAAACTTTGTAAAATTGATTATTATCTTACAAAGGTACAACATTTTTTTAATGTTTCGAGAAAAAATTTTCTATAAATACTTAGGCATGTAATTTTCAAGAAATGTACTAGTCAACTCCGACTGCAAATATTCAACCTCTAAGATCCGAATGTTTTAATGTTTTAATGATTCTAATTAATCATGTCCTTTCCAATTTGACATTGGAGTTTGTTAGCTTCTTTCCTTCTAAGGGTAGGCACTCTATTTTAGCTTTTTCTATCTATCCCAAGAAGAAAATCGGCCTCCTCAGCAAATCCTCTTCGTAGGTTGGAGGGGGAGAAAGGGAAAAGGAAAAGGACAAGAGCCCTGTGGATGATAAAATCTCATATGGTAAAGGAACAAGCAATATACAAACTCTTTAGGACATATTAAATCACATTGCTCTAGTGATTAATATTTTTGGTTCAACACGAGATCAAAAATATTAATCACATCGATAATATTGTTTACGATAATTGAAATGATTTATGTCCCAACGGGATTCATAACCTAAGGTCCCTCAAATTTATAGATACCATATACCCCACCCATGCTTTCAACTAAAAGAAAGGTTGTTTATGAAAAGAAATAAACCGCTTGCAAGCTACACTAGACCCCATTAAGGCCCTTGTATATACACAGTTATGTTTTTCACTAAGCATATACTCCCTACTTTAAATGGGAGACAACAAAAGGGACTAAACCCTTTAAAAGATGAGCTAAAATAGGAAAATAATGAACTAAATGCTATAAGTGCATACATAACCAAGCCAGGGAACTGCTTTTGGCTTAATCTTCGCCCGGGTGAGTAGCTTGGTTTAAATGGTACATTCATCTTTAAAATACAGAACAGGTACAAAAGGATCCGGCTCGCGCTACCTAAGAACCTTCCTATCACTACCATCCACCAAAACTGGACAGGAGGTATAAGGTGTTTTAGCTGGTTAAGGGCTAACGTTCTCCTGTCATCAAAGCTGACCTAACCTTTCCTGGGAAAAAAAAAGGCACGGAACAAGGTCATTCCGTACTCCAAAGACATTGGAGCAATGATGAAAATCATATCCATAGTAATTTGAACTTCAAAGGCAAATTTTTTGCATGCATGAAAGATATCTTAACACTTTTCAATAGCCAGAAACAAAGTGACTAGACCTTATATGTAAGTTGACCTAAAGAAGAAGGCCCAGTGGGAAAATAAATTTTGGCTCAACCACCCTCTAGAAAGAAACTAAAGAGGCACTTTGAGACTGTTCTCGGTTCAATAAATCCAAGAATGGAAATTTGAGAGGTGTAATTAAATAGTCGAGGCAAAAACAAACAATATTTATATCTAGCATGAAGCATAATATCGCAGTACTAGCTCCCATAGAGGAGATGACTAAAAGGCAAACGAGCTAAATATGGCTCCAGTGGGAGATTAAGGTGGTGGATGCGTTTCATACATGTGTTCAATATCTAGAAAGAGAATGAAATTATCATTATACCTGAAGCATCTGCATTAGTTTTGGGTGTTGTTCAAGAAGCTGACAGAGCTTATCACGATCACTTAAGAGAGACTGCAATCACAAGGTATATGATGAACGTATGAGCTACATGGAGAAATGATTCTTGCAATATTTGTTAACAGAATGTAGACCTACCTGAATAGCCTCTGGGGATCTAAAATATTCTTGCAGCGTCATTGCAGGGTCCTGTTGAGATGTACTTTCCCCTTGCTGACGCAGAGCCTGTGCTTGTGAATGTTCGACTTGCTGCTGTTGCAAGCTATGTGGAACATTTTCTGACTGTGGAGTCTGATAATAAATATGAGCTGGAGAGACCTGCGGCTGTTGCAACACCTGTAATGTTTGCATTTGCATTTGCATATGTAGGGGGCTCTGCACCAAAGACCCAGCTTGCTCTGGTTGGGGAGATGCTGGAACAAGTGGCCTAAGATGTTGCGCTGCAGGACGAGGTAGTTGGGGAGGCTGAAGAGGCTGTAATTGACCAAGAGATGGTAAATGCATAGAAGGCAGGGAAATGGGAATATTTGGTGAGATAGTAGATAAGTTTTCTCCTTGATGTGGGGACTGGTTGCTTCCATAAAGACCAACGGGGACTGAGCCAGGTCTACCAAATAGCATAGGTGGAACAAAAGAAGTCGGGGGATAAGAAGCGAGCACACTGCCAGAAGCTGGAAGGCTACTCAATCGAACATCAGTTGAAGATGCAATAGAACTCTGCTGACGTTCAACTGTTCCAACAACATTTTGGCTGTAAACCGACTGGGAAGTCATATTCTTTGACAAGGATAGAATTGAAGGGTTCACTGAATGAGGATGTGGAGTAGGCGGAAGTGGTGGATGAGGCCTAGCAGATCCAGAGACAGACCCACCAGGTGAAGAAAGGGAAGGACGTCCGTCTGGAAGTGGACTTGAGGATGTTAGGACACCAGAACCACTAGTGTATGGAGAGAAATATTCCCCCTGAACCTGCAAATTTTCAAATTGAGTGATTCCTTTGTTTATAATATAATAGAAAAACTTTTCAAGAAGCAAATTATCACTCACATGAAAGCCGGGAGGCATTGAAGGCTGCACATCTGCCATCGAGGTAACAAAAGGAGATGATTGACTGATAATGACATCAGCATTCTGGGACATTGAAGTTGAGATTGTTTGTGGGGGTGGCAAGGGAGGTAGAGGTGGATTTGGTTGGAACTTTTGGTCAAAAAATCCTTGAGAACCAACAGCTGAAAGTGCATTAGCACCATGTTGTGGCCCAGCTTTGGGATATAAATTGTGTCTAGCCCTTGAATCAACAGGAAGCGGCGTAGATGCCGTTTTAACCTTTCCATAAACAGAACCAGGAAACACTGAGCTACTTGCTCCGGCAGCAGAATCAAACCCAGCAGAGGATTTGATCATAGATTCATCAGACTGATCAGGAAACTTCTTCTCTGAAGAAATACTTGGTTCTCTGGTCAATAATTTCTCCGGACGAGAAACAGACAACCTTGAAGAAAATTCACTGGGTGTATTTTCATCCATGTTAGATGCTGGGGGAGCATTTAGATGAGAAAATTGACTGTTTTCATTAGCATCACTCTCTGTCTCTTCAACAATTGAATGAGGAGAACCTTGCTCAACTACAACAGACGTAGGTTGTGGCAGATTATCATCTGGCTGAGGAAAAGGCAACTTATCATCAGGATCAGCTTCTTCAGCATCAAACACAATATCTATCCCTTGAAGATCATCATCAAGATCAGGTTTCATCTGTCGGGGTTTACTGAACTTCTCTGCATCCGAGATGTTTTCAGGAGGTGCAGATTTCACTTGTGCAGTTGCATCAGAAATTGCCATTCCTACAGGATGTTGACGATCCCTTTGTCTAGCCATGAATTCATCAACATGAATAGATGGTGGTCTCCCACTCGAAGATCCTATACGTTGGACAGCAATTACATTCGGATTTATAGTACCATCAGCATTTCTCTCTCTTGCCACATAGTCATCAACATGCATAGAAGGAGGACGGCTGGTGTTTGGTTTGCGTTGGCGGAATGTATCCCTTCGAGTAGGACCTGAAGGGGCAGGAGGAACTGCGCCCCGAGAGAATCCAGCTTGTGCACTAGTCTCAGTAGAGGCATTGTCTCCTCTGGCTCGCCTATTCGGTCCATCCAGTGAGGAAATTTTTCGCTTTGCCAGAACACTCGTCTGCGTCAATCTATCACGCAAATTTTCTGGACACTCCCAAGCAAAAGTGTCTCCAAATTCATTTAAGTCAAGATCCTTGATCCTCTCACTACTATCATCCACAAGCTTATGTAACTTCGGAGGAAGTGAACCAGAAATTGGAGAAAGCGGCAGAACACCGTGACTGATATCATCAGCTGCATCAGGTGGCTTTTCCAACAAAAGAAGCAAAGTGTTTGCAGATTCCATCACCTACACGGCCAGAACACTCAAATTTTATAACCCAAGGAGAGGTGAAGAAACCCAACAAGTGATTTGTTTTTCCCTGTTAATTTGGGAGGGTGAAATGAAAAGGATGATGGGGAGGCTAGGGGACGAGAATATTTTATAGAAACTTTAAAGAGAAACAAAATGCAACATAGTCACTTGCCTCAGATCCCAATAGATCTGCAAGTTCCTGTACGGACTTGAAGCTCCCATCAAGAAAACCATCTGCTGTGCTCGCATCATTCTCAAATCCAAAAAGGTATTTAATTGCTGCAACTCTCTCCAAGTTCAGGCTAGAAAAAGAATAGGACGCAAACATTGTAGATCAACATTGACTATCAAATTACAAAAAAGGAATGAACAACACGCATAATAACAAAATAGAGGTAAAATTTTCTTTAGAAAATGTATGGCATGCCTGTATTAGAAATTTGAACAAAAAGATGAATGCAAATGCTGAAGAAAGATGGCATAAATTGAAGTCAGATATAGACCGAAGAACTAGTTGCAGTACTCATTGCGCACAAATAATAGGCTGTAGCAAAATGCTAGAAATGGTTATAACTCGAAAGGCAAACCCATATGCTTTGTCACAGTTTTTGCTGGTAAAGGATAAAATGTTATATTGCATCATAACCATTTGATAAACCAATGATTAGAAAAGTGAATGTCCACCCCAAACACTCCTCCCCCACGCACCACCCAGGATTGTCTGTACCACTCTCTGTACTACTTTTCTTTTATAATATATTTACCCCTTAGGGTTTATATTTTTCCCTTAGCGCTTATCTTTTTTTAATAAGTTTTATTAATAAAATATACTAAATTAGAAAGTGGTACAGAGAGTAGTACACAAAGTGGTACAGATGATCCGAGCCGCCCATGCACCCAACCCGGGGAAAAAAATCAACAACCACAGCCCTACAAACAGAGGATCATTCTCTGAAACACAATGAACTAAAAACCCTATCGAGCGCCAAAATTGCTATTGAAAACGCAAAGATCCACCCATCCCAGGTTCACATAAATTCCTGTAAATAAGTTCAGTAAATCATATAAGCACGCAACTCTATAGCAATCGCCAACAACCTCGTACAAACAAGCTTTCAGGCAAATGGCCATACAACTGCAGTTCCGTCGGGATGTGTTAAATGTGATAAGAATAGACTTTTAGCTCTTCATCCCCAAACAAAGAGAACCTAGGAACTAAACTCAAGCCAACATTTAACAAAATTAAGAGAAAGGCTTCCTAAGAAAATAAGGCTCTAATTGGATTGATTTTTTTAATCCATTTTTCTACTTTGGGACCCACATATCTAAAAAACAATTTATCTTTTACAAAATCAAAAAACAACACCATTTTCAAACAAAAAACAATCAAAGTAGAGTTTTAAGTTACGTGCAAAAGGCTATCAAATCGCCATCCCTGCTGGATGTGTTGAATGTCATAAGAATTAACTTTTGAGCTCTTTGATGAAATAATCCACTACAAAGTACCACGGAATAAAACTCAACAAACTTTCACAAAATTAAGTGAAATGGTTTCTCGCAAAAGTTGAACTATATTTGGCCTTCAAAGGCAAGCACATACTTGCATCAATGTATGGAGGAAAAAAATGTAGCAAGTAAAAAAAATTTTAAAATTTAAAAAGATTATTCATGCAGCTTTTTATTAAAACAAACACAACCATGCAGAGACATTTAAATTAAAAAAATAAATAAGTGCCATTGACCTATCCAAAGAAAATTTAAGGAAATGTGCACCCAAGTCTTCATAACTTAGTTGTACTTGTAAAGGGCAGGAACAGCAAAAGTATTAAAGGATAACCACCAAAAGAAAGAATGATGGATGTATTAAAAATCAAGAAACAAGAGAAGAATAATCTTTTAAATGGAAATATGTGGAGGAGAAGTAGCTGGGTCCAGACCTTTCCCCATCAATGCAATAAAGCAAAGCACCCGAGGACAATAAACCAATAGCCTCGACAGCAAACACAGATGCAGAATCTTGTGAAACCAATGACCTCAACAATGTAGTCCAACAAAATCTCAGAGGAGGATGCTCCTTCCATTCACATGCATTAATTTTATGATCCCTATCACTGCCTCGATGGCCCTCAAGTTCACTATCAAGGATGGACAGTAGAGCATTCTTGAATACAGAAGACGAACCCAGCTCTTTGAAAGCAGATAGGCAAGCTATTAGTTCTTTTCCAACAGGTAAAGCCTGCAGATAAGTGAAAAATCATTATTATGAACATAAAAATTAAACAGCCATTTTAGTGAAGACCAGGCCAATGAATCCCACAATGAGCAAAACAAGAAAAAATCATGTGAGATCAACTGAAGACTGGTTAGGCTAATCCAAGAGTAAGATGTAGATGCTATACAGAGGGAGGAAGAAGAGAAGAGGCGGAGGGAAGGGCTCGTAGCACCAAAATTTGAGAAGACAGAAAAGCCATTTAGAAGCTTTTTGAGCCCCTTTAGTATATGAAATGCTATATGAAATGCAACAAGTAGTCCTTTTCAAAGTATCTCAGGAATATTTCCATATCTGACATTCTGAAATGAATCATGTTTAGCCAGAAACTGCTCGGCCCTAGTTCTTGCTGGAAACCTACTCTTCTAAAGCTGACTGTTCAGAGTTGGGCCACATTGAAGATGCCACATACAGATGTAAAGAACTCAAAAAATTGCATATACTCATCAAAGATGCAGTAGATTTAAAGGAATAACAGTTCAACATGCAACTACATGGCAAAGCATCGGAAAAGCAAGAGCACCATGATAGTAGACTTTTTTTTTTATGGATAACAGCACAATGAAGAGATCTCGAATCATAACATGAACTGGTATCCAATGAGTAGAGAACAGGACGAGGAAGTCAGTTAGCATCAGGTAAAACTGAAAGTATCCTGTTCTCAGTTTCTGAAACATTACGAATCATGCAACAAACTGTCAAGTCCATGCTTGAACTAAGAAGTTGCTAGGTGAAGATAACAACAGAAAAGAAACAAAATCACTCTATCAACTGTCTCAAGGTTTGTATTTGAAAGGAGAAACTGAGAAATGTTCATGAGTTACAAAGAAAGAACTTGCTTTTAGACAGCTTCTTATGAACTGATTGTATTATAAGCCTTAGAGTATAAAAATGGCTCATAAAGATACCAAAAGATTTTAATGGAAAGAACGAAATGTTTTATTTCAAAAGCCTCTGTCAGCAAAATCCCTCTATGTTGCTTGTTCAGAAACAGCTTTTCCAACATTTTAAGATAGAAAAGGAAAATGGGACCAGGTCAGAATAGCTCCTGGTGCATAGCCAAGAATCAGCATATCTCAAGCAACCCAAAAAACACTAATGATTTTCCTAGGCTCATAGTTATTACTTAGTAACAACAGAGTTAAAAAAATACAACAAAATATGCTGCACTAGGAAACACCAAAACTCCAGTAAAGAACAGATTATTTGCATACTATGATCTAAAGATGCAGCAACTCATAAATAAAAATGAGAATATACCTTACAAAATTTAAGGATATAAGACAAAATCAAGGAACATTCTCCTGCACTCAAATTCTCAGGAACTTTCCTAGAAAACCAACAAAAGGAACACATATAAGAAAAGTGCCAACCATATTGTAAACAGTGTAAAAAAGAGGAAAAACAAAATTGCATTACTGTAAGTAAGGGCAGACTTGCTACCTGTCTAGCTTTCCAGGGAGCTGCAATGATTTCTGATAACCACAGAACAATGTGATGCACTTAAATACAGGGATGCACCATGTAATATTTGAAAATCCATATTTAGCTATATTTCTGTTCTCCAAGAACTGCTTAGCATCTGAAACAGCAACTGCTGAACAGTGCTCAAGCACTTTGACAAACATTTTAATGCCATCCTCCTCCAACAACAAAGGCTGAAAAAAGAAAAACTAAAGTAAGCCAGAGAATTAATAGGTTACAGGCTGTAATACCTCAACAGGAGAGAAGATTCAACCTTGGCACTTGGATGCTCCGACAAAATAGCAAGAAACTCAAGTAACTGGTATATCTGAGAAAATCCAGGGAAAAAAAAAAGAGCTAAGAAGTTTGCAAGGATGAGGGTCTGTCCACTTGATAAACATCCACAAAATATGTTAATCATATTGTTATAAAATTTTCTCACCTTGAATGAATCAGCATCTGACAGCGCCTGAGGTCCAGAGAGACTATCAGAGATCCACAAAAGCATAGGTCGTAAAAGTGTTGAAGCATTGGCAGCGTTGAGGTTGGCAATACGAATTATGAAAACCCGAAGCATGTCTTGGATGACAGCTAATGTCTAGTGAAAATAATCAGAAACATCAGACGAGACATAAAAGCAACTCAGATTTCAGGCCTCTAATTCTTATTAAATAAGTGGTCAAGAGGAGATGGATTTTCAGAAATCCCCATCTTTAACTTAAGTAACTAGGCTCCATGATACCTTACGTCTCTAGGAGAAATAAAATCAAAGAAAAATTACATGCTAGAACAGTTTGAGAGTCGGTGACTTACACTGATGGCACAATGTAGAACAATCTGTGCAATTTTTTCAAGTTGTGGTGTCAACTGGGCCAGCAGCTTCTCAGAGAGCCCAGTCTGTAAGTACCAATTAATCTGGGACTCTTTATGAGGCCCTAATATTGTTCCAACAGCAAATGCTCTGACCGAACTCAACATCGGCATACTGTTCTTCCATAGCCACACCCCTTCATCCGGAAATAGATCATTCTGGCAGAAAAGTGGAACTTTTTTAACACAAAACAATGGTATACCTCTAGAAAGGCATCAGAGTAGAAAGGATACCTACCAATAAACAAAATAAACTACAGATTTCCTTTGGACCCAGCGCCAAAAGTGAAGTTGCTTGAAGATTGTCAAGAAGACAATGAAATAACCCAGGAGTCCAACCATACACTGGCCAACAGGCTAGGATGGACACAAGTAGGTGGCAAACTGCCTCATATCCAAGAGTGCTCTCTGGGTAGGGATATGACAAGTCGAAAGCACTTGCAGCTAATTTTGGACTGCAAAAAAACTTCATTCAGTTTTAGAGAAAAAAGACAGCAAGGCCAGAAATGACTTGACAGGAAAGCAACAATCTAACATTACCTCACTTCCCGATGCAATAGTAGAAGTGCATGTAGTAGCTTTGTATTCCTGTGCTGCTCCTTGGTTTCCTATAGATTGGCCAAATTTATCAGCAGTGTCAGTAAGATATCATGTTGATGATCTAAAGAGAGAGAGAAACCGCCATCATTGTAGATGTGATAACAGAAAGGTAACCACCAAAGCTAATCTCTAGGATATCCAGATTTTAGATATGAAATACATGTTTGCAGAAATCCTCAAAATCAACGAAATTATTCCACCTTGCACTTTTCACTAAAATGCCTTGGATCGGAAAATACAAAGAAATATGCCTACAGAGAAATAACTATTCAGAGCACCTATCTCGCATTAATCCCATGCAAACCTGTAATTTTTGCAACAAATTATTCAGCAACAACAAAGAAGGAATCAGAAGGGCAATTAGGCTTTCTTCTCGGTTGCGCTCCAGCAATAAATCTGATGTAGCATTGCACTCAGTACCTTCATCTACAAGGTAATCTGTAGGAGGCAACAGAACAAACCAAAGCCAAAATAAAGAACGTTTTAAATATTTAAACAAGAACTAATTCCGGCAAGACAAAATAAAATTCTCAAAGAATGCATTAAATATATGAATACTGTCCATAAATACGCTTGTGGTTTGGCAGTAAAGGGTGTTACTAATGTCATTTGTAGAATACTAACAACTCCGCCTTATAATGGTAACTGCCAAACCATTCTCTGGAAATATCAGCTGTGTCAAGGCTAAACCATTTTTATACAAGTCGGCTTGATGCCATCCTTGTCATGTATATAATTATGAGTATAATTTTATAGAGATGTGCGCGCATGAAAGTGGAGTAAATTTACACTTTATTTGGATTGGTTTCTAGTTTGAAAAAAACTGTGGTTTTCTCCTTCGGTTTTGTGAAAGATGAATTGTTTATGAGAGGAGATGTGAAAACCCAAAGTGAAAAAGATTTAAAAACATACGAGTCTAAAACCAATCCAAATAGAGATAAATATTCAATCAGAACTGAGGTGCTGAGGAAATTAATAGAGACATGTCGCATCTCTGGGAGATCCCTGACGAGAGCCAATGGACCTGATCAAAAAATGGGCAATGGGCAAAGCAAGTGAAGCTTGTTCAACTGGTAGTTGCTTGCTCTTATGGTTTTGCATTTTCTCTAGTTAATTTTCAACATCTTCCACCCTATTTCCATGACCTATAAACATATATGTGTAACTAGTAGAAAGAAAATGACTATGATGCAAGAAAGGCAGTTGTACATGCTATGGAAAACAGCAGGAACAAATGGATGTCAAAATGAACAAACTTGGACAAGAATCAAAAGACTAAGAATGAGGAAATTGACAAAAAGATCTCACATACTATGCCCAGTGAAAAAGGAACAACGGATGACAGTATGGCTGATAAAGCACCAGACAGTTACAATGAAAGGGACAAACTCTAGTTAATTAAAAGGAAAGAGTAGCAAAAACTGCTGCACTTAACAAACTGAAATTTTCACCTCCAATTTATATTTCTTACTTTTTCAGAGCAGGGAGAAAAGAAGTCTATCTCTAGTAATTCTAGTTCAGCTTACTAGAGTGTATAATCCTGTATAAGGAAAAACTGATGGAACACAAATAAGCTAATAAAAGTTTCCTTTTTTTGACATTAAAGAGTATCTTCAACATAACCATACAATAGGACTTAATGTCAAATCTTGCTAGGAGGATAGAGGATAATTTTGAGATGAGAACAAGTTTTCACCCTTTATCTCAACGAGTGAATTTGGACCAAATGTACTTCCTATAATAGATTTTTTGAAAACACCCCCCACAACCCCCCCCCCCCCCCCCCCCCCAAAAAAAGAAAAAAGATTTTGGTGCGTAATATACTCCCTCCATTTTTCATTACTTGTCACATTTTAAAAATCACACTCTTCAAGAAAATACGGAATTTCAGATGATTTTTTCTTGTGTGGACCAGAACGCCCATCAAATTAATCTCTCTCCTGATTATTATTTCTACAAGTTTCCATGTTAGAAGAATTAAAAGATGTTGAAATTTGTTTTATATGGGAGGATATATTGGGAAAAAATTCATTAAATGTTGCATTGTTTTCATAATATGACAAGTAAAAAAACAAGAGGATTAGTCAAATGTGACAAGTAAAAAACCGGAGGAAGTATATAAGAATTCATCAATGTTTATTCACATTTAAACCCTAAGATAATAATTCATCAATGTTTGTTCACATTTAATCCCCAAGATCATAAAAATGTGCTTATTCGACCTTTAAATGATTATAAATCGAACACTCACCATATATATTAGACGACCTTTCCAGCATAACCTTACAGTTAATTAAAACGGCATGGACTACCATAACAGCCCCTTCATCATAGAGAGCAGCAGCAACAGCCTTGGAAAATCACAAAACAACTACTTATCATAAGCTTTAAAAATTATCAGGCAATCCAAATGAAAAATAAAAATCATGAAGTCTCATACTGAATTATCCGAAATGAAAGCCAAAATTCGAAATGCAGTCGTCAGCTGAACAATAGAAGAGTCACGGAATATAACGCCTGGAAAATCCTTCTCAGTAATGCGTTTCCCGAGTAGATTATCAACGACATTACCATCAGAATTGTTGGAAGCTTCTCCAACAACATTTTCCACATCCATCATATCAGATGTTAGAATGCTCGTTGAAGCCATATGTGCATCACCTCCAGAGGCTAGTAACGCAGCATATCGCAGAAGACCAATCGCTCCATTTCTATGATAAACTACACCAGCATCTATCCATTCCAAAAGCCGTGCAGGAGCATCCTTTCTATTAGAACCAGGAGACGAGGAATTTAACATCTTATGAAGCTCATTAGCATGGTCAATCCAAGCCCCTAAAGAAGATGCAGTCGAATCCATCACAACTACTTCGAAAATCTCAGCAGCTGCGTGGAAAATTGCGAGATTAACCGGTGCAGCACCTGCAGTTAAAATCAGCCATTGGTATTAGTGTTTGCAAGAATATATTAGAAATGTAATAGATTCATAAGAACAATCAGTGTGATACCGGTGGTCAAGCAAACTGGATCTAAGTCCTTCACGGAATGTAATGCAGCCATCAAAACTGAAAGAGCCTAAGCAAACAAAAATCATCAGAGCTAAACCAAAGCTAAGAAAGTGTCTAAAAGTACATAGTCAATACTATCAAAAGCAGACATTTGCCATGAAAAAAAGTGATCATGTTGTTAAGTGTACAGAATATAATCCTCTCTAACAAATTAGGCTTTAAGATTAGGTGGTGATTATATGGTTATGAATATGAGAATGGGACTCTGAAAGGTTATATGCCCAGACTCTAAGGGCACCTGTTAATTAAAATAGGTCTGAACTGTGCACATGTATGGCCTGTTAATTGAAGTGTTCAGCCCACAAGTGAGTGATACAACTCTTTCATCCAGCTTAAGTTTTTAAGATTGGGCTTTACTTTTAAGTGAGTTATTAAAATCATAATATTTCAGATTTTAATTTAAGAAAAATGGATGATTAAGCAACAAAAACTTTAAAGGCTATTCTGAAGCTCCATTTATCTTGCAAATGTATAAGAATAATACAACTATTTGAAAGAATTAGTTGGTGCAAAACCCATTTGAAAGAATTACTTGGACAATATAACTGGGCATTTTGTTCAGCAAATTACTAACATATTAACTGCATCCATTCTATTTGGAAAATTTAAAAAGAAATAATGCAACTTAGGCAAAGTGTAGTTAACTTCAGGAAGTATCTAGGTTTTACCTCTGAAAAATGCACCAAAGCCAACAAAGCCTGACGTCCACAAGTAGACCTGCACAACATGGCAGAACCTTAAGAAGTCCCTTGAATAACCAAAACCCATCAGAGACAAGCTAATAGCAAATTCTCATACCGGGAAAGACCACAGAGTTCCCATAATATCCACAAAAACTCTTCGGTGCCTGGAGTAGATGTGATCAACCGATCAATGGCATTAATCTGCAGATGCAAGATGATAATGATCAGATGAGCTAATTCAAGATAGCAACACGTGTCAGGCATATATGCGCTGTATTTACTCTTGTATACTACAACTAAGACAGGTGCCATGATCTTGGGAGTCTGATAGAGTGAATGGTAAACAGGTAAAAGGATCTTAGCCTCATAAAATATCACACATCAATCTGAGAGGGGAGAAAAGAAATGGGCACCGGAGAAAGAAATTTATACATGGAATAACAAGTAATCAAAATCGAATAATACTGACCGCCTTCAAATGCTTCTCCAAAATGAAGCCAACCTCCTGCGGATGACAAAAGAAACCTTTGGATATCAAGGCAGATGCATAGCGAATAGAAGCTGACTCTCTCTCTTTCCAATCATCAGCACCCTTCAGGGCACGAATTATTATAATTGAGATGTCGGGATCACTAAGGAGAAACACCAACCCTAGGAGATAAAATAACATATGCAGATCAAAAAGAGGAAGAAAAGAGAAGTTGCCGCAACATAATATTATAAAGGCTTCAGCATCAGACCTGAACGGCAGAACAGCAATGAGAGAATAATGGACTCAATGTAGGATACAATACCCACAAACAAGTCCATTACATGCCCTGTCTCAGAACGTAAACCAGAGGACGACAACAATGCAGCTGACAAAGGGAGGAACCCTCTCTCCTGTCCAGAGGAAGAGATATCAATCTCAATCAAGAACCAAAACAAAAGAGGATGTGCATGGGTGAGAAAAAAAATACAACAGAAATATGATGCTAAAGTGCCTTCGCTCTGGCAGAGGTGGGAACCATAGCAGGAACAGTTATTTAAAAAAACCGGATTGAGTTATATACCAAATACACAGTGATTCATCGCATCAAAAGAAAAAAAATGAAAAACCGTTGTCCTTTTTTCCCCCTAAAATGAAAAACTGTTTTATCAGTCATGAATGATTTGGAAAATGTGCATATGAAAACTGAGAGTGCGGGCAAACTGACCAAATATCTTTCCATTCCAACCCACTCATCACCAATCCAGGGGGGAAGAACAAAAACAAGACCAAAGAAAATGGAAGAAGAGAAGAGCAATGGAACTTAAGAAATTGAACCATATTACTCAAAGATGATCCCTGACATCATTTTTAAAACTGTATAGGAAAACAACTACTCAAACTCATTTCTTAGCATTTTGTTTAAAAAACTCTAGAGACTGTAGAAGAACAACAATGAAGTTTTAAAAACAAAGGGTAAATAAAATGGCAGATAAAATGTGGAAAAGAGGCCAGTAAACAGCAAACCACCTCAAAGAGTGGAATAGGTTCTCACAGAATGAGAAAAACTTTAATAACATGATATACCTTAAGCAGCAAAAGCTCATGTGAATCAATATCACACTTCATAAAACAACAATTTGACTTATGGATCAAGTCACTTGTTGCTTTATATGACAAGAGCCCCACATCACACAGTTGCAAGGATTTGTTCACACACGCCACTGGTGAAGGATCTTCAATTGGGCCACGTAATTTTATTAATTTCTGCAGAAATATTGTCAATATATGAATATAAAAAATCTACAGCTTCATCTAATTGATTTAATAATCAATAAACCCCCAAAGATTAATAATAAACCCAATAAGCACTGAGAAGCATCCAACATAATAACAACAGTAAACAAAGACTAACCAAGAGGCTCTTTAGCTGGATTTTAGCATTAGAAAGCATGTCCTGGGTGACATTTGTAACATGACCACCTGCTGAAAGACCTCCAAGTATAGATAACACTGCACACTAAAGAGGATGAAGATGTTCATAATGGCAGATAATCAGATCAAAGTACAAAATAAATCCCATGCCAAAAGAATGAAGCATGTACCTCGTATCTGGAAGCAACTTCATATAATCGCAGGCGATAAAGAATACATGTAGCAAGAGAAGCAACATCGTCGCGCTGATTCTCCAATAACAACTTTAATAATCGGTTGTAACCCTTACTAGTTCCAGGCGGAATATATTCATCTTCACGTGGCCACCAGCCAAGGAATCCTTCACAACCAATTGAATGCCTAGTCGCTAGCTCAACAACTCCAAGCAGCATCAGTCTAAGAGCAGCAGAGTTCAGCATGTCATGATCGAATGCATGACCAAGCTTCTCCATACAACCAGCATTGACAAAGTGAAAGCAACTCTCTTTAGCAGAGCACAGCAAAAGAGCCAGACTCAACAACAGAAGGGCATTCTTTTTCTGAAACGCCAAAGATTTGGGCCAAATAAAACAAACTTTACATTCCACAATTACATACAGTTGTAGCTTAAAGTGCTTGTAAAGATATAATGAAGGAAAGAGATTTATTTCCCTTCTCTTTTAAAGCCAAGAAGAATCTAACATTTCAAGAAGCAAAGCAGAGGGCATAAAGACGTACCTGTGAAAGCTCAGGGAGACTAACATTTCCAGAATAACTGTCAAACTGGAAGTGTGGAATAAAACTATCCACCAACTGTTTGGAACTTTTCAAATCTACCTCGGATTCAAAAAACATGTTCTCCGTTGAAAATTCTGACTGCATATGGGCTGACTGATGTTGTAGGCTCTTATACACATCTAAAAGTTCCTTTCTAGCTTCACTAAGAACATGATGGAAGTCCCCCCCATTTGTCAGGCAATCGATTTGGAGATGCTTATCATTCTTAATTGTATAACACAAGCTAGGAGTCGCATAATCTAAAGCAGCTGACAACACCGAACAAAGAACAGTATCTATAGGAACTCCTACATTTGGTGAAGCTAAAATCTTGAAAATTAGTTGTATTAACTGCTTGGTTTCTTCAGGGATATCACATCTTAGAAGTTTTAGAGATAATATTTTCAAGGGAGACGTAGATTCCTCAATTGTCAAATTAGTTGGGCGCAAGGCAGGTGGAAGATCTTCAAGGTCACCCTCAACCGCACTAACTGTGTTTGTCAAAGAGCTATCTAGATCTACTTCTATGTTAAACTGGCCTAGATCTTCTGTTGTGTTGCCATAAACAACTAAGCTTAGGTTGCGATAGCTGCCCCTTATAACCAAATGGTTGGTTACTATAGCCTGCAAGAGGATAACATATTTCTTTCAGCAAACCAAACTTCAAAAACAGACCAGTAAACAAAGTGAGAAGAGGAAGATATTATGATGCAGCATGACACAGATCAGGCACCATGCATTTGAGTGAGGACTCCGTTAACATTTTCAAGCTTACTAAATCTCTTCATTACATAGAGCTGTTATTGTTATTGCACTTTGAAGTGTGATCAAACGTACAGCTCATAAAATTCAACAAGGGTCAAGTGACTATCTATCAGCCAATACAAATACACCATATCCATGAAAACACGGTCAATATTTTCTTCAACATTTGCAGCAGACATCAGCCCACATGAACATATGTCTTCCTTATCGTTCCACTGAACAAATTAAAGTTACTAATGATGACCAAAGATCCAGAATTTCAAATTAAACTTGTTGATTAGATGCACCCTCCCTGCCACAACAATATGAAACTTTTGAAATTTGACTAGATTACTAGAAGGTCATTATATTCTGAACTGAATTGCACAAGGTGTCCAACCTTAACCAACTCCTTATTAGTAGTAAGTTTAATGATAAATAAAAAAACCAGAAGGATACGCCATATTGACATTCATCAGAGGGGAAAAAGGAACTAGAACATCAGGGTTCAAGAAACAGCAGTTTAAAATGATCACAAAACAGAGTAAAGGATAGGGGGAGATGCATAAAAAAGGAAGTGTGTTGATTGATTTGATTGATTAGCTAATTGTGTATATCTTTAAAGATATAACTTAATTAGGGGAGATTGGTTAGATCACAGATTTACAGCTTGATTGATTGATTGTAAATATAGTATGTTTTATACTATAAATACACAAAGCTTGAGATGCATTATACTCACTCAAGAATTTTCAAATCTCCTCTCTATCTTTTCTTTATCTCTTCTTCTCTCACTAATTTTATTTTCTATATGGTATCAGAGCCACATAGTCCAATGTTGGGGCACCCACACTCCAGATGTCCATTCTTGGGCGTGACAGAGTGTGCCGAGAATCCCACAATGACTAGTTAAAGCATAAATAAACTCCTTATAAGTTTGGGCAATCCTCCTCCTCTTGAGGAACCTTTTAGGGTGGGTAGGTGCAATTCTCTCTGCCTGCTTAAGTTCTGAATCCTTCACTAGTCCTCCGTCAAGGTATATATAATTGTGTTTATCTTCGTCATTCTCCATCACATATTGATAAGAATACAAAAGACTCCAAGAGGATGTTCAAGTACGTGAAGAAGAAGAAACAAAAGAACCAAACTTGGAGAGCTTGGAGGGAAGCTAAGAAGTTGTATGAGCTTGAGAAAATGATGGAAAATGAAATCATCGGCTTAAAGAGCTCAAATGTAGGCAAAAAGGGGACCCGATGCATGACTATACAAATGGAGGGACCAAAAATGAAGTTGGAAAGCTTAAAAGAGGAAAAAGAAGCCCAAAATTCAAGCAGCCAAACTGGCGCCGATTCCCTCGTGACCAACGTCGGACATCACTAGGTTTTCAAAACGGAAAACCTCCTAGCAAATGTCCGGTGCCAGACATAGACCTAGACCAACGCCGGTTCAGCCAATTCAACACCATTTCAGAATTTTCAGTTTATTCCCCTTTTCGTCCCAGCTCGTTTTCTTTTGTTTTCTAAGTTGATTTATGATGATTTAAAATGTATTTGAACAGTCTCTGACCCCTACAACTTTTAGTTTATGTCCCCTAATGAATTAGGGCTTGTTTGGTATAAATACTCTCTTCCAAAGAGAGAGAGATCAAAAATTTGAACAAAAATTCAGATTATATTGAGAGTTCCTCTCCTCTTCTTCTCCATTTCCACGCTTATCAAGGGCTTGGATCCACCCTTGTGGCGCCAAATCATCCTAATTCTTGAATATAAATTATTCAAGGGTTTTAGCGGATCAAATCACACACCTGATCACTTGGGTGTATTAGCTTTCTAGCTAGGGTTTCTTTGAGTTGTGTTTGTGGTTCTTTCAATGTCATAATTAGGGGTCTTACATTTCATCTAGGGTTCTTGTTTCAACATTGAAGAAGGGTATCTTTGAGTTCTTCTTTGGGTTCCTTGGCATTCTTGTTCATAGGGGTTTTTGGAAGACAGTTTAGTTTCTTTTCTAACACTTCTTGGAGAGTCTTGGGAGTGTTTTAAAGCATCCAATAGCTGAAAATCATCTCCAATTTCGTTCCCATACCACGTATCGGTTTTGTCCCTTCCTTGTCTTCTGTTTCTATCCCTAAGGTTCTTCAAGAGGCATTATCTCCTCCTGGATGGAGGAGACAATGATGGATAAGATTGAGGCTCTTCATCCCTCTACTACATGGGAGCTTGTTTCTTTACCCTAGGAAAGTCTATGGTTGGGAGTCGATAGGTTTTCGCCATCAAGGTTGGTCCAGCTCATCAGATCGATAAATTGAAAGCTCAATTAGTGGCCAAAGGATACACTCAAATCTATGGTTTGCATTACAGTGATACTTTCTCTCCCGTGGCAAACATAACCTATGACCCCTTTTTCTTGTTATGGCAGCTATACAACATTGGCCTCTTAATCAATTGGATATTAGAAATGCTTTTTTACATGGAGACTTACAAGAAGTATATATGGAGCAACCACCAAAGTTTATTACTCAAGGGGAGTCGGGTAAAGTTTGTCGACTTCGGTGTTTTCTATATGGCCTCAAATAGCCTCCACGTGCTTGGTTTGTCACTTTAACACAGTTGTCTTTCAATTTGGCATGGTTCATATTGAGGCAGATCATTTAGTGAATGCTCGTTCCTGTGCGCATCGCCCCAGTCTTCCATCGGTATAAAGATAACTTGCGTATCTACCTTGTTATTTATGTTGATAATATTGTTATCATAGGAAACGATTCAAGGGGTCTAGTTGAAGCACCGCTCACTAGAACTAAGAATTTGGGCAAACTAAAGTATTTTCTTGGGATTTAAATAGCTCAATCCAAATATGGCGTATGCATTTCGCAGAGGAAATATGCTCTGGATATTCTTAAAGAAATTAGGATGCTTGATTCTAAACTTGTTGACACTCTGATAGGTCCAAATGTTAAACTTTTTCTTGGACAGGAGGAGACAATACAAGATCACGGCAAGTACCAACAGTTGGTAGGAACAATAACTCGTCCATATATGCAGCAAGTATCATCAGCCAATTCCTTGATTCACCATGTGATAGTCATTGGAATCCCGTCGTCCATATCCTCCAATATATCAAAAGTTCTCCAAGAAAAGGACTAGAAGAGAAGAGGGGAGAGTTTTCTAGAATGAAATCATCAGCCGTTGTATAAAGTAATCCAATAGCTAAGATGGATTTACTTTTAAAAAAAAAAAAAAAATCAAACCTCATGGAGCTAAGGATCGGTGTGGCAAAATCGCAAACGTCCAAAAGAAAAGGAAAAACAAATTATCGGTAGGACTCCATGATGTCTAGTAACTCCTACATGAAAATAAAGGGCATACTCAAGTTGTTGGATACACAGATGTCCATAGGGTTTGTCCCTCAGACAAATGCTCAACTTCTAATTATTGTGTTTTAGTTGGCGGCAATCTAATTTCTTGGAAAAGTAAAAAACAAAGTGAGTTAGCACGTTCCAGTATAGAAGCTGAATAGAGGTCTATGGCTCTTGGAACTTGTGAGTTAATTTGGTTGAAGTAATTCCTTTCTGCTTTAAAATTTCGTGACATTTATCTCGCATCCAATCTAGTTTTAATGAGAACCAAGTATATCGAAATCGATTGTCACCCTGTGCGGGTACTAATGATCAACTTTGGGTATTTTCACTAAATCCCTAAGAGGACAAAGAGTGGAATATATATGCAACAAGCTCGGAGCCTACAACTTGCACGCTCTAGCTTGAGGGAGAACGTTGATTGATTTGATTGATTAATTCATGTTGATTGATTAGCCCATTGTGTATATCTTTGATTGTATAGCTTAATTAGGGAGATTGATTAGATCCTTGATCATACGTATAGCCCACTTCCTACAATCTAGGTTGAACCGTTGGGTGGACTCTACAGGATCAACAACAATAGCTGCACGTAGTACGGTCGAGACCCTCGGGAGCATCTTGTAGGTTCACCACTGGAGTTTCTTTGTATTACCACTAAAATGCTAGTTTTGCTTTCAATGGAGGTCCAAAGGGAGTTGTGCTCCTCCCAATTCTTACTTTTTGGTTGAGGGTCCTTAGTAGTGTTTCCAAAGTAAACCTTACCGGTTACCTTTGGAAACGCGCCCTGTCCGGGTGTAGATGCTATGACGTGAAATCCAAGAGACTCGATTCTTGAGCATGTTAGGGATTAGGCTTTGAAAGAGTTGCTAGAAGTAACACATATAGTCAGTTAGAGAAAGGAAACCTTAGGACTATTGCGTCGATTGCAATGCTTTGAGGCGGTTTCTTATCTAGAGCTGAACTAGCATCTTGTTCCACCTTCACAAAACACTAAGAGATCTTGCCTTCTCCCGGAAATAAAAGACAGGAGAAATTACCCCGTATTTTCACGACGGCCGGTGTGAAGTTTGATTGATTGCAAATATGGCATGTTTTATATTGTATATACACAAAGCTTGAGAGGAGTTGTATTCACTCAAGCATTCTCAAATCTCTTCTTCTGTCTTTTCTTTCTCTCTCCAGTTTTACTTTCTACAAAGTGGAAGTTCCACAAAAGGTCCTTTATGCAATATGCGGAGGTTCCCCTAAAGTTGAAGATGTATAGTAAAGTCACATAAAGCAGACAAGCAAAAACATGGATAGCAAATACCTCAACTTCAAGGACATTCGATGAAGAATGTGAATATAGAAATGGCTGGAAGAGCCGCCTAAATCTCGTCTCCCCTCCACATTGAACGAAAACTTCCAAAGCAAAGGAAGGAGGAGATGTAGCCCTATACAAAGAAAAGGATGCATAAGAACAATAGCTTCACTTAATACAAAATAGTAATAATAACATTATAACATTAATAATTGAAAGGAATCAAAGAGAGATTCCCATAGCATCACTAGACTAATGCTCATAACAAATATAAACCCAAATTCTCGTTCATCACGTCAAGAAAATCAACCAAGATCCAAATTGGTCCATATTTTTGTTTATTTTCCAACTAAATCTGCTGTTTAGAGCATAAATGCACTAAATCTTACTACAGAACAATCAACATTAGACATATTTAGCAACTAACGTGCTATCAACATTCGCAATGAGGCAACTAATTCGAAATGCAGTTTTCTACAAGAAAACCAAACTTTCACAACGTAAAGGATCTCAACATTGCTCATATAACTATGGTACTGA
Source organism: Catharanthus roseus (assembly GCA_028651295.1). Taxonomy (NCBI): domain Eukaryota; kingdom Viridiplantae; phylum Streptophyta; class Magnoliopsida; order Gentianales; family Apocynaceae; genus Catharanthus; species Catharanthus roseus. The sequence goes on from JAPQWS010000035.1 coordinate 375,979, forward strand.
ACTACCCACTGCCCAATCAGAAAAGGTTTATGCAACTCAATCCTAACCATAGGACACCATGGATATTTCCACTCTGGTCATGTAGATAAACATTACCCGAGTCTTAGATCAATCTAAAACAAAAACCATAAATAATTAAGCTAATAAATAATGTTCCAATGCATGAAGTAGCCACATCTACAAAATGTCAACAATAAATAGTTAACTCCCAGATTTTTTAATTTTCATTAAGAATTATGCAATACATAAGTCTATGCATAACAATCATAAAATGAGAAAGACGCATACCCCAAAATTTTAACCGTTGAACAAGTTGATGAAGCATTCTGTTCAATGAACTCACACGCAGTAATAACAACAGGTTCTGCAAATAAAACCTGAAAGGGAGAAGAAAAGAAATCATAGAACCCATAAAGACTAATGAAAATGTTGTGATAACAAAAACAAGCTACAACAAGAACCTCCCCCAAAGATTAGAAATAAAGGATATACCGTAAAGTACACTGATTTTCACCCTTCACAAAGTTCAAGAACAGCAATCCAGACCTTTCTTGGGTATTGAGTTTAAAAAATTGATGTATTCTGATGCCCTTGAATTATATACAATTGGTTAATCTTATTCTTGCCATTAAAGTTGCCCTTCATAGTGCTTCACTGTTTTCTATGAATCAAGAAAAGTCTAACCTCCCAATATTTGATAACTAGAATAAAATGATTTAAATCAAACCAAAAAAAAAAAAAGAGAAGCCGATGTAAGTCAAAGGCAAGGGGCGTCTTTTTTCCTAAAGCCAACAAATGGGCAGGGAAGCTGCTGGAGCCCGGGTCTTACTTGTGTTTCCCCGGAAAACTAGTTTTCTGTCCTGTAGTCTGCATTTGAAAACTCCAGATACAGACTGAGAACCTTTATGCACTGCCTTTGCCTTGGAGCTGGAGAAAGTTCCAAGTGCAAACTATCAACACTATCCTTGGTTCATGGAGACCTCCAAGAGCCTTTGAACTATTGGAAACCAAACAAGCTAGCTCAAGAGGCTAGGCTGATGTTACCCATCATCCAAATTTGAGTTACCTCGATACCATAAATTTCCCGAACCGACCAAGCAAACATGAAGGTACTTATTATAATCCATTAACCACTCTGTCAGCCAAAGTCTTGCTATGCTCCTCTAAATTATCAAACCTATTATTAACCCATGAAATTCTCCAATGTACATGAATTAGATTAGTTTATCAACGAAAGCACACTAAAAGGACCTACTTCTCATGAATCTCACTCTCTAACTGTTAATATTTAATCGAAGCTCCTGTTTTGGTTTCCACGCAAAAGATGTGCAGGCAAATAAGCACACAATGATCACGTAAATTGATTCTAGATGAAGGAAATAGCGTTCTACTTCAAGTTAAACGCTCCAGTTTCAAATTAGGCATACAAATACTCGGAAAAATATGTAGTATTTCAAATTCATTGCATCAAACTTTTCTTCCTAATTTTTTTTCCTGAACTCTCGCATTTTGACCTCTTAAATCAAAAGAACTATGTGTAATCCTTTGGCAATTAAAAATTACTAATATAACAGATAGATTTTGAAGGAAAATATAATGTACAGATGAGAAGAAGGGGGAAGCAATGAGCATACCTCGTCAACGTACTCGTCAAGAACGTCATGGATAAACGACTGAGCAAAGAGAACGCAGGGCTCTGGTCGCCCCATTCTTCACGGCACGAGTGAATTCGACGCTTTTTGAGAAGTTTTCAGAGTGGTTCAGTGAATTTTTAAAACAAAAAAATATTTCTACTTAGATTAACCTTTAAAATGTAATTAAAAAACTTACTTTTTTCTGTCAAAATTTGAAGAACAGCAGGAGAGCAGGCAGCTACTGACTTTTTTGAGGGAGCCGACTCGCCGCGCCGCCACCGTTTGCCGCCGCACGCCTCGCCGAGGAGGGAGCCGAGAAGAGTCGAGACCGGGAGGGAGGGACGGGAAGAGAGAGGGAGGTTTTTTTCTATTTTCCTTTCTTTCTTCTGTTTCTGTCGATGTGAGTGTGAGGCGGAGGAGCTAACTGCTGAGTTTTTTTTTTTTTTTTTAAGTCAAGCACCTTAAAGTTTTGGGGCTACTTTGAAAAAAAAAATTTTGGGAGAGGCTGGAATGTAAAATAAATATAATTTCTAAAGTTTTTCGAAATTGCCGGGGGCTCGAGCCCCCACAAGCCCCTTACTAGCGCCGCCACTGGTTAGACGCGGGTTTTTGAGAAGTTTTCACCGACTGAGTGAATTCGATGGTTTTTGAGAAGTTTTCAGAGTGGTTAGACACGAGATTTGATTTAAGTTATCGTGTAATCTAACAATGAAGCGCTAGATTTGATTTAAGAGTTTCTGCTCATCTTGCTGAAATAATATTTATTTACTTTTATGTTGCTGAATTGTTATAAAATTGGGTTTTCGAAGTTTATTATGACAATGCGGACAAGGCGGGACATTGGGATGGTTTAGGCTCTTCGGCCTCTTGGGCTTGGGTGGTTTTCTGTTTTAGGTTATTTGTTTATTTGAGTTGTATTTTAGGACTAATCAACTAAACTTTAGTACATGGTTTAATTATTTGAGCCTCGTTAGTTATTGGGTTAAATGGTCTTTTTAATTGGTCGTGAGTCACTTATATTATTAATATTTTCATGTGTAGTTGAAAATGTTAAAATGCGGTTGAATTTGATTATTTATTTGAAAATAATGATGCATAATGCACAAGTTTCCTCAAATAAAATGTTTATTTTGTTTTTATAGTGTTCATTTATGATAGATTATCTCTAGTAGTATATTATGCAAGATTATCTCCTATACAAAAAAAAAAAAATAGGTTTCGGATGGACAAAATGTGAAGGGCATTTTTGACAATATCTTTAAAAGAAAACAAAATAGACACTGCATTTTAACATCGTTATCTTCATGATAAATAATCAAATTCAACCGCATTTTAACATTTTCAACTATACATAAAAACATTAATAATATAAGTGACTCACGACCAATTAAAAAGACCATTTAACCCAATAACTAAAGAGGCTCGAATAATTAAATCATGTACTAAAATCCAATTAATTAGTCCTAAAATACATCTCAAACAAACATTAAACAAACAACCTAAAACAGAAAACCCAAACAAGCCCAAGAGGCCGAAGAGCCTAAATCATGCCAACGTCCCACCCTGTCCGAATTATCATCCCTACAAGCATATAAGAGTGACATAATAAACTTCGAAAACCCAATTTTACAACAATAGTAAGGAACAATTCAGCAACATGAAAGTAAATCAATATCATTTCCGCAAGATGAAGAAACTCTTAAATCAAATCCAGCGCTTCATCGCTGGATTACACGACAACTTATTACCTATACTTTCAATAAAATAAATTAAAAAAATACACTTCCTCTCAACTACGTCCTCTAGGCAAAAAGAATAAAACTATAACAGATTTTACTCAAAACGCGAGTTCCTTCCTGCAGCTGAACTCGCGCACACCTTGTATATATCTTCAACATGGAGGACTATCCGGTTGAGGTCCATGTTTAAACCAAGGCAGGATGCAGCCGATAGGTGGAAAAGTATTAATATTGGACAGTTTGACTGTGTAATAACTCGACCACAGCAGTAACGACACCTTTTCCCTCCGAAGAGATATCTAGACCAGGTTCTTCTATCTTCCTATTAAGAAGTTTGTCAAGTTCCCCTCGTAGTTTCTGAGAGAAAATCAGATAACCATCACCAACAAGCATCACGGGTTTTAAACAGAAGAGATCAAGTTTAAATTACCTTTATCAATTGTAATACTCTATCGGAGGCTGAAAAGTGAAGATATCCACCGAGCATTTCAATACCATTCCCATTTTGGCTGGGGAAGAGGTTACCTCCAAACATTAATAGAGCATAATCTGATATGTTTGTTGAGTCTCTTATGTAAATGCCGGTAGTTTTAACCTTTTCACTGTAAACCAAGTAAGGAAGAGGGAAAAGATGAACACCAGCATTCACGGATGCTGGATGGATATCAACTTTTCCAACTTCTTTAGTGAAAAGAGCTGTTCTCTTCCCTCTTCTTTTGCACTGCACAACATTTGGGTAGAGCCCAGCACAGAGGATTGCACATACCATTTCTAAATCTCTGCCATATTGATTGTAGGCCTACAAGACAACGGAGAACCATGTAAGCCAGTGAGCCATTCTTTTAGTGGGTCACTTACAGAAGGAAATGGTATTTTCTAATTACCAACTAGGAAACAGTCGTCTAGAGAGCAATGTACAACATTCGATAAACTATGTGACGATAAATCGTGTTGCATGAATATGACATATGCACGTATCTGTATATGCACTTTTAAGGAGAAGAAGAAGAAGAAGCAGAAGAAATCCAGCAAACAACAGCACAAGTAAAAGGCTTACGTTGTCACCCTTGGACTTATCTACAAAACCAATGTCTGAAAGTAGATCTAGAAACTGATTCCGCATATCTTCCATCATCTGCAGGGTTACTGGCGACAAAAAATTTTCCCAGCAGAAAGCTCTTGCATTACCAGTACGTTTTGCATCCTTCCAACCTTCAAATGCTTTGAGAAGTGCAATATGATCACTTTCACCAGTGTAAAAGAAAAGGGGAATTAGAACACAATGAACTATAACTCATCTTAAAAGAAAATTGTAGAACAATAAAGTATTATCTTCTTTTGAATGGTCTAACCTGCACGAATCACCAGCAAAAGATCTTTTTGCAGCATCAGCTTCCTCTTTTCTACTCATCGGAAGGACAAATGGGTCACGATGTGCAAGAGCAGCAGCAATTGTTAATGCAGGATTCAGGCATTGAAAGATGGAGCCCATGAGAAGCATCTTCCCAATATTTGGGTCCACAGGCAAAGTGCAGAGGTGACGTCCTACAAAACTAATTATAAGAGGCTGCAGGATATATTTGGTCATTTAGAGATATAATACCATGAGATACGCACCAAGTGGTGTGAGCTCTTCTAAGTCATCTAAAGCTCCAATTGTCTTGAGAAGCTCAATGGCATTCTGAACAGCAAGAGGATCTGGAGGTTGAAGTGCCTTAGCCAAAAATGTAGCAACAGCTCCAAGCTGCAAGCTTTTGATATGTAGACATAACTCTTGCAAAGGTGTTCGAAGTATTTCAGGTAGTTGATACTGGGGCATGGCATCATGAATCAATTTTGGATACAATCTATAACAAACTCCAGGTTGCACACGGCCAGCACGACCACGTCTCTGCAAAAAGGCACGAATAATGTAACGGGATAGAAAAGAGTTACACGCTAAGGTACTTCAGAAAATAATGGAATAATTAGATAGGAACTTCTAAAAATCAATCCTTGAATACAGAGGAAACTGTTAACAAGAGAAATTAAAAAATAGCAGCTGACCTGGTGTGCTGAAGCTCTCGAAATCCATGAAGGCAACAAACAAGCCAGCTTGTTAAGGGCATCATAACTAGTTTCCTTTGACTTTCCACAATCCACAACGTACACAACATCATCTATGGTTATACTACTCTCAGCAATATTGGTTGCCAACACAATTTTTCTGCAGAAAGTGTACAGCAACTTAGTCTAGAAAATAACATTTATCATTGAATCTGAATCTAAAAGTGCAGCTTTTAATGAGAGGCTAAAGATTGATACTTATTTCACCTTCACCCCCATGAGGCGACAAGGAGTGAGAATGAAAAGAGGAACATAGATGAACTATGCACTTACCTCATTCTAGGGGGTGGGCGATCAAATATTTCACGTTGATTGATTGTAGGCATTGAACCATGAAGAGGAAGGACTAAGAATTTGCCAGCATTTCCAAGGAAGTTGTTTGCTTTAATTTTATCATGCACCTTGGTAATGTCATCCCAACCAGTAAGAAATACAAGAATTGCTCCATCACCTTCATGGCGACAAATGTATTCTATAATTGCTTCCACCTGGATGATAGTTAGATCTGTAAGACTTTCGTGCCACAAGGTTTCGAGCATAAAATTTAAACAGGAAATGTCACAAATGAGAGCATCAATGACAGGTTAGCATTAAAAGATCTAAACTCGATTTATTATGGAACATACTGACCACTCATCACTGTTAATTTCTCTGAAAATTTTGGATGGGGACTTTTATTTATTTTTCATTTGCAGGATGATATCGATCACCATCATCTATTAGATGTTAAACATGCCATATAAGAAACTTTGTTGCCCAGAAAAAAGATGATATTGAGGCATTATTACTTGTAACCAAAATATCTTGGTGAATGAAAATCAGATAGATTATGCTATTTAACAAGAAAGAATACATTTTTCATGGTAATTATTACTGAAGCACGGAATATGTTTCCAGTAGGAGAATAAGTCATGGAATCTGAAAGGGGAACGGATGGCTTCTGACATTAAAAGAGAATATACATACAAGGCCAATATCAAGCTTTGAACCAGACCAAGCTTCAAGAGAACGTCTTGTACTTGTACTGTAGCTTCTGTAGTGGAAGTCAATGTCCGTATCCTACAACATGAGCGGGATCATATTTTGTATAAGCAGCAAACCTCTTCTGATGCACTAAATGCAAGATGAACAAACCATGACCATACAAAGATGCATTATAATGAATAGAACAGGAAAGCAGCCTAGTAAGCATTTATAATTATTTTGTTTTTTTCATCACAGCAATTAGGATGTAATTCCTTTTCCATAGTCAACAAACTACCGGAAGCCAACCAAATTAATCTCAATGTCCAGAATGGAAACCGTTTAGCTCATGAACCTCTCTGCATAAGGAATAAAGTTAAAACCAGCAAGCACAGATGTCAAACTGATTGTGTAATATTTGTATCATGGGCAACTAATGGAATCATTTTTTCCCTAATCAGCTGATCACATTGTACATGTAAGTTATGACTGCTAGGGTTTCTGGAATATTGAGGAGATTGCATAAAGTTTACTAGAAAACAATATACAAAAATACAGAATAACAATCTATGGCATGTTCACGCATCAATAGGAAATGACTAAGCTCAAGCTGTCAGAATACTTCAAAATCTGTGCATAGCACATTAAATCATGTAACCACATCTCAAGAGCTCAATAAGAGCTACAAGAGAAGATAACATCTTAGTGAACATTATACGAGCATGCCAATAGATAAACTAAAAGTTCATCATTTTTTCTGGATCTTCTCATGCACCTAGCATCATGTCACAGGGAGTATGAGAGGGAAAACCTTACCTCAAAAGACTCCGTAATAGGATCTTCTCTCTTAGACTCTTGCTGCCGCCGGCGCCTTCCCCTTGAGTTTCCTGGGAAATTATCAGGATCCGACGTGATAGCATAATGAGTTTTCTCCAATACATCTTCTAAAAAGAACTCTGCCACTGGAAATGTCAATCCCTGCAGAAAGAATGCTTAGAAAATAATTTAGGTAAACAGAATGTGTTTTAAAAAAATATAAGTTTCAATGAGTTCAATACCGGGATATGTATTTTGGGCGCATTGCCAAAATATTTGGAAAATAATTCGGCATTAATAGTTGCACTCATTAAAACAAGACGTAGATCCGGACGCCGAGGAAGTAGGTCCCTAATGATTATTAATAGAAAGTCCTCATTCATGCCTCTTTCATGGATTTCATCAATCATTAAATGGCTAACTCCTCTAAGATCTGGGTCCTGGACCTGTGAAGCCACCAATAGGATAACAATTAGCATACAATGGCTACTTACAGGCAAGATGTCAAACTGTTCAAGGGCTTGATATGCAATAGCCACCAGAGAGACTCAGGCATTGAGTAGGTTGACGGTTTATGTCCGAAGATTGTATTAGCATAACCTTTAAAATCAAAGCATTTGGAGAAGGGAAAAAAGAACGGAAGGCAGAACATTCTTTACTAGAAGATAATCAATATTTGAGGTGTGAGTAAGATGTTCAAAAATTTGTATATTAGGAAGTATACAGTCACACATTTGAAAATCTTTAGGGGCCATGTCAAACTGTACGCCAAGCAGGGGTGAAGCCCACCGCTTGGGGGGCGGGGGGGGCCAAAATTTATATACAAAAACTTGGTGTATCATTTAACTATAAATCAATATTTTCTGTACTTAATAACTTATTTTTTATTATTTGAGGGGCCATAATAGAAAAATATACTAATCGTTACACAAAATGAATATGATTTTATAGCACATATAAATCATAAAAAAATTTTGAGGGGGACCGGGACCCTTTCATAGCTTCGCCCGACGCCAAGTATGTTACGTCTCTTCTGAACCACCAAATTACATTTGGAAATCTTCAGGAGGGATGTCAATCCATACGCTAACTTTGTCAGGTCTCTCTGGACCACCTAAACACATGGGATATAGAGTCTTGTTTTCCAAAATAATATCAATCCATCATAAATAGTAACATGAATGATCCACAACCCATGCTATTGTTGCATACAGAGCATCAGCTCAACTGACATGCTGGTTCCGCATACAACCTACCGAAACTCATGTAGTAAAAAAAGAACATGGTTTTGAGTCTCAGTTCCTGAAATAGTTAGAACCATCGTATAATTCAAGGCCTCGTCATAATACATGACATACCAACTGACGAAGAAGAACTCCTGTGGTGCAAAACAACAATCTTGTCTGAGCAGAACGTTCCGAATCAAGCCGAATTTGGTAACCTACAGTGTCTCCAAGATTCTCTCCCCTTTCAGAGGAGATCCGAGCAGCAACAGATATGGCAGATATTCGACGAGGTTGAGTACATATTATGCTGCAATGCGCACCCTGCAAAGATGATATCTCCTCCTCCAGAATAAACTGAGGAAGTTGTGTTGTCTTCCCACAACCTGTCTCTCCAGAAACAACTAATACCTATGACCAGATGACATGATTGGCAATTAGAAAATGATGTGAAAGATCATTGATAAAATGCAAGAAGTCCAGACTAAAAGAAAGAACAAAACTGGTGCTAAGGAGAAATTGATAAATGACTGAAAAACAGAACCAAATGAGGAATAGGTATAGTGACCCAAAAAAAGACAACAGAACCTCCAATCATTGTTATTCATTGATGTGTGACTCAATACGACAGATCATGACAAACCAAAAAGGTCCACCAAATGTTCTCGCCCCTTCCCCCGCCCACCCCCCGGCGGGGAAAAAAAAGAAGAATAAGTGCTTCTTGTCCTATGTAAAAATTTTCTGGCAAAGGAATTGCACCTGATTTGTGGCAACAGCATTCAAAAACTCCGTTTTTACTTTATATGCTGGGAGCTTCTCCCTAAACGAAAGCATTGCTTTTACGCTATCACTTTCCTGCAAGATAAATCATTCAAGTTCCATCAAAATGCTCAAGAAAAAATGCAGTGAACTCTCTTTTTCATTCAGCAAAGGTAGCACTGCGACAAAAATACCTTCATCTTTTCTTGTCTTCTCTTAAGTTCAAGATTAAGTTTCTCCTTGGCAGCGTCAGACTCCAACACCTTAACAGGCTTCACCGATTCTGCAACACAAGATGATCCTTTGGTAGTTCGGGAGGATGTAGAAGAGGAATTACTAACATCCATTGTACCCTGTGAACTATCCAACAAATCCCCAAGTCTTCTCTCAGTCTCTGTAGACATCCTTATCTGAATTTGCAATCACAAAAAAGAGACACATGTCAACTTACAAGCAATGGAAGGATGACTAATACCTTTAACATAAAGGAACTCCATTTGCCTCTTTCTTAGTGGATCCATGACGCTCATCGAGATCTGCCCTGTAGTTTGGCAACGGAACTTTGCTAACAACAAGTGCTCTTCCCTTGTTATATGCATGGCTTTCTTTCCACAAGTACAAGAAAGTGCAAAAAATAAGTATAAGTTATCCATGGAAACATGATACATTATATTGGTGCAGGTTGAATAAATGACATAATTGTCTTTACAAGAAAAATAACTACAAAAGCACACTCTTCGAGAGTACCACCTATCTTTATCACATAGTAGGAATGTATTAAACCAACATAACAAGTAACATCACATTAAGGACTATGCTTCCCTCAAGGATATACTGGTATTTTGTCTAACCCTTTTCTCTTTTCTTATCTCAATTTATTTTCAGCATCACATGCATTCTCGTGTTTCATTCTGGAGGTTATCATAATTCTATAACTTGGAAGTTAAACACTTACAAGTAAAGACCCAATTGATAGGCCATGTCAGCTAAGATATCTTGGTCCTCTCTTTTGAAGTTCCTCCTTATAACCATCTCCTGCTCTCCTCCATTTTTCATTTGCTCCAGCTTTGCCCACCACTCTCTCTCATCCATTACCTCCATCTAGAAAAAATAGACATAAACCCATGATGGCACACAATAATTCAGTTGCACAAGCTATATAAGGAATAAACATTTTAGATGCACAACTAAAAGTTTTGCTTGTGAGTTTCTTGCTTTTATGTAATGAAGATTCATTTTCAGCAAAATAAGTGAAATAAGAATACTAAGTAAAGCATCAATCTTTGCAATCCTGCCGCAACTATGCGGAGAAAATAATCTGCATCTCTTTTACTAGGCATTTTACTTAATCTCGGGGCATATTGAAGCTGCAAACTGCCATGCTATAATTCAAAAATGTTACAAGTTCACCTACTTTGTATTCCCGTTACTGAATACAAATGTTTTTTTTTAACTTTGTGAATGAGCAATTGAATTTGGATACGCAACCAACCTCTGCAGCTTTTTGTCGAAGACGTTCAGCTCTCCAAGCAGGATCCCACCAGCGTTGTTCACCACCTCCTCGTCCGCCCCGACCACCTCCCCCACCACCGCCACCTCTACCTCGTCCACCGCCGCCGCCTCCACGACGGCCTCCTTGGTAGTTGGGCCTGTATGACATGGCGGAATTTGAGAATCGAAGACAGCTGCGCTCGTAGAGAATTGGAAGGGGAGATGAGAATGTCTTGTGAAAGAAAAGCGGGCAAGAGTTGAGCAACCTCAGTGACATTAATGGACGCATCAGTGGTGGTGCGGTGCAGTATTAGCTGTCTTCTATTGGTTCGAAAAGTTAACCAAACTTGGGTAACCCAGTGGTTCCACAGTCTCACCCCTTAATCAGATTTCGGGTTAAAACTTTAATAATAAAAAGAATAAATTTGACCAGTATTTATTCTTACAAATGATAAATTAAATACGAGTGATGACTAGTTTTATAATCTGAACATGACGTAAATATCTCATTTGGAAAAAAATTTATGTTTCAAAAAAGCAAACAAATAAATTATTTTTTTTATAAATAAAACGGTCACTAAAATTAATATAGTAAACAAAGATCACCCTTGATCCCTGCCATCTCCAGCATGCCACCAATAGAGCGGTTAAACAGACTATCACAGCATTAGACTCTATCAAACCTTTGATACCTCATGCCAACACCTCGTTGCAACAAAGATCGACACCCAGTCGAAGCCAATAGTCGAGAACATATAAGACCAAACAACAAGTCTAATTATGTACACTACAAACCGAGAGACAAAAAAACATAGATGTATTAGGTAATGTCTCCCTTACCAGTCGTAACAATGAATCACGGAAGACAATAAGAAAAAGAACCCTCTAATTACAAGCCGATGTAAATAGTGTTAGGAACGTCAACCCAACCAGTGAGATAACCTATAACCTAATGGTTCAGTAAATTGGCAACAAAAAAGCTTATCCTCAAAATATAAGGAAACTACAGCCTTATTGCTATTTGAGGATTTTGCATCCATCTCACAAGTCACAAAATCACAACCAACTTTATTCTCGATATAAAATACTAATCGGCACCGGGCAGAGATAAGTCAATGGCTTGCCGCCCTCAAATGCCCAAGCAGTCACCCGTGGAAAGAGAACTATTTATTTACATAATATTTCAAAAAAGAAAAACTACAAGAACGATAGTAAAAATTTATCAAGGAATTACTGATTTATATTTTCTTATGAGATCGCTCATCGGGCAATTTGAATTTAAAACTACTCGCCTAACATGTTAAGTGAAATATTATAATTAAAAAGATCATGCCATTGGACTATACTCCTCTCATAAAGAGCATAATAAAATTTGCCTTTGTCGTAGCTCAGTTGGTTTTGGAATTGCAGAATTGGTACCAAGGTCCAAGGTTCAAATACTAACAGCGGTAACGCGGGAATTTCAACCTCTCAAAGCACCAGTACCTAATTGGGCGAGAGGTTTCGCCTTTTTGGTACCAATGGCATAATAAAATTTATGGTTTGGTTATGTGGCTACTTTTCTTTTCTTGGAACTTTGTAGTTGGGCTCATTATGGAAGGTCACAGTTGGTGATTTACTATTCTAGCCCATTTTTGGAGTCCAAGAAGTAATGCAAACGAGATTGGGCCTTATTATACATTATTTCCAGTTTGTAGTTGGGCCCATTTCCATTTTGGGCCTTATTAGACATCCAAATGAGATTGGATGGATAACTTTCGCGTTAGCTTAAACAGCTCCATTATATTAACGCATTGACAGAATGCGTTCACGTATAGAATTCATCATAGACCATAATGGTTTGAACGCATTAAGGTTTTGGAGAACGGCCGTTTGCGGACCAAAAAACCCCATACCATAACACACCACTCTCTGTACATCTACCTGAATTGGAAGAAGAAGACCAAGATCTAATAAGACTACCAAAAATCCACCGAGTTCTTGCTCCGGTGAACCGAGTTGGCTGCAGACGACTCAGTTGGGGCACGGTATATCAGTAATTGAAGATGGTGGATCCAGCGAACTCAACACTTGGAAAAATGCTGCTTGATGAGATAACTCCGGTGGTTATGGTCATCCGTACTACTCTCGTCGAAGAGATTTCTCAAAGAAACGGCTTATCTTTCAATGAATTGCTCAGTCCTTTCTGCGTCTTCAATAATATTGATGGTATTTGTTAGTATAAACCAATGTGAATATAGTACGTTAAAAGGTTTGGAATTTTTAGAATTTCTGTTGTTTTTTATTCTTTTTTGCAGTGCCAGTTAGAACTGCGAGTGATCAGCCGTATAGGTTGAGAAAGTTTAAACTGCGGTTGTTTAATGCATCTGACATTAGGCAACCTAACATTGAGGTAAAAATGTAGCATGAAATTTGTTCTTCTGTTTTGTAGTTTAATCATGAGAAAGGAAAAAAAAAAAGAAGCGGAGGCAATGGAAAAGTGCGCCTATTGATTGAATCAAAACTTTTCGGAAATGCGTTTTCTTTGCATTTTTGCGGGAATGACTTCATTTTCACTGTTGTTTGAGGACTCAATTTTGTGCAATCAGGTTGCAAACGAAAGAATAAGACAAGTGATCACTCGAGCTGGAGAGAAGGATTTCCCTGACGTATCGGCAGAAACAGTTCCAATTGAGACAGTACTTTCTAGTAAGTCTTTGACCTCTTCTCTTCATGTTATTTTGCTCCTGCCTGGGAACTCTGGCATTGGTAAACTTGCCAATGCAGTGTCCCCATGCTATCAGGGTTCTGTGTTCTTAGCATTTTGCTGCTTGTAATTAGAAGGTGAAAATCCTGCAGTAACTTTACCGTGTGATGAATGCCTATGCTAATGCATCAGGAAATATTTCTAGTGTGAGCTCAAAGTCTTACGGGAAAGTGTTTCTACTTGAAACATTGAAAATTCTAGTAGAAACCTAATATGCTTTGTACCTATGGTGGTCTTATTACTCTGCAGCCTCCACAACCAAGCTTTTATCATCATGGTTTCTGTTTTTCAACAAAGAGTTAGTGCGTACCGTCTCTTTCTCTGAACATGAAGCCTTTGACCATCCAGTTGCATGTAAGATTTCATCTTTTTCCCCTTGAAATCCTGTCACGCTCCTATTCAGCAGGATGAGAAATTAAAGAATTTGATTAACTGTTGCAACTTCCAGACAGAGATTGTTTACCTTTCTGCATTTTGTCTGATTGTACAATAGGTCTTTTGGCTGTTTCTTCAAAGGATGATGATCCTATCAACAAATTTGTTGACCTTTTCAATAGCGACCAGTTGCCCCCACTTTTCAATGATGGTGCCATGGATCCAAATATTCTTAAGCATTTTGTATTGGTGCATGATAACCAAGATGGCACTGCAGAGAGGTGAGTTAAAGTGAAACAACATAGCTAGCTCGAGAAAAACTTCCATAGATGGTAGCATATCTTCCAAGGTCTTGTATGTATCTTTTAAGAATTAAGTAAACCCTGATAGCGTAAAATAACCTGAATTCAGAAAAAGTTTCAAGAATGAAAGAACTAAGCTACTGACAGTATATGAATATATTTTGATAACAAGCTACTGACAGTATTGGATCTTCTTGATTTAATCATGCCTGTTGTATGTGTTGGGATTTGGTGTTTTTATACACATGCCACTGAAGATTTGGAAGAGAGCCTATCTTGAAAGATATGACTGTATAAGTCTTTGTTTTTCTTTGAGTGCATGTGTCATAACAGAGATCAAGTCACTAGGATATGGTTGCTTATTCGCTGCATGGTTTGTTTTCTCTCTTGAATTATTTTAAACGTCACAATAGTAGCATTTAAGGTATATATAAAGTGTACAGGCTATTACAACAGGTTATGTCATAAATGTGCAATCTTTGCCTATAAAGGAGCACCGCCTAACACTGTATTCTGTCAGTTTTGTCCTTTCATAAACGTGGTTTGAAAGAGGTGGATGTGTTCAAATATTCATATTGTTTGCAGAGCAACCAAAATATTGGCTGAAATGAAGGCTACATTTGGGGCAAGCAATTGCCGGTTGTTGTGTATAAACTCTTCTGAAGATGGATCAGTGCAGCATCTCGAAAACCCTTGGGCATCTTTTGTAAGCTGCTTTAAAAGACTATCAGCTTTCCAATTTATCCCCCTTATCTGAATTAAATATTTCAGTAAACAAACTGGCTTAAAAGGCTTTTGTTCTTGTCCCCTGTGGCAGAAAAATGATGGTTCAAGTGACCAGCAGCTTGGTCGCTTTCTTACTATGGATGATATGGATGAGGTTCTCTCTAAATCTTGTTTGCTAATGTAGTACTTGAGGAATTGCAATTGTCTTCTTAAATTACAATGTGAACGTGACCTTTACCTTTTTGTACAGTTGAAAAATGCTATGCATGATCTGTCATCTAAACACATCATTCCGTACATGGAGCAAAAAGTTCGTGTTCTAAATCAGCAGGTATGCTATGTGTGTGCACATTTGCATCCTTTAGGTGTAATTGTTTTGGATAGGTTTTAACGAACATTTCCCAGTCTCATTGATTATATAATTGTGTTTAGTCTGAGTTTTTAACAAACATTTTGCAGTGTTGTTAATTATGTAATTGTGTTGTCTCATAGGTTTCTGCTACAAGGAGAGGTTTTAGAAACCAAATTAAAAACCTATGGTGGAGAAAGGGAAAGGAAGATGTTCCTGACAACCCCAATGGGCCTACGTATGTTTACAACTCTAGTTTCTACTTCCATGAAGCTGCTTAGTTTAAACTCAGTTTTGCTTTTGAACTTGAATTTGATTTGTATACTTTCTTGTGAAGGTATACTTTTAGCTCCATGGAATCTCAAATAAGAGTGCTGGGAGACTATGCCTTCATGTTACGAGATTATGAGCTTGCGTTGTCAAATTATAAACTACTTTCTACAGACTATAAACTTGATAAAGCATGGAAACATTTAGCTGGTGCTCAGGTAATTAACACTTGATCATTATGATGATGATGTTTATTTTCTGCAATTTATTCTGTGCAGGTAATTAATAGAAGAGGGGAACTCGTATCCTCTGTTTAGCCCTTATATTTCTAATTGCTCGTGTATGTGATGAACCTGGTGTACTCACTTCATCAGGGCCACCACGAATCAGACCACTTCTAGTGTTGATGGATCTTTTTCCTGGACCAGAGTAATTCAGAAGCTTAATGTTCCTAGTAGATTGTGTAATCGAACTGAATGCATAGTTAAGCCACCCATATCAAGATTTGTCAATCCCATGGAATGGCAATTAGAACATAGAAAAACGAAAATTTCATATATCGTTAAACATTGTAGGTGCAAACTTAATAATACAAGAAAATTTTCGCTTCTATCATTCTGCGAGTGTGGTTGCCCTTGTGTTTCTTTCAAATTCTCGAGGGTAATTTTCTATAAACTGTTCCATGCTGTTAGTTGCCTATAGAGAAAAAACAATTTATCTATGCATTGTGTAGAGAATATCCCTTTTGGGATGTTTCTAAATCAGTTTTCTTCATTGGGTGGGGGATTCGGAGAGTATTCTTAATTTGTATGAGTACTTTTGTCATGTGAGAGGGTTTGGCGTGGTTTGGGTGGCTGATTGACCCTTGGACCTGCTTTTGTCTAATCAATTTCCTGTTCTAGATGCTTCTAGTTAGTAAATACTCTATGTACCTATGGCTTAAGAGCTTATTCCATCATTTATATAATTTTTGCAGGAGATGATTGGACTTACGCATTTCATGTTGGACCTGTCGAGTAAGGATGCAGAATATTGGATGGAACATGCATTTGCCACATATTCAGTATGTCTAACCCTTTGTTTCTGAATCTGATAGTAACAATATTATATGCTAAAATGAACAGGTGCGGTGACTACTTCATTGTTGCTTGTGTACCGCAGTATGTTTGTAGATCAAGTGATTTTGCCTATGAGATTTTATAAATCTGTAGTGAAGTGGAAGTACTAATTACAATGTTGGTTAATTGGAAGCTCTTTGTTTCCTTAAATCTTCGTAGGTCTGCATATTCAGGAGGTATAATTCATTGCTATTATCTGTTGGAAAGCCACTGGATGAAATGAGACAGATTATTTTGTAATTCGTGCTACATTCTTGAATATGTGGATTTGATGTTGCTTGAATTTGCTGGTCTCCTAATGTAAGGAGATGAGATAGGACCACCAAGTGAAAGGTTTGTACTGACACCAGACCACAGGTTTTGGGAGTAGGTGAATCCCACACTAGATAGGCACTTCATGTCAAATTGGTTTGAATCCTTCTTTTGAACGTTAAAGTTAGATTATGCGGTAAGTTGGCATAGAAAAAAGAGGACAAGAATTAGCTTGAACTAAACATAGAAAATTTGTGCAGATCAAGCCAAGGTACTATTCTTGAGCTTTCAAATGTTCAATTCTGTTCAAATTTGGTAAAGAAGAAAGGATGTCTTATATATTCTAATAATGTTTTGGATGGTAGGATCTGTGTCTCTTTCTTCTTTTGTTACCTTCCTCTTTGAACTTAATTAAGATATATGCATAAAATTTTCAGCATTATTTGGCATATATTGCTTTATGAGAACTCTTCTATTTGTCTCTTTCTCTTCTAGATCAAAGTTATCCATGACCCTTTAGGTGAATGATTTTTAATCTAAAACCTTTGGAGTTGGGTGAACCCTTGTCTGGAACCTGTAACGGAAACCAGGGAGAACTCTGTCTGGGTTAATTAATTTGTCTGTCAATTTTACGCAGTCCTCTATTTGCTTACTTTGCCATCTATTTCTCCTGGATAAAAAAGTGGATATGATGATCTTAATCTTGACCACATTGTTTCCTCACCTTAATTCCTTTTTTCTTTTCATTCTTGCTATCTTACTTCCTTGAGAATGCCTCATCCATTTTCATGTATTTCATCTACTCATCAATAAATTATTTTTTATCTAACAGAAAATTATTCATCATGACCTCTTGCTTAAGCTATAATTGCTTACAATTTTATGTAAAACATTGTTTTTTCCAGAAACTGGGATCATCTGGTCACCGAAATGCTACAAGGTGTGGCCTTTGGTGGGTTGAAATGTTGAAAGCAACGGATCAATTCAAAGAAGCAGCCAACGTTTATTTCCGTATCTCTGGTGAGGTAATTGCTCTGTTTTTATATGATGTGATCTCTATATTTGCTCTGAACAATACTACTCTTTAGGAACTCTTACATTCAGCTGTAATGCTTGAGCAAGCATCTTACTGTTATCTGTTCTCTTCACCACCTTTGCTGCGCAAGTATGGATTTCATCTTGTCCTGTCAGGTGATCTTTACAAGAAATGTGATCAGGTAACTAGTCTGATCGTGTTATGAGATTTTAAGAAATGTAAATGGAGAGTGTTGTTATTTCAGTTAGATCTGCTTTCCTATTTTCAGATAAAGCATGCAATTCGAACATATAGAAGTGCTCTCTCTGTCTTTAGAGGAACCACCTGGAACCACATCAAGGATCATGTGCATTTCCACATTGGAAAGTAAGTAATAGAAGTCCCTTTATTTGGCTTGCTAAAGCAATCATAAGAGAGGTTAATTGTTTTATCATCCATTCAGGTGGTATGCTTTTCTTGGGATGTTCGATGTGGCTATTACACATATGTTGGAAATTTTGGCCTGTGGTCATCAGTCAAAGGCCACCCAAGAGTTGTTCTTGAGGGACTTCTTTCAAATTGTTCAGGTCTTTCTAGATTCTTTCACCACTGACCTTCACCATTTTCTTATACCCCTACCACATGTTCTAATTATTTCTTGCTGTAC
Source organism: Catharanthus roseus (assembly GCA_028651295.1). Lineage (NCBI taxonomy): Eukaryota > Viridiplantae > Streptophyta > Magnoliopsida > Gentianales > Apocynaceae > Catharanthus > Catharanthus roseus. The sequence continues at coordinate 394,530 of JAPQWS010000035.1, forward strand.
TTGTTCTATCGGTTCATTTTGGAGTCTCATGGTGCTTACACTTCACTTGTATATGCTATATTACAAACTTATTGTCTTCATATACATTTTCTGGGAAAATCTTGACACTGATATATATGATTGGTTAAGCTAATAGCTTCTAATAATTTACCTGATTATGAGAAACCAATTTTCTTCAATCTTAATGCCTAATAATTGCAGATATATGCAAGCATGTCTAAATTCATTATTGTTTTTGGGCATTGCAAATACGGAGTTTGATTAGTCTGTGGAACTGAAAGCAGGAAAAAGTTAAGATTGCGTTGATATCTTTCTGTTTATAAAGTTAATGATGCTTTTAAGAATTAAAACGGGAATTTGCCCTGGTGTATTCCTGTCAAATTCCCTTGGTGGTTGACTCTGTTGTTCATGCATCTTTCTGTTTATTTATCCATGGAAATATTGTTATCTTAGTATTGATTTTTTGGGCCCTTGCCTTCTTCTTTGTTTAATTTAGAAAACAGGGAAAACGTTTGAGGTATTAAAGCTTCAGTTGCCTGTAATCAACATCTCTTCTTTCAGAGTTTTTTTCGAAGACCACCGGACATATGGGTCAGATACAGCTGTAAGTCACCTCCTTTCCTTTCTTATACTGGAAATGTAAGGGTGTATTTGCATTGGATTTTCATTTTATGTTTTTGAATGGAGATGGGATATGTATTTTTCTAGCCAAGTTTATCTTGAGGCCTTGGGTGGGTTTGCAAGATCATTTGGACAGAAGCTCTTTATTTCAAGCATATAAGAAAGGAAAATCAAGAAAATCTGGAAGATTTTTCACTATTCATTTGTATGGGATGTGTACTCCTTTTCTCCTTTTCACTGATTGTTGGTGGGACTCTCTTTGGCTACTTTGAGAGCTCTAGTACCAATGAAGGGCTTAAAAGGTCTTGTTATCATCTTTGGTTTTTCCTTAGATCTGTTCCTTTCTCATTGATAGTAGTTTGGGCTTCCTTTTTTAGAAAAAGAAAAACTTTCTTCTTTGTTTTTTCTGGTTTTGGGGGGTTGGGGGGGGTGGTAGGAAGGTATAATTAATCTCTTTCTATTTTGATGATTTTATTTGCTGGGGTACTTTCGATGAATATCATGATCTTCTTTTCCATCTGATGTTATGGCTTCAAACTGATGTTTCTTTTTAACTTTATTATTATTGTTATATATTTTCTGAAAACTCCAGGTTAGTGTTAAAGAAAGTTTTTGGCAGTCCTTGGAGGAGGATATGATTCCGTCATACTCTTCTATGAAGACTAACTGGCTGGATTCACATGGAAAAAATCTCACCCAAAAGTATAAAGATTCAAGTGTCTGTGTTGCTGGAGGTATAAGTGATCTTTTTTTATTATTTAAGAGTTATCATTTCTTTGCATGTCACGTATCAAGTATTGGTTTGGGGACTCATTGGGTCAATAAGTATTGTGCTTCTGGCAGAATTTATTGTATATCTGATCTGATGAATGTGCATAGGGAGCGCTGATGCACATTTGCTTTGATGAACAGCTGTATTTTTATTTTTTTTTGGTGTATGGAAAAGTGACAAGATTTCGTTGATAATGAAAGCAGACATATGGGCAGTAAAACTCCTTAAAGATATGCATTTAAGGTTCTAAAATATATTTTACAAAAAGGAGTATAATTATATTCCAAATAATACAGAGCTCTCACTTTCTTTTGTTGGACGGGAATTTATCATGTTTTCTGATACTCACACATCCAAGTGATGGAGATAGGCAAGATTCCCAGCTGTGCTTTCTATGGAATGCTCGAAGGCTCTCCCTATGTACCTACTGAATTTCAGTAGCTTCTATGTATGTGAATGACATTCTTGTACTGAGAAGCATTTCTTTTAAAATGCTGGAAAACAGATACCTTTGAAGTTTAACCAGTTTCTCTTAATTGCATTGACCCATCTGTTTCAACTGGTGGAAAATGATTCTCACTTCTGCTTGATTTCTTGCTTGGATGTGGTTGAGACACAGAAGACTTGTGAGATGGTATCCTTAGAATTTCTATAGTTTGTAAATGGCATGAAAATTATTGTTTTTACTTGCCTTGGTGATGATTCTTAAGCTACCACAAGTCATGATTTCAAGGATTCGAGCTGCCCTAAGAATTGAACTTCTGATACCAAAATGTTAATTTATTTGTCTTGTGCTAAATTCTAATCTATGTCTAGGAAACTAAAGGCTTCTTTTGAAGCATGTTCTTAAAGAAAAGAGGGGGGATCTTAATGTACTTGTTGCATACTCAATCGATTAGTTGAAATGCTTATCTTTATTTTTGTGGTTTCATTCGCAGAGGTTATAAAGGTAGATGTTGAATTCACAAATCCACTTCAAATTCCTATATCAGTATCTGGTGTCTCTTTGATATGTGAGCATTCTGGAAGATCTGATGGGACTAATTCTGGTATGTTGCAGTAGTTAAATATTAGATTTATTCCTTATAATGATTGTCATCATAATCAAGCTCCCTTCTGCTTTGTACTTGATGACCAGCTATTACTTTTACGCTTCATTCATTTTGGTCTTCTTTAGCATTAAACTATGCTATTGCTCTTTATACTGGTTTCATTTTCTTTCCTTTTAGATTAACCTGATATTGTTTCGACTTGTTTCAACTCCACAGATTCGAATAGCTCAACCAGTAAAATTGAGTTAGTAAAGCTAGGTGTTGATGGGTATGTATATAAACCCTCCAAGGTTCTTAGTAACTCTATTGTTGGTTTTGTGATACATGGACGTCGTTCGTCTTAATCTTGCTAATCCTGGCTTAGATTGCTCAGAGATTCACTTCATGATTACAGGAATCTCAATGGTGATACATCTTCATTTGTGTTATCCGAGGTTGATCTGTTGCTAAGTGGGGGTGAAAAAATCTTGGTGAGTTCTGCAAATAGTAGTTTTGGCCGTATATTACTGCTGCTACTAAGATAATCTTTGTTTTTGGGTATCAGGTTCTTGTAAATAAGTCGTATTTTGGAAGTAACCCTGCTAAAACTTTCCTTCCTGGAGCTCATCTTCTAAAGACCATTGTTGAAGAACTTTGAATTTTTGATCATATACTTTTGTTTTGGATATGTTTGAGAATTGTTATTATTCTTGTTATTGTGATTTGTTATTATTATTGTTGTTGTTGTTGTTGTTGTTGTCATCGTCGTCGTCGTTGTTGTTATTAGTGAACTTATTCTTTTAGTTCCTTTCAACTGTATTACAGCTTGCAGATCACCAGTATTCATACAATCATAGAAATTTTAAAACAATGTCAGAATAAAGATATTGGTAGTATAAAGTGAAAAAAACAAAAATGAAAAAAGCAAACAAATAAAACTTAACAGTTTAAATTATGAACTTAGCTTGGGCCATTGCCTCCTTTGTGGAGTCTTAGTGATCTTGATGCTTGCACTGGTATTTTCATGAAAATGTAGAGACATGCTTTCAGTTTTGCAGAAGTTGACACCTCCTTTTCCTTTTTCAGCTAGTTACTCTTTGTCTTGGTTATGCTGACTGCATATGGTTCATCAGATGATAAATACTAGTACTTATTCTACTTCTCCTTAGTGAGAAAATCTATGCTGGTTATTTCTTCAAAATTGGGTTGCATCATGTCTTCTGCAAGTGTTCAACATGTGTCAGAATATTGGGGGACTAACCACATTCACAAAAACGATTTCAGTTTACAATTAGATCCAATATTGGTTCATTCTCTGAAGTCAGGTTGTCCTAGCTAGAAATTCAGAGAAATTCCACATATGCCTTCATCATTTGGTTGTCAAGTTAATAGTCTAAAGTTAGTTCTCTTTTGCTGTAGTGTGTCCCCACTTTTTCCTGTAGTGTATTAGTATATTTTTTATATCATCTATTGGATCTCAAGTAGCTTCCTTCTGTTTGTTTTCTCAGGCACAGCTAACAGTAGTTCCCAAAGTTGAAGGCACTCTTGAAATAGTTGGTGTCCGGTGGAAACTATCAGGCTCCGTATCTGGGTTTTGTAAGTTTGACCCTGACCTCTTCAAAAAGAAAGCTGCAGGTGGAAAAAGGAAATCTAAGAAGTCTTTGAGCAATCGTATGAAGTTCTTAGTGATTAAAGTACGTCTTCTTTCTTCTGCTTGTGCATATTTCTTAAACTAAGTTGCGCTTATTTTTTTCCTGCCTTCAGTTTTGGATCTTCTGGAAGTATATGTTTATGTTGTTGCTTTCTCACTATCCAGAGTGTGCCCAAGCTTGAGGCTACCATGCATCACCTACCTGAATCACTTTACGCTGGAAACTTACGCCGCCTGGCCTTGGAGTTGAGAAATTCATCAAATACTCCTGTTAAGGTAAGCAAATCTAATATTTCTTTTGCTTGTGTTTTAAAAAAGAACAAAAGATATATAGTTATCACTTGTTAATAATAGATTAATCTATCTTGCTTTGACGTGCAGTCATTCAATGATAAAAACTTGGTACATTTCATTAAGATAGAGAAGAGACACTAATATTTCTTTTCTATCTGTGGAAAATTCATGCAGAATCTGAAGATGAAAGTTAGTCATCCAAGGTTTCTCAGCATTGGAGATCAGGAAGTAATGAAAACAGAATTTCCTGGTTGTCTGGAGAGAAGGGGAAATTTTGCACAAGGTCATGCATCAGCGAAAACTAACAAAGCTTCAGACAATGTCTTTTTGTTCCCTGAGGTCAGTAAGGAGCCCCAAGCTAATTTTCCTACAAATCTAGAAAATATTGTAAGAGATACTTTTGTCATAACTTCATGGTCTTTTATTTTTGCTCTAGGACACAGTAATTTCTGGCGAATCTCCTTTCTTATGGCCAGTTTATCTTCGAGCTGCTGTTCCAGGAAACATCTCATTGTACACAATTATATACTATGAGGTGGGAGATACATCCAGTGTTATAAGATATCGTCTATTGCGCATGCATTATAATGTGGAGGTATGAATGATACAATTTGTTGTATGCTTAATGATGTCCTGTATTAATTGATTGAAAATTGCAAAATTTGATATCAGTTCTTGCTTCAAGTTAGAGCAGTGTTCTGATTGAATGATCTTTTCATTTATGCATTGGATTGAATCAATTGTACTTTATAGGTTCTTCCTTCGTTGGATGTTTCTTTCCAAATTAGCCCTCGTCCTTCAAGATTGCAAGAATTTCTTGTGCGAATGGATATCATCAACAAGACAAGTTCTGAAAAATTCCAGTTTCACCAATTATCTTCTGTTGGAAATGAGTGGGAGATCTCATTAGTTCAACCAATGGACACTATTTTTCCTTCAGACTTTTTGGTGGCTGGCGAAGCACTATCATGCTACTTTAAGCTCAAGGTTGGTGACTACTGATATGTTTGGTTCGGTATGTCTTATGAAAGTTATTTCAGTTCTAATTGTTCGCTGGTGCATGTCACATGTCCATAACCCTATGCAAAGCAGCAAACGGTTCCTCTCTTCCAAAATGAATGTCTTGGTTTGTCTTGGCATGGATGTATAGGAGAATGTATGGCCATTTTATTGTTTCCAATTTTATGCTCATAACCAGAACAGAGGGCACTTCAGTTAGTTTTCATGGATACATGGTTTGAAAATTGGAAAATATAATGTATATAATTCATATTTGAGGTTAATACTGCATGTTTGTGTAAGTTGACTTGTTTTGGAATAACCCAAAGAGGAAGCAGTACACTGACTCTGGAATGCGGTAGTGGTTAGAGCAATTACCTTTCATTTTTAGCACACAGCTTGCGTGTGGTCCCCTTCCTTTTCTTTTTCCTTCAAAGTGATTGATTGTCTTGCTTTATTAATTTTCTGACCCTAATGAAGTTTTTAAGCTGCTATACTAGGATAGTTCTGCATTTATGTGTTATCAATTTTTTTTTGCCTCAATGCCTTCACTGATTAGTTCATATTTACTTCAGAGCTGCAGGAAACGGGCAAGTCCTGAAGGTGATGTATCTTGTAAGGTGCCTTTGGAAAAATCAAATATTGGATTGGGCCATGATAAGAGCGAAGAACTTTATGATATATCCAGATCACCTTTAGTTGATTTTCACTACTGTGAAAGAGCGAACCAAGGAATATCAAAACAGGTTTATCTTCTTCCTTTCTGTTTAGAGCTACATGGGTTGACGAGATATCTTTAGCTTTCTTGCTTCTTCTAGTCTGAATATTTCTTTCTCACCATTCCTGTGCTGTGAGAGCTGAGATTGATATTTGATCCAATGGATCTAATAACTGACGTACAATACAATTTATTTACACTTTCTAGCCTTCTCTGTTTTTGTTTTTCGCCCTAGGAAGTAGTGGCTTCTTCAATCCTTATTTGGTCCTCTTATCTAACAGCTGGCTTGTTTAGCACCACCCTTTGCACTGCTCATTTTTCGAGCAACTCATTCTTCAGCTCTGGTCTTGTCTCAACCTTTTCTTGTTTCCACCTTTGTGAGGTGCTTCATTACTTTCAAACTATGAGGTGGCTCAATTTTAGGGACCATAAACAAGATTTTCTATTCTTTCATCAAAATAAAGGTTTTTGGCTCTATTTCCCTTGCTTGGTATCTTTTTCCTGGAGTATGTTATCAGGGAAACTGTAGATCCATGTTTGGGCAAGGGACAAAGGGGCATTCTGTTTTAATATGTTTTATTCAACGAACCCTTGCATCTGGTAGCCAACTAAATCTTATTGATCTTGATCAGGAACACTTGACAGAAGTTGACTTCATATTGATTTCAAGATCACAGAGCGATGGTAAAGCTGGGTTGGAGCTTTTGTCTCATCACGCATGTCATTGCAGGCAAGACTTTTTTATAGCATCGTTAATTTCAGTATATATATTCAACTTTTCATGTTGATCTGTCTTCTTATTGCTCGTGTTTCAAAATATATAAGCTCTTTTATTCATTTTTACAAAAATTAGGATCTTAAGAAACAAGGAGCATTAGAATGGACGTTCTAATTCTCCATCTATTCTTGGTTTAACAGTGTTGCAAGCTCAAGTCCAATATGGTGGCTAATGGAAAGCCCCAAAACCATCAGGCACGATTTTGGCCTTTCTTTCTGCGAAATAAAGCTGAAGATGACTATCCACAACGCTTCAGATTCCATAGCATCTATTCATTTCAAAACATTTGATTCCACTGCCAATACTAATTCATCAACAGCCGGAGCATCTTCTGTATCAGCTGCAAATGAAGCAGGATGGCATGATACATCTTTGCAGAATGACATTAAACTAACATCCGATGCCCCTGGTAATCGTGTGGCCAAACCACTTTCACCAGTATGCGTTTCACCTTTCATCTGGTCAGCATCGAGTTCTACTCGTGTCAAACTTGAGCCATTGTCCTCCATTCAAATTCCTCTTCAGATTTGCGTCTTCTCTCCTGGAACACATGACATATCGAACTACACATTGCACTGGGATTTGGATGGACCAACAGAATTGTCCGGGACATGCCAAGGTCAGTCATATTATATCTCAGTATTGCAGCAAGATTGATCATTTCTTACAGGGCAGTGTCTATAGTATCTCTCATGTACGTTTTACATGTAAATTATCATATCTAGTGTATTTATGTAACAATAGGTGTATGAAAAAAAAGAAAAATAAGTTCTCGACACCTTTCCTGTTGCAGGATAATAGGAGTTCTTGCCCTTACTTTTTTTTAAAAAATTTTGTTAGCCTTTTTGGCCTGGTGAACTTGGAAGAATTTTGGTGCAGCAATTAGGAATAATCACTTTTGTTTTCTTTAGAAAAGTTAAATTTAGAATATACTTATATATATATATTGCCATTTGAGACTCTAATGTGACTTGAATTGCATTTAATTTCTGTTGGAAGATTTGCAAATGTTGTTTTGAGTGAAGGCTTTTGTTGTTTGTTAAGTAAAAGAGCAGTTGAAGGAAGAGATGACCACAGCCCATTCTTCGTGCTATTTTTTGGACCCCATATTCGGGTCGAGTTCAAATTTTTTTAAAGATATATTATATATAATAATTAAATGAGATTAAAAAATTATATGTTCTGACTTGATAGGTTCAACTAGTTGTTAAACTAATATTTATGAGGTTTGAACTCGATTTATTTACTTAGCAAATAGTTCACAAATGACTTGACTCATTTCTCACAATTGATTTACTCTCAACGCAATTTGAGTCTATTTTTTCATTCTTGTTTTCAATCCAAATGGAACAAGATATGATGATTTTTAACATTTCAAATATCAATTTTGAGATTCATATTTTTTTCCACAAATTATTTTACTTTATTAAAACTTAATGTGAAAATGTCAAAATTAAAACCCTTAAAGGAGATTGAGATTTTAAAATAAAAAACTGAAAATATTCTCATTTTTTAAAAATCAATCCAAGTTAGCCTAGCTATTTGGCATAGATGTTAGCCTTGAATAATAATTATAATAAAATAGAGTTTATCCATTTATGATCTCCTGCATTTCGTTTAAGTTTTTTGGTTTACAATTTTTTTTTTCTAATTTTAATATTCGGAATCTTCTAATACAATTCACTTAATTTGATTCAAGTTATAGTTTTTTTGCAATGATTCGAAACAAAATTTATTAACATTTTGACAATTTTACGAAATCTGTGATATTTTAATATGATATATTTTATTTAAAAGATTTCGGGTAAACCGACATTATTTAAGTAGAAAAAGTAAATACATTAGAAGATATAATAAACTATTAAATCCAACATAAAAGGATAAATAATACCATTGAAGAAAAAAAATAGGCTACTAAATAATAATCCACATCCTCTCCCCCATGGAATAATTACAAAAGTCATCCCCACCCCCAATCCAAGCACCTCTCAACATGGAAAAAACTTCTTCTATTTAGACCCATTCAAAAGAATTTAATCAATCAAGATTCTCCCCACTATAATAAAGAAAAATGAAAATAACATTCAATAATAATAATTAAAAAAAAAGGCCAAAAAACACCAACCCATAAACATTGACCAGTTCCTCACGATCATTGAGTAAATTAATCTTCCCGACGAGGGTAAAATAGTCATTTCCTGATAATCTACTCAATATTGATCTCTGTCTTCTTCTTTTTACCTCTGCCATGGCCTAAGAGAAAGAACAATGATCAAGATAATAATTAAAAGAAGAATAATACCAAAACAAGTCCATTTTCTAGTATTCTTTTGATGCTTTTTAGCAACTTCCAATTGTTGTGTCCCTCCTCTAACAAATGAACTTGCTCTTTGAACATGACTTTCAATATCATCCAATTGTTCACCTTGTGTTTGTACCAAAACAGCCATATCCATAAATACTTGATGAAGTTCTCTTAAATTCTTCTCAATTTCCTTAACAGCATCATGCCTTTCTTGAATTTCCATTATTGTATCCATTACTTGTCCTCTTCCTTGTTGTTGAATTGCCTTTTGTAAAAACGTTTCACTTTGTCCCGTCGAGATCAATGAGTCTAAGGTATTTTCATCCGGGTTTTCGCCCGTGACTGTATAATACCTTCTTTGAACAGTTTCTCTATACTCAGAAGCCATCTTCTGACGTAAATCATTGAACAGATTCATCTGATCGTGAAGTTTTTTTCTTAGACCATTGACTACTGAAGTCCTGGTCCGATCAGATGAACTTCCCGGGCCACAGCCGGGGAGGCTACGATTGGCGGCGTTGGATCTATCCAACGCCTCCAATCTTACCTTAATAAACTTGGCTTTCTTTAATGATGTAGAGACATCATTATCCATCTTTGTTCGAAGTTCTTTAACAGCTTTGGCGTTGTGAAGAGTCTTGCTCTGTTCATGAGCAGTTTGAAGTTGGCTGTAAAGGGTTTCTAGATCTCTTAGCTCATCCTTGATTACTTCAACATCTTCAAAGAACTTGTCCAGATTGACTCCGCCGGTACTTCCCATCTCGATGTCGGCTCCTCCGCCGCCGCCCCGCGGCGGCGATTGATCTTGGCTGCGAAAACGGGAGAATGAACCAGAGAAAAGATCATTCATCTTGAAGGGTTTTTTTGTTCTGTTCAATTTAAAGGAGAAAAAATGAATGAATCTGTGGAGTTTCTGATCTGTGATTAATGGGGGTGGGTGAAAAAATTAAGTTCTTGGGGCCTAATAGGATGGGTTTTTGGTTAGAACAGTAATGGAGGAAGAGAAAATTGGGTTTTTTTTTTTTGGGTGTTGGGTTATGGAGTTGGAATGAAAATCATATATATGATTATGGAAGATAAAAGAGAAGAAGAAGAAGAAGAAGAAGAAGAAGGGGAAAGAAAGCGCGGGTGGCCGTCTGCTGCTGAATGGGTAAGCAAAGAGGACTTGTCAAAATTGGGTTACCTATCAATTGTCAATACAAATAGTCCATAGAGAAGAAGAAAAAGAAGAGAAGAGAGAGAAAGGGAAAGTCAACCTATGGTTTTGTTTAGAAATAGCCATATAGGAAATTATAAGGAAAGTGGGGCAATAGAATTTTTCCCCTACATCTTCTAATACATTTATGTTTAAATATTAGTGTATAAAGATGTATATATAAAGATTTTAATACATTCTTACTTAGTGCATTAAAAGATCTTAACCGTGTACTTAACTGGCTCAGATAATCTACAAAGAATAGTACACAAAGTGATGCACACTGAGATGTGTATTAAATGATTCTGATCCAAAGTGGGAATATTGGGAAGAAAGAGTCATACGTGGTAAAGGATTCCACAGGGTGAACATGATAAGCTTTCCATAACTAACATAACCATAAGCGTGTGTGAGAGAACGAGTCTAACTAAGAACAGGGGAAAGAAGTTTCCTTCCTTAAACCTTAAGGATAGGAAGTGTTTAAATGGGAAACTTCAAAGAAAGGTGTTGCTATAAGTGCAATTTACACCAAGACAAAAGGTTTACCCAATTTGTTTCAGTTTCTAAACTTATCTAGAAAAATAGTGCATTTAAAATTCAAACACCTATTTGAACTTTGCAAAGGTTTTAGCTATAAGTTTTTTCAGTTTCTAAACTATCTAAAAGAACTGGCATTTAAAATTCAAACATCCATTTAAGCTTCACAAATGAATCACCAACAAACAGGGAACCATATCAATCCACATCAGGCTCATAACAGAACTGAAAAAGGGCAAAACCATCAAAGGTGATTAAACAGAAGAGTTTTAAGGAGGAAATCAAATCTGGGATGGGATCAGCTTTACACACTTTAAGATGCACTTACTTTAGTAAATTAAAGCCGGTGTGAATTAACAATTTTTTGTGACAGAAACAAACAAAATGCTGCATAATTGTGACAGAAACAAACAAGTCTATCAACTAGAAAGAAAACAAAGCCTCAAAAGTGATTAAGCATAAGTGAAGGGAAGATGGAGACTAACAGGAAAACTAATAACTCTCCTTGATTACTTCAACATCTTCAAAGAACTTGTCCAGTACTTCCCATCTCTATGTCGTCGCCCCGTGGCGGCCATTGATCTTGGCTGCCGAAACAAACAAGTCTATCAATTAGAAAGAAAACAAAGCCTCAAAAGTGATTAAGCATAAGGAAAGGGATGATGGAGGCTAACAGGAAGAAGGGAAGAATGGGAACAATGGAGTCCTTGTTGCCTCAGGCTTCTTGTACGTGAAATTCTTTATCAGTTGATCGTCAAAGAATTTAGTCAAACCCTTGACTACCTTCTCTTTTGTAGCAATTGGAAAATCTTCCATTTTGATGTCCTTAGACAGGCATTTTAACTTGGTTGAGAAGTCCTCACTCATCTTTGCTGTAAGGTTTGCTAAGAGATTCATCTGATCACAACTATCTGCCATTCTGAGCAATGTCCCAAACTGGCTTGACAATAGTCTAAAACGAGTGTATTTTTCAAATTCAGCAAAATGTGTACCGTGGATCTTTTCTTGACAAAGTATGTCTTTGCTTTTCATGAATCCTGGAAGTATATACTGAGGTGGGATCCTCACTATGCATAAGCGATCAAGCACGGTTAAAGCATGGCTGCAAAGAATTCCAGAGAGATCAAAATTTCTGCAGCTGCAATTAACTGTACCATTAGTTGCCTCAGCATGAACCTCAAAGTTTCGATTATGACCAGGCTCGAAGACGATGCATTTGGCAACAATCCCTCTTTGATCCATAATCTCATTAACCAAATGAATGAACTGATACTCAGATTTCATATATTCTTCCTTGAATATGTTATAAATATTTGAGGAATAAACTGATTTGGCATGTCTCAGTATAGGAGGAACAACATAATCAAAGTTTGAGAGGCCACCATCTTCTGGAACTGTTCTATCAATACTGCCTGTGCATAATGACCTTCAATGACAAAAAGTACTAAGGTAAATTAACAGTATTCCAATAATGAACAGAGCATTTATTCAACTTTTTATTATTTTGACCTAAGTGAATATCTTACACTCTTAAGCAATCGTCCGAAGATCTATGGGATCGCCTTCTCTGGAGAAGGGAGAGCTCGTGCAAAGAACCACTACCGCCATTACTTTTCATCCTCCATTTGAGCAAGTAATGATCAGGAATCTTCTTGACTTCCATGCATTGAAGAACATTCAAAGCATGACTGCACAGAATGCCAACCATTGGGAAAAAGTTGCAGCTGCACTCCGCTGTGCTACGAATATATGTTGCGGTGACGTTATAGGGCGTGGAGTAGTGGAATGGCCTTCTAGGTTTGTATTTAATAACTAATCCCCTGATGTTATCATAATCATGATGAATCACCTCGGACAACAGAGCCCGAGATTTTCTATATTCATGCTCAAAGATATGAAAACTGTCTTGTGTATAAACTTTCCTTGCATGCCTCAACAAGGAATTATCATCCGGCTCATCATCAGAACTACTTGTAGCATCTCCATCTGCAGAACCAGACCTTCAACAAATTGTAAAACTATCAGCAAGATTCCAAGAAGCAAATTTTAAACCAAAAAGAGCTATAGGTGATCGATAAAACAATGGAGGCAAAACAACTTCGAGAGATGTCAAAACTCTTTACTTTGACTTTTATGGTAATAAAAACTCAATGTAACAGAGTAGAAATTAATCATGTTAGAAATTTTTGTAAGGGACATAGTTTTCCTTCATTGATCCACTTGGATACACACCAAAGAATTAAACTATTCATCACAGACTCGTCCGATGCTTTGTATTTGTACTCCAAGTGGCTATTATTACCACTGAGGCTCAGATGTTCTGATAGAAAATAAAATTCCGAATGAAAAGTTGCTCATCATTCATCTTCACTCTTCAATTTTTAGATTTAAAGATGTAACTAGCTTCTGATCTCGCATTGGAAAGAGGGGTTTTAACAGATAAGCTATTGAAAAGATTTTTTTTGGTGGCTGAAAACTGTTGCACCAAGTTGATGCCCATTTTCCCCTCCGAATCATGTTCCCTAGAAATATGGGTTTCTGAAAGGATATAACACAATATTTCTAGCTCTAGCATTTTCTGCAAAGCAAATAGACAAACTAACACATGAAAGTTCAATAATAGCTGAATTAATCATTGATCAAAAGAATACAGGAGGCTTACCCTTCCTCATTTTCGTCTTCATACTCTTCACTGCAGTCGTCCTCACTTTCATCATCACCGTCGTCATCTTCTCCCCTGTTTTCGTGGCTTCCTTGTTGATTACTGGCATCATTTTCATCATACTCCTCTTCACCACCATCATTCCACTGTCCTTGAAATGTATCAGCAATACCCTCAATATTGTCACCTGATCGCCGCCTCTTATGACCAACATAGTTCTTAAAACTAGGATGGCCTGTATTTTCAGCATAGGCTTCTTTTTGCGTGTTCATCTGTAATTATATTGAGAAAACATCCAAATTACTAACATTAACATTAAAATAGTGAGCTCCTCTAAGCAAACTATAGGAAGCTTGATGAAGCAAAAATTGAATTCTCCATACTTCAAAGCTCCGTAAAAGAATAATGGAGTAAGAACGACAAAAATCAACCAATAATAGTGTAGTATAATAACTAGTAAGGAGAAAATATCAAAGTTATCATGATCATAGTATATATATAACTTCAACGCTCTATGATTTCAAATAGCCTAAACAGAAGTGAAAAATCAAACCTTTTGTCAGAATTGGCATTCGTACACGACGATGGTACAAAATCACGGGGGAAAATCATCCTTTTACAGTTAATATGCACTTAAAAAATCGAAAAAAAAAATTTGAAGGACGAAAAATGCGATCAAAATAAATGAATCAAACAAATAAAACTTGCTACTTGCATAATAAATGTAAAGGAAGACCAAGGAAATCCAGAAGTTACCTTTCAAAGCAGAGATTAAGAACAACTTCAGTTGAGACTTTTGAGAGAGAGAGAAAGCAAACGAATGAAATAGTTTAAATGGAAATGGAAGAATGAAGAAAACAAACCCAGAGTGTTGCAGTAGCAGACTTCAGTTGCGGGAAAGCTCCTCACGAGGGCGGTTACCCCATGACACTCTTTTGTCTTTTCCCTCCAAAGGTCGGAAAGAGACTGGCCTATGGAGCAAGTTTGGGCTCAAAGCTGAACAAGTCGGACCATTCGAAGTATGAATAGAATGGTCCGATTTGTTCGGGTTTGAGCCCAAACTTACTCTAATTCGGCCCAACTTAAAGTATGAATGGAATGGTCCGATTTGTTCGGGTTTGAATCCAAACTTGTTCTGTAGGCCCAATCTCTTTCCGATCTTTTGGAGGGAAAAGACAAAAGAGTGTCATGAAAACGATGTCATAGGCTACTCCAACAAATCGAATAAATTTTTTTAAAAACTTTTTTGATTTTTTATATATTGTTTGAAATATCATATCAATATGGAAATTCTCTTATATTATGTTAGATTATAGATTGGATGAGAAAAAGAATCATGTTATAATACTATGAATTAATCAATAATGATTTATTACATATGGTAACGATCCAACGATTGCCTTGTAAATATCCTAAATAAAGATTTAGCTATGGAATGTTTTAAAGAATTCTATAGCTTCTCTAAAAATGTGGAAAAATCTCATGTCTTGCTTGCAACCAGGACGTGACACATTGCTCAGAATGGCAGATAGTTGTAATCACAGCGAACCCCTTTAAAACAAGAACCAGGATCTTGGCAATCTCCAAAGGGTACCTGTTTGGGCGTAAATCTTCATTTCGAGCTCAATCAGTCACTCGAAATTACAGTTTGCCAAGTTATTGCGCCAGAAATAAGACTTCTTCGTTCCATACAAAGTTTCAATAATCTCTTCACCACTGAAAATGGCGGCACTGCCAACTGTACAAATTTTTTAAAAAATCAAAACTCCCAATAAAATCTATATTACTAAAATGTAAAGAAAAAAAAATAGCAGTTGAGGTATTCTTTGAGTTTAATCAACTGCTATTTCTTTTTTTCTGACATGTCCAGCAACAGCAAATAGTTCTTAGTCTCAACGCTTTTTACGTCAGTTTTTGTGGGCGCGCTTATGCGTTGAGGCTGTTCGGCAGAGCTCATCATCCTTCTTGATTGATTCCTCTTTCCTCGCCCTACTCCACAAAGGCCAAAAAGTTTCCAAGTGTTCTTCAGCTTCTCTAATGGCTGCGGCGGAGCTCATCATCCTTCTTGATTGATTCCTCTTTCCTCGCCCTACTCCACAAAGGACAAAAAATTTCCAAGTGTTCTTCAGCTTCTCTAATGGCTGCCACTCTACGAATGATTGGCGAGTAGCTTGCACTAATTTTTATCTATGATCCATTTAATATTTTCCGTTGTTCAATCTAACGGTTTCGTTCTTTTCTTTTTTTGATTAATTTGAACAGATATAGCAGTCAATTTTACAGGTATGGTTAGAAATCCTAAAAATTTACTGATCATTATTCTTGTTAAAGCTGTTTTTGTGTTAATCTCATTTATGGAGCAATATCCAATGCAGATGGCATGTTCAAAGGTATTTACAATGGGAAGAAATACCATGTTGCTGATATTTCTGCTGTACTGAACAGGGCTTGGAATGCTGGTGTCGACCGCATAATTGTATTAATTTTTCCCTGATTGAACTTATTTTGAAGCTTTTTCTAGCTTGAAAGTTTATGACTTCAGTTTGATTATTGATGGACTAGTTTCAGTTACTGCTGCTTTTCATTTTTAAGCTAGTTAAGTGATTGGCAGCTGAACAAAAACTGAATTTGGAGTCTACAAATAGGAAAAAGGACCATTCCTAGACTGTAAATGTGGTAGAATTTAATTACTCCTTTGCCTTTCTAAATTCACTTGAAAAATGTCTGCAGTTAATCGTCTGTAAATGTGAAGCTCAATGCTACAGTCTATTCATTCTTTTCTTGTTCTGAACTCACAAGATATACATAATTGTAAAGCTTTAAAATTTGCTTCATATGGGAGGCACCTGAAAAAAGGCAGAACTAGTGAGACCAAGCAAGCAAAGGAGGCAATAATTCTTAAGACTACAAATCACATGCTGACATGTTTCTAGAATAATTGGACAAATTGGTCCACATGAAGTTTTCAAGAGCCATCTATTTGTTTTCTACTTCTTGATTCTGCTAGATAATTCTTAATGTGGTTAACTTTGTCCCCCTAGGTTACTGGTGGTTCACTTGAGGAATCAAAAGAGGCTTTGGCAATTGCTGAGACTGATGGTTTGTTTGTCCTTTTTCCATGTTAACTCCACATATCTGCTTTTATTTTCCTTTTTCTGCTCTCAGCTTCTGGCTTCTAAGTTGATACATAAATTTGCTGATCTTGTGGTTTTTATTGTTTGTTGCAGCACGACTTTTCTGCACTGTTGGTGTTCACCCAACCAGATGCAGTGTGAGTTGTTCAAGTTATCAAGTTTTTCATTGCATAGCTATATGAATCAACATGTGAACCTGAGAATATATGATTCTGGATTGTCTCTCTATGTTTCAGGAATTTGATGAGAGTGGGGATCCAGAAAAACATTTTCAGGCTCTTTTATCTTTGGCCAAAGAAGGGATTGAGAAAGGAAAGGTATGCATTGGTGTCATGTATGGATATATACCCACTTGCTTAAAACTTGTATGGCTTAAAGTTCCTCCCCTTTTTGTTGTTTTGTTTCTTTATTTTTTGGGTCAAAAACTGCCATTATCTTACCAATGTTCTACAACTATGTTGTTTCATGTAGCAATCAACGCGCTACCAGCATATTCTATTAGTCCAAATTATTATGATTTCATATACATAAACACATAGCGCATGCGTATCTAAATGAATCACAATTACTAATATTTCTCCTGAATACGAGGGCTACATTTGTTATGCTGCTTAATGGGGCTTTGTTTTCTGTTCCATTCACTATATTGTATTATGCCACAAGGAGATATCTCTTGGTATTCTTTAGTGGTAAAAGTGACATTTATCTATTTAATTTTCAATTTTCATTAATTCCTAAGATTAATTCTGAGCAAGGTTGTGGCAATTGGCGAATGTGGACTGGACTACGACAGACTTCGTTTTTGCCCTGCTGAGATCCAAAAGAAGTACGTGCCTGATTCCAAGACTTTCTTCTCTCTTTCATTTTACCACCATGGGGATTTGGGTGGGTGGGGATGTCCATTTGAGAAAATTTTCTTTTTTCCCTGTATGATGTTCCACTGATCCTACATTTCCAGTTTTCATTCAACTGTTGAAAAATAGATATTTTGAGAAGCAATTTGAATTGGCACATGCAATGAAGCTACCTATGTTTCTCCACATGCGAGCAGCAGCTGAAGATTTCTGTGACATTCTTGAGCGAAACAAAGAGAGGTACAGTTGTTGAAAAATGTTCCGTGGTTAATTTATTTATCCATTGAACTATTCAGTGTTTAATTCTGTCATTATTCGATAGGTTCTGTGGCGGAGTTGCTCATTCCTTTACTGGCAGTGCAGAGGATCGTGATAAACTTCTCTCTTTCAATAATCTTTTCATAGGTATCTTTATTCTTCCTATTTGTCAAGTTTTTCACATTCCATGGCTTGTAGTATCAGAATTAGTATGTCACACAGAACTTCAGTTATGCTATTTTACTTTTCTCTATCTTTCTCTCTGCTCCTACAGGTGTAAATGGTTGCTCTCTTAAGATGGCTGAGAACCTGGATGTTGTGAAGGGCATTCCCGCAGAGCGAATGATGATTGAAACAGATTCTCCATATTGTGAAATCAAGAGTACTCATTCAGGGATTAACTTTGTGAAATCTTCGTGGCCTTCTAAGAAGAAAGAAAAATATGATGAGGAATGTCTTGTTAAAGGTCGGAATGAGCCTTGTCTAGTACGGTAAGTAAGAATGCACGCAAATCGCTGAGTCACATTTGACAGAACTGTTAATTAGGTAGCTAATGGTAACTGATGAATGAGTCACTTGCATGCCAATTCAAGATCCGGTAAATTTTGTCCCTCCCACCCTCAATGAAAGGGGGGAGGGGGCCAAATTTACCGATGTCTTTGTTATAGAGTCTGCTGTAACATCTCCAGGATGTAAACTTGGTGGAATCTTCTGGTTTTCAAATTGTTTATGTATCATCATCCATAGTATCTTTCTGAATGATATGGCAATGATCTCTAGGCAAGTTCTTGAGGTGGTTGCTGGCTGCAAAGGCATTTCCGACATAGATCAACTAAGCAAGACATTATACTACAATACTTGCAGGTGAAATTTGTTTTTAATCCTATAGTTAAAATGCTTTTGACTGGAATGCACAAGTTTCCCAAGATTCCCCAAGATTGTTTTAATCCTATAGCAAGACTCATGTTTCATGTTTGCTCGATTTTCTTCGGTCTCTAGCTGACACTGTACTGTATGTTTATCAGGGTTTTCTTTCCTCAAGATGTGGACTCTGCAGCAGAAGCAATTCTTACTGGGAATCACACTACATGAGTTATTTGCTCTACCAAACCTGTTATCTTTTTGTTCTATTCAAGCTTCAACTTAAGCTGCATGCATATATAGGGGAAAACACTGATTGAGAATGCAGAAATAGTAAGAGGAAGAGAAAGCCTTTCCCTTTTTGAGCATTTTGTATCTTGAAGAATGGCCCCATTCATGGATATTCAATTTTTACATTTCAATAGAAACTTCTGTTCTTATCATTGAGTATGGGTTCAGTTCGTATCGTCTGTAACATATCTAGTATAGTATTTTATTACTGAATATGTTATATAGAATTTTACAAATGACGATCACGAGTCTTACTCCTAGCTGGTGAATATGGTACACCCATAAAACTCGTCGAAAGAGATGTTACTCTAAAGATGCATATTAATACAGATAAAATACAGTATATGTAATAATTTAAGTTCTAAACTCCAGGACACGTGTTAATATACATGACAGGTTATAAAAATCTACTCAAAATCGTCGTATGAAACATCAATGTTACATAGAGACTGTTACAGATGATCCGAACTAATAAAAACCCTATTCTGAAGATCGCATATATATATTCGCGTTGTAAAATATATATAGGGGCTGAAAATACAAAATGCCAGGAAAAGAAACAATTCTCCTTGTTTAGTTGCTAATGCTAGAGAGCACTTCACTGCTTTCACTTACTGTCTCAGAATTAGTTTCCAGTTCAGGTGAAAATCCTTTAGGATACAGAGGAGGCTTCTGCTCAGACAAATTCAACCGTAACGGCCGGCCTTCCAACTCCTAAGAAGATAATAGTGACAGTGAAATGAACTAATCAATCATGGATGTAACAAGAAAGTCCAAAACACGTAGAGAATATAGCCAAAAATATCCTTCACGTTTTTATGTTAAAATGCCAAACTGCAGCTAAATCCAGCTAGTTGTGACGGAGATTATCATGTGCAAAATAGACATTTTACTTAATGGAGCTCGTGCATTGCATGTGAATCAAGTAAAAACGTTAGTGGCAACAAAAAAAGAATGGTCTTGAATTGACAAAACATAAAAACGTGAAGGAATTCTCAAACAAGCATTATCTTCTCAAGTTAACCTTACCATTCCATTCATGGCATTAAGAGCAGATTCTACTTCTTCAGCAGAGGCAAAACTTACGAACCCAAAACCTCGAGATCTTCCAGTTTCTCTGTCATAGATGACCTTGGCACTTAAATATCCGGGTTGGTCTTGAAAAGCTTCTCGAAGACCTTGAGAAGTTAGATTCCAACTTAAATTCCCAGCATAAATCTTATGAGGGCTGTCTACATAACCTTGGTAGCTGCTTCTGATCTTTCGTCCCATTACTTCTCGTTCACCTCCTCTTGGAACCTCCGGGAAGTTCACCTTAACAGTTCGGCCTCCAACTTGCTGTTCACCATGATCATACAAAAGAAGCCATGACAAAAAGAGAACAAAATCAAACACTTCCTCCTATAGGCTATAGGTCCAAATTCACGTACCGCTCCTAAGTAGTCGATAAAGATCTTTAGTAGTTATAGAAACATTAAGTTTCTATAGGACCAGAGAAGCAAACATCAAGATCATAAATAGAGGGATTCAAACACAAGCAACCAGGCCTGCTGATGTACTATGACATCAAGAACGAAACCAAAGAGGGGCAGGAGGCAGCAGTCGCCCCCTCCCCCATCCCCCCTCCCACAACACTTGTAAAAAGATCCTTTGTAAGTGGTCATCATTTAAGATTTGTGGACAATTTTTCTTCAAATTCGCCCCCTAACATGTTGAAAATTTTCATGATTATGGGTTCTCACGCCCTCTCTCCATTTAAATGTCCGTTAATACATGAATGCACGCATGATAAAATCCGTAAGATCCAGGTCATTAAGTCGACAACTACAACTGCTTGAAGCACCTTCACAACTACTAAAGAAGAAGAAATGCTTTGGCTGGGGGCATTCTTGGGAGCCTATTATATAGAAAATATATTCATGAATGGTTCGAAACAAATTCACCAGATCAAATATATTCATTATGTTGCTCAACCATCAATATTTCTAGTGTTCAAAAACCAAAAGAAGCACTCAATTAATCTCCAATTTAGTAAGAGTTATCTTTCAATCAGTACTACATTAGTGTTAAAGGACCAAAGTAACAAAAACAATATCAAAACAGGCCTCTGTCAATCTTGATCATCAGCTAAGTTATAAACAGCAGGTGATTAACATTGATTCCCAAAGTTAAACTTTTCAAAAGAAGAAAAAAACAATTCTAAAGGAAAACTTTAAGCAGCTGAAAGATAGAAATGCAATGAGTGTGTCTAACAGTAAATAAATCATGACAGGGAACACTTACAGATCCATCAAACAACCGAATCGCCTCCTTAGCTTCTTGGACAGTCCCCATTGTTACAAATGAAAATCCACGGCTTCTATCCGTTACTCTATCATAAACAATCTTTCAAGGAAAAATCCCAAAAGGAAAACAGTGATCAGTATTATCATAATTTTCACTTTGATCAAAGGGACAACCCTCACCAGACCACCCAAATCCCAGTTCATAAAGATATCAACATCAAGAAATAATGTCCATAATTCTAGAAATTGAAGTAAAACCCTTATCCCAAAATGCTAAAAATGACCAATTTGCTAAGGTTAAAGAATCAAGAAAATGCTGAAAACAGACCTCTACAGAAACAACACGGCCAGCTTCAGCAAAAATATCAGCCAATTGGGAAGATGTCATGGAGAAAGGTAAATTGCCCACGTATAATCTCCTAGCTTCAGCCGACTGTGATTTAATTCCTTCATCATTTCCTCCCTCATTCTCCTCCTCCTCCTCTTCCACTTCCTCTTCCTCTTCCTGTTCTTCTATTTCTGATTCTTCTTCCTCCTGAAATTCTGTACTTTGAGTTGTTTCAACACCATCAAAAGCAGATGAAGAACAGAAGATGAGAGAGCGAGAAACGGCTGAGAAAGGCGGAGAATTAATGTAAAAAATGGGTTTTTGTGTGGAAATCTTTTTGGGTTTTGCAAATTTTAACGGGAAGTGAATGCTGGTGAAAGAAAGAGCCTCAATTGAAGATGATGAAGAGGGTGCAGAACAAGAAGAAGAGGAAACGGCAGTAGCTGTGGCAGCTACTGATAGAGAAGAAGCTGCCATTTTTGGCTATCAAATAATGCTTCAGAAAAGGCTGAAACAGAGGGACTGAGAGAGGTTTGTGAAGAGTTCTTGAAAGGTAAAAAGAGCAAAAGATAAGGTGAGGATTGTAATGAGGCCACGCCCATAAGCCATTCCACTTCCCACCAATATAGACAATAATACTAACGATAAAGTACATGCAGAAATATAAAAGATACATGTAAAAGTTTTATTTTTTAAAATTCGCACGAATTTTATCTCTAAAATCTCGAGCGCGTTTCAATTAAGAGATAATCATACTGAAATATGGACTCAGATCCATACCCAAACTCATTGGGTGTAAAATTTATGGAGTAAGACCCTAGCTTCCAGAGTCTCAAGTAGGGTCTGAATATATCCGTATCTATCTGTCATTTTTTATTTTTTTTGTTAAATAATAATATATAATAATATATAATCCTAAAATGAAATTATAAACTAATAAACAAAATTTCTTTAATATCTCTTTTAACGAATATTATTCTAAAACATCTCTAAAATGAAAAAAGAAATTTCTAATTCAAATGAGTAAAAGTTCAAATACACGCAATAAAACTGCTAATTCAATATTTTATTCATCAAAAGAATATATTCGGAATTTTATGGGAATGTAAAACTTTGTCTGGTGTATTTATATAACATGAAAAATATACAGAATTGTTTTGAGCAATTTTTTTTTACTATTTTTTGGACGTTAATTTCGTAAAAAATGTGATAATTAGCACACAAATTTGGACTTTAATGGGAATATGAAACTTTGTTTGGTGTATTTATACAACACTAAAAACATTCAGAATCGTTTTAAGCAAATTTATAGAGAACTTTTTTCGGAACTAAATTTTGTAAAAAACGTGAATATTAGCACACAAATTCGGAATTTTATGGGAATGTAAAACTTTGTCTGGTGTATTTACATAACATGAAAACATTCAGAATCTTTTTGAGCAATTTTTTGGATGACTATTTTTCGGACCTTAATTTCGTAAAAAAGTGATGATTAGCACACGAAAAAATAATATAATATATAAATATATTATTTTATTATAGCGGGTATACAAGTATGAGCATCATAATAACTGTCCAAACCCATTTAATAGAATTTATACGAGTACGGGTACGGATCCAATCTACGGTCCTACTTATTATCAAAAGGCGAAACACTTTGCCCTCAAGGCCCTCCCCAAAGTGCCCAAAGTCCAGATGGAAAATGTAAATCATGGTAACTCAATTTCGTAAAAAACATGATGATTAGCACACAAATTCGAACTTTAATTCGGAATGTTAAACTTTGTCTTGTGTATTTATACAACATTAAAAACATTCAGAATCGTTTTAAGCTATTTTGTGGATAACTTTTTTCGGACCTAAATTTCGTAAAAAAACGTGATGATTAGTGCACGAAAAAATAATATAATATATAAATATATTATTATTTTATTATAGCGGGTATATAAGTATGAGTATCATAATAACTGTCCAAACCCATTTAATAGAAGTTATACTAGTACAGGTACGGATCCAATCCACTGTCCTACTTGTTATCAAAAGGCGAAATCTTTCGCCCTCAATGCCCTCCCCAGACTGCCCAAAATCCAGATGAAGAATGTAAATTATGGTAACTCAAATGTCTTGAAGGTTAAGCTCCTGTGCACACAAAGAACCACCCCCCACATTGGAGAGGTTGAAATTCCGATCCTACTTACTGCTATGAAATATTAACTTTGCCTAATCAAAACAAGTTGATAGAATCTTTTTTAACATTTCCGTGTGATGACATTCGAGCAAAATAAGGGAAGAGTGAGAGACAAAGTTTCTATCGCTTTTAACATAGCGGACTCTAATGAGAGGCTCGCACAACGAATGACGGGACATTGAGAGGGAATGTCCCTTTTAGAGACAAAAGGTTCTCTAAAGGCCAATGGGACCGAATCCAACTTGATAACCCGAACAAATACTTCTATATACAGAAAACAAAGGTCTGTTCATACAAGTACTTTCGTTTAATCATATTCGATCACTTTTATACGCAGATAATCGTCTCTTTGAAACAATTTTTACCACTAAATTACTGCTTTAGCATGCTAATCAAACTTATTTGTGAGATCAAGGCAAGGCAATAGAAGAAAGTGATAAAAAATCACTGAAAAAACATCCCTTAAGTTGCAATTGGTGCCAATTGCCAAACAAAGATACAAATGGAAACAGCAAATGCCAATTATACATGAAAGACTTCCCAATTCCACCAAATCCCAATGGTGGCAACATTTCAACAATATAGTACATAACCAAGTTTTTTTTTTTTCTTGGATTCTTATTCGAGTGCCGGAAAAAAACACACATATAATATACTATAATTCTACGTATTTTACTGCATTAGGGTACTCGTTTCTCTTACCATTTCGTATTGCTTGACAGCATAAAATGGTAGAGATACAACCCTAATGCAAAAGCCAAGGATGAACTGCCTTTCGCAACCAAATGGTGGTAAGGACCATGTTTCTCCATTTGGTTGCCGAAAAGATGGGGTTCTTTCAAGTTTCACGAACTTAAAGAGAGACCCCATCTGTTTTTCCAAAGTCATCAAACTTTGAGGTTGCAGCAGCCATCCCTTGCAGAGATAGCTGCTGCAACCCACTGGCTGGGAAGGACAATCCCACGACCAGCATTCATCGTATTGGGGATGGATTGAAACTTGTGATAAAGATGATTGATCTT
This sequence comes from Catharanthus roseus, assembly GCA_028651295.1. Classification (NCBI taxonomy): domain Eukaryota; kingdom Viridiplantae; phylum Streptophyta; class Magnoliopsida; order Gentianales; family Apocynaceae; genus Catharanthus; species Catharanthus roseus. Next base: position 419,314 of record JAPQWS010000035.1, read on the forward strand.
GAACGAATCAAGGTCTCCGCCCCTATAGCAGATGCTAGTCACCTCCGAGCCAAAAGTATTTGACCTGTTTTCGAGTAATTCTCTTGTTGCATTTGAATTCCCGCTATCAGACTGCAGCACTTCAGAGTTCTGGGATCCAGTGGGCTGAAAGAACTGCCCTTCTCCAGTCTTCTTATCATCAGTATTGCCCTTGCTGCCATCTGATTTCTTTGTGTTCAGAAAACGGCCACCACAGCCTCTTGGACGACGCATTGCATGGAGATGGCGCGACAAGTGCAAATATGGCTGTAGAGCATAAAGCAAATCCATACTAGATGAGCATATTTGCAACTCTCAATTGGCAGTCAATACTCATTAGGCTTGCTTATCAGTACTAAGGATTCATGCATGTTGTAGCCTAATTAAAGAAATTTCACCTTTCGATTTCTTAGCAGCTTGTTTGCAAGTGCTGCCTTTGCACGGTACTGTCTGCGCCTAATTATTCCATTATACTGCTTGGCATTGACAAATATCGTCCCTTCATCAGTGACAGAATTCAGTGGCAGCATGATGCGTCCCTAAATATCATCAAAAGAGGAAAAAGTATAAACATCTTTTCTTCCTCATTCACCTCTATCACTTAAAAACTCGATAGAAATGGAAAGGAATACAAACTGCTAATTGAGGTCCATAAGCTGAGATTACTCCATAAAACTGCTCTCCGTAAGGATATTTTGCACAAATCTAGGCCAACACAGAGAAGAGAATGGAGAGTGTATGATTAGGCAGCATCATTAATGACATGTAATGGAAGTACTTGAATGATAATCAAATTTACCAACGGTTGGCTAAGGCCCAGCTCGAAGTACTTCTGATGTTCTGCAGTGGCTGCCTGCACGGAACTGGCATTTTGGAGCTGAAATATTTGCACATTTCCAGAAGGTTTGCAATCACCTTAAAGAAGAGCCAATACATAATGGTTAGTCCATTTCTTGCTTAACTAATGACAACAAAAATAAATAGTATCCTTTGGGATCTTAAACTAATCAGAGAAGCATTGCACGTAAATCAGAAAGTTAAAACCAGATCAGTAAGCAGAAAATGATAGTTTTCTAAAAGCTTGAAATATAGTTTCTGTCTGGGCAGGGGGAAAGGAATAGCCTAACCTCAAAGCATCAATAACTGTACTAGCAATAGGAGCTCGATATAAATGACTTATTAGAATTTTGGCACAATCAGTAACTTGTTTGATATCCATATCAGTGATGGCTCTAGACGAATGACTCCCAATAGAACAAAAGATATTGGGGCAATCTTTTCTTCATGTATACTAGCTAAAAGCCTAACAGGGCAACTACAATTCTCTTGCACAATAACGTTATTTTGAGCACCGCAAAAACTTACGTGCCTATCAGACCATGATATAACCTCAAATTAAGTAAGCATGTCATATTGAGGCCTATCATCTCTTCGTGTTTATTTTCTCTGTTCTCCTTAGTTTATTAACCTTTTTCTAGTTGAAGTTTCATAAAAGAAATTCAATGGCAAGAAATTATGCAGTCTTAATTCTGAACTGCCTCCAAAAAAGTGGGAAAATGCTCAGTAACATAAAGACTGCAATTATTCATTCACTCCAAACGTTCCCGCTTTACCATGAAATTATTGGCTTGGACGACCATAATTCTCCACATTGCAAAAAATTAGACTTCATGCAACTTCTAGTAGCTAATTCGTGAGATAAAATCTTTATACTCTCAACCTCAACGAGACTTCTTTTGTGTTCCAAGTTTACTTCTGCCAATACGTTATGAGGGACAGAAAGGAATAACAAATCGGTAATTGGCAAATTACTATAACATGGAGAGAGCACAAGATCCCATATTATTCCCTTTTTCTATCTATTCAATAAAGTTCAATGGTTATAAGATGGTTTCTATTCTTCTTATTCCCTTTTCTTCTGGTGCTGTGGTTATAAGCTTGTTTTATCAGAAAGATACGAAATTTAAAGCCCGTCCATCAAACATCTTTCATCCTCTTGATTCAAGCAAATAAATGAGGCAGCAATAGAAGCCTTTAGAAGTTAAAGTAAGACTGTAAACTATCCTACAAGAGAGACATATTAGACCAGCAAGACTATAAGTTATGCATTTTGCCAATTGACTATTCCTCAGGAAAAGATTTCCAGATTTTCAGTTACTATACATGAGTAGATGTTCTCTAATACTTGGTTACCTTTTCGGTTTATGGCAATCAACAGCTTATTAAACAAAGCTAGAGATACAAAAATTCCAAGAAACGCGAAAAATAACCGGATTTAACAAAAGATTACCAGGAAAGATTGTGAATTGAGCAGAATTCCCCTTTCCCAGTCCTAGGTTGCTTTCTGCTTGTTTAGTGGCAGTGAATTGGTTTCCGCCGGCAGGATTTTCTGAAGCTGGAGATTTGAGCTGGACAGAACGTTCATCATAGGCAGCCCCTTGAGATCCCAGCCCACTCAACCAAGGTACAGTAAAGAAAGCAGAAGCTGGAGTTTGACCAACAATCCCTTCTTGATCCTCAGAAAATACCGTAAGAGCATGCTTAGCCATATATATATCTATTCCTGATTGACTATTTAACTTCCTTGCTTGAAATGATCAATCAAACTAGTTCTCCTGCAGTTCAAATTTATATGATCTCAAAAACCCTCTTAAGATTTGGCCCATAATCAAAATTTCATCAAAACCCAAGAATTCCCATATTGTATCACAAGCAAATACTTGTTCCAGAATCATCATGAAGAAGAAAAAGTTCAAGAACTTAAATAACCAAGCATTATGAAATCAAAAGAAACATAAAACAACAACAATAGAAGAACCCCAAAACAAAAATAAGAAAAGATCAAAGCCCAGAAATACATAGCCCCAAAGTTCTAAGTTCTTGATTTAGTAGAAAATTAGAAAAACTGGCCTCAAGAAGAGAAACATAAAAATTCCCAATTCAAGAACTAAATATTCCTAAGAAACCCATAAAGCTAAGAGAGAGAGAGAGAGAGATTATAGCCCCAAATAGTTCTAAGTTCTTGATTTAGTAGAAATTCAGAAAAACTGGCCTCAAGAAAAGAAGCATAAAAAATTTCCCAATTCAAGAACTGAATATTCCTAAGAGAAAGAGAGAGATTTAGGAAACAAACCCAATAGATAGAAAGAGAAATCTGAAACAACAGCAGTAGTTGCCAAATCCAGAGTTCATGAAGATGAGAAAAAACCCCATTGGATTGGAGCCATGTCGGTACAATTTCAAGCAAAGAAAAGAAAGAGAAAGACAAAAAAATCAAAGAAAGGAGAAGACGGCAGCAGGAAAAAGAAAGGGCACTGCGCACAAAGTGAAAATGGGGGAAATGGGTAAGTGAAGAAAATGACCAATTAAACATAGCTTTACATGCATTTCTTCTTTGTTTTTTCCTGCCATAATCATCATAGTGCTTTTCTTTTTCTTCATTTCTTTTTCAAAATTCTTTTTTTTTCCTTTCTGGAATTACATATACAAGTTTCTTTGCAAGATTGCATTTGCTGACTTATCATTGCCACCTATTCCTAGTGGAGATTGATTACTTCACCTGAGTTTTTGCTAGTGTTTGGTGATTTTTTCATGCAATATAATTATTAAATGAGAAATTTCTTCAAAATACCAAAAACTATTTATTTAATATATTTCGCAAGTTTCCTTCTTAAAAAAAATTATTTATTTAAGTTTCATTATACCTACCAAATTTTTTCATAAAAAATTATATATAACTAGTCATTTTTATTATTTTACACAAAAAATTTTACTTGTGTAGTTATTGCTGATTTACGACCATTTTAATCGGCTAATAATACAACTTAACAAGAATAATATAACTTTTTTTTAAAACATAAAATAATATAAATAGATTAAATAGATTTGTCTTTCAATAATTATTTAAAAAAATCACTTTAGAAAAATCGAGAGAAGGGAACAAGAAAAGGATAAAAAAATATATAAAATAGGTACTAATTATTCCGGATTACAAGTGGCGAAATGGAATTGTCCCATTGAAGAAAGTCTATTATTACTTTAAGGGTAATTTTTGTTAGGAATAATTACATTTTTCTCCCACAAATTTATTTAAATTACAATATTATCTATTTATTTTTAACAAAAATATTGTTTATAAATTATTTACTCATTATTCTATGATACGAATATTTTTTAAAATATTCTTTTATAATGTACTTATTATCATTTTCATTTACTATTATTATTTGCAACAATATATATTCCATGGTACCCCTCTTAAATATTAAATATTAAAAATTTCTTTGGCATTTGTCTCAACTTTCCCTTTCCAAAATTACTTTTTTACCCCTATTCTTGTCTGAAAAATTATTCTGCTCGTGAACATGTAAGATTGTACAATTTAAACTGATAATGATATTTAGAGGATAATAAAAAGTATTTAAGTATACAATATCTAATAACACGTATAATATAATAAAAGCCTCATTATTTCTATTTTTTTAAACACCTTAAGATCAGTGCTTCGTTTTAAAAAAAAAAGTTGTACTTTTTAATTTTTATAACATCAATAAGTAGAAATAGTTTCAAAAAATATCTCTAGAGTGGATTTTAAAAAATAACTTTTTTAGTTTATTTTAAGCTAAAAATAGATACAATAAACAATTGATAATAACTCTAAAATAGTTTATAAAATTTAAAAACTGGTTATTTTAAACAATATAGAATAGAGCCGTCAAAACTCTTATAAGTTATTGATATAAAATTATAGTATTTTTTACCCGCCAAGCTGACGTGGTCCAACTCATTTATCTTGACGAGTCATTTTTCACGATAAATTGAATCCTATCAAGATCAAAACGTAAAGATAAAAAACTCATATATAATCAAATAAATCTTCGGATATAAATCTAAAATTTTCTTTATATAAATTCTCGCTCTTCAAAAATTAAAAATTTAATTCGATTTTTTAAACATTTAACATTTAGCTAGGGAATAGTCATTATCATGATGTAAAAATATCTTTGGGGAATTTCCCCCTTGTTTGGGAACATATTGTGAGTCACTTTCTCAACGTTGCTTTGATGGGATTGAAGACTTTGTATTATACCAATGGTGAATTAATTCCTCAGTCGGCACAAGCATAGTTTCAATCGGATCAAAATCTACCTCAAATATTATATAATAATAAAAAAAATAAACGGATCAATATTAAATCAATTCTTTTGATTCAATAAATCGTACGAAAGATTCTCTACGGACAAAAAAACTAAAAATTTTTTATTTTTTCAATTTTGTCCCTTATTGAGTTATCATATTTGACTCGATGTTAATTTTTTAAATATTTCTTATATACTCCGGGACAGGGAAGAAAAGTAGCAAAGTTTCTCGATTCTTCTTCTGACTGCTAGGCAAGAGACCTAAAAACGAGGGATTAGTAAGAATAAAGGTATGGAACAACTATGACGAGGGAAATGGAAGTTGCGGTTCATCCAACGATCGTTCAGGAAATGGTTGACCGACGCCGTTTCGATCTGGTAAGAGAGGAAAGCGTCCGTTCACTATCCTTTTCTTATGATATTTCGAATGAAAAGAGCGCTTCTAGAATTATTATTATTAACGCATTCTTATGTAACGCATGTTATTTCTTTTGATATTAATAAACTATAAGTTGTTTTCTTAAAAGATATATTTTAATGAAATTATCGAAAAATTCCTTAAAAATGTCCTCTACTATTTATATAAATCACATTCTACCCCTTAATTTAATTTTTATTTTTTTATCCCTAAATTTAAATCATATAGCAAATACGATGGACCCACCCTAATGATATCGCGTGCGAGTCACATGTGATAATTTGAAGGACTTTCAATTTTCCAAAATATCCTTTATGTTATTTATTTAAATCGCATTTTACCCCTATACTATTTTTTGTTTTATTTTTTGCCACTGAGGTAAAATCACGTGTGAAAAAGTATCCCTCCAAATTTTTTCAAGTGGCCAACCCATGAGTTCTTTAAGGTAACTCCGGTACATTTTGTGGTGGTGATTTACCTTTGTTCACATGTTGATACATGATTTTAACTCACGAGCAGAATACAACTTAAGTAAATAGTATAAAATTTTTAAAAAATTATAAAATTATTCTTACAAGTCAATGATTAATGATGTTACCAAATTGGATCTTATAATTCAAAGAAGTCTTGTGCATGCAATGTTTCTTTTTAAAGCTCACAAAGTAAAGGAAGAAAAAGAAGGAAAAGGAGAAAAAAGGAAGTACAAGAGATGGTCCATTTATCTTATAATAGTAGGAAGAAAAGTCTTGCTCAAGTCTCATCCTTTATATATATATATATATATAGAGAGAGAGAGAGAGAGAGAGAGAGAGAGAGAGTTTCTTCCTCAAGTCTCATCCTTTATATATATATATATATATAGAGAGAGAGAGAGAGAGAGAGAGAGAGAGAGAACATCTTAAGTAATCATTTGAACTCATCCTCATTTAGTTTGAATTTTTTTGGTTAATTAAGATAATAAAAAACATTAATTAACTCTAACTTTTGTCCGTCTTTAAATTTTCTGTACTATTTTGTGTATCACTCTTTATACCTATTTTAATTCAATATATTTTATTGATAAAGTTTAATAAATAAAAAATAAAATTTAAGGAAAAAATATTATAAAAAAGTGGTAATACATAGTGTGATATACAAAATAGTACAGAATATCGCGGATCATTTTGTCCATATGGATATGGTTTGGTTAATTAAGATAATAAAAAACATTCATTAAAACTTTTGCTTGGGTTCGAATCTTCTGTACCATTTTGTGTACCATTCTTTGCACCACTTTTTAATTCGATATATTTTATTAATAAAATCTAATGAATAAAAGATAAACTCTAGAAAAAAAAAAAGATAAATCCAAAGAAAAAATGTATTATAAATGGATCATTTTGTCTGGGTTCGGATATTTTGTACCATTTTGTGCACTACTATTTATACCATTTTTTAATTCGATATATTTTATCAATAAAATCTAATAAATATAAAATAAACTCTAAAGAAAAAAGATAAATTCAAAAAGAAATTATATTATAAAAGAAAATTGATATATAATATAAAATACGTGATATATAAAATAGTACGGAATATCTGAATCCTTTTTCCCATATGGATATGGTTTGGTTTTTCCTTAATTCCTTTGGATTAAAACTCCATTTTTTTACCTATAGAGAATGGGGAATTAAGTCATTTTCCATTGGAGTTGTTGTGTGCTCTCCAACTTGGATTCCTACTTTTACACACACAAACCACATAGTTATTATTATATGCTATTTATTAATAAAGGAACACTTAGATTTTATACCCTCTTCATTATTTTAATTTAAAAATAGATTCTATACTTTCTTTTTTTATATTAATTTCTCTTTAGTATTTATTTTTTATTTTATAAATTCACTTCCAAACTAAATCAGGTCCTATGGAGACAATTTGTGGGATCAACTTGTCGGCTCAAAATGATAAGAATTTATTTCGAAAATTGATGAAGTTAGAAGAGTTTGAAAAACGTAAAAAGTATGTACTTTTTTTATAAGTGGATATTATTTACGAAAATATGCTTCAAATTGTTATTAATTACTAATATGAGAATCAAACGTTTATGATTACTAATTACTAATATGTCTTACAAACAATTTTACTTCTATGAATTAAAGGAAAAAAACTTCACTTTCTTTCGACTTCAATTTTACCATTTACTTCCAATAGAAAAAGTATATTCATTTACTTCAAGATTATCTGATAGGGATGAGAGGAAAGTAAATCACATTTATTCCCCTCTATTTAGTTAAGGTGAAAAGTAAAAGGTAAATAATTTTTATAATAGATAATTTACTATTATATCTATTGCACAAAGTTAAAAATCTTACTAATTAATAAGAGGACAAAATAGACTTTTTAAAATAATTTACATCCCATCCGTCTATTTTGAGAAGGACTAATTTATAAACATAAAGGGAAAACTATCTCATTTATTTATATCCCTCTACTTACGTTCTTGCAACCAAACAACGAAAATATAATATTTATATTCTAAGAAAAACACTATCCAAGTAGTCTTTCATTTTTTTTTTCCCTTACTATGACTAACTTTTTTATTTAAAACGAAAAAAAACAAAAAAGTAATTCCATAAGAGAATCATCATGGGAAGTGACGTGTGCCACGTGTCAGCTAATGGAGACTGTTACAAGTGGAATCCTTTTTCTCAATCGTACGTCTTGCAAGTAGAAAAAGAAAAGAAAAAAAAGTATTCTCTTTTTGTCTTTCTGGTTTCTGTTGGATTTTTGCAATCCAACTCAGATTGAATTTTAACTTTTTTTTCTTTTATAATAATTGTATATATATATATATATATCAAACTCCAACAATTGGACTTGAGTGGATAATAGATTTATATCTTTAATCTTAAAACACTTTTTTTGACAAAGAAATTAATGGAAGATTAAGATCACAAAATCTTTTAAAGTTCGTTTACATCAGTTTAGTATGATCTATTTCAATTTACGAAACACTGGTAAAATTTAATTCTTACTCAAAACTTCTATATGATCTGATTCTTATTAACATTTATATTAATAGTCGAACAATTTTTTACCTTTATAAAAAATTATATTTGAGATTCACATAAAAGATATTGGTCAAAATCCACCCATAACCACCGAACAAGGATATTTTTTGCCCTCATAAAAAATTATTGCACAGAATAAACTAATTAAATAAATAATATTCTTGTGTGTGGTTTAATAACTTAACATCTCACTTAAAACCTTTCACATTGTAAGTTAAGTGAGAACCTAGAGAGCAATATAATACCACATGTCAACCTAATACTGTTGTTTGGTAGCCTTTTCCTTTACTAAAAAAATAAATAAATAATATTCTCAAGTAGCAAACTTAAATTATAAAGGGCATTTTGGTCAATTACTCAAACAAATTAATCTAATAATGTATAATAAACCAACACATTCAACAGGCAAAGTTATGAACTAACTCAACCCATAATATTCTTTCTAGTTTCATATGACTCCCACTTTGTTCAAAAATGAATATTGATTATTCTATAAAAAATGAAACGTTTCACATGTTTTTTAAATATTATAAGACATACCTAATCACACCTCAAGACCACCTGCCATTGATTACAAAATTTTGCCAGATATTGAGACATAAGAAAGCAGACAAGCGAAAATTTTGAGGTTTAGAGAATGTTAATGATTGATTAGAGAGGCTTAATTACTTGGAAGGTAGTTTAGGAAAGACAATTAATTAATTAATTAGTGGATAAAGTAATCAAAAAAGACTAATCATAAAGCCATAATTGATTCTTAAGACCTACTTAAGAATACTATAATAATGTTAAATACTCAAAAGTTAGTCTCTTTCTTTACCAAAAAAGACTTTGGGTCTCAATTTTGTGTTAGGTTGGATTGATAAGTGATATGCCCCTATCTACAAAGTGAGTGCCCCAACTCGGGATAGTCTGTAACCTGAAAATTTATCCTAATTAAGAATGTTACAAAGAATGTGTTCTAAATGATTCGGGTTTTCCCTGTCTAATAAATTATCAAGATCCAACTCAATCCATCTAAATTTTTACGAGCAAAAATCCATGGTTGGTACTATTTTATATCTATCAAAATGATATTGTAGGTTATGATGATGGCTGATCAAGAATTACATAATCCAAGAGTGTATTACAAGACAGCAATGACCAAATGAAGCATAATTCCAGCAAGTTATGACCAAAGAAACAATGGTAAGATGCTATAATTGGCAGAATCTTCCCAACCAATTAATTCAACAACAATGTTAGGATCCTAAAGCAAAAGTGTTGTACTACTCGTACATGTTGGTAAGGACAAGTGAGAACCAACATAGATGATGATTAAACCAAAACAAATATCAAGTTTGCTTGTCTTAGCAGTTAAGCCGGCTTTGAGATAATGAAGACAATTGCATATTTTTTAAGACCTCCAGACTGGCTATTCTATAATATTGGAATAGAAGATATTGCCTACTTTATGTCAAAGGAATAAAAATTTACCACTCGTAAACAAGCAAATTGCATCAACAACATTCAGAATATCATAAAACATGCGTAAAAGATTCAAGACCAAAGGTGAATAAGATGACAAAGACGAGTAAAAAGAAATTTGACGCCCACTAAGACTCTTTGCAATAGAGAATATAGTTGGTCAATTACTATGCATAAACTGATCAGGTATCGGCTAAATCTACTAATCTAGCATTTAAAAATCTGATTTTGGAGAGCTGTTAATGTAAGAAGGCAAAAGAAACTTGGGAGCATAGATAATGGTTAAATAGAAACAGCAAGCTTTTTACAAAATCACTTCCTTCAGTTACAATTGGTTCACCTTGGTGTTGAATCTCATCCATTGGCTGTGGATTTGTAGTGGCATTCATCAATTGTAGAGTAAACAAGCCCTTCTGCTTCAAGAGATTCAATAGCTTCTCTGTCAATAGCAACAAAAATCAAGGAGGGGGAAAGGCGATTAATCAAATATTCTTCACGTACGTAAACACACACATACACCCCCATAGCGAGAGAGAGAGAGAGAGAGAGAGAGAGAGAGAGAGAGAGAGATACAAGATTTTCGCCAAAGGCACATTTAGTTGTTGAGCGAGCTCATTGCGGTGTACACCTTTCTCACGTGCACTGAAATATTAGAGATCTTAAGTCACATACAAAGTAACAGAAGACTGGAACAACATAGAACAAATTAGAATTCCATGAATGGGCTACAGTTCGAGAAACATGGACCGAAACCTACTTAAAAACAGGAAGAGTGCAAAATAAATTGACATTTCTACATATCTACTCGTAACATCTACTGTCTCCATCTAGACCTGATGTCCATTGTTCAAGAAGTGAATAGGAAAGCGGAAATTCAATTCTTGGATGGAGACAGTGCTGTTGCTAGTCACACATCAAATGTAATATCCATCAGTAATGAGGTCTGCATCAAATTATACATACAGAAGATAAGCTAGGAAGAAGCATCGAAACACTAAAGGGAAACCAATATGTATATGTGTGTGCATCAGGTATTGTACAATTGCATAACATAAGGGAAAAAAACAGATGCGCTACCAGTTACAATATGATTATTGGACATTACTCCCTTAAAAACAACGCCCCTAACTTCTTATCTAGTTAGATTGAGTATTTTGGTTGTGCCATGTTGTCACCTTAGATATACATCGATGTTAAATATTATGCTTAATTCAACCTAAACACACAAAAGAATTCTGAAAGCTCACATATACAGCCAGGTTATCGATAATCAAACTAGAATTGGAACAGGCAACAAATCCGCAATGACTATCCACAAACAGCACAGGGTCTGTTCCAGAAAACCAAATTACCATATTCCACTTAGAATTTAACAAAATATGCACCAAGAACTGTCTACAAAAGGTAGCTCTTTACTGCAAGAACCTCAGAAATAGAACTATAGTATTCTAACTTTTTGCTAACTTTTTCTCATTGTTATGTCAGAAATTTGAACTTGCAGTATAATATGATTCTCAGCAGGAGTTGAAGAATAGAGTAAGCCTTTCATGTCATACAGGCATTGTGGTTGCTGCAAATAATCTAAAACTGATTTATCAATGCCCTTGAGTACATCCATGCTGTATTGCCCAGAGAACTGCAAGGTAAGAGATCTTAATCAAACTATTAAAAATTTTTCAGGGCAAAAAGAAAAAGCCTTTTAATACAAGATGGGTTACCTGATATGTCGAGGTAGTTTGGTATCCCTTTAATGGAGTGTTAAAACCAGAGTTTGAAATGTGTACCGCAGGGGCATTATCTTGCTGCTTCTGTAAACAACAAAATGGAAATAAATGAATAGATAAAAAACAGTAATGGGTACAAAAAAAACTGTCTCATAGTCAAGCTTCAAGGCTGGAGTAATACCTGTAGCCTAGTGTTGTAACAATGTACATATATACAGTCCGCAAAGTGGTATGCAATCTCATTATGGTCGATCACAGGCCTGGAACATCAAAGCACATTACAGTAATTTTCTAATAGAGAAAGTGAGTCTTGCATAAGCTAAAAATGATAAATAAATGTAGTCTATTTTTATTTCAGAAATAGCATTAGAAGAGTTGTCAACAGATAAAGATGAACCAATCACAAGTTAACAACTTGGATTGAATTTTAATCAGGGGCATTAATGAAAAATCTGCCAAGAAATCATCTGCGCACTTAACTTTTAACCTGAGTTTGAGTGAGGAGTGCGATTAATTTACAGCTCAGCTAGGTTATTTCTCTTGCTCATAAAAATAGCAAAAAGCATAACTTTTTCAGCAAAATGTGCAGGACAAATTAAAGAGTACATAAAGAAGCACACCAATGTCTGAAATCAGGAAAAGAAAAAAATGAAGTTTTAGGCTGATTTTTGTTTTCCGGCCAATAGATTTGCAAAAGGGTAAACATGTCACATAATGATTAAAGATCCAAATTAGAACAAAAAGATCAACCATTTGTGCTCAATGCACTTCAGCAACTTGAAATTTAGTTCTGCAGCCGAAAATGGACATTTGGAATAAGGCTCCAAAAGACAGGATTCATGCAAGTCAAATAGCTGAGAACAAGGGGTTTCTCACCTCTTTTAAAGAATAGCCCAAAAACAGTCAAAAATAAGTGAAAGAAAGGAAAACTAACTTGAAAATGAATAAATTTGCAATTAAAAAACCTCAGAAACATCCACTCAACTCTAAGCTAAAAAAGGGATAAGAAATGCTTTCGTCCGCTTAAGAATAGAAGCCAACGAAAAAAACATTGAACGTAACTTTAATTTTACTTTCTCAATGAAAAGACAAAAGACATGCTAAAGCATAGGAAGGAAATATATGAGAGCTTAAAAAAGGAAGAAAAAATGTGATGAACCCATACCTTATAGAATAAACCATCATTTGCTTTTTACCTTGAAAGCCTTTCAAATGTCCATGAACAGTAACGTACATGCCATTCCTGCCAATAAAGCAAAACCAGACTTATGTATATCATTAGCTCACAATCTATTGAACCCTATCCTAAGTTTAGTTTGATGTATAACTTACTGTACATTTCCAACTTCCCTGGTATCAACAGCTTCATTTACCCTACCATAAAAAAATTGTAAGAATTAGAAGCTGAAGAAGAACAATTCAACCTAAGAGTTGAAATTGTAGTTTTGGGCAAGCAAGATTAAAGGAGATAAGCTGTGGAGGAATAGACACCATCTGTAGCAATCAATGCGCCCAGTGCCATCATCAATGACAAACGAAATGTCAGTTACCCTCTCAGTTTTATTCAACATCATTCCAACTAGCTTGACCTGTAAACAACTCAAAAGAAAACTTCCATTAATCCTATGGATCCAAAGATAACAGAAATGAGAGTTCTGGGACCCAAAGGAAAGGATGAATTAGAATATGCTCACATTGTTAACGTCAACTCCATCAATGAGGAAATTTGTTTTGTCATCGCTTGACTGGAAGGCTTCATTTATTTGTTTCACTGTTAATGGAGTCAAGGGCTGTGAATCCCGATTCTGCCAAAACATATCTAGATGTTAATCAAATTTTACATCAACCAAATGCCAATTGGAAAACGCACAGTAGTAAATGAATCACAGGAAATATAACAAATAATTTCTTTCTACCACAAAATAATTTCTGTCAGTTACTAACTTACTATCCAGCATTAGGTAGCTGAGAGAATTTGATGTGCTTTTCAACTAACCAAACGGCAGAATCACCATTGATGATACATTAAGAAACTTGACGAAAATAACAACTTCCTAAGACCACCAGCATACGGAACCCTAGTATGACTTTCACAAACTGGATCACTGAATAAACAAGCACTTTCGCCCCTTATCCTTTTTAGGTTCTCTAATAAGAAAATAACGATAGAATTGCATTTATAAAAAGAAAAAATAAATTAAAAATACCTTAGCGGGAGAAAAAGAGGGATCGGCGGTCTGAATAGCTTGAGAGGGCATGAAACCACCGCCTGAGAAGGCGGCGTTGCCATCAAATTGTCCGTTACCTCCGCCGTACATCTTCCTATCGGTAAAAGCAGAGATGTTAGCGACAGCGGCGATGATGAATTGAATCGAAGGAGAGCAGAAAAATCAGAATCATATGCGATTTCCCGCCATTTGATTTGTCCGCGGGATGAGCAAAATTTCCCCCCACCACCCCCCACCCCAAAAAAAAAAAAAAAAAGAAAAAAGAACATCGATAGCCTTACAAAATGGGCTGGGCCTGGGCTATATGCTTCCTTGTATCTTTTTTTTCTTTTTCTTTTCTTAACTTAGGCCCAAACTACTCAAGCCTTTTTATCACGTAAGTTGACTGTGAGAAATTTTTTTAATATAAGAGCGAAATTCCTAGCTCTCAAAATTCTAACCAGACTATTTATGTTTAGTGAAAGATGTAAATTATGTAGATTCAAGGACCCAGCAAACCGGGCCGGCCTGGATTTAGTACTCACAAATAACCATTTCTTAAATCGAAGAGATTGAAATTCTCACATTGCCGTCTGGCTCGGATTTAGTGCGAATAAATAATCATCTCCCATATCGGACAGGTTGAAATTCTCATATTGTTGTTATGCAGACGGGCCGACCCCTCTTTAGTGCATATAAATAACCATCTCCCATATCAAATAAGTTGAAATTCTCGCATTGCCATTTATAGATGGGCCAACCCGAATTTAACACACACAAATAACCATATCCCATACCGGATAAGTTGAAATTCTCACATTCCGCTAGAAGGATTCAACCATTGATTCTCGGTACAAACTCTGTAATCCCAAAATCAGTTAAACTACGCTCATGCAAACGATTATAAAGAGTTTTTTTACTTTGATTCAAGTCGTCTGTAATATCTTAATATCTTATGTAACACCTTCTTCCGTAAAATCTATCAAATAAAAAATAAATTCGAAAAAGAAAGTTTCAGACAATTTTGCGTCTTTTTTTTATCTAACATGCGCACACTAGGTGATTTTTTTATCTAACAAGTGCACTAAATGTGTATAGGACATCTGATTACATCTCATTTCATCGGGATTATAACGGCGATATACTTTTAAATTCTTTTATTCTGCATATAATTAGAAAAAGATAAAATTCATATATATAACCTTTGCCTTGTAAATTCATAGTCAATTTTCTTGACTTTTATACCATAATTTGATGAACTTTGATAATCTATTTATTGATTTTTCTGAAAAGTATTATTATCTGACAAAAAATTGAGAAGATTCCAATCTACATGTACACTACGAATCTCTAAGAAGTCGAAGGTTCAAATCCTTCTTATAGCATCATGGAATCGCCTAGAGCCAAATCTTAACCCCCGAGTAAAATGCAGACTCTCAGGGTGCTCCTCCGAATTAGTCAAGGTCATGTACCCCTCAATACCGAACTCTGTCAATCAATTGAAATCGCTCTCATATGCTGAATCAAACTCTACAAAATATATGAGGCCAGCCTCATCATGGAATGCCCAGAGCCAAATCTTAACTGCCGAGTAAAATGCAGGCTCTCAGGGTGCCCTCCGGGTTAGTCAAGGTCATGTATCCCTCAATACCGGACACCTATTAGAGATATCAACAAAGCAGAGCAGTAGTTGAACTCTCTCAATCAGTTGAAATCCCTCTCATATGCTGAATCAAACTGTCTATACAAAATATATGAGGCCGCCTCATCATGGAATGCCCAGAGCCAAATCTTAACCGCCGAGTAAAATGCAGACTCTCAGGGTGCTCCTCCGGGTTAGTCAAGGTCATGTACCCCTCAATACCGGGCACACATTAGAGATATCAACAAAGCAGAGCAGTAGTTGAACCCTATCAATCAGTTGAAATTGGCAGACATGTCTCCATCCCTTTGATATGCTGAATCAAACTGTCCATAACAAAATATATAAGGCCAGCCTCATTGTGACTTTCATCTCGTGCAACAAATGAATGGACTTTATTATTCATTTCAATCCAACTGCATCCTGCTTCTTTCACAACTCCACTGTTGTCCATCTTCTCTCTTAGCTTCTTTACATCAATCCACATACCTTTAGAAGCAAATATGTTTGAAAGTAAAGTATATGAACCGCTATCGTTTGGTTCAATGGCAATCGCCATTTTTGCAGCATGTTCAGCCATTTCAACATTACCAGTTAGTCGACAAGCACTAAGCAAGCTTCTCCAAACTATGGATGATGGTTGTCGCGGCATTTTCTCTATGAACTCCCTCGCTTCTTTCAATTTACCAGATCGACCCAATAGAGATACCAGACAAGCGTAGTGTTCTGTCCCCGGCTCAATCCCAATGCTGGACATCTGCTCAAAATAACGAAACCCTTCTTCTACAAGCCCGACATGGCTGCACGCGGATAACACCCCAACAAAACTGATATAATTGGGTTCTATTCCAGTCTTTATCATTTCCTCAAACACATCAAGAGCTTCTTGAGCTTCTCCATGTTGTGCATATGTTGTTATCATTGAATTCCAACATGCGACATCCCTTATACCGGTTGAATCAAATAATTTTCTTGCTTCTCTTATAGTTCCACACTTGGCATACATATCCAGAAGTGCGTTGGCAATATATGGATCGAAGTCCAGACCTATCTTTATAACCTGGTTATGGAACTGAAGACCATGTATAAGACTTGCTAGGTTACTACAAGCTGTAAGTAAGGCAACAAAAGTGTATTCATTTGGATCCATTCCTGATAGCTGTAACATCAAATATAGCCCGAAAGCTTCCTCATTTTCTGACTCTTGAACATACCCGAATATCATAGTGTTCCATACTACTATATCTCTCTCATCCATTTCATCAAAGACAAGCCTTGCATCACTGATGAATGAGCACTTGGAGTAAACATCTATCAAGGCGCTACCAGCAAATATGTCCAAACAGAACCCAGATTTTACGATGAGAGCATGAATTTGCTTACTCAGTTTCAATTCCATTGTTGAAGCTGATAGATTAAGAAGGCCAACATAAGTTAAAAGGCTTGGAGATATTACATTAAGCCTCATTTTGCCAAAGAGATCTAATGCTTCGTCCAACATTCCATGTCTCGAATATCCTTCAATTATTGCATTATAACAGGTGATATCAATGCTAGTAAAGGAATAGAAAACTCTTCTAGCATCAATCAATGAACTACATTTTGAATACATGTCAATCAAACCATTCTGCACAAACTCATCGGATTCAAGATTTAACTTCAGAGAATATGCATGCACTTGTCTGCCCTGCTCTAGAGACCCAAGTGAACTACACGAAGTAAGAATACTACTACAAGCATATCCATCTGGTCTAAAACTGAGTTTGTTCATTTCTGCAAATAGGTTCAAAGCATACCAATGAAAGGAACTCTGCATGTAACCAGAAATCATTGTGGTCCAAGAAATAACGTTCTTATCCGCCATTTGGTCAAATACTTTACGTCCAGTCTTTACTCTCCCACACTTACAATAGAAATCTATGAGCACATTACTTATGAAAACATCCTTTTCAACTTCCCTTCTAAATACATAACCATGGATTTGCTCTCCACCTCTAAGAAACTCAAGCGTCGAACATGCAGCCAGAACACTTGAAATAACATATGTGTCCGGAACAAAGTTGGCTATCATCATATCATTGAACAATTGCAGTGCAGCACAACCCCTTCCGCTCTTAACAAACCCCAAAATCATTGTAGTCCATGTTACAACATCTTTCAACAATAAATCACCAAAAAGTAGTTTAGCAGACTCAATGTCACCAACCCTTGTGTAGAAATCAAGCAAAGAGTTAGCAACATAGGCATGCTGATCAAAACCAGATTTCATAACCATACTATGCACCTGCTGACCCTTTGGAACATTACTCAACCGGGTACAACAGCGAATAACAGTAGCCAAAATAAACTCATTTGGGTTCTCAACACCATTTCTTATGAAATTAAAAAATACTACTAAAGCTTCTTTATTCAACCCATGTTGAGCATACACAGAGATCATCGTAGACCAAGTAATCAAATTTCTTTCAGACAATCTATCAAACAGATAGCAGGCACATTGCCAATGCCCATATTTAGCGTAAACAGAAATTAGGATGTTATTAAGAAAAATATTAGCTTCAAATCCTGATACAATAATCTTGGCATGGATTGTTTTGAAATACAATATGGGATTATTATTGGGAGGGTAAAGTAATAGCAGCTTACTGAGTTTATGCCTCTGGGTTCGACGATTCTGGGGAATTCTGCAATCAATTTGTGAGTAAAAATGCTGAGAGGATACTGAAACTGAGGGGAAATTGAAGTTTATAAAGCGAAATAGGACAGGGAATCTCACTTCAGTAAGAATTCTTTTGTATTGCCATAATGCTATCATTTCATCTCAAGAAATCCTATCAAATTTCTACCAGTATGAGGAAAGAAGTGGAAGAAATTAATTCTGGTTGATTCATTTGGGCTCTGAGTTTTACTGCTTCCAACTTCCCATCAAGAGCCCATCATTAGCTATGGCGCTTAAAGATGTTGAAGGAGGTGAGCCCAGCAGGAGAACGCAGTTGCATGGAGATCGAACCAGCAGAAGGTTGGTGGAAGAAGAGCCAGCTCAGTATGGACACGTCAAATAATGGAAAGCAAATATCGGGCTCAGATGGCTATCTACGGACACGGAACTACATCGAAGAAATTAAGAGGTCAATCGATCTCTGTCGGTCGAAAAATTGCCATAGAATGATTACAGCTGAATTTTAAAAAGAAAAATGGGTAAACTGACAAATTTTATTGGTAAATGTTTATAATTATTTAAAAATTTCTGAAAAACGAAATTGCTTGAATAATGTCTATGCCTTTCATTGGTTTTTCCCTCTTTTAAAATTGCTTGAATAATTTTAATTAGACAAAAAAGAAGACTGCTCATCTGTTTAATTTTTAAATTGGTGCCATAATTTTTTAGTTAATAAGAGAGAAAATATTATAAAATTATAAAAAGTTCAATTAAACGAAACTAGTGCGTGTTTGCAAAAACAGTTGATGGATCGCCACAAGGTCTCGACGGACGTCCGAGCGCAAAGTTATAATTCGTCAAAATTTTCGATTGTACGAGACAATTTTTTACCCCAAAATGCGTCCGGATCATTTTTTCGATGATGTCGTTGCGTTTGTCTTTACGAGAACCATCAAAATGACTGGTTATATGTATTAAACGGGCATCCAATCGCAGAGTTATTTATTATTCCTAATCAACATAAACAAGATAACGTACAATCGTCCACCTCAATCACGCACGCATAAAGAAAAGATAGACTATTTTAATATCTGTTTTTTAAAACTGGTATAAACCAATAAAAAAACCATTTTCATTATATAGACAAAATTTTAATAAAATTTGTAATGTAATTTCACCCCTCCCAATCCTTTTAATCCCAATTTCGTCCTTAATATCTAGCTGGCATTTATTTGACATCCCTAAAATTTGATAAAGAGTAGGAATATATATTTTAGATTTTGTCAAATGATATTATACCTCTTAATCAATAAACTATTAACAAATTAATCTTTACGTGTCAATATATTATCATATGTCCAGCGTACTATTTTTTTATAATATATTTTATAAATGGCACAATACAGTGGTATTGGTTCCAAATTGACAAAAGTAGAATAGTTCAAAGGTCCCTTGAATGTTTAATTATTAATAGGTAAAAATAATTTTTTACAAAAAGAGTTAGCCTCATTATAATTGATCGTTAGTCGAAAGTACTAAAATACATTAAAATACGTGAAAAAAATCAAACGTTAAGGTAATTTAATGTAATTAACCCTTTTCAAACTTACTAACAGAACAATTAAAAGTAGCACAAACGCCCGAAGGACAGCTCTAGCAATTATACAAAGCAAATCAACAATCATCAATTTACACAAACTTAATAATAGGATACAAATTGACAAAGAAAGAATGCCAGCAAAACTACAATAAGATAAAACCTAAAGATTACTTAAGAACAAAACTAGAAAAACTTGTTGTATTGACTAGTAAGAGAATCCCTTAGACTTGAATAAAGACCATAGAGAGAATACTGGCGAAGATTTTGCATTTCATACCAAGAGTTAAAAACCGATTCGTGCTTATCTGTACCTGAAAATGTAAGTTGTATACCAAGGCTGCAGTCTACAGAACCCCCTCTGTTCTTACAGTTATTAGTTCGGATTGCACAATCCTGTTTGTTAAGGCAGACAAAGCTCGAGCTGCCCTTGCACGAAGCACAGCCATCTCTTTTCCAGTACAGGTTTTGTAGCCTACCCTTTTTGAATTCAAGAACCTGCATTAAGGAACTGAAAATTAGCTAAAGATCTGGTAGGTGAAAACTTTGAACCAAAATAGCGGGAAATATTGTTCTTACCAGAGTAAAGCTGGTTACTATGAAGGTATTGTTCGCAACAAAAGCAGGAGGAGATCTTGCAGCATATTTTCTACCGGCAAATGCCACCATATAACCTCCATAGGAATCCTAGGCCGACCAACAGACACAAGAGTAACAGATGAATATCCATACCAACAAGTACATACAAATTGTTGTAACAAGTGTTAAAAGTTTGAAATGGGTACAAATTGCAAATCATGACAATATCTCTGGCCAGTAATCATGACCGGTACAACAAAGAGCATGGCAGAAAACTTATAACCCTGCCAAAGAACAAAATCGTTACAAATTTTGCCATGGGAATGGTCATTTCCCTATAGCCACTGAAACTGAATTCCGCCACTGCCTCTTAGGTATACTATCAGTGGCATCAACTAAAACATACCTTAACCAGTTTGAGTCGTCCAAGTAAACAAAGTGATTTAATTTTGATCACAATGGAATAAAGAAACCTCGTCTTCTATGAGTACAGCAGATTCTTGGCATGCCCAAATTCAATGCATTTGTTTTTTTATATACAATAAAGACACTTCAGTTATAAGCTGAACTAACAAGCATTTCGGTATGCTACAAATATACATCCATAAATCCACGTGACAATGATCTTAAAAATTACACACAAGGGAAATACTCCTAACATGGAGTCTGTAAAGAAATATATTGGGTCAAGTATCATATTTCTACTTCAATTTGATTTTTCATATTATTCTCCACTATCGTACATATCTGATCTGTCTCCCTTCATTTTCATAAATATTTCACAACCCTCAGTTATTTCTCAATTTGAAAACAAGCTGGAAAAGGTAGAGGAGGGAGAAGACCCCGTATTCTATGTACTTTTGCCCTTGTCTTGTATAGCTGCTAGAAGTCGACATATTTACAAATAAAGAGTTTCCACGAGATGGCATTTACTATAGGCATCACATAGAGTTCAGAGAGGAATAAAAAAACAGTAGGATAGGCATTACTCCCCCAATGTTTCCTTTAGGCCTTTTACCGAGCACTTCTTAACCCCATTCAAATTCTACTTCAATTTATGCTTGAAAATGTTTACAACACATTCTTCTAAGGTAATTTATGACTGTATCTTCAGTCACAAAGTCAGCAAAGAAATTCACAGGATCTCCTCATCACCTTTTAGTACCTCCTAATGGTCTCCAAACTGTTCCTACATGTTATTTCTTTACCTCTCGAAACTTTGTAGCTTCTAGTAATTTTCCATCCTTGCTCTCTGGACTTTAGTCTCATTCGCTTGGTTAAACCTCTAATTGTTACATACACTATTTCTGGACCAATTAGCAGCTTGTTTTCGCACTTACACCTGACTGTTTGACTCAGGTGAAGAGTGTATTTACCTTATCCTTAAAGCACAACAGAATTAGTCCTACATTTGCTTCCATTGATCATTTTGTACGCAAAAGAGAATAAACAAAAATTGCAAACTTTAACATTGCAGCTTTAGTAAATAAGTTATATCGCTATATACACCAAATTTAAACGCACTCAATAAAGCACTTTACAGATCTAAATCAGCTCTACTAAATCAACCAAATCTTCAAATTGAAGTGCTCAGAAAGCTACAAGCAAAGAAAGATATAAAGAAGATTCAGCTTACCGGGAAGAAATTGGAAGTGTTGATGGTGAGTAGAGAGATCTCATCGACTTTAGGTCGGAAAATAGCAACCTGAGAATTATCAGATGAGAGGGAGAGCCGTCGATCGCAAGGCGAAAGCTGCACTGAATTGTTGAAGAAAAAGCTAGTTCTAGCAGCAAATGCTATGCCAAAAGTGAATCCATCGGACTTCTGCACTGCCGCATCCGCACAAGGCGAGTAAACCCTATTTGTGTCGCTACTCGATTCGCTCCATGAAACAAGAGTGAAGAAGAACAGAATTTGCAGTATCTGTAGCAGATTTGCTGGTTTGAATCTGAGAATCGCCATTGATGATTGCTCAGAAAAAATGCAATCAATGACTCGGAGATTAACGATTCTTTTCAATCTGAGTTTGATGACTCGGTGGAGCTCCTCTCCTCGGATCGATTATTGAAGGACCGAATACGAATTCATAAGAGTTGGAATTTTCTAATTTTGCCCAAATTTTAGGATATTTTGAATTTGGTCCTCGTAGTTGTTTTTAATCGTTTATTCAACCACATATTATTTTCTAGTGTTATTATTTTCTTTTACAGTAGAATCTAAAGCTACTATAGCTTACAAATCACACAAAAAAATAACTCACAACGAGTTTTTTGTTTTTGATATATTGGGTGGAAGGGAGTGTAGTTCGAATCAGAATCTTTGCATGGTAAAAGATTCTTTTACCACTAAGCATGCACGAAACTATATTGAAAAAAAAGAGATCAACTGTTCCCCCATCTCCCCCTCCCTCTTTCGTCGAAAAATTGCTATAAAGTTATTGTAATAGAGATAAATTTTAAGAAGATGAAGGTGCAAACCGACAAATTTTGTTTGCAAAAGCATATGATTATTTATAAAAAAATAGAAAATTATAGATATTATATTTTTTTTATTAAATTTATAATTATTTAAGCAGTGTTTATGTTTAAAAAGTGTACATTATATAGACGAAATTCTAATAAAATTTGTATTATAATTTCACCCTCTATTCTTCTAATCCTAGTTTCGTCCTTGCCACTAAGCTAGCTCTCTTGATAAGGCATGCGACGAGTCTTCTAATTAGTAATATTCCAAATTTAATTGTGAACTTAAACTCATATATCTATGAAAAACCTATCTGAATATGAATCAGATCATAATTAAACTGACTATACAAATCAATATTTTATTAAGAGATTTCGTGAGAGAATTATCATCAATTTTTTTATGAGTAGAGAGAACTATCATCATCATCCTCACATTTTTAGTTTAATTACATTGCCAAATATGTATTCGTGAAAAACGACTTAATAAAAGGATTTAATCTTTGTTATTAATTCTGTAGTCTCAAAATCAGCCGAATCTGATCCTTTACATGAAGAAGACTCTTTTGAAATAACACTTAACAACTATTCACCAAACACAGCTGAAAAAAATGGCATTAATAATTGTAACAACTAACCAGCTAATACCCTTCCTTATTTGTAGCTGCCTTCTTCAAATGGATAGTGAAACAAATCGACCCAATACTTTTTTTTTTTTTTTTTGGGACAAAAGAAATGGAGAAAAAGTTCATTTATGCCATCTTTGAAAATAGAAAACAAATGGACATGTACCATTTTAACACCTCATATGTCCTGTCTCTATGGATTATGTGTGAAGGGGGTGGTTAGTGTCAAATAATATAAATAGATAATGAAAAAAAAAGAACCCTACATTTTAACACAATGGTGGTTTATTAATGTCCATTAATTTAGACTCTTTCACCTTTTTCAACTACGAAAACGATTGATCGGGGTCCGAAAACCCCCAAACAAGAACGGAAATGGAAGCCGTTAATTCATTCTTCATTTTCTTTTAAATAAATAAAGCTCGCCTTGGGCCGGTAGGCAAAGCCGTGTTCCTGACCAGACGTCAAGTAGAAGTCTTTAATACAACTCATATGAGAAAGATTATCGTCTTATTTCCGTAGCTTTTTATTGACTTTCAAAGTGAAGTAAGCTTTTTAGGGAAGAATGTTCTCCTACTCAGAGAATGGCGCCACTGGAATAGTAGAAGAAGAAAGGGCTCCTTATGCCGCCGGGAAGCGCAGTTGAATGCGAGATCTATTCCCTTTTGAGGGTTGGAACAATACGAATATTTATGAGATCGAAAGTTCAAATATTTCTCTTAACATCATAAAATGTTCAGAACCAGGTCATAACTTGATAAAAATCAGACTTTGCAAGTGCTCTATACCATGCACCGAACTATGAACCGCCTCCCACTCATTTTGTCGGAAAATTGTTATACAATTACTATACCAACGTCTGAATTTTAAGAAGATAAAGGGTCTAATCGGTAATTTTATTTGCAAATATTTATGATTATTTAGAAAATTATAAAAAATGATTGATGTATATTATTTTTCTTTGTTAAATTGAGAATTGTTTGAATAGTCTTTATGATTGAAAAATGTTAATTATATCGACGAAATTATAATAAAATTTGTATGTAATTTCGCCTCACATCCTTCTAATCCTAATTTCGTCACTGTTCTCATTAAGCAAATTAATCAAAAAATCGTATACACTTAGATACTGAGTATTTCACAGAAATATATAAAAGAATTTAAATTCGGAAAAAAAGAGAGGAGAAATGGAAGCCAATGAAAGGCAGCCGCGCTGTTTGCCAAAGTGCATGAGACGTGCAAAATAAAACAGATAGAGATAGAAAGAGAAAGAGATGGACTTTAATGCAAGAGTTGAATACATATATAAAATTAATTTGAAGAATTTGGCTCCAAGGAAAGAAAGGCGTTGCTCACATGAATCTAAACGTGTAATAAAAGTATTATAAATAAATATTAGTTCATATATTTTTTGCGTTTTAAAATATCTGTCACTTTCGTAAATCAAAATAACATTATATGATACTTTTTTCTATTAATAACAGTTAAAAAATAATTTAGTCTATTTTTTTTAATATAAACACCCCAAAGCAACACTTAATATGAAACGACACAAATACTTATCATTTTTTGTACTCTCTCACAATTTGTACGCACTTTTAGAATTAAAACAAAAAAGAACAGTCTATACTCACGCATAAAGCACTTCTTATATCATATCTATTAAAATTAAATAAGATCAAAAGGGTAACAATCTCTCGTAACATATATATTTTTTAAAAAATTCAAACTCGAAACTTCTGATTAAGTTAAAAAACTCTAATCATCTCAGCTATATATATACCCGTAAAAATCGTTGATGTCTCATGAAAATACTTCTAAACAAATTTTAAAAATCTAACTAAAAAGGCATTTCTATAATCACAAGAAAACAAGTATATATATATATTAAAAATCTATCAAATACATCTTCCCCTTAATCATAACTCCACCAATCTTCTTCTCCTTTTCTTATCACACAAATTGCAATCCTCTTCCGTTGACTTTCTATATATTTTTGAACTCCAAATTCAAATAGCCGCCATGAAAGACAAAATTCACCTTCTTCTCATTCTTCATCGTCTTCCATTAACGAGATGAACAGCACAACAAGCTCTGGAGGTTTTCTAGGATCCGAAAACATAGGCGGATTCGGTTACGGCATTGGAGTATCAGTCGGTATTCTTCTTCTAATCACAACAATTACTTTAGCTTCTTACTATTGCACCAGAAATCAAACCACTACAATTGAACCGATGAACCGAAATCGCCGCCGTGGAGCTCCGCAGCAGCCTTCGGCGGAGGAGGTAGTGGTGGAGATCGGATTAGATGAGGAAACGCTTCGGAATTATCCGAAATTGCTTTATTCGGAGGCGAAATCAGTAAAAAGTAAAGATCTAGATTCGTCGTCGACGGCGAGTTGTTGTTCGATTTGTTTGGCGGATTATAAGAACAGTGATACTTTGAGATTGTTGCCTGATTGTGGACATTTATTTCATCTTAAATGCGTTGATCCTTGGTTGAGATTGCATCCTACTTGTCCTGTTTGCCGGACTTCTCCATTGCCGTCGCCGATATCAACTCCATTGGCGGAGGTGATTCCTTTAGCTACTAGACCGATTGGATAATTCAAGCTGATATCGATCGTTGAATCAAATTCAAGTCAAGTGCAAACTGAAGAATCATGATCAGAAACCTGGTTAATTCTTCTGAACTCTGTAGATTAATTACATTAGTTTTATATTTCTTTAGATTTTATGTAGTGTTGTTATAGTCTTATAGATAGAAATACTTTATGGATACAGATCTACACTAAAATCATCAATTTATACTTAATTCTTTGTACCATAAATTTGTTTTTTTTTTTTTTCATTCAAATTTTACATCAACAAATTTGATTATATATTTATGATCTATGGAAATTTCAACAGAAAAGCAAAAATTTTCAAACATCAAAGACATCTACAGAGTCTTTGCATGCAAGCTAGCTTGTTATTATTATCATTATTATTATTTATTTTATTATTATTACTTTTTCTACTAAGGCTACATTTGAATTAAAAATAAAAAGAATAGAAAATTTTTATTTGAAATGTATAAGATCATCCTCAATAGAATTTAAAGTGTAAAAAATCTAATCCAAATGCACTATAAAGAGATAATCAGAATCCGTTGCAAAGAGGATGGAGGGATTACGCTCTCACGTTTTTTTTTTTTTTGGGGGGGGGGGGGAGCAACCCCCAATATTAACATGCAATCCTCGAACTCTCATCTCCGCCGACAACTTTCTCACTAATTCACGATTCTCTCTAATGCTAAACTAATGATTGAAAATAATTTTAGATAATATGAAGACTAAATATTACTTTTGTCCCAATAAATTTATTTTATTTAGATTTGGTTATTAATGAAAAAATTGTTTATCTTTTTTAATCTTCAAATAATTAATGAACAATTTTTTTGTCTTCAGCTAATTAATTACGGGTGCCTTCTTTTATTTTTTTGATGAATTTTGATAGTTTTAATCAGTGATCAACGATTTTTCTGCGTTTATATTAAAAAATAAAGTAAAAATAAAAATTCACACCACTTAGGTGGAAAAAAATAGATAAAAATACTCTTTTTCTTGAATTGTATGATTTTCTATTTTTACTATTTTTTATTTTAATAATATTATAGATAAATTGTTAATCATCAGTAAAAATTGTTAAAATTCTTAAAAAAATACTAAAAAAGTTACTTATAAATTAGTTAAAAATTAAAAAGATAAAAATAATTTTTTATGAACCAAATGTGAGCATGATAAATATATTTGGGGGAGTAAAAACAACATTTATTTGGGGGAGTAAAAACAACATTTACGTTAATATAAACATAAACAATTGAAAATATTTAATTATCAAGATAAAAATATTAAAAAAATTTTATATTTTTTATTTTTTAAAAAAAGTGACGGCCTGGATAGAATTATATTCGGCAAAATAAATTGAGTTAATTGCAAAATAACCCATAAATGAAAATGTATAATTCTATCAACTGACTTAAGTATTGGAGATGAAAATAAAACTCTGTCTTAGTGATTGTTTGTTTGACCTTGCAGATATCATTTATTCATAATCAGAATACTAAATTCATCACTTATTAAAAATAATATCATATACCATTTGTAGTCTTTTTTTTTTCTTTTTTTTTTGAAGGGCCTTTATTTTTTGTTTCCATCACAATAAAGTTAAATTAAATTTGATCATTGAAATTTGATAGGTCTTCGATCAAGAACCTTACAAAGGAATCATTTTTTAATTTATTTTTATGAATATAAGGTATTAATTTACTCTTTTTTTTTTTTAAGTATCAATTTAAAGTAATTGACAAAAAAAAAAAAAACAAATAAGCGCTTTGGTCAACAATGAAAAAGTCCACCCATGTGACAAGAAAAAGTAACGTTAATATAAAATAGTATTCCTCCTAATCATTTTTTCATTTTTCTTAATACAATTTACGCTATTATTGCTCTCCATTATTCTCTATATGATGTATTTTTCTATTTAAAGTTTTTTTTTTAATTTTATAATAAAAGAGGGTTATGATTCGAGATACTTTTTTACTGAAATATCTATGCAATATTGGCCTCTCGACTTAGAAATTTTTGTTCATTGACTTCAAGATTGATTTTGAACGCCGCTTACTTTGGGACCTACTTTCTCACTGTACCATTTTTACTTGAATGAGAAACGAACTGAAAAAAAAAAAAGATAGAACTCTTTAAACAAAAAGTTTTATCGCACACTTTTATTAATTATAGGATTAAATTAAAATAACTCGTGAGGTTTTATCAAAGTGATAAGAGTTGAGACTTCTCAATTGGAAGATTAAAGTAGAAGTGACAGCGGTAGCGTTACCGACCGATTAACCGATACCGATTATTGAAACGCTTATCGATATCGAAATGATTACCAATTACAGGTTAAAAACTTGAAAATTATATTTTTAAAAAATAGAATTAAACTTAAAATAATATATATTATCAATATCGATTTTTTTCATCGGTAAAATTCCTTTACTAAAATCTATGGCTATCGATATCGGTCGACTTTAGAAAATACCAAATCCATTCTGAATTACCGTCAGTTACATAATCGGTCGGTTACCTATCGGAATAAAAAAAAAAAAAGAAATATGTTCATTATGATGTAATTTCCACCAAATGTGACATCTCTTGCATTATTTAAAAGGAAAAAGATTAAATTGAAATCTATGTAATTTTAGGTCCCTAATTAAGAAATATGTCTAATTTCATGGACGAAATTGTAATTAACCCGTTGATTAGTGGTTGAGACTCGTACAGTTTCTACAGTCGTCGTCGTTAGTAAAATACTTTATATATATATTTATCCAAATCCATTTTCATTTTAGATTTTTATAGACGAGCTGCAGAGAGAGAAACACAGAGGAACACCGCCGAATTATTCTTCTTCCCTGGTCGGTCAGAACAATGGCTAGGTTTCAGCCGATTGCGGTGGCTCTGGTTTTCTCTTTGTGTTTTATTCTGCCGTTTACTTCCGCTAGATCTACCACAGTTACCTATTGCGGTGAGTTTTCCAGATATTCTTCACCCAAACTTTATTTATTTATTTTTGGAATCAGAAGCAATTAGATCCAATCATAGGTCTAAGGTCTGAGTTTAAGGTACTTCAATTGCGAGTTTTCTTATTTTTTGTGAAGGAATTGATAATTAGATGATCATATTTTCTTCTATTCTTTGTTAACTCCGCCTTTAAAAAGAGTATTTAAATTCTGAAATAATTGCAGATAGGTTTGAGGTACTTCATAGCTAATTTTGTTATTTTTTGCGAAGGAATTGATATTTAGATGATTATATGCGTTTATTCTATTCTTTGTTAACTCCGCCTCTTTTTTAAAAAATTAATTTAAAATCTGAAATAATTGCAGATAAGTTTGAGGTACTTCAATAGCGAATTTTTTGTTATTTTTCCGGAAGGAATTGATATTTAGATGATCAAATTTTCGTTTATGCTTTGTTAACTGTGCCTTTCATTTTAAATTAAATTTTTTTTTGAAATAATTGCAGATAAACATTCGGATTACGATGTTAAGGTGAGCGGTGTTGAAATAACTCCTAATCCTGTGCGGGGAGGCGAGCCAGCTACTTTTAGCATAGCAGCATCTACAGGTTAAAGCTTAATTGTTTCTTTCCTTTGAACTTTCAGTTTCTAATTTCCTACTTTTTTTTAATTTCTTTTTAATTCTTAAGCTGTTTATGGTAATGGTTTGAATTTATTCATTGTTTGGATATCTTAACCAGCTGTAAAAGCTATATGTCAGCTAGTTTGTAAATTAGGATCGATGCTGTTTAACTTCGATTTTGAGATTTTTGTCTTGAATTATTTGCTGAGTGTGTTAGAGAGAGGTGGGATTCTAAGTACATTGGCGCCTCAGAATGAGACCCGATCCCAGGACACAGGCTCTGCAAGTTGATATTGCTTATTCTGTGGCACTATGATGTCTAATTGATTGTTTTACGATGTAAGGAAAGAAAATTTGTCCATCAATATAGGAAGTTGAGATATAACATATAACTGGATGGGCTTTGAGAAAATTAGCTTGTTGGATGATTATGTGGTGGACTTGACTTTAGATTCTTCCTCCTGTTTGGAATTTTCAGAAAATATTATTGAATTGATTGCTTATTGTTTTGAATTTCCATGACTCGTATTATGCAATGGTAAAAAAAGTGTTCAGAGCTAGTTTTAGCTTCAAATGTAGATATCAGAGGTGTTCCTGGTGCGATTATGGTGTTTAGTCTTCATCTGGTCTGCTAGTTGATACGCAATGTACATTAGTTTAATTGTGATGTAGTCTAACATTGACTAGTAATAAAATTCTCATAGGCAATATAAAAAAATTCTCTCTTTTCATTTTCACCTCTAGTTTATTCCTTCGGAATCTGATTTTGTCAGTACCAATGTGTTGAGAACAACATCCTCATCCATGCTTTATTTTTTAATTTTAAGAAATACACAGAAGAAATGCTGAAATGAATTTAGGAGAAATTACTACAAAAAGAGTTATGATAAAATTAAATAATTTTGCTGAACTCTCATCCTTTTCATACATGAGTACTGGCATCCCATAGTGTGATTTGAAACAATGTCTACTTTCTTCAAATAAAGCTGCTTTCAATATCAGTTTTTGCAATTACCCTTTTAATGGGCAAGCATGTGAAAGTAAACAGTCAGTAAGATTAAGGTGGAGAAATAGTAGGTAGTCAAATGCTTTAATAAATCTTTATTCTCGAATATTCATGTTGAATGGAGTGACTCTCATTTAAAGTCAGATTTGTGACTTTTATTCCCTATTGCACAGCCAATTCCAATGTTGTAGGTGATGGGCTAGAAATCAACCCTTTTATTGGTTGATGGCATCCTTCAACCTACCGACATTTCGACTTTCTTTGATAGGTTTGGGAACTTTGATTGTGTGCTCTCTTGATTAATGACTGCCAAGTGCTTCTTCCCACAAGGATTTGCTAACATTGTCCAAATACATATAGATTACCTCCTACTGTCTAATGAACCCACTTTTAAAGCCAGTTTATATATTTGCTTCTTAATTTGTTTAATATCTTTCTTTCTCTTATATGGAGGAACGCAACATGCATTAGCTATCTGAATTTTTACTGTGGCTAGCTCCCATTCAGTTTTGGCTGGGGATTAGATCTCAAGTTGGCATAATGGAGCCAATATTACTATATTAGCTTTGGTAGATTCTGGACAGGTCTTGTGAACTGACTATACAGTGTCATTTCATGCAGATAAAGCTATCTCTGGTGGGAAACTAGTAATTGA
Organism: Catharanthus roseus; assembly: GCA_028651295.1. Taxonomy (NCBI): domain Eukaryota; kingdom Viridiplantae; phylum Streptophyta; class Magnoliopsida; order Gentianales; family Apocynaceae; genus Catharanthus; species Catharanthus roseus. The sequence continues at coordinate 450,749 of JAPQWS010000035.1, forward strand.
TGTTTACTATTTTGGTGTGCACGTCCGTTCTGAGACCCATGATATTTGCTCAGAGACATCTTGCCCCATCCTTTCTGGGGACTTCGTAGTTTCACACTCCCAAAATTTACCTGGGTTTACTCCACCTGTAAGTCATCTTTCTGATTTTGTTTTTTCTATTTCTGTATTTTTAGTGATCCTTGATAGTTAACATTTACATTCACCGTTAAATGCCTTAAACCCAAATTCACCGTGCCAATAATGTTTCTTAATTCTTATAGTATCCATGAAACTTTTAGTTTTTTCGGATGCTGCAATCTAACCTATTCTCTTCAATCTTACTATCTTCCCCAACTTTCCAAATATTACCGCCCTCAACTTTGGTAGGTTTGGTTTTGTCCAATCTCTCTTATTATTGTACATGTTCCATGTTATCTTTCTGCTTCCACGCCTAATTGTTTGGCTAATTGTCTATGATTAACTTTTTGTTATTGAGACTTCTATCTTGTGTGATGATCCTTCCAGTAAGGTTCTGTCGTGATCCTCCTTCCACTGCTAGAAATTTCAATTGCATTGGCTATTATAATCTCATTCATTCAATGTCTATTCATGCTCTCGAGTACTTTGCCCGTTGAACTTGTGCAGGGCAACTATAGACTCAGAATGAGAATGGAGGATGACAAGAATCAGGAGTTAACTTGCATCAGCTTTAACTTCAGGATTGCACTGGGAGAAAGTGACTCTGTGGCCGAGAGCTGAATGCGCGAGAAGTACAATAAATACTCCACCAGCGACGTTTGAACTATCGTGTGTATATACCTTCCTTTCATGCCACTCTTGTTGTTCTTAAGACGAGCATTTACCGTCATCTGTCTGTACCTGTATGAAGACACAACTTTCTACTTTTAATTAAGTGATATTCTGTCTATCTCCTCTTGCTGTGAAAAAAAACTATCCCGCATGCCAATTATTCTTTGCCTCAGAATTGCATTAAACGAAAACTATGATTAGAAAAAAGTTGTTTATTACTAGTAATTTTTAGCACTTTTAGTAGCTTTGAAAATGCAAAAGCTGCTTTAAAAGATAATTCAATTGGTTCTCAATTATGAAGCTAAAAATAAGAAGCAATAGAAACATGCAAAACAGTGCATACAAATTGTCTGTCATTTTGAACTTTCTTGCTTTAAGGAACCAAACATCTAAGGCATCTTCTGGTTGTGGCTTTTTACTCTTTTCTTTTGTTTTCTCAGTAGCACTATAACATTGGGTGTTAAACCAGTACATTGCATTGGAGTAATTTGCAAAAATAATCACACAACCTTGTTACAACCTAATAAATCTATAATAATTCTGCAGACTAAATTTCTTTTATAATATATATTTTTTAAGATTATTATTATTTTTAAATATATTAAAACAGAGTGATATACAAAACAGTGCAGACTATAAAGCGACTTGATCATATGTTGAGTCTGTCAAGCACCATTTTCAACTAGTTATACAATTCATCATTTTGTTATGTTTATTACACAAACTAGTGATCTTAGATCATTGGATTAAAAGCCTATATATATATATATATATTTAATAAATACAACAACATAATCAATAATAAATCAAGAACAAATTACTTGATCGTTATCATCATCAAAATCAAATCAAGCTGCTGCAAATTGGGCATTTAACCAATCCATTTTCATTACAATCCAAACACCGAATCGGACCTTCACCACAACCACCACCGTCTCGCCGCCCAATCGGAGTAATTTTCCGGCTACCATTACATTTCAAACACAATACAAATCGTACTCCGTCGCAACCACTACAAGAACGATTAGCAGGAGTTTTCATCGGAATTCCTTTCAATAACTTCTTCAGAAATCCTTGTTCGTGTAATCCGACGACTTCATCCGCGCCTCCGATGTGGCGGCCACGAATAAACAACCGCGGCGGAACTAATTTCTTACCCATAATCGACCAGAGCTCTTCTCTGTACTCCAAATGTAAGGAAATATCTCTTTCGTCGTATATAATTCCGAAGCTTTCTAAGAGAAATCGAATTGAACTGCAATCTTCGAATGTTTTTCTGATTCCTCTGAAACTTGTTGTGTAGAAAACTACCGATTCGCTTCCTCCTGGCGGACATTTCTCTTCGAAATCTTTCAATAATGGAAAATTTTGATCGAATTCCTTTTCCCCTTCGTTAATTTGTGGGATTGAATCGGGAATTTTCTCGATTTTTACGGTTTTTTTCTGCAAATTAGCTGCTGGTTCTGACAATAAACCTACCTTGTCAGACAATGAAAGACTAGAAACGACGTCGTCTGATCTTGTGAACTGCAAGGTTTTCTTTATCTCTTCATTTTCATTATCCTCTGTTTCTTCTTCTTCTTCTTCTGGTTCTTCTTTAGCATCCTTAAATTCATCAACTAGCTGATGATGATCATAAGATAATAGAGGAGTTCCATTACTCTTATTATGATCTTGACCATCACATTCTTTTGGGAGAATTGGTGGAGATTGAAGGTACTGTAAAACTGAAATATTGGGCTTCAAAGAAGTTACAATTGAAATGGATTTGATTTTGGTTATTAATCTTCCTCTGAAGCTTTTCATTTCTTCTTCTTGATGATCTTCTTCTTCTTCTTCTTCTTCTTGTCTCTGATCTTTTCACTTTGGCTTTTGCATGTATTGACAACTTTAATAAAAGTACTTATCATAGACCTTAGAGAGAACCACAAAAGACTCGTAGGTAGGTAAGGTGGCTGGAGTGGTATCAAAAGGCGAACTTCCTCGCCCACAATGCCCTTATCAAACTGTCAAACGCCTAGATGGGAATGTAAATCATGGTGACTTGCGCATATGGATACAGTTTTGTGGGAGGGTTTCTAGTTCGAATACTGTTGTGTTTTGTGAGAGGTTTTGAGTAGGGGTGTAAATGAGTCAAGTCGCTCATGACTCATTTGGTCAAAGCTCGAATTGAGTTCGCTGTTGGCCGAGCTCGATCCGACTCACTAACTAAACGAGTTGAGTTCGAATTTCATTAACAACTGTTCGAGCATAACGAGTTAGAATATATATAGATAATTATTTTTAATTTATTTTAATTATTATATTTAATAATATTTTTTAAAAAAGTTAAATTCGAGCTCGACAAAAATAGTTAAGCTCAAGTTCAAGCTAAAATTGATAGGCTCGATCGAGCTCAAGTTGATTAAAAAGTGTGGAATCGAGTGCAAACTCGACTCGACTCGTTTACACCCCTGGGAATGTTGTGTTTGTGAAATAGTCTCGAGTTCGAATATAACAGTATTTTGTGAGAGAGATTTGAGTCCTTGTAATCCTGTTCATTTTTAGTCGGAATTAATTTAAGTGTAGTATGGTTTAAACCCCCAGTCTCCAGATGAATAGGAATTAGCTTTGACTCGACTTGTTTACCCCCTAGTCTTCAGTATTCTCGGAATGTTGTTGTGTTTATAAGATAGTCTCGAGTTTGAGTATAACAGTACTTTGCAAGAGAACTTTGGGTTCTTGTGATCGTGTTCATTTTTAATAAGAATTAATTTGAGTATAGTATGATTTAAAAGCGTATTCAGTGTACATACCCTTTCAGAATACCTCCTTATGACTTGGACAGGAAAAGAAAAGAGGGACCAAAGATAGAAGTCTTGGTTGAAGGTGACTTATCAAAAGGAAAAGATATGGTGAAAATTGCTCTTTTTCATTTATTTTTGAGTTCATGTAGTGAGTAGAAAGTCTCCAAAGGCCCATGTTCTTTGCCTTTTTCTAAGTTTCTATATCATTACTTGTTTAGATAGGGTAGCTATTGGGTGTGTAAGGACAACCTATACTTCCCATTCTATCCAATATATATCTCAAGTTTGCAATCACATTCTTTCTTTAACAAGTAGATTCTACATGTTTCAAAAGCTTGTTCTGATAAAGATTAGTTATTATATATACTGACTTCTTATTAGATGTTAAGAAGCCGATTAACCTGTTTTAATAACCTGGACAGTTGATAAACAGACTGTTAATTCATTATTAAGAAGTGAAAGGTAGATGGTTAATGTGAAGTAGGTCCATGGGAGGAGACAAGGTGTGGCACCATTCATAATTCAATCACAAGGGCTTTTTCAATCCCTTGTCTATCTATCAATTAGGCTTTCTTGATATAAAGCAAACCCATAGTGGTTGTCCCTTTTTCCATAGGCCACAACTTGTGTCTTCAATCCCCCAATAAAGCAAAATTTAATCAGTCCTATGGACTTAAGATCGACTGTACCATTTTATATATCACTCTTTATACTAATTTATCTTTAAAATATATATTCTTTTTAGAATTTATTTTTTTAATAGATTTTATTAATAAAATATAATAAATTAAGTAGTGTAGAGAGTGGTACACAAAATGGTATAGACAATTCGAACCGTCTTATTAACCGTCCATGCAGACTCGTATATAAGAGAGGTACTTTTGAGTCATACTTTATTCAGATTAATTCCATTTCAAGTTGAGTAGGACTGCAAGGACAACGGCGACAAAGTTTTTTCTATTACTTACAACTCCTTTTACTTTTTTACTCGTCAGATTTTACCATTTTTTATTTATGAAAACAGTGCAATATTTAATAAACTTTTTCTCATTATACCCTCCTTTTAAAAACGAATTTCAGTTTCTTTAAACTCTTTTCACATAGAAGAAAAACACATCTAAAATTCCGTATTTCTTGAAAAAGTATAATGTTCAAAATGTGACAACAAAATAAAAACGGAGATAATAGTGGATATTCCGAACAGATTTATAGATATACAAAAGACACTTTTAAGTCATATCATACTCAAACTAATCTTTACACACAAGTCAGATAAGACTATAAGGCGAACAAAGATCTTCTTAGTAATAGGAATCTTGTTAACCACCAAATTTCTTTGCTAATATAAAATTCCTACCCCTAATCATACCAACTCAACTATATTATGATTATTTGTCCTGCTTCTCTCTATATGTGGGGTTGGGGTTGGGGGGTGGGGGGTTGGGGGGGGTTCATAAGAAGAGACAATAGACGTTTTACCAAACTCTTTCATTCCTTTCTATTTGTGTCTATTTACAAACATTATGATGGAGTTCATCAAGTATTATTTTCTTTTTCTCGATGTATTAAAAAAAATAATTTTTAACTAACTTTTAAATGTATTTGAATTAAATTTAAGAATAAAAAATAACACAAAAACATAAAAATAAAATAAAAGATTTATATAATGTATCCGGTGTGGAAGTAGGCCAGCATTTCTATTGGCAAATAGGAGGCTTCCAAGTCCACGGCCAAGTACTTATTACCTCTTAGGTTGTAATTATTATTTTATTAGATTTGACTGTTATAGCTGTTTGGGACCCACAAACCATTCCGAGCGGGAGTTAGAATTTCTTCGAATATATGTTCTTGAATTCATTCGAGATGTTAGTAAAACTCAAATTAGAGAAGATTGGAACTATGTTTCTATTTATTTTTGTTTCTCATTCGTCAAGGGCTCTTTTACCTTAGAAAATCATACAATTACCTCATGGGGAGTTAGCCGCACCCACGAATGATATAAATACTACTGTTGCTTTGGCTTTACTCACGTCAGTGCCCTATTTCTATGCGGGTCTGGCCAAAAAAGGATTAGGTTATTTCGGGAAATATATTCAACCAACTTCAATCCTAACTCTGGTCGGTTGTAAGGGTCATCCGGCTTTGTAGCTCTGCGCAAGGGTCGGTTAAAAAAATTTTTTGTTTTTTTAATTTTTTCTGAATGATTCAAAATGATAAAATATAATAATAACTATTTACAAATTTCACATAATTCTTTAAATAAATGCTAGAATTTTTTACTATTTTTCATTATTTTGAGTCGTTTTTTAAGATTTGAATTGGTAAAAATAAAGAAATACTAATATTGTTTGTGAAGATTTGTTGCAGAGTGGTTTGGATTTGAAGATTTGAATTTTAAGAGTTTTTTTTTTTTTTAAAAGAAAATTTTAGTAGAAAGATGTAGAAAGAGAAAATGGAGAAATGATTATTTTATATTGGGCTTTGACTAGGTTTAGGATATATAGGTGAGGCCCAACAGGCTTGATTCAGACTAACTTTTTAGTTTTAGTTGGTTGTATTCTTGGACATAAAGGCGAAATCCCTCGTCCTCAGGCTCACCAGACTGCCCGACGCCCAGGTGGAGGATGTAAATTATAGTGACTCAGCGGTCCTGCAGACTGGAGGCCAGGACCTGGTGCGCACAAGGAAGCACCTCCCTACATTGGAGAGATTGAAATTCCCACACTGCCGCTGCCAAGATTCGAACATTGGCTCTTGGACCAACTCTATAGCCCCAGGACCAACTGAGCTACGCCCATGCGGGCTAGTTGGTTGTATTCTTGTGAAACGACATCGTACCAAACATTTGCACCTACCAAACAAACAAGTCCACCTTCACTAATCATGCATTAGTATTCAAATTCTGACATCGGCAGTGTGAAAATTCGAACCTCTCTAATGCGAGGAGTGTTTACTATGATTTACACCTTCACTGGATGTTGGACAATCTAGTAAAAACCTTGTGGATGAGGAATTTTGCTTCTTTTATAATAAGAATTGAGATCGGATTTGTGAAGACTCTAATCACCTAAGCAAAAAAGAGTCTCTCTTTAGTTTGGAGTTCAAAAAGACCCAAGTCCAAAAGGTCACCTTTACAGCTAACTACAGAACCACCAGTCCACAACTCACCACCACCACATAAAACTTTTCTATCATGATTGACCTAAATAATCATCACCATAACAACTGCTAAGATGCCATTCCGGGCCCTCAATATAATAGAACCACCATCGGTCCACCACCCTACCACCCACCACCACCAGACCAGCCACCACATTAAGGAATAATACTCAGAAGATACCACCAGCTCATAAAAGTACTTCTCCCGTGCATATGACTTAAAAGGTGCTTCCTGTGTACATACAAACCATAAACCTTCCGTGTGCATACAAACTAACTTAGAACACCTTATGCGTGCAAACCTATCCACACCGGCCTAGGATACCTTATGGGGCTTTAAAGGAGTCTCGCGTACACATACAAACCCGACTCAAGATATCTCATGATTAATAGACCAAAAAAGAAGATACCACCATGAAAAGAGAAACAAGCTACTAAAAAGAACATAAGTAAGCAATACTATAAAGGTTGTAAGAAGTTAAAACTAGACATTTACATATTATCCTTTTCAGACAGTTCACAAAGGTAAAAAGGGAGAGATTACTACAAAGCAGACCAAAAGACAGACACATTAGAACGCGATAATAATACGATAAACTCTCTTAATAAAAACCCACTCTAGGCGATGAAACAGGCACTCTTCAACCCAATTCACCCTTCAAAACTCTAACGAAAAAAGCAAGAAAGAAAAACCAGTAAGAGTTAGAACTAACATATGCTTCTCTATAAATTTACACTTACTTCTGTGCAGCAATGTCAAGTTAGGCAACTTCAACTACTTGCGGCATGGCTGATGAGCTGACTTCTACTGTTGGTGGAGCATCAACACGTGCAGGTGGTTCCAGCCAGTCGGTGAAGTGAAACTCGATTTGTAGGCGATGATGAAGTGGAGTTGATTTGATTAGTCCCTTCTTGGTATCAGCCAGTAGTTCCCTAATGGGTATGGCAGCCAAGAAACTTTTTATATACTCCTTGCATGATTCTTTACCTTGGCAAACAACTACTTCTTCTTCTTCACTCTTCACTTGTTCCTCAGATCCCAAGGCTGTAGAATTTTCTGTAGAACGATCGTTTGAGCTCACATGCTGACAATTCGAGTTCTTTGGTTCCGATGCTGAAGCATCATTCGGCTGCTGATCACCACCGGCTGGTTTTTCCTCAGATGATTGACTTGGCAACTTGTAGATGACTGTATTCCTATCAAATTTGAGTATGTAGGCCTGGTTGCATCCTTCATAGAGTCTTTCTCCCAATGTATCAATTATGTAGTAAGCTTCAGCTTCAACCTTGAGCACAAAAAAATGATCGTTCCAACTGACAATGTAAACTTGAGGCTCAGAATTAGTTTGACAGTTTGATGCAGCATGACTTATCTCGTCCCAGATATTGTCGAAGGACATAGCACCGTGCAGAAAATCAAATCTTCCTTCTTCCATTCCATCAGGATGAAAAAAACCAATAAATGACTTTCCAGGAACTACGGAAAGAGGACGTATCTTGGCCTGGAGGACTGTATCTAGATCAAAGTGCTTGTCAGGAAAGCGCTCTCTGTAGGTTTCGTTCTCACAAAGGTTCCTCCATTCTAAAGAGCCATCTCGGATTAAGCTGTCAAACTGTGATTTTAAGGGCATGTAATTACGGTTGCTCTGCAACCAATCAGCAATTACTGCAACCAGAGCCGTGCATGCACTCTCTCCAGCTGCCCTCTCACTTCGCTGGTCGATGGAAGCAAAGAAGACTTGAGTTTGAAGCTTCAGATGTCCATCCCGACTCAATATTTCCTTCTGTTCCCAACTGCCAACTTCAAAGTTGTCTTCTCCAAACTCAGATACTGATGATCGATGAGCACTTGAGTCTTCATCTGTCTTGCGCCACTGCCAAAGTCAAAAGTGGAGTTGAAATTTTCAATTTCTTCATTTGATCATATATATGTTAATTACATTAGTTAAAAACACTTAAACATCATATGTTCCCTCCAATAAGACCTTAAAATCCCAAAAGGAAATGCATCGTCTTTCCACAAAATCAGCCACTCAAGCCCTCAAGCGGAACATTAGTTAGCAACCAATGCTATATAAACCATTTTAAACCAATTACGAAAATTCAGAAAGGCATAATAGTCAAATCTCAGGTGAAAGAAACTAAGTATAGCAAAAGGTGATCTATTACTCGCTTCAACATAATCATCCATACGTCAGTTTGACAATGGAAAGAAAGAAATAAAACAAAGTAACTTTCAGATTCAATAGTCAAGGAAACATTGATGAATTTAACAGACATCATTTGCCCACCTCCATATTAAATAAATATAAAACAAGAACCAAAGAAAAAGTTGCAAGCTTTCTTACCCAGAAAGAGGAAGATTCATCTGAACTAAGCTGCCGGCGATCATAGTCAATGTCATCTCCACCTTCTTCTCCATAAGCTTTCTTTAGCAATGGCTCCCCCTTGGCTCTCGGAGATCTGAAGCTCAACTTTCTTTTCCTCCATGGTAAAAGACTACGCTTGGTATTCTGTGTGATAGATGGTTCAGAAACAATGGTAGTCGGATCCTCCATATTCGAGCCGCCCACATCTGACTTGCGGTTGCTGTAGTAAATCCAATCCTCATCCTGGCTGCTGATCCTTGAATTTGAGTATAATGATCCTCCGGCAAAGTTAGCATATGCTAATGTACCATAACTAAATGACTTTCTAACTGTAGGGTCCTCTTTCACCTCTTGTGATTCTCCTTCGTCTGAACCATCAACAGAGTCCGAGTCAAATGGGTAAGCATACTCGCCCTCTTCACTCTTGGGGGAGCATCTACCTTCGCTGCCTTCTACCTCACGGCAAGCCTTTTTAGCTCTCCGAGTCGACACATACCCTGTAAAGATCTTGACCTTTCTCAGACTAGCTTTAAGTGCAGATAGCTCATCCTTCTCAGGCGAGGGTGTAGTATCAGATTGCAGAGGTGATGTAACAGGAAATGTTGACCTCTGTCCTGAATCTGTAAGATCTTGTTCAGCAGTTAGTTCAAATAGACTTAGGGATACCTGCACCAAATAAATGGCAACAATCACACATCATGAATCAAGCGGTAACGCGCACACCACAAGATGGAGGTTCTCTGATGATACAAAAGATGAAACATACATGAAGAGAAAGACGATGCTCAGCTGTACAGCCAGAAACAGCCAGAGGGATCTGAAGCTCAAACTCATTCTCTTCAGTCTTGGTAGCAAATTCAGCAAGGTTCAAGACTGCTGTACCAAAAACCGGAACCTTGTTCTTTGCCCCCTGCTGCATGCCCTGGAAAAAGACAATCTAAGATGAGTTATCTGAAAGTTTATCCCTTATGATTGTTTACCTAATATCCATCTTAAAAAACCTCAGTAATCAAATCTTATAGAAAACGATCAAATCTGCAGATCCATAGAGATCTAGCCCACCTTGGCAAAGCTCATATCAAAAGTGTTTAGGAAACAATAGAATAATAAGATTAACCACAAGTACAAGAGGTTCCATTGCATTTGTGTTAAGTTATAATACCTCAAGATGCACCAATAAAACCAATGAAATTCATGGATAACGTTCAGATATTAGACCTCCAAAAGTATAACCTCAAATACAATAGTAGAGAAATACCCTAAACCATAAAGTTCAGGAATCAAATAGAAACAACAGCATATCAATAACGCACGTCAGCTATAGCCTCGAAAACAGGTTGCAGGTAGCACCCGAATAACGACAATTTAATGAGGCGACAAAAACATTACCGATTCCATCGAAAAAGATGTAATATACAAACCACCACATGGAGAATGTGCAGTGTTGTAATGGTCAGACAATACTTTTCACTTTACACTATTTGAAGTCATGTAAAGAACATGTTCCAAAACTTCCAAACATTTCGGCGCCCTTTAACACCAACCAATGAAACAGTGATCGACTAATCCCGGATAAAATTAAGTCGACAAGAAGAATACGAAGAGTTGGCTTTGCTGGCAAACAATATCAAGCAAGTCAAGAAATAAATTTACAACTATCAAAGCCCACATAGGACAATAGTAGAGAAGAAACTTCAGATTGGAATATTATTCATAAACTACACATGCTGTTTTCCCCTTTTCTCTGCCAACAATATACCCTGTTTATCTTTAGAAAAGGAGGTAACCAATTAATCTGACTCCAAGAAAGGAAAAAGAAAAAGAACCCAATCGTGCCCATTGCATAGAAAGTTTTTGCAAGAATGAGAATACACATTGAACCTCAAGAGAACCCCAAAATAAGAGCTAAAATAACATACCCCAAAATAAGAGCTAAAATATCAATCTTGTTTTCCAAATTAGCTACTTACACAAAACCAGACAAATGACTGAAACTTGTCCTAAAAGACCAAAAAAAAAAACCATTTTTAAGCTTTTCACTCTGGGATGGAATAAATCCAATTGCCCATAACAAAAAATCAAATGATATCAACCACAACCCAGAAAGGGAAGAACAAGAAACAAACTGGAGCTAAAAATTCAGTCAACGCATTCAATAAGAAGCAGTAAACTATGAAGTCAAGAAACTGCGCAAGAAAAAAAGAAAAGGGAAACTCACGTTGGACAATACAGCAAAGGAAATCTCACAAGGATGAAACACATTGTCTTTGTAACAATTAAGAGTACAAACGCTCTGAAACTCCTCATCCCACTCCACCAAAACGACAGCGTTTCCATCCGGAGCATCTGCATCTTTGATTCTAACATTCTCCTCTCTGGTACAATTTCTCTTCACAGTAGTTTTTCTGAAAGCGCTGAGAGGGATCTTGGGTTCTTTCCACTTGATCTCCACCGTTAACCCCAAATTAGTCCCACCTTCTTTATCTACAGCCGCATGCAGCAAATCATTCAAACCCTCAAGTCTCTGTACTTTTAACCTCACCTCGTATTTCCTCGTCTGTAGCGGCGGCCATGGTCGCCACCTCATTATCTTAACAACCATCCCTTATTCTTCTTTCCGATCAATTTCGCGGTAAAAAACAAGAAAATCAAACAGAATAATAAAAATCAAAAGAATGCCCTTTTCTTGAAAAAGAAAAAGGAAAAAACAGAGGGCAAATGTGTGTTTAATTGAATCGAAAAACTCAAAGATCTGATTGAACTACATCAGATTTTCCGATAAAGTACAAATGGGTTCTATTTGAAAGGGAAAGAAATGATAAATTAACAAAGAAAAACGGATTCAAGAACAAGAAAATTGAAAATCTCCGGAAAAAAGGTGTTCTAGTTTGTTACAGAGAGTATGTGTTTGAGAAGAAGAGGAAGAAGAAGAAGGAGAATATGCCGTTATTTTCTTCTTTCTGAGAAAGAGATGGTAGAGAGAGAGTGAAGTGCGTATGGAATACTACTACTACTACATAGGATTAGGACTTAGGAGAGGAGAAGTAAAGTTTTGCGCTGTAAAGAAGAAAGTAAAGAGTTAGTGAGGGAGGGATGATGGCTTATTATTATGAGCTGTGATTTTTATATGTCATTTGCTGGATTCTGGTCCACTCTCTCCTCCACTTCCTTGCTTGATACCAAAAGACGAAATCCCGATATAAAATATGTAAATTATGGTGACTCAATTAATTTTGGACTGTAAAATTAATAATAATGACAAAGTTTTCAATTCTTGATAACGATAATATGAAAATTTCAATCTTTCTAATATAAAGATAATTTCTTATGCGCGTTAGGGTCTAACTTCCAATTTACAAGATCGTTGTTTAAATTGACGCACTATAAATATTTAAAATTAAATGCTTGAATTTATTTTCTTTATCTCATCTTAAAACGTAAAATATCATATTCTAAATAATAAGAAAAATAAGATTTTTATGAGATAGTTTGGTTGCGGAGGGGAAAGGGAAAGACGGAATGACATCATTTACTTTCACTAGAGAAAGTATATTTATTTATTTTAAAATTACTTGATAGGGTTGAGATAAAAGTAAATCACATTTACTCTCCTCCGTTTGGTTAAGTGAAATGATAAAATAGACTTTTTAACAATATTATATATATTAAGTACAAATTTAATTTAGGATAAATTGTAATAAACTAATTAGTAAAATGATAAAATAGACTTTTTAGCAATATTTATATCTGAATCCGTCTGTTTTGATATGGTTAGTTTATTAGCGAATGATCAAATTAATTATAAAAATATAGTGCAAGTGTATAAAAGGTACTTTATTTTAAAACTTTAATGTCATTAATTTTTTTACATAAATCTAAAATAACTTATATTTATGACTGAAAATAATAAAACATTTATTATTTTAATACTTATAATCATATTATTCTATACAAAAAGAATTGCAATTGAGAATAAAAATATTACTTTCGATAGTTTAGTTTTGAGATTTTTACCAAAAATTTCTTATAAATTGAATAATTCGTAAAAAAAAAGTATGAATCCTAAAAATGATATTTGAGATATTATCGGTCCGTATAAATATAATTTAGCTAGTTTTACAACTATATAATTAATACTAATAGCCAATATTCAATAATAACAACGACAATGTAGAAATTTTAACTATTTTAATTTTAAAATAATTTTTATACATATCAAGTTATAAGCCTTCAGTTTACAAGACCGTTCAGGGGCTGGTGGGGTTGGGGGCGGATGAAACGACGTCGATACACGTAATAAAATGATTGTTTGTGCGTAGGCTGGAGTTTGAAGGTCAAAAGGTTGGGTCGGTCGGTTTTGGATTTTTAAGAAAAAATTTCTTTATTTCTCAACACATTACGTCATGTCCCTTTTTTTTTTTTCTTTTTCATTTATGAGCCAATAAAATTAGTTGGTCAAGAATTTTTGTCAAGTCATATATCACTAAAGGTAAATATTACAAAAAATAAAAATAAATTTTGTAAATTATGATCTGTCAACTCAAGCTCAACTTAAGTTCGATATAATATAATAATTAAAATAAAGTAAAAAATTTATATATTTTGGTTCGATAGGTTTGATGGGCCATCGAATCAGTATTAATGAGACTTAAACTCGAGTTAGTGCATGTATCAAGAAAGAAAATTTAATGCATTATAAATTTTAATTTTTTTAACAAATAAGGTAATTCATTAATTGATTATCATTTATTCTTTATACATATATATATAATTTCTGTTATTTGTTTTGTCACATTTTTTTTCATTTGATAAATGATCATTAATTAATATTCTAAATTAAGGTGGAGTTTTTAAAACAAGTATATGCCTACCTTAATAATTTTTTTCCCTAAAATAATAGGATATAGAATATTATATTACCAAAAAATAAAATATTTGAGAATTAAAATATGATGTCGATATAATGGAAACAATCCCTTTTTTTTTTTTTAACTAAAAAGACAACAAACTCGTTCTGATTGAAAACGCGTTTGGTCAATTATTTATGGCCTACCAAATTTACAAAAGAAAACGTTAATCCACTACCTAATTTTTATTCTCATGAATTAATTTGCGATATTAGTTTATTTAAAATATAATAATTTTTTTATGTTTTTAAAATTAATAAATTTTTGTAGTGAATGTATAAAATTTATTACATGTAAATTAAGATATATAGATTCCTATTTTAAAAAATTAAATAACTAAATGATAAAAAAACTCACATATTGACTCTTAAATTATTTGTTTATTTATTTTTCGAGTACATGCATATGTCAATAATGACTAAAACAACTGAATTTCAAAGTTTAAGTGTATATTTCTAAAAAAAAATTAAGAACATTTAAAAAGAATTTAAGATATAATTAACTTAAAAATAAATATTTCGAGTAATATTTCTCAATTAATAATTTAGCAATGTATTTATAGAACATAATTAATGCTTAATTTGTAAGTGACTTGATATATTTTTTTTTAACAACAAATTGGGTTTTTGCTTAGAAATGTGGGTAAGCTAAGCATCACAATTGGAACTTTCTAGCAAATCTTTTTTGGTAAAAAGCTCTCTTGTGGTTGTGAGGCAAAAAAAAAAAAAAATGCTAAATCAAATATTAGTCATTCAAAGAGAACTCATAAGGAGTAGGGAGGACATCAAAATTTTATCTAGAATCTTCCATATCATTTTGTGATAATATATTTTATTATTAAAATTTATCTTATTTTAATAAATTTTATTAATTAACATATATTATATTTGGTCGAAAATATAAGTATTACTTTTTTATATTTGGTCGAAAATATTTTAAATACTTAAATTATTTTTTTATCTTTTTCCTCACTCTTCCTTGGGAGTCAAGGACTATCGAATTCCAATAAAACAAATGAGGGTATATTTAGGAAAAAAATTAAATATTCGTAAAAAATACAAAAATACTTATATATTTGACTATTCTCAATAACTGTAAAATGATATATATTTTTTACCAGAGATATTACAAAAGTCAATAAAAAAATGGTACCGGTAACTGCCCCAACTTGAACTTCACTTTCGGCTCCGGGTCCGGGAGGGCAAAACAAATAAATAAATAAATAAATCGAAAATGGGACCCAACCTCTATATAGTGTATAGTATATCCTTGTGTCCCTTTCCACTTTTCGAGTTCCTATTATTATTATTTATTTTTTCCAAGTCGTTTTCGATTTGGATTTTTTTTAAAGAGGAGATTGTACATAGAATTTTTTAACTATTTTGTGTACTGTTAAGAAATTTAGAGTGTAGAGAAGAATAATGTAAAATGCTTCAATTGATTTGTCTTTTTTATTCATTATGTCTACTATTTACAGGTTACAAAATATCATAATTCTAATCAATATAGGATTCTAACCCACTATTCTAACTAAGTAATCTCTTATAGAATAAGAGATAATGTAGGAGAATCACATACTGATGTGATATCTCTAACATGTACTATCTTATATATCACATTCTTTTTAATAATATATTTTTTCTTTAAATTTAATTTTATTTATTATATTTTATTAATAAAATATATCAAATTAGAAAATAATACAAAGAGTAGTACAGAAAATGATACAGAAGATGTGAATTCAATATTTAGTATGATAAAAAATAATTCTATTATTGAATTATAATATTATTTTCGGCTCACAAAAATAGTCTTATTGAATTATAATTTTATTTTCTTGTTGATAGTTAATGTTTTAATTTTCTTGTATGTCTTCTATTATTCTATATTTTAATTACCTAAAAATCTCCACGTTTTAAGGAAATATTAATAAAATATATATCATTCTACTACGGTAAAATTATATCATTTATTTATAGTAAAAGATATTAATGTAAAATTATAAATTATAAGACTCATAAATGAATGATAATGAGATAATAATTAATCTATTATTCTTGTTAAAATAAAATTAATCTATTATTCATATAAATTCGACTTTCGAAAACTCAGATTTAAAAATTAGACTCCAAATATTTAAATATCGATGTTCATACTTGAACCTTATTTATTAATACGTCCTAATAAATATTTTAATGCAATAATGAGAAAAATAAAATAAAAAAGGACAAAAATAGCTGGCTTTGAGTCGGAATTCCCGTGAAACTATCCGTTAAAGTGTGTTGGAGGCAACGTTTTACCCAATATTTCTTTTATAAATTTATTTTTTTTAAAATATATTTGACTGGTAAAAAATAATTTAAAAGTATTTGCAAGAACAAAATTTATGATTAGAAAAATATAAAAAAATTAATGTTTCTGATTATAAACAAAATAAAAATAATTCATAATTAAAAAAATAAAATTATTGATGATTATTTATAACTAATTTCTGATACTAATATGTAACGGCATATTAATAAGGAAGTTAAGTTATTTTTTTTAATATTATATTTTATAAAACTAAATAATTTGTAAAAGAAAATATATTATTGTGCACCGTTATAAAGCGATAAATACTATAAAACGAAGAGAATACAATTTTATTCTTTTGCAATAGATACTTAAATTTTATGGTTAGAATTGCTTTATCTTCTGATAATTTTTAAAATAAATATCAAATATACTTTTTTATATAGCTTGTTATTATTTTTTTTACTAAAAATAAATATTTGAAAGAAAAATTATCTCAAACAATTTAAAAACTCGAGGGAGAATGGGGAAACGCACCAAAGTATAAAATAAAAAAAAAATACTCAGATTATATCAGCCTAGAGAAAGTGACAAAATATAAAAACAGCCACAAAACAAATGGTACTAATAAAATATGGAATATTCAACACTAACTAACAAGAGAGAGTTTGAAAATCTATAAAAAATAATATATTATAATATTAGCTTGAGTTTATATAATTTAGAGTTAATATAAAAAAATATATATTCCTCAACTTTTATCGTTATTTAATCTTTAAAAATGATAATTAATGGACAATTTTACTTTTTTTATAACATAAAATGATCGAAAATGAGAAATGTCTGTTATGTCTTAATAAAATTTTAAAAAAATTAATTTTGCCCTTCAATAAGAGATAATATGGTCATCAAAATGGAAGAAATAAATATAATAAAAGAAAATCTATCTCTTCCTAAGACCGAACCCTCAAAAGTTCAGCTGTAAGGAAAGAAGAGGAGTATTATAGGGATTAAAAAAGTTATAAACTTCAAAATTTGTAAAATTGTCAAAAATATGCTCTAGCAAAAATTAATAAAAGCAAAATTGTCCTCTAATTATTAATTTTCAATATTAAGTATTTAATTGACATAATATTAAGCAAAGTTTTCAATATCTATTTTATTTTGTTTTATTTTATATTTAGAACGTTATTCACATTAAAAATGGAGGAATCATTTCAACTCCATTAGTGGATTTTGAGACATTTCCATTTTGATTTTTCAAATGTGGGGTTTGATATGTACATGATGAAAGAAGGGATCCTATGAACATTGCCATCCATGAGAAGACACATTATTATGCTTTTAATTTTCCACATTATTATAAAAGATTTTATCATTTTTAATAGTATTTATTACTGTCTCCGGTCATAAATATAAAGATTTTAGATTTATTGAATATGGTAAAAAATATAATGATTTATTGAACTTTTTTCATATTTACCCACATTTTTATTATTTATTTTATTCTCACTAATCTACCCCTTTCCTTATTTATAAATGGTAGAAAGGTTATTGAAGTTAAAAAATTATTTTGTTTTTAAAACTCTTAATCTGTATCCCTTATATTTATGATCAGAGGGAGTATATTTATTTATTACAATCTTATTATCTATCTGTCTCATATATTTATTACTAGAAATAGTAACTATTTTGAAATTAACAGACAATTTTTATCGTATTAACGTTCCGAATTTGAGACCTCTCACTGATAAGAAGATTCAGGACTCGATTTATAAATATTGTAATTGTCCATTAACTTATTGGGCCATGGGCTATAATATATATGGGCCGAATAGAAGCCTTTTCGCCTTTAGGAATTGGGAAGTTTCATGAAATTTGATCCATATTAAAATGGGCTTATAGCCCAACAAAAATGTTCGATTCCAATGATTTACGGTAAAAGTGCTTTTATTTTAATTAATGAGTGATGCTATTGGCTAAAAATTTACCCAATTTTGATCGGTAAAGAAGGATAAAAGTGTCTTTTCAATTGAAACATATTTATATTTTTAAGGGAAAAATATTTTTTTCTTGAATTTTTTATTTTACATCGGTTAAATGGCTAAATATTTAGTCCGATAGCATTTTTATTAATAAAAAGTTAGATATAAAATGGGAGTTTTATTTCTCTTATAATTGTGTTTAGATTTTTGCCTAAACACTCAATTTAAGATTTTATGATGATAAATGTCTCCCAAAGAAATTAAATTGGCAGACGATATTTGTTTGTATTGATGTAGTATAGAACTCATAATTTTTTCGTAAGTAAAATGTGTTGTGCCGATCGAATTATTACTTTTTAATAGATATAAAATGGGGAACTAGTGACAAGAGGAATGTGATTCGATAGTGCCAAGTGAGAAATAATTATCTAAAAGACGTTGTAATATTATCTCTGGTTAAGAATATAATTCTTTTGAACTTTGCACACGAATTAAGGATTAATCAAACAATACAAATTTTAATGTAAGATATCTATTTTATCCCCAATGAATAAGAGAGGGAAAGAGAGGAAGGAAGATAATAAATGAGGGTAGAATTAGAAATAGACATTAAATACATACTGAAATGTGTATGAATACTTATAATTTTGACTATCTAATTTTAGTTAAAAAAACTTATATTTTCGATCAGAGATGGTACTATATATCAGTCTTGTATTATTATTTGAAGGTCTTACATTCTCGGATCGGGAAGAAAAAGGGCCATTCAAACACGTGTGGATCATAGCATATTTTCAAGATCCAAAAGACGAAAAAGTACATAAAACAAGATTAATTAAGTGAATCTTGAAAGGGACTATTTTTTTTTTTTTTTTTTTTGTGGAAGATAATGTGATATTGGGGATTTTTTCTATTTTTTTCAAAAAGGGACGACAACTTGCAAATTATATTGATAAAAAAAATTGCAAATTATAGTCCTCTTGGCTAGTATTAGCTTTAGTTTAATTTTGTCATTTTTTAAAAAAATATAGTATTTAAATAAATTTTTTTCTTTTCTTTTTATTTGTTCTTTTTGGTAAGTAAAAAGGCCAGTGAAAGTGATCAGCATACTTTTTGCTATTTCATGTTCAAATTCTCGTATTCACTAATGAATATATCAGAAAAATTAAATAACGAGTAATTTTTTAGTCAAAATTTATATACATTATATGTCACCGTAGTAGAGAAGTAATTTGAAAATCATAAAAAAAAAAACACACACACAAAAATAAATAGTTTGTAAACAGATAATTCATTCTTATCAAATTTAAATTGAATCCAAGCAAATCGTTAATAAGTATTACATAATTCTCACCTCATATACAACAAAAGAACAATATTATTATACATACATTATTCCGATAGTAAAATTTATAAATTTGACAGCACTTATCATAAATATTAAACGTACAATATACAAAATAAAATATCACAATAATGTTATCAAAGCAATTAAAACATATAAGATTTAGTCTCTAGTGAGTTGAAACTCGTTTTTAAAGACATAAAAAACTAACAGCATTTCTTATGAGCGAGTTCAATCCACGTAAAATACATGAAAAAGCTTGTCGTTTGATAGCTCCTCGAACTGGGATAACAAATTCTCCATGATGATGATCAATAAGGTCCAAGGTTCGAATCCTGGTAATCTCAGTCTGGGAATTTTAATATCTCCAATGTGGGAGGTGGTTCCTTGTGCGCACCAGGTTCTGGCCTCCAGTTTGCAGGATCGCTGAATCACCATGATTTACATCCTCCACCTGGGCATCGGGCAGTCTGGTTGTCAATTTTCTTAAAGAGTCAAATTAATAGATTTCTAGAACCTTAGGATACATATGAATTCCTCCAATAAACTGAAAACTGAAAAATAATTTTTACTTATTTTTACTTTTTTATATATATTCTTAACTTATTTTTACTTTTTTATTTATAGGCATAAATTTTTATTTTAGTTATTTTATTTTTTAACATGAACGATTTTTAATATTACAATTTGTAATAATTTTATGATTTTATAATAACATTCATCATATTTTTTTTGTATATTTTTATAACCTAACTAATTTAAGGGATTTAGTTATCTTTTTACCACTCGATTAATTAGATCTATATATCAAATGTGTCAAATTCTATCGTGAAATATTTAAATTGTTATAATTGCAATTTTCTTGTTCAAATAATGTTAAAAACACCTTTTTTTGTTCAAATATTTAAATTGTTAAATTTCTCTATATTTTTAACGAAAAAGAACCTTCTTTCTTAATACAAAAGTTACAAGTTTGACTTATATACAAAATATTTATCTTCATTTTTAGAATTAATTACATTTTTCTCATTGAGTTTTTAGAAACCCTAAATTTATATTCACAAACATTTTGAGATTTGTGATTGTTAATCTTTGGATTTTGTAAATAAAACAATTTTATTTCCCTAACCCTTAAAAAATATATACCAAGCCTACATCAAACTATTACTGTGGCTTAATAAATCATTCTTTTGTTTATAATCAACTCTAAAAGGTATCAAAAAAAAAAAAAAATTGTAAAGAAAATTGATATTTTAGAGATTAAAAAGTTTCAACCTCTATATTTTGTAAAATTATAAAAAAAATAATCTTGACAAGTAAAGTCTCATGCTTCTCGCTCGAAAGATTCCTCCAAAACAAAAAATTTTCTCTTAATTATTATTTTCAAAAATTTAATACATAATTGTTATTTTATAATTCCAAGTCATATGCAAGGGAGCGACCTTGGAAGAAGACAAGTGACGCGCCGTTGACCATAGAAGTATTTTTTAATATTTTTAACTTAATTATATTAAAGTATTTTCATATTTAATATTAAATGTTATTTTTCTTTTAATATTTTAACATTATTTTTTAATAATTTAATACCTTTTAGTATATTATACTATAAAAGCTTGTTTTTATAATCAAAATACTTTTTTTTTCATGAAGACTAGATTATTGAAATAGAAGAAATTAATTTTTAATAAATATACTCATTATATTTATAAAAGAAATTTTACTAAAAATATGATGTGTATCAATTAGTCCTAAAAGAGTTGAAAAATCAAATTCAACACAATTTTAACTAAAATTACAATTATGTTTTTAAAAATTTCAATTTGAAAAATATGAATTTTCTTCGCCAGATTAAACTTTACTTTAATTTTCGTTTTTTATTTTTTCTAATTAAAAAATTGTTTGAGACTAATAATTAATTGTAGTTAAAAGTTAACAAGATAAGGATATTTTAAAATTTAAATGCCTGATTGTATATTTTTCATAAATTTGATCGAAAAGTTAGTAAATCTTAGTTGGGATATAATGAGAATCATTTTGAAATTGAAAATTCTTAAATTTTTTTGTTTATTTTGAGTTTTTCAAAGCAAGATATAAAAATTATATTTGATAAAACTTGATCTTAGATTAAATCGGTTCAATTTTATTTTACAATAATCAAAAACTAATTCACACATATATATAAAAAAAACATTAATTACTATCAAAATAATATTAAACTATTAAAATAAAAATAGTCACATATATTATAATACTTTAATAAAACTAACTCGTTATTTTAAATGGTTTTGAATATTTAAATATAGATTAGGCATACAAGTTGACACCTTGTCTTGTAGTCAAAACAAGTTGGGAACCGCGTGGGAAGAAGACAAAACAAGAAGCCCATCACGAATATCATAAATTTTCTCACAAATAATTTATTTTTTATGTATATCAACTAAAAATTTTTATATTATTAATTTTTAAGTCTAATTCAAATAGACCCTTGGTATACTATTCATTCTGTCTTTTTTTACATTGTCACGTTTTAAACATCATACAGATTAAAAAAAATACAAAATTAGATAAATTATTTGTATATAAACTAAATTTCCTTAACATCAATCTCTCATCTAATTTGACATTGTTAAATTTTAACTTGATACTTGTGTAGAATTATTAAGGACAGCTAGAATAGATATTATAATATGGTAAAAATTATTAGGAATGAGTAAATTTTTCCATGATATAAGGATTTAGAAAGGGTTGCTCTGTTGAAATATTATAATAGACAAATTTTTAGGTTAAAATTGTATTATTTTCAATAACATGACAAGTAAAAATAGATCTCCGTCTCTGCCATCACTGGTAAGACAAACGCCCAAGATTGTATGTAATATTTTATTTTATAATATATTTTCTTCATAATGGTTTATCTTTTATTCTTAAGATTATTTTTTATATGGTAAATTTTATTAAAAAAATATACCACATTAAAATTGTTACAAAGGAGAAAGTTTACTCAAAATGCGTAAAATATACTACCTACGTTTCATATTAAGTGTCATTTTAGGACATAACACAAGAATTAAGAAAATAATTGGGTTGCCTAATTAAAAAATAAATAGACTAAATTACCTTTTGAATGTCGTTAATAAATGTTGTTTTAATTTACATTTTTTTATAATTTTCTATTACTTTCTCTCTTGTTAACTAAAAAACTACGCCATCAATTTGAAAATTAAATATAAGAGCAGTCTTCTTTTTGCTCTAATTAAAATTTCAAATGATTGAAATTCTTTTTTCACGCAAATTTTTTACCCCGAAACGTGTACGGATCACTTTTTCAATGATATCGTTGCATTTATTTTTATTATAACCATCAAAATAACAGTTAATATTAAACAAAATTTATAAATTATTTATGAGAAAATAATAGAACTCGGTCTCATCCAAATGCATAAGGCTCCATGCGAGTGAAGCCGTTATCGGCCCGATTTTGTAACCGAAAGCATAACCGAGGCCGTTGAAATCTATATCGCCGCACTCACTATTTGTTTGGGCCCAGCCCACTTCCCCAAAAAACCGCCACCTTGAAAAGAAGCCTGCCCCACTAATTTTAATTCTCTTCACATGAAAATTTGTATAATTTATTCATCAACGGAGAATTTGATTTGAAAAAATAATTTAAAATATATAAGAAAATAATATATATTTTTTGTAATGTCTAAAACATAAATAAATTATATATTTGTTCTGCCATTATATACATAAATTTTATTTTTCTCTAATTATACACGTGAATAATTTTTGAATATCTAAAAATATCTAGACAATATATCTTACGATGCCATGGCATCAAGTATGTATATGCATACCTCGTGTACATGTCAGACAACGAGTATAATCAACTATAGTAAATGTGGATTGACTTAAATACTATTTTCGAGGTGCTAACAAAGTAATAAAACTACGTTAGAAGACATGCATGCCTAATTCACATGTGACCAGAGGAGGGGTATTTTTATCGATTCAGTAAATATAGTTATTTGCCAAAATTGTTTATAACCTAACCGACCCGAACCATCAAACACACATGAAGAAAAAAAAGAGGTTGATTCTTGATTATCCCATCAGCCTAAAAAGTGCTTCCGTGAGGGAAAATTATTCTACTTCCGGTCAATTGAAAATATAAGTTATTTTATATTTATGCACATATATTAATATTCTTGAAATCAATGTCTTTTTAAATTTAAATACTCAAATTATCATTTTCTTTTTTTCCTTACATATTCTTAAGAGTCAAAACCAATGAAATAAATGATGGTATATTTGGAAAAGAAACATTAAATGTCAATAGAAAAATGTAAAAAATATTTGGAAAAGAAAAATTAAATGTCCATAAAAAAATATAAAATGACTCACGTTTTCGACCAGAGATAGTATGAGTTTAATAAGATAGTCATTTTTACATTAATTAGTAAATTAAAATGCCCTTGCGCTAGGTGCAACGTGCTTTAGAAATATTAGCTTGCGCCTTACTTTTATTAATTTAGTAATATAACTCAAAAATGATATTTAGGTAGAAATTAAATGAATAATTATATATAAATATAAAGAAAAAAATATAAATTATTTATCACGATTTATGCATAAATTATTTTTCTTTTTTAATATAGAGAAAAAAGAAAAAAAACACATTTCTTTTGAATCAAATCTAAAAATCAACTAAAAAGGCAAAAAAAGAGCAAGTTCCCCTCTTTCTCTCATCATATCTATGCTCATTCTCTCTCTATATTTCTAGAGAGAGAGAGGAGAGTATATATAACATGAAGAAACCATCATTACTGCTTAAAGCTTCTTCTTCTTCTTCTCTTCCTCATCAACTCATTCTCAAACTCGAGCATTCTTTCTCTCTCTTCAATTCTTCAACCGCCATTCTTTCTCTTCTACTCTTTCCTCTTCCATTTCTTCGGCGATTTCTCTCTGAAACCCGCAGTTTCATTTCATCATCAATGGAACCCTTCCCCTTAAACTACGCCCTTCCTTCTTCGCTTTTTCCTTGGGACGATGATACCATTAATGCCGCATTCGATTCTGCTTCGAAGACTTCTCAATCTCCACCTCAATCTCAATCTTCCATTTCTGCCGACTCCCTCTATTTGGTTACCTACAGGTACTACTCTTTCTCTTTCTTTTTCTCTCTACTTTTATGATTCTTCGTTGCATTTCCTGAATATTAGCATTTAACTTCCACTTTGATCATTGGGAAAACAAAGCAAATGCTATTTCTTGTTTTTCTTCTTACATTATGGATTTTACGTCTTTTGGGTTTTTTTTTTAAATTTGCATAGCTGGTGGAATGAGGCGAGTGGCGCCATTTTCGGGAGTGGAGAGATTATTGGGGTTTTGTATGATACGACGTCGTGTTTGAAGAACAAGAAGTTTGAAAAAGATGATTTCACGTCGGAGGTGGAGTCGGAGATTGTGCTCGAAATGAGGACTCCCGCCCAAACAGGGACGGCCGAAGAAGAGGGTGCATCGGGCAGTGGCAGCAGCACCGATATTTCCCTTGCGTTGATTTCTTACTGGATGTTTTTGAAAGCTTTCAAATGGTGAGAAATCAAATTTCTCTAGTTTTTTTTTCCTTCTTGGTTTTTAAAGCAGATAGAATAATTACTTTGCTTTTACAGTATGAACTGTTAAACCCCAATTGTTTTAATCTTGGTAGTACTGTATGATAATGAAGGGGCTTAAGTTTTATTCCACACATCACATAACTTGCAAGATGTAAACATTCCCTCATGCCTGCCATTGGCATTTTTCATCCCAATAAGGGTCCCAAAAAAAAAAAAGAAAAAAAAAAGAAGAAAAAACTATAGTATCCTCCTGATAAGGATGTAGGGTCGGTTCAATGATCCATATTCTGGGATTAATTGATTACATAATTTGTATGAGTATGAAAATCAAGGCTGCTTGATCAGTTTGGTTTGAAGTATAGATAAATGATGTTAGAGATATATATCATGGCTTTTTGCAGTATTTCAACTGTTAGGATTTACAGGAAACAGACAATGTCTGCATCCTTTTACTGTCCTTGAAGCATTATTGCTGTCTTTCAATTGTTGGTAACTCATTTATCTCGCTGAAACTGGTAGAATGTAAGTCACTCCCAGTCCTTATTGTCATCCTGTTGCTGATTTTAAAGTTTCTACTTCAGTAGGTGATGATTCTTTTGGGCAGTGTGCCAGAATATCCTAGAGGCCATTACCTGTAACTCCAATGCTATATTTGTTGATACATTGATCAATTGATTATTTTGTCCTTTCTTGTAGGCATAATGACAGAAATGATGTGGGAGTGCTTTTGCCAGATCGCTTGGACGATATATTCTCCTTACGAACTCGACTTTCCTCTATGATAAAAGAAAATTTACTTTATATAAGGATTAACCAGAAGGTTCCACTACAAATCCTTCATTTGAATCTTTCTTTTGCTTGGCTACTCTCTTGACCTTGTTAAATATCTATAATTTCGGGTTTTGAACCTCTTTCTGCCATTTATTAGTTTCATTCTGGATAGGATATAGGAAATAACATAAAATCCAAAGAGCTAGATATGCGCTCTACACACACTGAGAGAAAGAGAGCTAAGTGCTTGGTCTGTGGGTCAGTCTACAAGAGCTTATTGCATCTGTTTGAAGTAGAACTTTGGGATCATTGACTATACATGATACAATTGACAACTATGCAATATTGTGTAGATGGATATTCCTACTTCTTTCATATCTTATTGGAGGTTTGTAGTCCCCATTCATAGTTATCTGACATCTGGAGCTGAATCGTATTATAGTTCCCTGTATTCAAGTTAAAGTGCACCAATCTACTTGTTTTACCGTGCATGTGATTCCAGAACTCTGGAAAAGCTATGATGTGAATGTTGGGTTCTTCCATTTTATGACACTCTTAAAATGTTTTTTGTCCAATATTTACTTCATTAGAGTTTATGAAATGTTATGATGATGAATTATATACGAAAAAGAGAGAGTTATGAAGTTGGTATATAGGTTTTCAGAACTGCACATGTCAAGGTGTACTTTCTTTTAACCTCATTCTTGTTCAGATTTTCTACAACTTACTCAGTGTACTTTCATGCTCCACCACTGCTAATTAAATTAGGTTTTTTTTCCCTCTGATTGTAGAGGTCTTGTATGTAATTTGCAAAAATATTTTTACTATATTTTCTTGCATCCTTAGTTGACAACTTTTGTTTTGTTTCTGAAGGACAATGAGATTAGAGCCTTTCAGCGAGCCTGTGATATATTCTGTATCGAATCTGGATCAGTAAGTTCTTTAGTTGACATCCATGTTACATTATTTGGTGTCCGCACACTTGTTCCGAAAGAAAAGGCTAAAGATTGGATGATGATGAATAATAAAAGTTTATCTGTTTTATCTGTTGCGCAGTTAAAGATTTGGGACTTCTCAGGACAAACGAGCCAATTTCTGATGAACGAGAAGATCTTAGTCAGTGTTTCAGATCAGCCTGGTGATGAAGTATGTTAGTCTTATCCCTTAAAAGGTTTACATGTTATTACGTGAACTAGAGTTTTATGCACACCTCGGTGTTGATTCAACCATTTAGAGTTGCTACATTTGTCTCAGTTTACTCGAACCATATGTGTTGTTTCACAAAAGATGGAGGGTTCTCATGATGCATCATTTAGTTTGCTTGGTATAAATGTGTACTGATTCATGAAACTGCTCTCAGTTTGCTCTGAACTCTGTGTATGTGTATGAATTTCTTTCTTGGGAAGGGATTAGAAGAGGAAGGCGGTGGGGGTTGCTCTGAAGCAAAGGGCTCCTTAAAGTGCATAGCAAAACAGATGTTTTACTTATATACAATATTTCTGTACTTTCATTCATTTAGATAGGGAAAAACACATCAAATTCCATTATTTTTGCCTGGAATTATAATTTTATCATCTAAGTACCTTATCATCAATAGTCAATAAATTGAAAATAAATTGAAAGGGGGGAGGATGAAAGAAACAAGGTCAACTAGCTGCAGGAATTGTAACCTTTAATAATAGGGACTAAGGGATGCCAGGAGGGATATGAAGCATCTAAAGAAGAAAAAAGGAAGAGAGAAAAGACAAGTGGGATGGAATAAAAAAAAAAAAGAGAACCGAAAGGGGGTGGGTCGGTGGTTGTGAGAGACCTGCTGTTTTGAGGCTTTGAGTGCTTAGATGTAATCAAGGCAAACCTTAACTCTTCAGTTTTTAATGTGTCCAGCTTTGAAATGGATATTAATTAATAATAAAAGTTAATTGTACAATTCTATCCTATTTCATTCTTTGGAATGTGTTTCAGAGTCTGTTGAAGTTGGAAGTTTATGGATTATCACTTATCGAGGCTAGAGAATCGAAAAGAGAGAAGTTGATGGCAGAACAATTCAAGAGTGGGAGTACAGATGATGCTAAGTCATCTTCTCTAGTGAAACATGGTGTTCACAGTAATGCCTGCACTATGGGCTTAACTGGATTGACAAATCTTGGAAATACCTGTTTTATGAACAGCGCAGTCCAGTGTTTAGCGCATACCACAGAGCTTGTTGACTATTTCCTTAGTGACTTCCATAAAGATCTAAATTTTGTAAATCCTTTGGGGATGAAGGTACGTATCTAAGAAATGGAGATGTTCTGATGCATTTGGATTTATCTTTAACCTTATGTGTTTGTGGTATAGCTTTTTGTTCTACTCCTGCATCTCTCTTTCACAGACACACAAAGAAGAAAAGGTGACATCCTTATATTGATCTATCTGGATTTGGAATTTGTTTTCAGGGAAATCTTGCAAGGGAATTTGGTGGGTTGTTGAGAATGTTATGGACACCAGGAGCACCAGCGGTGGCTCCAAGGGAGTTTAAGTCTGTGATTGCAGGATTTGCTCCTCAGTTTAGTGGATTTCATATGCATGATTCTCAAGTTAGTTAAGATTCTTCTTATTTTTCCTTTAGAATTCTGTTTCCTACAATTTCTTTTGTTATAACCAATTACATAGCCAGATGAAAGCCAGTACCAAAGATGTTTTTTTCAAGTTATGGATACCATATGTTAATGATTTGTCATCATTTTTTTAGCAATTTCTTTTTGTTGCTATTATAGGAATTCCTTTCCTCCTTGTTGGATGGTCTTCACGAGGATCTGAATCGTGTGAAATCCAAGCCTTACATTGAAGTGAAGGATGGAGATGGTCGTCCTGATGAAGAAGTAGCAGATGAGCTTTGGAGGAATCATCTTGCTCTCAATGACTCTATTATTGCTGATTTGTTCCTGGTAATGTCTGGTCTTGACTGCCCTTATTTTTATTCACCAGGCATCACCAGGATAACACTCTCACGCTTTTTTGATAAATTATTTGAAGAATACTTTTTGTTTGTCAATCTTTTGAAGGAAACTAAGATGTTTAGCTCAGAAGTTTATATTCCTATTTCTCATGAAAAGTGATTTTTGGTTCAACTGTAGGGTCAACACCGGTCAAGAATAGTTTGTCATGTTTGCAAGACAATGTCCACTACATTTGATCCATTCATGCTCCTATCATTGCCACTTCCTTCTATGAAATTGAGGACCATGACTTTGACTATTGTGAGCACTGATGGAACTGCGTTGCCTTATCGGGTCACAGTAACTGTGCCCAAAATTGGAAAGCTCAAGGATCTTGTTCAAGCCTTAAGCCTGGCTTGTTCTTTGGGAGATGATGAGAGATTATTGGTGGCTGAGGTATGCTTATATCTGAGTTTAGGAAACTTGTTGTTTAGTCTGTGTATTTGTACATTGCGGGGTTTATAAACAAGAAACAAGCTGATTTAGTTCAAAGTAGTTCACAAAGGGTTTCAAATATTAAACTGGATCCATGGTCCCTTTAATATAATTGGAAAAATATGGCCAATCATCTGGAAATTCTTTATCCTAGTTGCATTTAAATATTGGTCTGTTACCATTAATGGCTTGATAATAGTGTGGAGGTGTAGTCTTTTTTACGTCCCGTCTCTTTGTTTTACACTTCTAAGATCATGTTGAATAGCGTATGTTTTGTGCTTTTGCTTTCAGCTTCCACCTCGTGTCACTTCTATTTTATAACTTGGAATTCTTTGAGATTGGGCATGGTGGAACTAAGCATATGTGCATATTATTGTCACCCCTGTTCTATTTCTTAACATGATAAAACATTCTGTTTCAGACCTGAAAATTCTGGCATAACTTGCAGGTATATGATCATACGATTCTTTATTTTCTTGATGATCCATCCGATACCTTAGAGCTTATTAGGGATGTTGATCAATTTGTTGCATATCGACTGCCGAAAGAGTTTAAAAGTTCACCTCTAGTTGTCTTCACACATCAACATGAAACGAAGTAAGTTTTAGTACTTATTTAATGTGTAAAACTTTGAGTTGAACTGATCTTGCCTTTTGGATTGTTGTGTCTTAGACTGCATTATCTTAGAAGATTTTTCTTTAGCTGATTGATCTGTTTCCTTTCTCCAAAATTTATGATTACAGTTGTGTGGCTGATTACTAAATGTTGTATTTTTTAGTAATTGTTCCTAGTAGCGTAAATGCCGTACTTGAGAGATTCTTGCTGCAAATTTACTGCCTCTGGTGTGTCTTTGCATGTCATTTCATATCTTCATTTTCTTGGTTGGGCTTCACGTCATTTAATTTTGGATGTGTGGTTTTCCTTTTATACTTTTATTATTCAGATCAGTTTTACGTGGACATTCCCCTCTAAAGAAATTTGGCATTCCTCTTGTTTCGAGAATTTCTAATTCTTCTGGAGGAATTGAGATGCGAAAGGAGTTCTTGAAACTACTCCGCCCATTCTTAAAGTCTATGCAAAAGTCATCAAATGACAATGATAATATCCGTAATATTGATAAAGAAGATCAAAGAATGGAGGATGCAATTTTGGATCAAGAAGAAAACCTACATAGTGAATTTGACAGTGACTCAATGAGTACTTCAAAACACTATGACATACATATGAATGAGCCAGTTCCATTTCGGAAGTCTCCTAATGCAGTAAACGTACTCGTCTCCTGGCCTGAAGAAATGATTGAAGACTATGAAACACCTTTGCTGAATTCATTGCCTGAAGTATGTAAACCTGCACTCCGCTTAAAGAAGCGTCAAGAATGTGTGTCATTGTATAACTGTCTTGATGCTTTCTTGAAAGAGGAAGCTCTGGGACCTAATGATATGTGGTGAGTCTCTTCATGTTATCTCACTTTGCATATAAACACAGTATTTTGTTGTTCTATTTTCTAAAAGATATATTTCTTTTGATAAAATACATTTATTATTATTATTTTTGTCGCTGATTGCTGATATTTCAAACTTATTTAGGAGCTGCCCTAGCTGCAAATGTCATCGGGTAGCAAACAAAAAATTAGATCTTTGGAGATTGCCAAGGATCCTGGTTCTTCTTTTAAAGAGGTTCTCCAACAACGATTTTGGAAACAAGATAGAAGATTTTGTTGACTTCCCTATAGATGACTTTGATCTCTCAAATTACATGGTTCATAATAGCAGCTCTATTTCTGACCATTATATGCTTTATGCTGTAAGTAATCACATTGGTGGCGGCACAGGCAGCGGCCATTATACTGCATGTGCTGAAGTAAGTTTATTTTTTATGACTTTCTTTGCCTGCTTACTTATTCATCAATTGCATCATTCATCTGTAATGATTTTGAGTTTGATATATGTTTGTTTATGTAGATTAGTCCTTTGAACAAGTTATTTTAGCTGCAAAAGTGCATTTGCTTTATATGTTCAGGCAGGCCTGTTATATATGATTTAACGGGATTCTTTTATGAATTTGCAGAATCGGGGATGGCATGAATTTGATGATGAAAATGTCTTCAGTGAACTAATCGACGAGCAGATAAAGACATCAAATGCGTACGTCCTCTTCTACCGAAGAATTTCAGACACTACTGTATAGAAAGTTTTGCAGTAGCTGTTTGTTTTTGCGGGGAAAAAGGTCTCAATGGCGATCATATATAACTTTGATTCTTGTAGATTTTCACTTGGGTTTGAATTGTAGATATATAAAGATAAGGGAAACTAATCTTTTTGATAGTGAGATGAGAATAGGAAAGATTTTGTTAGAAAGATAGAGAGGATTTTGTGCTCAGCAGGGCAGGCCAATACCAATCAATAGTTAGATTTTGATAGCCTCATATGATGTAAAGGAATAGTTACAGGAGATATGATATATGAAATGTTACGGATGATTTTGGACAAGTTCTCTCTCTCTCTCTCTCTCTGGTCTTTTGTGGTGGGTGGGGGGTTTGAAAAGCTTGAAGAAGTTGATCATAAACACCAAATAATACTTTTATGGTAAAAAATTACAGAGAAATGTCTAGAACAGTGTTTGGTGGGTTTTTTTTTTTATAATTAATATGTAAAAAAAGAGTTAACAATTAAGCAACACTGAATGAAGAAGCTGCATTCTCAACAAACTTTCTAGCACCTTTGAACCATCTTTTATCACCAGCTTGAGCTTTGCAAATATAGAGTTTTCCATCTTTGACAGTTGCAGATATCAATTGATGTTTCCCACCTTCATCTCCATCTGCTGTTCTTGTCAATACAGATAACAGATAGTATTGTTTTCCATCTACCACCGGAGTCGATGTCTCCAATACATTAGCAGTAGCCACTGTGTTTGGATCAAACCCACCCTGATCATAATATCATAATATCATCATTATCATCATAATAATGAAGGTTATGCAAGCAGCTGTGATAATAGTAAGAATGTTACCTCTGCTTGAGTGTTGCCAAAGTAAGCTTGTTTCCCTAGCAAATAATCCACCTGAATGAATGAATCAAAGAGCCATTTCAAATAGTAGTTAGATTTTGTTAAAAACATGAAGATTTTTTGTGTTATAGAAGAAAGAAAAGAACCTTAGAAAGGAATTCCTCAGGTGAACCAAAATCAGTGATGGATTTCTTGTCAGTGGAAGTGACTGAAACAGTGATATTGCTGTTGGCATCAAAATTGTCTTCATATCTAAGAACTTGCCCTGGATATTCTATTTCTTTGCTTGGATTCCATTTTGAAGGTATCAATACCTTAAATCCATCTCCATTGTATGGTATGAAATCTGTGTTTGCCTTTGGCTTTCCAAACACATTTGCTGCAAAAGGGAAAGGGAAAGGTCTTATATTAAGAGCCACACAAGGGCCCTTGTTGATTATAAACAAATGATGAGATTGATATGCTAAATGCATACTGCAACATGATCCCTTTGGACTCATATCATATCATATGATCCATGCATGAAATCAAGAAATACCCAAAACAAATAGATTATATATCATCTTGACTAAAAATTAATTAAGCCCACATGATGAGGTAGTTACCAGCTTCTCCATAAGCAGCATCAGCAGGAGAAACTTTGGAGCCAATGGCAGCAGCACCAATAAGAAGAGTAAAAGCCAATCTCCTTGAAACGGCACCGGCAGCGTTGTTGTTTGCTTCATCATCTTCTTGGGCAGACTGTTGTTTCTGGGCTCTGCAAATAACAAGGTGGTTAGGCTTTAGAGAAGGTGCAAAACGCTGCTGAGATGGAGTTGTTCTTGCTAGTGTTGAAATGGCATGATGATTCAAGAAGCATGCTGTTGAGGCCATTCCTTCTTCTGTTTAAACCAATCAACAAAACCCTTTTTTCCTACTACAAGATTTAGATTTCCTTTCTGTGTTGTGATGTGGAGAAGGAAGTAGAGGTATTAGGCAAGAGGGGTTTTAATTTTTTCTTTTGTTTTTGTGAAGGAAAATGGATGGTTTTGGATTATTGGATATTGGGAAGAAGATGAGATTCATGATGGAGGATAAGGGTTTTGAGGCCATGATTGGTGCCATTTGGCAATGGGGAATTTTGATCTTTGTTCTACACTTGTGCTGCAATCTCCATGTCAACAATGTAGGCCCTCAATTTTGCCACCATGGAATATCAAACACAAAACCCTTTGCTCTTGCTCATATCATATGCTTCTTCTCTACATGGTCAAGAACCCATAAATAAAGACCTCATACATTCATCATATATATATATATATGTATATATTTATGAATTGTTAAACTCCAATTGAACCCTTGCTCCAGTGTTTTTTT
This sequence comes from Catharanthus roseus, assembly GCA_028651295.1. Lineage (NCBI taxonomy): Eukaryota > Viridiplantae > Streptophyta > Magnoliopsida > Gentianales > Apocynaceae > Catharanthus > Catharanthus roseus. The sequence goes on from JAPQWS010000035.1 coordinate 484,548, forward strand.
CATGATTAGAATCGTCTGTAACATTTTTTATAACTCGAATTTAAAGTGAGGTATAGCGGCGCTTTGAAAATGAGGTTGCGAATAGTAGTCAGTGCGTGAGTACGAGGTAGTTTAGCACAAGAAGGCGGACATTGGTTGGAAGGCGTACCCTTCCAATCGCCGGAAGAGGGGGTGGTGATCCTCTTTCCCGCGGCCAAAATATGCCGGCCGCGGTAAAACAGTAATATGCGAAGAAGCCGGCTCCATACCCATAACTATAGTACTAGCCCGAAGAAGAAGAAATGTTACAAGAGATGTTATAAGAAGATGAATGTTATTTTTAATTGTCACATTATTAGGACAATGTAACATTTGATTAACTTTTTTTTTTATTAAACTCTAATTTCAACAATGTAGTGTTCGGATCGTTTGTAATATTTTCTGTAACACTCCCTATAAGATTCTTAATTTTATATATTTTATTAATAAAACTTACAAATAAAAGATAAACGTCAAAGGAAAAGAGTAAAACATAAAGGAAAATATATTATAAAAAGAAATGTTACACGAGATGTATGTTATAGGACAATGTAACATGTAATGAATTTTTTCTTATTGAACCCTCCAACTTAAATTAATTTTAACATCTTTTAATTTAACTTGTAGAATAATTAATAGAGAAGAAAGTTTAAAATATATTTTAGTTCGCATAAAAGAATATCTAAAATTTTATACTCTCCGGTTGTAAATATAAGGGATTTTAAATATTTACACACAAATTAAAGGTGTTGAAAAAATATAAATTTTGAATTATAATATCATTTTTACCCTTTATAAATGAGGAAAAAGATAGTAGAAGTAAAATATATGAATAGAAAGATAGATAAATATATAAAAAGTTCAATAAATATTTATTAAAAATTACAAAACTCCTTAAATTCTTAACTATAGTCAATGAATTTAAAATTTCTTATATTTTTTTTGTTAAAAAGAGTACTTTAAAATAGTGTTATGTCTAAAATATAATAAGCGGAAAAAAAAAAGTGAGAAAGTAATAAAATAAAATAACAAGGGCATCTGCGGGGAAAAAAAAAACAGAGAGCCAAATAGGTCAAAGAGTTGGAGTGGGGTGCCTCTCCTCAAAGACAAAGACATTCTCTGCCCCGTTTCTGTCGTCTCTCTTCATCCTAAGCGCCACCATAATACTCATTTCCCTCGCTTTCCCCGTCGGTGCCATCTGTTAACTTCATTTTCCGGCTATAATTCATTCATGGCGTCGTCCAATATTTGTAAGTCTCGCTTTCATATCAGTTTCTGTATATGTCTTTTCTTTGTGTTTCTATATGGTCAGTACCTTAAAGACGATTGACATAAAATTCCCAGATATTTTTGGGTTCTTCTTGAATTATTCTATTAGGTAGTAAAGATTGGTACTTTCTGATATATGTTACTGTTTTGCATCTGATTAAGATTCTGGGTATGGATATTCATAAGTAAAAATCCACTTTGTAGCAGTTTATTCAGATTAAGGCATTGGCCTTTAATTTCCTTGTGGAGCAGCTTTGAAGAAGTGAAATTTAAAAGCTTTTTGAAACCCTTTATAAGATTCTTACTTTCTGCCCATTTCATCTTTCCACTTATAGACACCAGAATAGAAGTTATGCTTGAGTCATTGATGGGATATGACCCATCCGCCTCAGCCCGATCCAGCAATCCCATTGAGGGGAGCAATCACCTCGACTCTAATTAGCTTTGGTCTTGCGGGAAGGACTCAGTATTCATAGGTCATAATGCTATTTTATGGTGTTATGCAAAATATTTTGTTCATGGTATATGGTGTTCAATGTGGAGACATTCTTGTACAAGTTTTTGGATAAAATTCATTTTGTTTTGGTAATTTAGTGAGCTCGTTTTGGAGACATTATTGTACAAGTTTTTTTTTACAAGATTTTGGATAATTTTGCTTTCGTATGACTAGCAGCAATACCTCTGGGAGACAAGCTTGTATTGAGGGGTCTAAAGTTCCATGGTTTTCATGGAGTGAAGCCAGAAGAAAGGAAACTTGGTCAAAAGTTCTTGATTGATGTAGATGCTTGGATGGATCTTCAACCTGCTGGTGTTTCTGACCACCTGTCGGATACTGTTAGTTATACTGCTATATACGGGTATGTAGTAAGATCAATCTTCATCATGTATTATGCCTGATTAGGAATCGTTAATTTGTTTATTTAAATTATAAGGGATGCACAGCTAGATTTTGTTATGTTAATGGAGTGTTTTGACTGTACTTCTTTGCAATAATCGAACATATTTCTGACCCAATATGGAGATCTCTAAACATGGAGCCAGAGAAGATTTTGAGGCTTGGATTATGCTATTAGATCACTACGTACCCTATGCATGGTCTATGTGATTAAATAGAGCTTTTATGAACCGTAATGAATTAAAGTATTCTTAGCTCTTCACATTTTTTGGTGGTGAAGAGCAGTCATTGCTACAGCATGCTGAAATGCTGGATAACTTACCAAAAGGTAGAAAACGGAGAGCAATCTGTGTAGTTAAAAACCAATCTTTTTGGAGCTTTCTCCACACGCACAGCCAGTAAATGGTTGCCTACTTCCTCTATAGGATGGTGCCCTTAAGAGTACAGAAAAGAATGTAAGTCTAGTTTTAACTTGTAATCTAGGATGGTAGTCATAGGTTAAAAACAAGAATTCCATTTTAGTTTTGAGTTGTTCTCTCTGACTGTGGTGCATGTGCTGGTATTAGTTGAACAATACTCCCTTTTCCAAGAACGAATGTCCAATGCGTACACATAATGAATAGAAAAGTGCTCGACAGAAGGAATGATTAATTTTTATTATGTATTCTAACCGTCTTGAAATTTTTGAATGATTTGTCTGTGGTTTTCCCTCTTCTAATAATTGGAAGTACATAAATTCACAGAATTGTTAAGGAAGTATTGGAAGGACCTCCCCAAAATCTTTTGGAATCTGTGGCACAACTGGTTGCCTCAAGAATCCTGGCAAAGTATCATCAAGTTTCTGCTGTACGTGTGCAAGTTGGGAAGCCACATGTTGCAGTGCATGGTCCGGTTGATTATCTGGGCGTGGAGATAACGAGATACAGACCTACTAATATATTATAAACTTATTCACCCCCCCTTCTCCGGGCGTGGTTTTTCTTCTGTGGTGAATATACAGCATCCTTAATTTTTTAGTGCTCGTGGAATGGTTCATGCATGTTTTGTTGCCAGGAGCTTTCTGTTCCTTCATGTGGAATTTGGTTAGCCATGCCCCTCTTCTGTGTATTCACTGGTGGATTTGGTTAGCCATGCCCCAAACCCCATGCAATTTGCTCTGTTTATGTTTTATTTGTTTCTGTCAAATCGGCAAGAAAGATCTAGCCATTTACTCTCTCCATTTCAATTTATCTGTTACTTTAAGATATAACACAAATAACATAAACGGAAAAATATGTTCAAATGACAGATAAATTTAGACAGTACAACCTAAGTTTTCACAAATGGTTAGAAGAAAGCAGATCCGAGTGTTGCTACAAGGAAACAAGAGAACTTTACAACAAAAGGATCCTGCAGAACTTTCAAATTAACTCAACCAGTGGTTCTTCTTGTGCAGTTTTAATAATACCTCAGAATGAAAGGATACAGAGACCTTGATAAAGAGTAAAGAGGAGAAAATATGTTCTAAAATGTCAATTCTGATCCTCTATGAAACTAAACCAGTAAGTATTACAGTGCAAGTCATTAAAATTGGACAAGAAGGCACTCGAGAATCGGCATTGGACAAATTTATTCCTGCATAGAATACAATTCTTGAGAACTGCAGCCCATGTGAACTGTTCAAGCTCCCGTTGTTCCTGATACACGTTCCCTTGATGTAGCTTTGCGATTCCAATGAGAATGCATGCCCTCCTGTTAAACCGGGTGTGGGACAATTCAAGCTCCCATTGCGCCTGATACACGTTCTCTTGATGTACCTTTGCGGTTCCAAATTGGTGTGCTCTCGATAAGTTTATGTGGGACTAGGCGTTTTTCTCGTTTAGTAAGCTTGCGGAAATTTGCAACTTTCAGCTTAGCTATCTCAGCTTCTTCATCTGGGGTTATCTCCCTGACCACAACAGTCAGCCTAGATTCTGGTCTTACCTTCATCCCAGCTCTTCCCTTAGCATGGTAGGCTACCCGCTTTTTATAATATCCCTTTCCAACGAATGCTTCAGCTACAGAAGACAAAGATCCACAAATTAAACAAGTCTAAAACACAAGTGATAATTTGATACATTTGCGTAGATAGTTTACCAACAAGTAGACGGTCACCATCATATCCGTGATTATGAATTGCATTTGCCCGGGCAGAATGTATGACCTGCAAATAACATACATCGAAACATTCACCTTCTTTTTTACATGAGCATATTCTTTTGTTTTCCATCTTAGAAATCTTAATTCCCCAAGTATGAAACTATAAAATTCATAAAATATTACATTGTATCTTCCCATACCGGTTTGGGTTTAAACCTGCAGATTTTCCATTTTTTCTAAGTACAGAACATCGAATGCAGCCCCAGAACATTGAACCTTTGATGCTCATGATCCGTACAAAAACAGCTAAAGGACATATAGCCCAATAAATGCAAGTAGCATCTTGATATGGATGATATCTTGACCCAACTTTGGACAAGATCCTAACTTAGTGCCACAATATACGGCCAACTTCAGAAACTTCTAAGGAGTCTTTTAGTATGAGTCGCTATTATCTCTTAACAGTAGTATTACCTGATAGACAGTTTTTGCAGCTCGCTTTACTGTTACTTGCAACTGTAATAAAGCATCTTCAACACGCATTCCACGGACCAATGCAGCCACTAAGTTCAATTTCTTAGGACTCTGACACCAAGAATAAGTCCAAATCAGGAAAAGAAAGGTTGACTCAGAGAGCTAATTTTGTTATCTAAGAGTTCAATATTTTTCTGTTTATAAGAATATATGACCGGTTCAGCTGACAAATGAATTCAGATTTATGAGAAAACTACAAACAAGTAAAAGAACGCTTTTCATACCTGTTTTATTCCCTTTAAAACTGCTTGTACCTTTGAAGGTTTAGAAACTGCTTTCTCAGTTTCAGTTTTCCCACTATCTATCAATAACGGTGATGACACTGGAGTTGCATATGAGTCTGCAAGTAGTGTCCTTGAACTAGTGAATGCCTGCCAAAATAAAAGTAAGAAGGGGAGTTGCAATGTGAAATGGTTAAGAAAATAATACTTCACATAATATTTTAACTTTTGACCCAAAAAGAAAGAAAATATTTTAATGGCGCTAAATGGATATCATCGTAGTTGAAGCGACTTTTTAATTTTCTGAAATTGAATGAAATGAAACTGCACATTCTAAACTTTCAAGTCACAAAACCATATAAATGGCATTCGATGACTACATCTAGCATTGAGCACTATTAATTAAAAGAATGACAGAATATTTTTACGGGAAAATAGAAGTTTGTGACTCTCTCGTTACTTATCTCTTTCTTTTGTATGTCAGAGAGATATGGAATAACGAACAAATCCAAATTGCAATGCTTTCACATGCGGGGCTTTTCACCGTTATATATTGTTCACCTTTCTTATAGACTATTGTAGATAAGAGTAATTTAAAGAAGAATGAATAAGAAATAAACATGAAAAATGATGTTTAAGAATCAGAAGCACCACCCAACTTTCCATGTCCAAGTAGAAGACTGAGGCTTACCAACTGCTTTAAATACTGATGGAGTGGCCTCGAGGGGCATGGAAAATGTGGACTCCATGGGGTACGTGAATAAAGCACCCCACCTGCATAATTTTTACCTGCAGCAAATTTACCAAATTGAGCCATGGTAGAATGCTTTCAGATCTTTGAAATAGTTGATGGATCTCAGATTACGGAAAATCTGTTTCATCTACAAAATAAAGTCTTCATATTATAGAAATAAAAAAAAGTAGTTGTTTCCAGGAGGAACATATCTTCATCATTTGCCTCCAAAGTTCTACAAACTACACTCTTCTTTCCAGAGAAACCATTAAGCAATAGAATGATTAGATGCCATTATCTACATACCAGGTACTAGGGAAGCCTTAGTATGATAAGACAAGCTGATAGGAGCGACATTCCTATTTTCAAATCTCTTCCCAGCTTGATGCAGTAAAGACTGAAAATGACGTTGCCAGCCCACCATTGCTTAACTTTAACGCACACAATACTGGAGAAAAATATCAAAACATCTGACAAAACAAACTTATTCAGAATTTTGAAAGAATAGAAAGCACTGGCTCCTAATGAGTAAACAGTTTATATAAAACTTCAATAAGCTACAATGCTATTTGATAAACGATGTTCTAGGCAAGCAAGCTAATATGTGAAATTATAAATAATGATAAATGGTGGCCAAAAGAATTAATGCAAAATCATATGATATGAAATTGAGAATTTCCATTATGGAAAACCCATAAAAGTCACGATCTTTCTGAACTGCAGATTCTAAAAGTTGATTGATACATTAATGCTCGGCATTCGAAAATCACTTGGATAAAAATGTCAAATTCCAGTAAATCCATAAAGATTCAGATAACTTGGATGATATCAAAACATAATCACTAAATAAAAAACCAGATGTCCAACAATAAAGTACGGAGCTAGAGAAAATAGGGATACAACTAAAAATCTGCATTAAAGAAACAAAATTTGTTTTGCTTTTAATCGAACATGTGCTGATGAATAGCAAGCACCAATCAACAGGAACACAAATGAGAGACAAAATCAAATACAAGTATCATTTGAATTCAGCTAATTTCAATCACATTTCATCAATTTAACGTGAATAAAAATGGTTTCTTTCCTTGATTACTACAAAATCTCACTACAAATTAACCTCAAAGAAATGCCGATTCACAGAAATGCGAAACCTTAAGGTCAAAAACACAAACTGACAATAACAAGAAATATGAACACATAAGAAAAAACCTCGAAGAGAAAGCCGCACCTAGACACTGACTTCACCGGCGATGCTGCAGAGAGAGGGAAGAGGGCTTTCGAGGGGTTTAAGCCAAGAAATTTCAGAAGCTATAATTCGGGTTTCGGTTTTAAACCGTTTTCTGTGGGTATTACCTCACTACTCCTTTTGGGTCGGATCTTCTCCTCATCTTTTTTTAATCGGGTAAAACCCATGCCGTCTTAATTTTTTATTATATTTTCATAACTTATTAATCCCTACTACTAATTTCAATGAAAAAATTTATCATCAAGTAATGATTATGCAATAAAAAGTTAAAAATCTTCCTACAATATCATTTTGCAAATTTACTTCTTGTTTATTATCATATATAAAGACAGTAATACCCTTACTAAAAATTTTGTAATTAGTCTAATTTTTATAATAAAGGGTATTATTATCTTAATATATAATAATAAATAAGAAGTAAACTTGCAAAATGATATTGTAGGAATATCTTAAACTTTTTACTGCATAATTATTATTTTCTGATAATTTTTTTAAAAATTAGTAGTAGGGATTAATAAGTTACAAAAATATAAACGATAAGGATGTATTTATAATTTATACAAAACAGAAGAATTAAATTATAATTTGGACAAACCTCATAGAAAAAATGTAATTAATCTTAAAATTTAATGATATGAAAGGAAAATATAACATTTATTTATTGGTATTTGAATAAATTGTCCCAAAGAAAACATATTAGTAGCAACTACAAGTAAAAGGAAAATATACCTCAAAAACAAATAAAAGGAATATAGAATATTAAAAAAAAGGGTATTAATTTAATTTTGTTTATTTTGATTCCGTATACACAATTTACTTTCACAATCTTTTATACATTATCTAAAACGTAAATGATATTTTTAATTCTTAATATATTTATTTTATTCAGGTTTGACTCCTAACAAGTATTTTTATTTTTTTAGTCATCAACTAATTTTCGGATAATCTTTTTTTGTCATTTTTTTATGTATTCTGACGATCTTCACCAGTAGTCAACAATTCTCTCAAATTATATTAAAATAAAGGATAAAAATAAAAATCCATAAAAAAAGAAATTTTTTTTCACTTAAGTTGTATGAATTTTGATTTTTATATTTTTTTATTTTAATATAATTAAAAAATTATCAATTATCGGTCAAAATCATCTCAATTCATAAAAAATAAAAAGAATTATTTGTAAATTAATTGATAATAAAAAATATATAAATTTTAAAACCAAACTAAAACAAGGTAAATATGTCGCCGAACCAACACAACCATCATTCTTATTTAAAATATAAACTTTTTTAGGGAATAAATTCTTCCAAAAAAACGTAATAAAATCAAAACGGAAAAAAAAAAAGAAAAGAAAAATGAGGTTGTAATAAAATCGGAGACCAAGTCAGGGGCTTTTATGACTGCTCTGCTCCTTCTTGGCTGTTGCCATGCTGGAACTGGAAGATGGTAGTTGTAGTAGTATTCGGTTGAATTATATAAATAATTACTTTATTGGAAAAAAATTTAAATTTTCTCTAGAGAGCTGGGTTAAGGTTTATATTTTGCCGATGATTCTGCTGTATGTCTGCAAATTCGATGTTTGTCAATAAACATTATCCGCCTGGGTGGTCTCGTTATCAGCTGATCTTGTCTCCTATGCAATGAATATATTTTGTTGAGATCTACCAAAAACAATTCGTACTAATAATTTTCTTCTCGTGGGTCACCCACTCGTGCTTACAACTCCAGCTGCCTTTTCTTGAAAATTTCTTCATGTGGAGGTAAGATAATTAAGTTCTTGACTGTTTTAGTCTACTTCTATTGATTGATGGGATGTTGATGTTTTTGGTGAATTTATGAGTATTGGCATAAAATTTCCTCTACTGGGTTTTTTTTTTTTGCCTCTTCTTGATTTTGCCAGGTTTGCTATTTACTGTTGTTTTTGCTGTTTTCAGCTCATTTTTGAGTAAATTTAATTGTTTTGGAATTTGGGTTGTCTATGGTAGTTGAAGTTTGTTAAATTTTGAAGGAAAAGTTTATTCTTTTTGCCTTTCTCTAATTTTCTTGGAGTATTTCTTTGATGTTCTTGGAGTTTTTGATGTATTTATGCGTATTGGAATAGTATTTCTTATATTTGCAAACTGCGTTTTTTTGTCTCTTCTTGATTTTGCCAGTTTTGCTATTTACTATTGTTTTCAGGTCATTTTTGAGTAAATTCAGTAGTTTTGGAATTTGGGTTGTTTATGGTAGTTCAAGTTTGTTAAAATTTGAAAGAAAAACATATTCTTTTTCCCTTTCTCTAAATTTCTTGGAGTATTTCTTTGATGTCCTTGGAGTTTTTGATGTATTTATGCGTATTGGAATAGTATTTCTTATACTGCGTATTTTTGTCTCTTCTTGATTTTGCCAGTTTTGCTATTTACTGTTGTTTCAGCTCACTTTTTAGTAAATTCAGTAGTTTTGGAATTTGGGTTGTTTGTGGTAGTTGAAGTTTGTTAAAATTTGAAGGAAACATATATTCTTTTTCACTTTCTCGAAATTTCTTTGATGTTCTTGGAGTTTTTGATGTATTTATGCATATTGGAATAGTATTTCTTATATTTGCAAACTGGGTTTTTTTTGCCTCTTCTTGATTTTGCCAGGTTTGCTATTTAGTGTTGTTTTTGCTGTTTTCAGCTCATTTTTGAGTAAATTCGATAGTTTTGGCATCTGGGTTGTTTATGGTAGTTGAAGTTTGATAAAATTTTAAGGAAAAGTACATCTTTTTCCCTTTCTCTAAATTTCTCATTGTTAAAGTAAGAAAAGAAAGAAAAATGTTTGTATACTTTTTCCATGGATGCAGGTAGGTAGTTATAAGTCTAAAGCTTGTCACAATAATTTTTATCTCTACCAAAGTTGTTTGCTATTGGGGGTTAATTTCATGCTGTTTGTATTAGATGATTCATGCGGCTGTATGTTGAAGTCCAGGAAATATTCATTTTATGTTCCTTGTTCGTTGTCAGGTTTTGAGATTAGAGTCTCACTGTGTAATTGAAGAAACGAAAATGAGGGAGGATGATATGATCTCACAGTACCGAAATCGGCTGGATAAGACATTGTCTTCTCCTGATCTTACAAATGTGGAGACACTCAAGATTCTTGTTAAAGATCAGATTGTGAACTCATCAAAGGTTCAGCCTGAAGGTTGGATAGAAATCTTCTTTATGAACATTTCGAGTTTCAACCATTTATCTCACATATTTGAAGCTTATTCAATGAAGTCATGCTAAAGTATCCATCTGTGCTTTATAGAATCTATAGACCAGAGAGTTGAAAATAGAACCAAAGAAGTGTCAAATTTTCTTAGCATGCTTCGGAGTGCCTCCACGGATGATGACAGGTCAAAACATGGCGAATCCTCACATGGTGGTTGGAAAGTATGCCTACGTTGATAAAATACTAACTCTTTGGCTGCATTTTTCCTTATAGGAGCAGGGGGTTGAAGGTAATGATATTAATGTTGATCCTCATTACTTTTGTCAGGTAAAACAGGACACTGAAGAGTTCCGTGTTATGTACAGAGAAGGACCAGAAGGGACTCCATTTCATACCTTACTAGCTGAAGGCTATATAGATGGACCCTTAGATGTTTGTAAGCTAGACAGAATTGCCTAGACAATCCCCCTCTTCTCATTTGCTGAATATGCATATCCAGTAAAGATCTCACTGGATATGTGGATTCTCTGGAGAACTTGTTAAATAACCTTCATAATCTCTTGCAGGTCTTTGCATTTCATGTGAGGCAAGTCTCTATCCAAAGTGGTAAGAAATAATTTTTGCTTTTGCTTTTGTTTTCTACATCATGATTCACAGAGTATGTTGCATTTAAAATTTTGACCAGCTACCTTTGTGAAGTTAGTGATATTTTACGACAAATTGTCATTTAGCTAAGAAGTGTGGGTTGAAATGTATGTCCTTTGCTACAGAGGACTGTGAAAAGAGCATTGCTTTTGCGTTTAATGCATGCTCATGGTTGCTTTAGTGTAATAGTATAGCTAACCCCGATCTAGTTCATGCTCTCAACTTTGTGAGGTTTATTTTTGTCCCGAAATAGTAGTGATAATCTCTTTCTATCTATCCTTCAAATATCTTTCTCCATTTCGGAGGGAAAAGAAAAATTTGTGAAGTTGTCAGAGAAATCTGCCACTATGTTTGTCAGTTAAATTCAATACTAAGGTGAGATATATGCTTAAATTCAGTGGTGTTTTTAGGTGAATATTTGGCCACCAGTGTAGTTAATTATTTCAAATCAATGCTAACACAAATGCATGACTGAAAATACAAAGCTGTTCGTTTTGATTCAGTGAATCATGAATTTTCAACTCTAGAATAACGTCATATCTGTCACCAGGTGGCCTCAGACTACTGTTCCCACTTTCAAGATCACCTCATCTCAATGTCTGAAGAAGGTCAGAATTGGAGAACAGATATGTTTAGTGAGGTTAGTTCCTTGAAAGCCTTGAATATCTTTAGTTGATGTACGCCTTGCCTTCAAGGTGCTGATAATGTAATAAATTATTTGTAAGAAAGGATGAAGGTGTGGCCATTGTCAGCAAGGGAGGCTCTAATCCATTATTTTGAGTTTGACTACTTCCAAGATGATCTGGTTGTTGTGCTTCTAAACTCGGTAGGCATGTAAAGTTACGGTTTTCTTGTCCAAGCAATGTCTTTTCCTTGCTTTCATCTGCGCTTGCCTGCATCTTGAACTTCCTATACCCGAATATTGGACAGATCATGGGTAACTAATCTGTAACCGAGGATTTTCTTTTTTCCTCTAATTTCAGATATCTGAACCGGAAAGCATTGACATAAATTCTCATGGTTTTACTCGAGATGGAATACCCGATGCACAAGATGTAGTAAGAATTGATGTGGTGGGTGGTTTTGCATTGCAGAAAGTCTCCGAAAATAGAAGCTACTTCAGGTAAGAATGATGATCAGATTCTGTGATAATGCTCAAACATGTATTTCTTCCCATTGTGGGTTACACTCTTTCCATGTGCAGGACAATTGCAAACATGGATATAAAATTGGACTTTGTTCCTCCGGCATTTATCAATTTTGTTTCGAGGCAGCTCATTGGCAGTGGTTTCAAGCTCTACAAAAAGGTCGGTTCCATTTTCTCAAAGTTCTTGTACTGAGAATATATTTGGCATGTTTTGTATCCTGCTTATCAACAGCCATTTCAAACTTCTCAACGACTTGGTGGCGTAGTCCGTGACCCTTGTTTTGCCTTGAAGTGCACAAGCTGTCCCTTCTCCAACTTATTGTCACTACTTCTACTCTCAGAATTCTCAAATTACTTGTACGCCATACAGTGGATTGACCATGAGTAGGATTGTTCGAGTTGCGTCTTCTTCCAATGGCAAATAAGTGCTCCTAAAATTATCATGATCGGCAGATAATTCTGTCTCATAGGTTTCTGTAGGGGCTTATGAGTTATCCTGAGCTAAATTCTCTGGCCTATTCTTTGGAAAATAACACAATAATCACAATTAATGTCTAAAGAAACGTCTAAGATGTTAAACAGAGGGTTGAATACGGCGTTGGGTCATGCCAAGGCTAAATTTCTTACACTGATTTTGTACAACTCTTGTAGCCTCATACTTGTTTCTTATGTTATGTATCACTGGAATTGTTGCAGGAAGTTGCTTCAGTTTCCAAAGGAGACGAGGATTTTCGTGAGGCTTTGAAAGATGCGGTTTATGCACGTGTTCGGGAAGCTCTTTCTTCAAAAAATTTATCTACTATGGCTGCTGAACCTGAAAATCAAAAGAATGAGAAACTTGTTCGGCTTGATGAACAGCAGGCTGGGGAAGATGAAGTAGGAACTACAGCAGAAATTGTTAATAATGAAAATATTGGTAACCTGCAATCTGAGGACTTTTTGGTTCGAGATAAAAATGTCCCCAGTGAAATTGAGGAAATCGGGGAAGAAAATTCTGAAGAATATCGAAGCCTGGATGAAGATGCCCCGAAATCTCATAATTCGACAATCAATCCATCAGCTAAAAGGTTTTCGCGTAATAGAAAAGATGTTGTTATTCGACCTGAGGTGGAACAAGCTCTGAAAACATTGGATAAGGCTATCTCTTTCATCAGGGAACACGGGTCTAATGACAAAACCAACTCTTTGCCGGTCATCACCATTGAAGAATTCCAAAATTCAGAAACTGATGCTGCAAAAGAGAACATACCCTCAGAAGCCGTTCAAAGCTGTAGCAGCAATGGGGCTTCTGCTCAGCCATTAAAAAAGGAAAATCCCGATATCATTACCTCAAATGAACCTAGGAACAGTTCAGGAAGTCATAATTCCAGGTAATTATGATAACCTTCTTTTTACATAAATGCTGAGATTCATCGAGTGTATTGCATTCGTCATTTGATCAGTATGAATTGTGCTTTAATTGCTTAGAGGGTGATGAGCATTCATCGTGCTTTATGAATGTTCTTGAAATGTTGAGATTTATCTAGGACATTGCATTCTTAGCTTGATCCATATAAATTGTGCTTTAATTGCTTAGAGGGCAATGAGCATTCATCATTTAATCATTCTCTTGCTTTATAAATGTTCTGCAGGCTAAATACTGAGATTTATCGAGTCTGTTGCATTCTTCGTTTGATCCATATAAATTGTGTTTTAACTGCTTAGAGGGCAATGAGCATTCATCGTGTAATCATTCTCGTGCTTTATAAATGTTATGTTGGCTAAATGCTGAGATTTCTCGAGTCTATTGCATTCTTCACTTGATCCATATAAATTGTGCTTTAATTGCTTAGACATAGAGCCACGAGCATGCCTCGTGTAATCATTCTCAAGCTTTACAAATGTTCTTGTAACTAATTCTATCACTGTGTTATTCATTACCAGACGAGGGTCAAGTGCGTATTCAAGGGACACAAACCATAGCAAGATAGCTCCATCTTCATCACCAGGCGAAGACGTTTCTAGTCATGATACAGCTTTCTATTATTCATCTCAGAATCAGGCGTCAGGGGCGACTATCACAGAGAAGATAGTTAAGGAAGATCATTTAGTTAGCTCTCAGACAAATGGTCATGCCGAAAACCAGACAAGAAGAACTAAAATGAGAAAATCGCGGTATTGTTGCTTGAGCTCTTTTGCTTGGCAATGACTGGCTTGAAAAGTGAAGAAGAACCCATTAATGATTTTGCAAACGTGAAGCAAAATCTGTAATTTGTTTGTACAATTTATTCCTCTTGTATAACATTTCTATTTGGTAATAATTGTTCTGCAATTTTGGTGCTGTTGTATTATTATAGGTTTTGATAGAGTGAGAAAAAGAATGTACCAAAAGAGAGCAGTTACAATGTACCATATTATTCAATGCATTTTCTACCATTTTCTACCAATTATTTATTACTTAATAACCGTTTTATTACATCTAAATGAATATTTCAAGAATGTTATAGATAATCGTTTTTTATATTTAAATGAATATTTCAAGAATGTTATAAATAATCGTTCTTGTTATGGTTTAAAATTCTATTATGGATCCGTGCTATGTCCCATAAACCATAACCAGTAATTGCCCCAATTGAGCTATTCATTTTGGGCGTTAGTTTTATAGCTCCAAGACCCTTCTCCCTCGCATTCTCACTCTCCGTTTCTGAAAAATGTTGAAGAAGAAGCTGAACTCCAGAGCTTCATTCTCAAGGTTTCTTCTTCACTACAGAGGACCGGCGCCGGTTATTTCAAGCGCCACCTGCTCTTCTTCTTCTTCTTCTTCTTCTTCGTATATTTCTTCCGACCAAAAACCCATTTCACATTTCTTCTCTTCCATCTCATATTTTTGCCGAGTTGCAATAGAGGAGGAGGAACGTTTTCCCTTTACTTTTTCAAAATTTTCTTCTTGTGGGGTTTTTCTTCAAGCCCAAAAAATCAACTCGGGATTTTCATGTCAAACATCGAATCTTTTCTGTTCGAGTTCAAGTTTTACTGGGAAATTACAGTGTTGGAATTGTAATTCTGGGCCGTCGACAAACAAAACCCCGTTTTTGGTTTGTGAAAGTTGTAGGAGCGTTCAACCTGTTGATCATTCCATTGATTACTTTCAGATTCTTGGACTGTGAGTTCTTTATTATTTTCCAAAATTTTTACTACTTATGTTGCGATCTCGTACTCAATTTTACCTTTTGACTGATTAATCATATTGATGGAGTTATCTGTCCTGTTACTCCTTGAGGAAGAAATAATATAAAGGGAAACTACATAATTGTTCTTAACAATGGCTTTCAACAACTGTGTTTGTTGATAGAATTTTTGGTTCTTGAACTGTTCTGAAGCTTCTTAAACTGTTTGATTCTTCAGGTCCTGAATTGAGATTGTGATAATTTGAAATGGCAATTTTTTTTCCCGGAAAGCCAACTTAAAATGAACTAGATTGAACACATCCTACAATGTCATCTTTTTGCTTTCTTGATTCTTCTCTGCTTTCATGAGGACCATAATCTATTTGAAACCATTGCTGGATCTCCTTTTTAGCCTTCTGTTCATTTAATCACTTGTTTTCTTTTGCCCTAATGGATGAAAACTTTTTAGTTTCTTTGAACAAGTTCGAATCGTGTTGCTTGGTATGTCTGAGTATTGAGTTGTGTACTATCCTATAATCCTTTTGGTTTTCTATAGGGAGAAAAAATATGATATTGAGGGTGAAAGTTTGGATGGTAAGTATAAGGACTGGCAGAAGAAACTTCATCCTGATCTTGTCCATACAAAATCTCAGGTTGGCCTTGGAAGCTTCAAACTTATGTAGTCCTGTTCATTGCACGGTGTGACCTTCTAGTTTTAATTATTTCTTCTGTTTCCTATGTAGAAAGAACGGGAATATGCAGCCGAACAATCAGCAAGGGTTACTGATGCATATAGGACGCTTACTAACCCTTTGTTAAGGGCTAAATACATTGTAAGATTATATTCCACAGAATGCTTGTACTGAATGAACATATATATACATATATATATGGGATCTTTTGAAAATATTGTGACTGCAGTGAACCTTGTTTAGAGCTTAACATCTAGTTTGGTTTCTTTCTTTTATGCTTCTTCAATTTTTAGATGCAGCTTCAAGGTGTAGAGCTGGATGAAGAAGAACGGATTACAGACCCTGAATTACTAGCTGAGGTAATTTCCAACACGTGACCAAAGGTCCGTTCTTTGTTTGTGGATTTCTTCTTCTGTCCTGGTGCACGATATCTCTCTAGCTAGTTTGCAGTGAGCTGCACAAGATTACAAAAATTTCCTTATAACAACCGATACTAGTTGGACTGTTAACCAATGTAGCATTGTAATCTAAAGCCTCTAGAAACCTTGGATAAGAGAGATGTAAACTCTATGAGCTGAAAATGACCATATCTTAGAACTTTAACCATTGCTACTTACTTGTGAGTTTCCACCGAGCTGAATTAGCATTCAAGTTTTGCCCTTTGGATGTTAACTAATTCTGTTGTATACTCTTTCATTTGTTCATCGTTACAAGTATTGAACATTGACGATAAGTCTAAATTGCAGATTATGGAACTTAGAGAAGCTGTTGATGAAGCAGCAGAGACGCAAGCATTACATCAAATTCAGGCACAGGTATGAATAGGCTTTGCCATCATTAGAAAAGAACACAATAAATCAGTATTCAATATTTACAACATCTGGTTCACTGTCTATTTGCAATTTTTTACCTCAACGGAGAGTTAACTAAGACCAAAAACTTGTTATCACCGTGAAACATTCTAGGTTTCAACATACAACCTATGCATCGGTTAAAGTAGTTGAAAGAGTGATCTAGTTGCTTTCCAAGTGCCTTAATAATATGTGATGGAAAATGTGATAATTAGATACATACTTCTCAATTACATGCGCTGGATGTCAGTCTGCAGCCTGGGCTATATTCTTAGAAACTGCAATATGCATTCTTGATATCAACAGTTACGTATTTGAGAATTGTCTTGAAGAATTTACTTACAAATGATTTCTACGTTCCTGGATTTTGTCTTATAGTATTAGTTCATTATATGGAATGACTTCCAATTGAGGGGAGGAATAGCTTAGTAAAGCATTCATACCTTTGCTTCTTTTGACCTGATCTATCTGCCTCTCTCGCTCTCTCTGTGCAGATACATGGGAAACTCGAACATTGGTCTAAATCCTTTGCGGATGCATTCACTAATAGAAAGTATGACGAAGCCTTGGCTTCCATCCGTAGAATGACATACTACAAGCGTGCAATTGAGGAAATTACTAAGAAGCTCTAATACAGGCATGCTATTCTTGGACCATTTTTACTAGTTTTCTTGCAAGGAAAATGACTATGCTTTTGAGTCATGATTCGTTTTTGCTATTTTTTGTTTTAAGAATGTGTTGGAATATGACCCTCTTTTTCTTTCTTTCCCCTCGCTCTTTAGCTTTCTCTCGCTGCCAGTCATCTTTGATTCGTGAATTTCCTGGCTTAGAGTTTAAATTGCTTCAGATTCTGCTGCTGATGCCTTAACTCAGATTCTGTGTAGTTCAAAAAGATTGGCATTTGAAGCATTGGTACATGGCGATGGAATTTATTTCTAAAGGCCAGGAAGGATGCCTTTGTAGCTGCCAGCGTTTTCTAGAGGAAGATTTTGTGAAGAGGCTCAGCATTTTTGTCATGCATAGGATGCTTTAAGATCCTCTGCAAAATTTTGCCAGCTTGATGAATATTTGGGAAAGAATAGGGTATTAATTGGTCTGTTTCTTCCATTTTCTGATGCAGATTTGTATGTCAATTTGATATATATATATATATATATATATACACACAGACATTTTGCTGAATAGTCAATTTGATCTCGAGATTTCTGGTTAAACTAGAAGAAACTCTAACCATTTCAACTACATGTCTTGAGATAAAGCCGATAGAGGGTGCATGCAAAAACAAGTTCCAAAATAATCATTTTCATATTTGAAACTTCCTTCTATTATTAAGCTCCCATTTTTTGCTTAAAACAGTTTGGGCCAACTGTTGTTTGCCTTCTCTATTTAGGCCATAAAAAACTGTTCTAAAATTTACAGTACTTGGAATTATTCCATCATCCAACATTTCATAAACAAGTCTAAGAGCTTTTTCAGAATTACCTGTCTTACAAAGGCCAGCAATAAACATTGAATAAGTCTTGAAATCAGGCAATGGTCCATCTCTTCTCATACTATCAAAAACTTCCCAAGCCTCAGTAGCTTTTCCCATATCAATATATCCATGTATAATTGCTGAATAAGTTACTACAGTAGGTTCACAACCTTCTTCTTTCATGTTCTTGAAAATTTCCAAAGCTTTACATACCTGTTTCTCCTTAAAGAAATGGGATATAAGTGAAGTGTATATATGGACAGAAGGGCTAATGCCAATGTTCTTGATGGATTCCATTTCTGCAAATGCCTCTCCTATGCGCCCTTTTCGTAGTAATCCATGGATCAAGCTTCCACAAGTGTATTGTTTCAGAGTATGATTCTCAGGACCAGATTTGTCTATCATTTCGCGTGCCTCTTCTAACCTTCCTGCTCGACAAAGTGCCCGAATGTACAATGAACAAGTTAATGGATATGTGAAACCAATTTTAGAAAGAGATTCAGAACAGCTTCTTGCCTCTGGTAGTTTACCAGCTTCACATAAAGAACCAAGATAAGATTCTAGTAATTCTTTATCAGGAATGAATCCTGAATCAATCATCTCCCGGAATATCTTGATTGCTTCATCAACTTTCCTACCTTTTCTACCACAAAGAGATATGATCAAGAACTTGTATGTACTTGCATTTGGTTTACAACCACTAGCTTTCATCTCTCTGAAAGTACCAAGGGCGATGTCTGTTAGGCCTGTTCGACCATATTGCATGATCATGATTGTCCATGTATCAGATGTTATTAGGTAACCATTTCTCCTCATTTCATGAAAGAGACTTCTCATATGCTTAAAATCCTTTCCGCGCCCTGAAATCTTAATAGCTATGTTGTAGGATTCAGTACTATGTCTATAACCAGCTTGCTTCCCAACCCATGAGAAAAACTGTAAGGCTGCACCACTATGCATGTTGCTCTTGCATAAAATGTCTGCAACAAGGTCTGGTGTGAACTGCACAGCACATTTCTCCAATTTTTCTTGGATCAAGTACCAATCCATTGAAGATGACAAGATTCTGGAAACCATATGTAAATCCTCTTCAGTATAACACCGATATCTTGTCTCCTTTGGGTTATTATCTAAACTCCCTTCTTTTATTTGTTCGGAAATTAACTGCAAAGAAGGTTTAGAGTCATCTTCTTTTGGGAAATCTTTGCAGGTTCCCTGCATCTGCAATATCTTTTCCACCTTCTGCATCTCTCCCTTCCTTTCCATATAAGGTACAACCAACCTTAAAGCATCTTCTCCTATTGATAAGTTTGAAGCTTTCATTTCATTCAAAACCTTGACTATCTCATCTGTCCCCGAAACTTTACAAAGCTCCTTGATAAGTACTGTATAAGACTTTTGAGTCGCCTTCACTCCTATCTCCTCCGCGCCCTTTAAGATTGTCCATGCTTCAGAAAAGCAGTTTTGACGAATAAAACCCACAACAATTGCAGTCACAGCCACACTATCCAATTTAACTCCTGAAGCTATCATCTCGTTGTAGAGTTCCAACGCCTTTTCAAAATCATTCATCCAAATTAGTCTTTGGATCAAATTAGTGTAGGTAGATACACTGGGTATATATCCCGAATCCTTAGTGATCTGGAGAGTGTCAAATGCTTTAGAAACATCATTTCTGCGCAAGTACCCATTAATAAGGATACAGTATATCTTCCCATCTACGATATTCTTCTTTTTCAGAATATCCACAATCTCCAAAGCATCAGAAATCCTGCCTGCCCTACATAGTCCTTCTACCAACGTCTCAAAACTATTAGAGTCCATTTGAACATTCTTAACCTTCATATTGTGGATCAATTCTAAGGCCTCCCTAATCCTCCCTGCAATGCAGAGGCTCTTCAACATAAAATCATAAACAAGGGATTCAGGGATCTTGGAAACTGTAATCATGTCATCACCAAGAGAATAAACAGCAGCAACATCTCCAGACCAGGCAAAGCATTTTAGTAATTGCTGATACAAATTCACACTTGTGTGCATGGTTTTCTGAACCATCTCCTTGTAAAACTCCAATGCAATATCTGCTTTTCCAGCATTAGCAAGGGACCGCAACATGATATCATAGACCTTTACATCTGGCTCAACACCAGATTTCTTCATCTCCTCAAAAGTCAGTAAAGCTTTGCTGATAAACTTTCCCTTCCCATGCTGAGCAACAAGAATCGTCCATGTCTTAATATTCTTCTCAATAGAATTCCTGTCCATTTCTTCCAGCAGTTCCTCCACCACTCCAAATTTCTTTGCTTCCCCAGCTATATAAATCATTGTATTGTATGTCTCAATCGAGTGACTAAAACCCTCCTTCAGTTTCATCCAATTGAAGAACCTTAAGGCCAAGTGAGGAACTTTAAAACACCTCTTCAAGACCTTCTCAACAATCTCCAAAGTATACTCAAAATCTGCCCTTTCCAACATTACCTCCATTGCATTCCCACCATTTTCACCCCTGACAATCTCAGTTATCTTATGAACTATAGGACTGACATCAAAATCATCCGAAACTTCCTCATGGTTACCCTCCGGAGACGAGAAATTTCCCTTTTCGTTCTCTATCCTCTTTCGGGCATTTAGACAAACGCCTTGCAGACTGTCAAAATCAACTCTTAGCTCAGCATTATTCAACTGGGTTTCATCAAATTCCGAAGACCCAGCTTGATTTTGATCTGACTTAACATTTTCAGTCTCCAAGATCCCAATGATTTCGTTGAACAGAGAGCCTAAATTATGGTTTGCACCCTGTTTTTTCATTTGGGGTGCTTGATCTTTACTAGCATTGTGAAGCCTATATAGCTTTGAGAAGTTGGATGTTTGGAAATCTGAACAGTGAAACTTTAGTAGATTGTTGCAAGAACAGGAGTTCAATTTAAGGAGTTTGAACAAATACCTCATTCTTTCAGGCCAGCGATGTTTAGGAGTTCATATTGCACATTCAAATGGGGACAATTTATACCATGGAATCAAAGCGTACCTGCATTATGCCCAGTTATTAAAACTACCTCGTATTAAGCCCATTTGAAGCCGACCCTATTTATTAAATTTACTTATTAAAATTAATAATTAAGAAAACTTATAAGTATATTTGATTATTGAGATTATTTTTTTAGAAAAAAAAAGATTATATATTATTCAAATTTAAGTAAAATAGCTTATGTTACGGGAGGCATATTTCTCTACAGCTAAACCGAAAAGTAATTTTTAATCATATTCTTCGTTTATACGCGTACTTAAGAATTTTCTTGAAGAAGAGTGAGAGCTAGACGCCCAGCTTTCAGTTCATTTTTTATTGTCTGACTATCCTCATTCTAGTTGGTAGGGGTGCGAGTAAGAGGGTCATAGGAGAAGTTATATGAATTGAATGAGACTTCAACTTCGATAATGTTTAGGTACATTTCAGGGAATAGGAACCTGTCTTGTCACTATGACCCTTCTCAAATCCAAGACCGAGGAGTATCAGAAAATAAAGCGGTCTTTGCTAGTAGGTGGATCGAGTTATTACTGATCTATACATATGAGAAAAGGAAATAGAAAACATATCTATGCTATTTCGAAAAACTAAAGATAAAGATGAGAGCTCCGAAAAGTCTTCATCGGTAAAAAGAATTTTGTTAACCACTTGAAGAAAATTACGTTCAATAATCAACTAGTCAGAAAAGGAAAGGCCCGTGTGATAACTTTCGATAATAATCAGAAGTTCTTCATAATCCATTTTTTAAAAATTCCAAACGAGGTATAATCTTTTGAAAACTGAAATTATCAAGCACTTAATATATAATTAGTCTGGTAACAATTTTTATAAATACTTTAATTGTTTAAAATATATTTAATTATAATTATAAATTTTAAGTAAAATTGAAATCTTGATTAAAAATGTCTCAAATTTGAATATATATATATATTATTTGTTAAATTATTACACATATAATTACTAATTATAATTAATTCATCATTTAAATTTAACTATCCATTTTTAAATTCAATTCAAACTTCTCAAAAAAAAAAAAAAAAAAAGATTAGAAGCCTCCAGGCTCGAGCGCCAGAGTTATATCTAAACCGCCAGATAGGGCCTTTATTTCTCGCAAAGTGGCTGTGGATTGTCCGCGAAGAAACTGTAGAAGAAGAAGAATCGGCAACAACAATGGGTTGGGTCTGGAAGGACGATGATGATTCCAACTATTCTTCATACTCCGGTGACGTGAATGAATCCGGGGGCTCTAATTCCAGCTACGACGATCGATGCGCCACCAGAAAAGTGGTAAAATCGGAGTGCAAAACCAACAAAACTGAGGATGGTAGATTTATAAGGAAGTGTGAGCACACTGAACAGATATTCAGAGACTGCATTGGAAGGTTTATTTTTTCCAATTTATTTCCATTTGATGCTAATTTTTTTTATTTGTTTTTCTTGCACATCTACACGATTTAAGGATGGAATTGGACTTTATTTTTTTCCTATTGTGTGTTTTCTGAAATTTGAGTTGTAACCTTCTATTGTTTTGGACTAAAATTTACTTCGGAAAGAGATTTCCAACCTATGTATTTATGCATGCTTATGAACAAAACTTGCCTTACTCAGAATGTATTTTGGTTTCTTGAACTGGTAGGATTTGGTCTGGAAGAAATTTTGGTATTAATTTTGGAATTAGCTGATCGATGCATGCCATATTGATTGTTGTAATAATACTTGTAAATCTGATGCAAGTATCCTCAAAATATGCGACGGTTAGGGGATGCTTGTTATTCGTAGAAGGAACTTTATGTTGGCATACTGTAGGAGCAAAGCTGCATGCTTATTATTGCTCATGGTTGAATACTGGATTAGAGATACTCCATTGTTGTGAATCGCTTGGATATTTTAAAGACATTGATGAGTTCAATGACATTTTGTTGTTTGACGTAGGAATTAGAAACATGGTTTCCCAACGTTGCAAAAGCAATGAACGCTGTTTAGCCACAAAGCAAATATAGCATGTTTTATATGCAGTTTGGACTTTTGCTAAGATCAATTGCATAGCATTGCAGGGTTTTAAATACCTATGTGCAAGGAAATCTTTGTTCTTTACTTAAAAATCCTTTACTTCCTAAATTGTAGGATATATTAAACTCAATTTTAACTGCTATAGATAGTCCTGGATGTGCACCGTGAAATGGTTGCAGTGTCATTTAGTGTGTTGAATATAACTTAATGTATCTGGAGTAGTTTGGTCTTGCAGGATATTGTTGCTTTGTCCTGGTTGTGATTTTCGGGATCATCATGATTATGTTCTATTGATAATGAGAGTTTGTTCTTTTATTGCTTGTTGATTAAAAGTATTTCATATCCTCCAATGTCATGGTAAAGTCTCTTGGTCCTCACAATGGTGTTGAGTGAAACAAGTGTATTTCGTAAATCATTGGAAGCTCTTCAGTCCTCTATTTTCTATTCCTGTTCTGTTTTTGTTTTTATATTTTTGGTTTTCTTCTTTGGTAGCCACTTCCCATTATTCTTACAAGCGCTACTCTGGCATGTAAGATTTTGATGAGCATTCTTCTAAAGCAGACTTTTGTTAATCTGTTCTATGCTTACTCTTGTTGATCCTCAGATCCAAATCTTTTTGGTCCTATCCTCGATAATTTCATTGCAGTTCAAGCTTTAGCTTTTTGCTTGCTCTTATTGATAAAGTGGCTGCCCATCTTAACAGCTTTTAGAAACACAATACATGAAAATGTTATTCATTTTTGGTAGAAGAGGTGTTAGAGAAACTCTATCTAGAGAATGTTTGAGTTCATGTAGATCAACATAGGCTCGCATTCCTTCTCAAGTGATGCTCCTCATCCTAGTAGCTAGGATGGGATAACCATTACCCTTTTCCATTTAAGTAGGTGTTTTTATTTTTACTTAAGTGCGAGATTGGCCGGGCAAAGCAGCCAGTAGCAGCCTGTTCTGGTTTCAAATCCGTTACCACACCCACCGTCGGGTGAATCACAATCTTCGTGTTGACTCTATAGATCTTGATATCTTGACGAGTTTAGTGTTGATCTGTCTATGGATCTTGTAATTAATGCGTGAAATGTCTAGTTAGTGTTCCTATCAATCAGGATCAAAGGTTTAATTTCTCTTTCAAGTTGTGTGCCTAATGTCAAAAAGAGACTTTCGTACTTCCCCAACGAATGCTTGAATCTAAGTTTTTCATGGCTGTTCTTGCAGTTACTTATATGATACTAGCATCATGTGAAAAACGTTTTAATTTTATTATGCCCTCTGGTATAATGCTGTATCTTTCACACAGTAAGCTTTCATGTAGTAAACAGAAAAAGGGGAAAGGACATGATGTAACTGTTAGGGTTTGAGGTGGGGTCTTAGGTCCTGATTTCTGATGTACTAGGTGGAGTTTAATCTTGGTAGCTGAGGAAGAGCTTTGTTGAACTGTATTATGTAATTTTTCTTTTGTAAATGTTCCTTTTCAGAATTTACTTGACGATATATCGTGAATTCATGATTAATTAGGTTTTTGGATCTTGTCTTATAAATTTAGGCCAAGTGAATTGGTGCAGTCCAACAAAGAGTACACTGAGGATGATGTCACAGATCAAATGACTAAAGGTTCATTTAGTTTGGGTTCAGCTGAACCTGGACCTTTTAACTTCCCAGGTCTCCAGAGTGACATTGAAGCCATTGAACGCAGTTTTCTTGGTGGGCTGAACCGATTCTTTGAAGCAGCTGAAGATATTAAAAATGGCTTCTTTAGTGCTTTTGGGACTCCTGATGTCTATGATCTCGATTCTTCATCGAGAACCAATAGACGAGGGATACCAATTGACGATTATCCTAAAAAAGAAGTTCCTCCACCTAAACAAAGTAAATCTGATGGAGAAGTTGATCTCTCTGGCTTAGCCAGAGATGTCTGAGGTAAGATAAATTGTTGGAGATTATTCCGTTGTTTGACTGAGAAAATAAAAGTAGGAAACCAGTTGATGAGTGGATCGTCAATTTAGACCTTACTAAAGATCAAATGGTGAAGTTAAGAATAGTAGTTAGACAGACATAATACTGCTATCTACAGCGTTGTAAAAAAATAATCGTTTCCTTCTTTAACCTTTGATGCACTATCGTATTAGTATATTACTACCAATTTTCGGTTCCATATTTAGCTTTCATGAACTGTGTTGTGGAGCTTTATTCTAGCACTCATTGGTTTTGGAATGAGAGTTGGAAGGAGAACTGGTTGTTGTTTGAGTTGGCCCTTGGCCAGGTGATAAAGCCTTGTGACATTGGCCTCTTGCTATTGCTATCTTCACCTTGAGGCTTCAAATGATGGGGGTTTTATCCGTGTTTTTACTTGACCAGTTGCTTTTTTATTTTTGAACAGACGAATGCGCATGTTTGTAGGTCTTGTGTTGTTGAGTTTCGTAAAAGTTGAATTATTTGTCTGCTCGATGACTTTATGATGGCAGTTTTTTCGTGTTTTTACTTGACCAGTTGCTTTTTTTTCCTTATTGAATGGACAAACATGCATTTCGCAGGTCTTGTGCAGGTTTGTAAATTATCTCTGGCAGTGTGTCATAGTGAGAAATTTGCATTGGATTTCATAAGGAAATTTAGTCCATATTTTGGTCCAATGATGTGATTCTCACTTAGAATCCTCCACGTGTCATGAGCCAAGTGAGAGGTCATAAAGTTCGAGTCATTCAGGATATCACAATTTCTTATCAATTCATTAGAGTCAAAATTCTTATGTTATCTGACCAAAGTTAACAACTTGCACTATGAGAAAGGTTTGACAATAATAGACACCATAGAACATCTGCCATGAATATTTTAATTTTTTTAATTAATTAAGTGCTATTTCATATATTATTATTTTTTTTTTTGTCAAAGTGTTTCATATATTAATCAATTTGCATATTGAATATCCATCTTAATCCAATTAAATTAAAGATTTCAACTAGATAACTTATGCCTCTACTTGGCTAAAGATTAGGTTAGTTTTGGGTCTATTTTTTCCGATTCATAATCTTTTTTAATATTTCTTTTTATAATATGTTTTTCTCTTTTGAGTTTATTTTTTATTTGGTAAATTTTATTAATAAAATGAAATGTTACAGATAATCTGAACTGATTTTTTCCTTATGCTATGTTTTCATAGGCTGAAATGGACTTTTCATGGTGAAACTTATTCTAGAGAGAGAGTGGAAAAAGTGGGAAAGTGATTTTATAGAAAATCTTAAAGAATTACCATTATTGGGGGAAGTTTACCTTAGGGAAAAATAATTATAAATAAATATTCTTCTATATTTTGTCCTTTTTATTTATCCATAATTTTTTTAGTAATAAAAAATTTAGCATTCTTTGGAAAAGTTCAACAACATATGTGTTCCTTTTAATATTTTTTTAATATTGAGTTATTTCAAGATTACTTTTAATTTTATATATACACATAATCTTTCTCTCAAAATATAAAAATATATGTTTGAAGTTTTGAGGTTGTAATATAAAAATTATTTAAGGGTTTGTCAATACTGTATTTGATTTAGTCTGTTGTATTACTTTATATTACTATAATATTTTAGTCATTTTTATTTCATTTTGATATTGAATAATGATTTTATCAAACACAAAAAATAGTCAGAAAATTTCGATTTCATTGTAGATAAATAAATTTATTTTGTTTTATTTCATCGTATCAACCGTGATATTATAAACATATTTTGTTTCAAATTAAAATTTTATGCAAATAAAGTCCATATAATTTATTTAATTTCCACTTAGCCAAAAATGAACAATTATTTATTATAACAAAATTATCTGCTTTGTATTGGGAGATCTAACATAGTAATCAACTCATTTGACCAATACAAACATGGATATCATCAATATAGATTTTTTTTCCCAATATTTTGCCCTAATTTTAGGGATCAAAAATTCAACTTAAAAAATAAATAAATAAATAAATGTGTGTTAACCGGCTAAAGCCTGCTGCCGGCCTGCAAATAATACCTGCCGCTTTTCCATGCCGCTCTACACACACACTAAATATATATATATATATATAAAAAGTGAAAAATAATTAACAGAAATTAAAAAAATCAAAATGTTCAAATTATTTAAAGAATTTTACTTGACTTAGAGAAATTTCTGAAATAATTTTATCAGTTAAATTGTAAATAATAAATGAGTATAGATTGATGCACTAATACTTTTTTTAATTTTTAACGGTTAGATTCGCGTAGATTTAGATTGAATGAGTTGTAGTTAGAGATAAGATAGAAGAGAAAGAAATTATTTGATAAAAATAAAATTGTTTACGCTTAATTTTTAGAGTCTCGAATTAATTTTATTGACTCATATATATATATATATATTTCCATTTATATTCTAAAAATCAATAATATTACTCCTTTTCTTGGTCAATATATATATACTCTCACATATAGATATAAAAAAGAAAATTAAAAAAAAAAAAGAAAAAGCATTAGTAGTATGTATAAGTGGGTGCCCATTATGTCACTACTTAATAATCACTTCCCATGCCAATATTATTTAATTTGGAATGCATATATTTAAAATTTGGTGCTCACATATTAGAAAAGGATATATATATATTTAAAAGAAATGAAAATATTATTGTTTAATTTTATATTAAATGACACATAACCGGTAAAATATTATCATATCAATTTTAAAACATTTGATATACGAACTGTTAATATTAATAGTTAATTTTTTTTTGGATTAAATACACTTTGATTTTACAAATTTTATGCGCTTAATAATTTTAATGAAATTGCCAAATTATTTACTTAAAAAATTTTTTGGGTAATTAGTAATAATTTAGAGAAAATTCACTTAAAATGTTATTAAGCATTATATTCACAATTATAAATTATTTTTATGTATTATAAAATGTATTCGCCAATTTGATAAAACTCGACAAGTTATTATATGTTCAATTTTTGTACAGTATTTTTTAAGTTAAATTTTTATTAAAATTCGAGTGTTTCAAAAGAAAACGATTGCGTCCCACTTAAAATGTATGATTCATGCTGAGAAAAGAAGGGCATATTGGTCGGGATTTTTATAACTAAGTTTTAAACCCAATACTTGCAAGTGTAGAAGATCAATGTAATACGGAAGTATTAGGTATCGAACCACAGAGAAAGGTTTAACTACCTAAATTATTATCTTTCTAAATTAATTTTATAAAAAGAAGAATCAAATTTTGTTATCTAAGAATTATTACTAAAATAATTAAAAACTAATGAATAAAATAATTAAATTAAAACTAACTTATATAACAATGATTTAATTTTATTTAGGAGAAAAGATTAAACATTCATGTGGTTTCATGTGGTGATCTAGGCTACAAGCTTCAATTCACTAGAGAAATATATTGTGCTTAAATGCATGACATAATCCATCTAACCATTAGCATGACTTATTCATTCCTATGACATAAATCATCTAAAATTAGCATGAATTATTCAATTCTAAAACCCAAAAATAAAATAAACCAAAGTCACATGGCTAGGGTTTCATCAAGATTCTAAAAATAAATTTAAGTATATCATGACTTTCTTCTTCTCCAATTGGAAAGTCGTCGCAGCTCTTCTCCTTTTGTCTTGATCTTCCTCCTCCCCGTTTCTTGTGTGGCTCTTCTATATATATAGACAAAAGAGAAGCAAAATCCTAATCCTTAAAGGATTCAAATACTAAAGTTCTAATCCTTAAAGGATTCTGCTAAAGTTTTAATCATGATCCTTAAAGGATTCAAATACTGCAGCTTCCATTTACCAAATTTAATATGGAATCTTTATTTTTCATTCTTTTTAGAAATCTGCACAAAGATAAATAAAATAAATTAAATATAATAATTATGACTAATAAATAAATAAAATATTTTCAAAGACTAATAATTAAAATTTAAGGTGTTTATTTGTATTAAAAATCGACTCTATCACATATGATTCTCGATACACACTTTGTGTACCACTCTATGTATCATATCCTTTTATAACATATTTTTCTTTCAAAATTTATCTTTTTCTCTTTTATTTATAAAGTTTTATTAATAAAATATACCAAATAAAAAATAAAAATAAAACATAGACTTTATGTTTAGAAGAAGTGAGATATTGAGCGAATTTATACTAAGACAATAAGATTTAGATTTCATTTAGGTTATTTAGTACGAGAAGTGTCACATTATCTTATGTATGATTTCAGTTATTTAGCGGAAATCTTTTTTATTATAAAAAAATAGTTTACGAATATAAATAAATAAAATTTGACATTGAATAGGATAATAATATTTTAAGAGAATTTCTCTTATTATGGAGTGTCTAATTTAGGAAGATTAAATTTTTGTGGAGGCAATTTTTGGAAATGATCCTAACAGAAAAACCTACCATATTTTCCATTCGGCTCATACTTCGGCTTCTTTCATATATATATATATATATATATAATCTCTCTCTTCTCTTTCTCTTTCGAGTTTCCTTCCTAATGGCAGTGCAAAAACATCATCATACATAGGTTTTTTCCAACAGGGAATGGGGAATTTCAATTCAATACAAAAACCTTAAAATCCCAAAGAAAAAAACCCAACAAAATCAAAGAAATACGTGTGGAGAGAGAGAGAGAGAGAGAGAGAGAGAGGGAGAAGAGTGACCTGGTAAAACCAGAGGGTTACTTGTTCATACATACGAAACGACTGTTTCTTCCTTTCCTTAGGGTCACTTTCTTCCCTTCCCAATTTTCTTCTTTTTCGTCTAATTGACATTTGGATTTTTGTTTCTTTCGCTTGCAATTTTCAATACAATGAGTTGAAATTGAAGGGTTTTTTTTTTTCTTTTTAAGAAGTTGTCTAAAGTTGTCCCTTTTATTTGCATGCTCTTTGTGAAGATCAAGTCTTTTGTTCATTTTGTAGGTTTCTTGGTTTTGTTTTTGATTATTTTAGTGTTATGGAGAAAACCCATTAATGGGTTATGTTTATTTATTAATGGGCACTCTCCAAAATTGAAGCTTTCCTTGAGTATCTTCACCTATTGTTCATAATTTTGATGAATGATTTTGTGGGGTATGAGTGTTTATTTCTGGCTAGTGATTTTGAGTTGTTACTGATAGTTAAATGTTCTTTCTTCTTCTGGAAAATGTTGATATGGGTTTAATGTGCTTGAATATATGATTCTTAGAGGATAAAGAATTCAAGATTGAAGGAGAGTTTTGATTTTTGCCCAAAAGAGGGAAAAAAAATTTATAGAGATGGGAAATAATTGTGTTAATTCTAGGGTAGCAAAATTGGGATTCATTCAGGCAATTTCAAATTCATTATGGGGGCCTAAACAACCAGAAAGGATTGACTATGATAGCAAAGAGGCTAGTAGTGAACTCCCTTCTATGTCCAAAGAGAAAGAAGGTCCTCTTTCTGTTCAAGATAAGCCTCCTGAAATGGTTATTATTGTTAAAGAAGGGAATAATCTTCCAAAACCTGAAGAAATTCTCAAGATTGTGAAAGAAGAGGAAAAACCAGCCAGGGCCACGAAATGGGAAGACGTAGTAAAGGAAAAAAGGGAAGATACAAAATCAGCACATACTGTAAAGCCTGATCATGGAGTGAAAACCGAAAATGAAAAGCCGAAGCCAGCAGTGAGTGAAAACCCAGCAGAGACCACGAAACCGGATGAGGGAATCATGACAGGAATGGAGAAACCTAAACCAGTAGAGCCTACAAAGAAAAAGGTACCACAAAATGTAAAGAGAATGGCTAGTGCAGGCTTGTTGGTTGATTCTGTTTTAAGAACCAAAACTGGTCATCTTAAGGAGTACTTCAACTTGGGGGAGAAACTTGGAAATGGACAGTTTGGGACTACATTTCTTTGTGTGGAAAAAGGAACTGGAAAACAATATGCTTGTAAATCCATTGCGAAAAGGAAATTATTGACTAAAGATGATGTAGAGGATGTGAGGAGAGAAATTGAGATTATGCATCATTTGTCAGGGTGTCCTAATATAATTTCCATCAAAGGTGCTTATGAGGATTCCGTGGCTGTTCATGTTGTAATGGAACTTTGCTCGGGTGGGGAGCTTTTCGATAGAATTGTTAAGAGGGGGCACTATACTGAGAGAAAGGCAGCTGAGCTTGCTAGGACTATAGTTGGTTCTATAGAAACCTGTCATTCTTTAGGGGTGATGCATCGTGATCTTAAGCCGGAGAATTTCCTGTTTGTCAATGAAGAAGAGGACTCTCCAATCAAGACTATAGATTTTGGATTATCTGCATTCTTCAAGCCAGGTATATTACTTCAGTATTTCCTTTCTGATTCATTTCTTTCATTTACGTTTCCATGTCTTATCTTGTTAGCTGTCAGAAAAGCTGGTGATGCTGAGAAACAAAGAGTGCCGAATCATCTGTATGCAAAATTTTTTAGGATGGTAAAAATTATCGTTAAAAAATATTCAAACAAATGAGCAAGGAGTAAAATAGAATAAGAATCATACATATTGTCCCGGAAAGCAAATTTGGGAATAAACAGCTTAAATTCCTTAGCTTTTACTATATCACAAGCATGCTTTTATTCCTTAGCTAAGGGACCTTCAATCATTATCCTTTGTAAATTCCTGTCGGAGGAGATGTTTGTCTAGTTAGCATGATGGTTCAAGAAACTCGTGGCCAACGAAAGGGAAGGATGAAGAGATATTGGATATACCTATGCCTTGAGTGATAGAAGCTGTAGCCCGGCACATAAAGCCAATTGTTATGCAAATTTACTAGAGCAGGATATCAAGATGAAACTGTTCTGCTCATTTGCATATATATATATATATATTGTTGCATATAATAACTGGTTTGGTTTTACACACAATAAGTTGTTGGAAAACAAGAGTTGACTTGGAAGATGAAGTACAAAAGCTTTTTACATTAATATTCTGTTTTTTCTTGGAAACTTGTGATACTTGCATCAAGAAGTGAATATTTATTACTCTTTCTAGTTATTTCTTTTTGATTACTTAATGAATTTTCTGTATTATAGGAAACCTATTCACTGATGTTGTGGGAAGCCCATATTACGTTGCTCCTGAAGTTCTAAATAAGCGTTATGGTCCAGAGGCTGATATATGGAGTGCAGGCGTAATTATTTATATTTTGCTCTGTGGTGCTCCTCCATTTTGGGGCGGTAAGATGGAAAACCTGTTTGTTGTTCCTTATGAAGTTCGGTTTTCTCCTAAAAAACTTTCTGCAAGTCTCAAATATTGAGCTTTGCTTCATTTTTTTGTTGTTATAAACATAGTGAATAGCATGATACCAAACAAGGATTCGATGATGCATTAGCGTGGTGATACATATTATCCTTTTTTCCTTTATTTAGCTCCAATCTACGCTCACTGTGTCCGGTTGGTGCAGAATCTGAAGATGAAATATTTAAGGAGGTTTTACATGGGCGTCTTGACTTTTCATCTGATCCCTGGCCTAAAATATCAGAAAGTGCAAAAGATTTGATTCGGAAAATGTTGATAAGAGATCCTAAAAAGAGGCTAACGGCTCATGAAGTTCTTTGTGAGTAGCTTTTTTGATATCCAGTCCTTCCATTTGATTCTTTAAATTTCTTAAGGTTATTATTCATAACCAATTATCTTCTTTCTTTAACAACTCTTTCACTTCATTTCCTGCAGGCCACCCTTGGGTAAGGATTGACGGCGTGGCTCCTGACAAACCTCTTGATTCTGCTGTCTTGAGTCGCTTGACAAGATTTTCCGCTATGAATAAGTTCAAGAAAATGGCTCTCAGGGTACCCTTTTTTACTAGTTTAGTTTCTAATATTATGAGAAGAAAATTGTGCTTTAAATGAATACTTTTCGTGCAGGTCATTGCAGAAAGTCTTTCTGAAGAAGAAATTGCAGGGCTTAAAGAAATGTTCAAAATGATAGATACAGACAATAGTGGTCAAATTACTTTTGAAGAACTGAAAGCTGGGCTAAAAAGATTTGGCGCTAACCTTAACGAGTCAGAGATATATGATTTGATGCAGGCAGTAAGTTTTTATATACTAAAACGAAACAAAGTTTAAGAACTTTGCTTATGAAAATTGTCCAAAGAGAATTTCCAGAATCATCTTATCCCGTTGTGTGGTAAAATTTGATTTGATTATGCTAGGCATTATGATTTTTTGCTCCGGCTTTTGGCTATTTTCTGATAAATGCTTTATAGTTATAGTTATTCGGGCTACATATTATTTCTGTGGAGCATGAGTTTCATTATACCACCAACTTCATCACATTTTACGCGCTATTGATGTTGTTTGCCAAGTGAGAATGTATTTGAGTTATTGTTTTTTGTTGCCAAGACGCACATTGGACCTAAAAGGCGTTACATAGAAGTTTAGGGCCTTCCTTAATGAGTTTATTTACATGTTCACGCTCTATAAACACATTTGACTCGCTTATAAGCGTACTATTGTATGTATCTATATGCCTATAGATGTTTACGTGCGTATATACACTTGCTTTATCGGCTATATTCTGTTTATGTAGGCGGATATTGACAATAGTGGTACTATTGACTATGGAGAGTTCATAGCAGCCACATTGCATCTCAACAAAATCGAAAAGGAAGATCATTTATATGCCGCCTTTTCATACTTTGACAAGGACGGTAGTGGTTATATTACCCTCGATGAACTTCAAAAGGCCTGTGAAGAATTTGGCATAAATGACGGTCATATAGAAGAAATGCTCAAAGAAGCTGATCAAAACGATGTAAGTTACTCCTCTACCATATTTTTTGCACTTTTTTGCGCGTAATATCATTATCAGTAACATTTTGCACGTTCTTTTCGCATTCTTAGGATGGCCGGATAGACTATAACGAGTTTGTAGCGATGATGCATAAAGAAATCGCGGATTTGGGTAAGCAGCCTTTTCGAAATGGATTGAACATTGGATTTAGGGAGACAATGCAGGTTTGCTGAAATGGAAAAAGAATGAATGAATGGCTTCTGAATTATATTTGGAAAGTTTTTAGAACAGTTGCAATATTATTATACCCTTTTTAAATAATTTTTTTTCTTTCAGAATTTGTAAATTACTTTTCAGGTCAAGTAG
The DNA here is from genome assembly GCA_028651295.1 of Catharanthus roseus. Classification (NCBI taxonomy): domain Eukaryota; kingdom Viridiplantae; phylum Streptophyta; class Magnoliopsida; order Gentianales; family Apocynaceae; genus Catharanthus; species Catharanthus roseus. Next base: position 518,843 of record JAPQWS010000035.1, read on the forward strand.
GTTTTGATCTTATGATGTTTCAGTAGAATTTTGTAAGCCCTTTTTAGTCTTTTAGATAATGCCACTGCTGGTTATGTTAGCAGATGCCAAGGACCAGAATTAGGGACTCAACAAATTTTGCAGCTCATATTCTGGTGCTATACTTTGTTCAATAATATAATTTGTCTTGCAAATCAAAAGATATATTCATTATTTATTGCTCGGAGCATCTGATATTCTCACTAATTAGTAGTAAAAGTCCGGACTCAATCTGGGCTATACCCTAATACTCTTATTCAGTTACAGATAAAGTAAAGATTCTCCTGTCTATAAGTATTGAGTTAAATGATTCCGGCTGGGTATGCGACCTTGGATTGCTGTTGCATATTCAGCTCATGTTGCAGCTGCTACCGCTATTTTCTTGATCTACCCAATCAGTCAAGGAAGTTTTTCTGATGGTATGCCTCTAGGAATCTCTGGTACTTTCAACTTCATGATTGTATTCCAGGCTGAGCACAACATCCTTATGCACTCATTTCACATGTTAGGCGTAGCTGGGGTTCGGCGGCTTCTTATTCAGTGCTATGCATGGTTCCTTGGTAACTTCTAGTTTGATGAGGGAAACCACAGAAAATGAATCTGCTAATGAAGGTTACAGATTCGGTCAAGAGGAAGAAACTTATAATATCGTAGCCGCATTTCATTTTCACTCGTATATTGATGAGGGCATCGATTTATTTGTCAACTATTACTCTATAAGATACAAGTAACGAGCAATATTTCATTATCATTAGTATTAATGAGGGCATCGGTTCGTTTTCCACTTTAACTCTATACTAAACTCAGTTCTGACCAAATTGATAAGACTAATTTGGACTCGGCTCTGATTGTGTGAAGAAATAATTTGTAGGTGAGAGTTGCAATTATGATTTGTGGGTACTATTGAGATGTACTTTTCATACTTAAAAAGAAGAAGTTGATTAGAGCTTATCATGTTTATTAGGAGATTAGTGGGATTCCATAAAAAGGGATTTATTTGAAGATTATACAAGTTTAATGTTAATTAATGAAATAATAATAATGCAAATCAAATCAAATCAATGGTGGCATCTTTTTTAATTTTCAAATTGTGCCTTTTTTGTGATGCTGCTTTGGACCAAATATAGTGTTTATATTACGGCATAGATTTGAGAGCTCGACTTATATGATTAGTAATATTTACATAATTTATTATTTGACGACAAATAGTGGCGGAACCACTTAAGGAAAATTTTTTTTAAAGAATTTTGATGTTTTTACATTCAAGTTTCCCTAGTTTTGTTTTTTTTCAATAGAGCCCCATAACTTGTGCTCTATTTTTTTGTAAATTTGAAATTGTTTGAATGTTTTTGTATTTGGAATGTATCTATTTTATAGACGAAATTTTGGCAAAATTTTTAATTTTAATCAGGTCCTCCAAGTTTTCTGTCCTAATTCCGCCACTGGATACAAATAATATAGTATTTAGTATGAGTTTTAGAGGTGGTTCCTACTGCGTACGGCATAACGATTAATTCAAATGCATGTGACTGGTAACTATGTTTTAATCTCATAATATTATCTCCTGTGCTTGTAAGTTCATGAGTCGTGCTTTTGCACATGCAAGTGTAGGGCATAACAACTTAGTCTCTAGGAATTAGTGATTATTTTTCATTTTATATAATTTATTATTACCTCCTGTCAATAATATAAGTTCTTTTGGACTTTGCACACAAATTAAGAATCAATAAAATAATACAATTTTTTATATAAGATTTCTAATTTTACCCTCAATAAGTAAGAAGAGAGAAAGAGATGAAGGGGATTTACAGTATGAATACTGCGTCCAACATGAAACTTGTGATTGGTAGTAAAACACCGATTCACTCGTTGAGACCTAATTCTATCTTCATAGATTTCTCGAGATATTTTCTTGCGAAGTTTTGTTATAGCATCTATAACTTCTTCCGGTTTAGGTGGACAGCCCGTAAATACACATCCACAGGAATTAGCTTATCGACTCTCCGAACGTACTATAAGAATCGGTACTGAACATACCTCCGGTAATTGTACATGCTCCCATAGCAATAACATATTTTTGTTCAGGCATTTGCTCATATAATCTCACTAAAGAAGGGGCCATTTTCATTGTTACTGTTCCGGCTGTTAAAATTAGATCTGCCTGTCTAGGACTCGATCTTGGTACTAGTCCATAACGATCAAAGTCGAATCGTGACCCTATTAGGGAAGCAAATTCAATGAAGCCACAACTGGTACCATAGAAAAGCGGCTAACCAATGAATTAAATAAGATAAAATTAAAAATTATACAATAAATACACATTAAAATATATAAAATGACTTATAATTTTAACCATCTAACTTTGACTAAAACTTATATTTATAACCGGATGTAATAATAAATTGATTATAAATAGAATGTAATAAACCGAGTATATTATAATATATACAAGACGATATTAGCTTATTGGCCAATCAAATCAAGGGATTATTGATTGAGATGTTATGGGCCAATTCTTGTTTAACTTTAGAAGAAATATGGTCATTTTTTATGTTGGCACATCAACTGCCTTAACTAAAAGGACTTTTAAGAATTCTAAAAGCAAATAAATGAATAATTTGTTTCATCATTATTTGGTCCCAAATGTTGGAAATTTTATTCCAAATAATTAAATTTTCCCCTCATGTTTATATAAATCCTTTATGAATTGAAATGGTATATATATTTGTATTGGATTTTTTAAAAAAAAAAATCAATATAGATTTTTTACTTTATTTGAATTAGTAAAAAAAAAAAAAACCAACTTTTTTATGTATTAGAAAGAAATAAAAAAGAGTTAGTAGGACGAGTTTGAATTAGTCAAACTATGTATCTTGAGATACCGAGCACCTCTTATAGGTAATTAAAAAAAGATAGAGATATATAAGTTTTTTTTTTTGTTAAATAATCAAGAGAGACATATATATAGTTGTTTTAATCAAGTAAATTATGATCTTATTGAATATAGTAAAAAATATTCTTTATATTTTTATGTTTTGTTAATTTGAAGTCAATATTTTTATTGCATTACTTATGTCACTAAACTTTTATGAGGGGCTAAAAATACAGATACGGAGGTTTTTAGTACTTTTGAGCAGAGATCACTGCATGATTATATATACATTTATTCATAAACGGGTAAAATAATTATAATATTACTTTTATAAAGTGACAAAAAAAGAATACAAATAAAATTTTGAAATAAAGCTATGTACATAAAGGAGGTAAGCTTTTAAACATGACGGGACCAGTAATTGACAAATATGATTTTTATTACTGTTATTTGAATAGACTCCGTATAGCTCACGTGATCTCCATCTAAAGATATCAAAAGCATTACGTTTTTACATTTTTAATCACTCGTAAAAAGTTAATTAACATAAATAGTAATAAAAAAATATTGGCTTCAAGGAAACAAAATCATAAAAAGGTGAATGGTATTATTGACTATATGATCTAAATAAAAAATTATTTTGTAATTATATGATAAAAACAAAAGAAAAAATAAAACACTATTATCTGTACTATTTTTTTTATAATATATTTTTCTTTTAAGGTTTTTTTTTTTTAGAATTTATCTTTTATTTATTGCATTTTATTAATAAAATATATCAAATTAAAAAAAAATACAAAAAATCCGACCCAGTTTAAAGGTACAAATTAGCCAGCCTATAATACAACGTATTACAAACAAAATCCCATTGGATGGGAATGGGATTGGGCTAACATGGAAAAAAATGATTTTGACTTGAAATGAAGGGCTGAGATTTGTTTGATTGTAAATGATTTGGGGCGTAGATGATAGTAGCATCATTGCCAACACGTTCTGACAGCTCAGAACATCAACGGTTGGTAGTACACGTCAAGATACGGCGGGACGTGGGACCAATCACGTTTCATGGTCGTGCCACGTTGGCCTCTGTCACGACAGCCCCCTCCACCTGTGTTTCCAGTTTTATCCCTCCCACGTTCTTCAACAGTTACTCGTGTGTTTTTATGTACCCCTTTTGTTTTTACCATAATGCCCTTCATCATTTCATTAGTCCTTTTGACTAATATACCCTCCCATCTTTTTTATTTTTTCACTTTACATCATATTTTATTTTACGAATAATTTAATATTTACGAAATTTAAGATTAAAAATTTCCATATAAACCCCTGTAATTAAAAAAATTATAAATTCAACTCTTACTTACTGTCTGATTTATTTATTTATTGTTAGGATTTAAATTTATATTGTTAATAAAAAAGTTTAATTAAAAGTATCATTTAATTTATAATTATTATTTTTTAATACTTAATAACATTTTTTCTTGATTTAGAAGGTCAAAATATATTAGCTTTTACACAAAATGAATATAATTTTATATTGTATATAAAATATAAATTTTTTTTGAGAGACTATTAGAATTTGGGCTTGGGTCTAACTCACCCCAAAAGGTACTTCAAGAGGGGAGGACTGCCCAAGTATTTATAAATTATAATTATTTTCTTTAAATAGCCGATGTAGGATTCTCAACAAAGACACCTCTTGTCTTTCTTCTTTAAAAAAAAGAAAAAAGAAAAAATTCCAATCACATAAGAGAAGTGAAATTGAAGTATTTTTTCTTATTATTATTTGTATTGAATTTAATAGTGAAGATATATGCCTAATATGGAATAGTCATATGTTGAATGAGTGAATCCAATGTTTTTTCTTACATTATCTAATTAAGACTTTAGAAAAAAAATATTAAATTAAACTTTATTCATCTTTACAATGAAGAAGTCAAGAGATCACTAATCTTTGTTTGCCATATTATTGAAATATTTCAATTTATTATTATTTAATTCTTGAATTTAATTAGTTTACCTTCTTCTCAAGGAAGGTTGAATTAATTATTCAATGTTTTAATTGACATTTCAACCATAAAAAGATATCCTTAAAACAAGTGAAAATCATGTTTCATCATTTAAGTAAAATGACTTATAATAATTATAAAGAATTATCTTATTTATAATTATAGTCTTTTTATTTTGTGATATAGATTTAATATTAATGTGGCTATTGATTTGTAATCTATAATTTTTGGACTATTACAATATTAAAAGGAAAAAAAAAATAGCTGACGGAATATAACTTATCAGTCTTACAGTTGTAGATACGCAATTCAGATATAGAAGGCAATTTTTCAGTTATAATTACAGGTACAAATTGAAACTCAGTATTTATTAGATAAAACTCTCTCAGTATGTTAATTATTAATTAAAAAATATTTTTCACAAAATTGGATGCTCTATTTTATTATCACCAACAACGTGTATTCCACATGGATTCCTTCCTAGGACAAATTTGCCATAATTCACAATTTTTTTAAGAAAATAATATTAATTAAATAAGACAATATGCTAATAAAACATTAGGGAGTACATGTTATATATTGATTTAATATTGTGTTATGAGCTGGAAAAGAAATTAAAAAAAAAAAAAGAAATCATGTTAGTTTGTAATTATTAATTTGGAATAAAATTGGTAACCGCTGCAAATTTTGGATCAAAGGTAGAATTATGTATGTTTACTAATTTAATATTACTCCGATCGAAAATATAAATCCTCCGATCGAAAATATAAATCCTTTTAAAGGTAAATATATAAGTCTTTTATATTTATCTACGAGCCTTTAATTTTTTTTTTTCTAAATATGCCCATATTTATTTTATTAGAATGGGATAGTGTTCGACTCTTGAGAAAGAGTGAGGAAAAAGATAAAAATATAATTTAGATATTTGAGATTAAAAACATGTTGATTTCAAGAATATTAATTTATACACATAAGTTCAAAAGGACTTGTATTTCTGACCGGAAGCAGTAAGATTTATATTGTCTAAATTTTTTTTTTATTTTTAAAGACACTTTTTTTTATAATAACTTTCTCTTAGAATTTTGTCTTTTTAGGTTGAGGGTTTATCTGGGGAAATCGATGAAAAGCGGAGAGAGTTCTTCAGGGCGGCGAGGGGGGAAATGGCGCTATTAATTTTTGTGCGCGCGTTTTTTTTCCGGTACCAGCCTTACTCGATTTCCTTTCTGATAGGAAATCGCGGCTGGCTCCAACCCCGCTTCGCCCAAGAAGGGCATTCTCTCATGTACCTCTATGATACTTCTTTTTGGGAATACGCGTGGGGGCAGTGAGAAATGAATAGAGGGCTTCCTACACTAGGATTCCATCCTATGGAATCTACGTTCTCGGAAGCTGATTCTTATAATAAAACTACTATAAAAGATGTGTACTAGAAGATGTATTAGACTATACCGGTCAAAAATCTCGAATTCAAATCTTGGAGATGCAACTCTTATGGGAGAATTTCCACCATTGTAATCTTACTTGACTGGAATGTATATTAATCTTAGTATTGTTCGTTTTAAAGATATAATTTATATGTATATGAATCTACTCAAAATACTTCATGGCCGACAAAAATAAAATTCTTTCAAAATATCTTTATATTATTAATAATTTAAATCGCATTATACTCAAAAATTTACTTTTTATTTGTTTATTTCTCGTACGTCATTACTTCAATCGACTGGCGAAACTCGTAAAAAAAAGGACGTGCTGATCGTGTGTGTGAAGAATTGAAAAGGCGTTACCTCTACAAATTAATATTTTCACGTGTTATGCATGCATGTGCATAACACGTCATAATTTGTTAATTTATAGGGGAAATGATTTGAATAAATATTTTTGTCCTTTTCATTCTTCACACGCGACCAATACTTACGTTTTCTTTAACGGATTCGGCTAACTGAAGAGTGATCGACTAAAATTAAATACGATAACAAAATTCATGTTATAATACGAGGTAAGTAAATAATATATATATTTTAGGAAATTTTATAAGAAAGAATTTTATATTGAATTTCGAAAAAAAAAATAAAAAGAATTGGCATGAGTGGCAATTTAGTTAAATTAATGAGATTTATAGATGCCCCCACACTATAAAATTGAAATTTGTTTGGGAAAAAATGGCCCTTCTTTTGATGCGTTGTTTCGAAAAATCACCCTTCGATTCCCAAGTGAAGTCCCCACTCTTTTTTTAGTATTTCCCGAACCACACATCAATTTCTTCAGTTACCATTTTTCCATCCGAAGAACAGAAAGGAGAAGAAAAGCCCACTCTACAGTTACACAAGAAGAAATCAATCATTCAATTCCTCTTCTTCTTATCATAAATCAAGGTACCCACTATAGAAATTTCATCTGAATTTGTCTAATTTTCTCTCTGTTCTTGATGTACTAGTTGTATGAATTTCTTCAATTTTGGTTTTTCCCCCTTTGATTTATGTAGGATCATTGTTTTTTAGTCTTATTTCTGGGATTTTGACGCGAATTACAGTTCCTGATGTTGTTCTAGTATCTACTTTTTTTTGGGTTTTTTTTTCCTTCATTTCTGTAGACCACTCTGAAAGTGAACTTGATTCTGGGATTTTTGTGTTTTACTGTATAAATCAAGAGTTGGGTCTTTTATTTCTTGTTTCCAGTTTAATTATAGGGTTCTACTGTTGTTAAATTTTCATATGGAAGTTTTTGATTTGGAGAATTGGGATTTTATATGATTTGGTCAATTTGTAGATATTTGCAGGGTATGGAATCTGAAAATGGGGTTCAAGTAGAAGATGAAAAAAAGGGTCCTATAAGGACGATTAATGAGGAAGGATCAGTTACTGATACAAAGGAGAATGACAGTGTTAATAAGGGTGAGGAAGTTTCAAAAGAGAGTATAGTTTCTGGAACCTCAATTGAGGCAAAGCAAAGTACATCAGGGACAGTGGTTGAATTAACTAAATCAAAATCGAAACCAAGAAATTCGAACAAACTCTCTGTTCAAAGTAGTTCAAAGAGCAGTAAGATCACTAAAGATCAAAGTAATGTCAAAGGGTCAAGTTCGAGCTTGTTTGGTCGAAAGGCAAGGCCAACTTTAAGTCAGAGTCTATCGTTTCCTTCAAGAGGATCTCGTAATGATACCATGAGAAGTGTTGATGGGAGCACAATTAAGTCAAGTGCTAGACAGTCCCAAACAAATGGAGCAAGGTCGGAGAGCAGATTTTCGAATAGAAATGTGAGTGCAGTTAAGGCTGCAAGCACGGTAGCAAACTCGAAGGAAGAAGGGGCGAATAGTGGGGCTGTTAATAGGAGGCAAACAACTGTAGGATCATTGCCAAGCCAAAGTTCTTCATCGGTAAAGTTTCATCTTGGTTATCTTTTTATCACTCATTTATATAGAATAACTCTGCTGACATTTTTGTTGCTGTAATGAAACAGTCTGCCAAATCTGCTTCTACTAGTGAAAGAACAAAGAAGGCTACATCTGAAGAGTAAGTCACTTCAATGACAATTCTTATGGGAGAATAGGAATGTAATAATCTGGGGACCAGCAAATGCTGAAATAATTTGTGATTGTTTCTTTTTGTCATACTTGCAGATTGGTTAACCAAAATCCAAAGTCAATTAAAACATCAATTCTTGCTAAAGTGGACGACGATGCACGTTCGACTACCTCATCGTACTGTTCTGACCTAACATGCTGTTCTCGGTTGATTTTTTCTCCTTTTGTCTTGCCTATTTTTATTTGCATTGTGTTATTCATTGCATTTTGTTTCTATATGCAGAAGTGCCACTCCTGGAGGGCAGCGGAAGGCCGGTGCACCTGGATTTTCCTTCAGATTGGAAGAACGTGCTGAGAAGCGGAAAGAGGTAAGAAGAATACACTTTATTCAATTATTTCCAGTTCACAAGACATGATTTTCTGGTAAAAACATGAGTCTTCCTCTTCCTCTTGATTTACAGTTCTTCTCAAAGCTGGAGGAGAAGATACAGGCGAGAGAAGAAGAAAAATGTAACCTGCAAGCAAAATCAAAGGTAATTGGTTTCCTATTATCTGAAAACAAATGAAAGAAAAAGGGATCTCAATCCTTTGTCCTATTGGAAAGATTTTATTTTGACCTTCTTTTTCCTTTAATCAGGAAAGCCAAGAGGCTGAGATAAAGCAGTTGAGGAAGAGCTTGACTTTTAAAGCAACACCTATGCCAAGTTTCTACAAAGAACCTCCTCCAAAAGTTGAGTTGAAGAAGGTAATCGGGTGTCTTTCCCAATGCATTGTGATTTATATCTTGATTAAATTTATTTTATTCTTTTTCTTCAGAAAATAGCCAAGAGTGGAAGAAAATAATTGCATATTTTCCTACTCCTTAATCAACTGGAATTTTGTTATCGGTAGCCATTGTGCATCTAAATGCTCTTCAAGTTTGTTGTGTTTTGAAGAGATGTTTCCAGATCAATGTTTCGATGGTATCAGTTTTATGCACACTCCTGTTTTATAAGTTCGCTCAAAGTTTCTCAAAGGTCTTTTGCCAAAATTCTTGCTTATTACAAACCTAATTTCATATATTTGGGATTTTCAAGAATTGTCATTTTCATCATCATCACAGCTGTGTCTGTAAACAAGTTTCTAATAATGTGTAATCTTTACTAAAATGAGTTTGCTTTGGTTCCTTATAATTACATTGCACATTTGAGAAGCGCGTTATCACTTTTCTAGGATATCAAAATAGCCCATGAGCCACGTTATTTCACGGAGGCAATTGTTATTTTTTTCCGGAGCATCGTAGTTCTCTTTATCCTTCCTTGCTTTATTATTTGTCACTTCTTCCTTCCTGGCAATTTATGGTAGTTAGATTGGATATCTAATTATGATTTTACAAGTTTTGAAGTTTTACATATTGTTCGATGCATATTAAGATATACCAGTTTGTTAACCATATTGCTTCAGCGTAGTTTTCTCGCTACTGGCATAGGCAATACTGATACTTTGCGTACATTATGTTCTTGTTATTTTCAGTAATTCCTCTTTTCAACAGCCTACTCCCGCAAACTTTGGTACCCACCATGCTGCGACTATCTTTTTAACTGATACTAATCCCGTTCATTATTATTTGTAGAATCAGTTTGTTTCACCTGATCTAATCCTACTTGTGTTATTTCGTTTGGCCTTACTCGAAGCATGATCATAAAACTTACGGAGTTTTTGATAATTATACAGATACCATTGACACGAGCCAAATCTCCCAAGCTTGGAAGGAACAAAACCACTTCTAACAACTCAGAAAAAGGAGATTCTTGTCTTAGTCCTAAAGTGGCCGAAGAGCAGCAGAGCAACTCACCCAAGATTTCACTGACAAATGGTAACAAAAGTGTTTCTGCTTCAAAGAAGTTCCTTAGAAGGTCTCAATCCAAGGTGCAGTCGCGGGAACCAAAATCAGGCAAAACCAAATTAAAACCTGCAGAAGGCGGCAAGAATGGCAAAACTTCTGCTGAGGAGGAATCCAAAGAACTTGTTGTCGACAACTCAACTGAACATCATGAGGAGGAAGAGACGGACATCATCAAGTCCGAAAAGAACTCTGCCGAGGTAGACAATGCGCCAACTTTGTCTCCTCCGCCAAAACCAGTCCTCGAGGTAACTGTTGAAGGCTAAAAGCGCCGGGCGTGTTGAGTTGATGGTTTTGAAATATGGTTGGTTTCAAAATTTAAGTCCTCCTTGTCTGTGAAAAAATGGTAGTTTTTTGGATGTTATGGTTCTTCTAATGTATGTCTATACCTTTTATTGTTCTTACAGGATATTGTTATTCTTTTTTACTGTGAATTCAAAGCATGTACAAATAAACATGGATTCTGATAAACTATGGATTTTGTCTCCTTAAGTTTTGGAAAGATTTCCTCTCTTACATTTATAGTACCAATTGACATGTTCTTGACAGAAACCTTGGAACCATTTTCTTGTTACAAAAAGGGTGAAATTTTTAATCCCTCACCCGCAGGGTTTCCACCAGACTGCTCAACGCTCAGATGGAGGATGTAAATTATGGTGACTCAGCTGTCTTACAAATTGGAAGTTGTGCTTTAGTGTGCACAAGGAACCATCCTCACATTGGAGAGATTGAAATTTTTACACTGCTGCTACCAAGATTTGAATCTTGATCCTTGTTATCAACTCTAAGCCCATACGGATCTTTTGAACCATTTTCTTTGTTTTAGCCCTATTAACCTCCTCCTTTTTGAATCCCGAGACTCGCAGGATTGCTTGCACGTAGAACCAGGTTGGAAGAGCCTTTCATGATGGTTTAACCAGATTGCTCGACGCTCAGGTGGAAGATGTAAATTATGTGACTCAGCTATCTTACAAAATTGGAAGTTGTGCTCTAGTGTGCATAATAAACCATCCCCACATTGGAGAGGTTGAAATTTTTACACTGCTGCTACCAAGATTTGAATATTGATCCTTGTTATAAACTCTAAGCCCATACGGATCTTTTGAACCATTTTCTTTGTTTGAACAAAGAAACACCACCACCCCCCTTCCCCAGGAGTAAAAACTACTAAATCAAACCCCTAAATCTCTTTTGGTAACCTGATATCTAAAAATTATCGACTAATTCGGAAGGGATTGGAGGATATGCACTTCTTATCAGCTAAGAGGTTAACCCCTAAATCTTTCTTATCTTATTGAATTAATTCTATTAACTATTACTTTAAAATGGTGCTAATGTAGTAGTTTAGTAGTATAAACTCTCTTTATCAGGCAAGAAATTCGAAGATTGGATTATATTCTCTCTCCCGATGTATAAGAAAACTATTAATTAAAGGAGCTGTGAGTTTGGCATTTCTCCAAACAATTAAGCTTTTCCAACGGTGAATATCATGACTACGGACAGAAGTTAACATTAACAGTTGTAAGGAGTCTTGGTCTCGAGTCAAGCTAAAGTCTTTGGTTTCTATACATTCATGTAAAAACTTTTCTCAGGGACAAATGTGAAAAGGGTTTATCTTTCAACCTTTAGGACTAAAACCATGTGGGTCCGTGTAAATGATCGAGACTTTGCAAACAACAACGTTGACCGAACGAGCGGAATATCTAGAGTGAAAAGTTCATTAAAGATGACAGTGGCTTCTTTTTCTAATTCAAATAATAGGAATGTGATAATTTCAACTGTTTCCTATTGTGACAAATTCTATTGGGAGATTCTCACTGAACTCGCTTAAGCGAACGACTTAAAACTCGCTGGGTCGTGCTAATTCCATATGAATCAGTAGGCTTATTTCATATAAAGATGCCACGGGAACAGAACAGAAGAAGAGAGAGACCTACCAGAAATTCGTTGTGCTTACTTAAGTGTTGAAGCAGAAAAAGTCCCTTCACCTTGATTCTATAGGTCTTGATTCTATAATCTCATTTTCTCGAATAATGGTTAACTAAACACTGATCGATTGTCGATGTGTAACCTGAAAACGTTTAATATATATTAAGCTTAAAAAGTGATCGTTTTGTTAGAAAAAAGATTGTCTCTATTGTTCATAATGTTGTAGAGATCCATCGAACGAATATCATGTCTAAAATATGCATAAAAATTCGATAAACAATTTTTTTTTGTAATAAATATCATGTGCAACAACAGAAGCCGACACTCACTATATTTCCTCAAAAAGTAGTAAACAAGGTATTTACGGTCACCAAAGTACTAATCGAAACCAATGCAATTGATAGAGGTGGTTTTTTCTAAAAAGTTTTTTCAAAAAATTCTTTAAAATATTTATGACTTTTCTTTTGGTAGTATTTTAAACCGGTTTCCTGACCCAAAAAAAAAACTCTCTCATAAATAATCTAATTTTATAAAATCTACCTAAAGATAAAATTCATCGTCCTCAAGATACCATTCCTTTAAAAAATGAAATTTTCACTCTGCAATTATCAAAATTGGAAGTATAAATTTAATAATCAACTTAAGAATTTGCTCAAATTTTGCTCAAATGGGGCTAAGCTTGGACCAAAATAAGGCGAATCTCTCGTCTTCAGGGCCTCCACCAGACTGTTCGACACCCAGGTGGAGGATGTAAATCATGATTATTCAGCAGTTTTGCAGACTGGAGGCCATTACCTGATGCGCATAAGGAACCACTTCCCACATTTGAGGATCAACTCTGCAACCCAAAAAACAACTGAGCTCCGTCCATGCGGACAAATGGGGCTAAGCTAAATAATCAAGTCCTTCACAGTTGTGGATGTTTTGTCCCATCATATATACATACATTCACAAGTTGAGAGACTTTTTTGGATTTGCCAGTTTGCTACTATCAATCAAAGAGGGATAAAATGGACCATTCATCTTGGTCAATGAATCTCTCTCTCTCTCTCTCTCTCTCTCTCTCTCTCTCTCTCATTATTATTAATAATTTCCATGTGATGACAGCTCACTCTTACCATTTCTCCCCATTTTAATCATTCCCCTCCAACATATACATACACAACCATTATTTTCTTTCTTTCTTCTTTTCTTTATTTTTATTGTAATTTTGCCTTCTTATTAAGAAAATAATAATATTTTCAAAAAACATATAAGCGAGAAGATTAATATTTTTTCTAACTTACTCAACAATTTTGATTCTACGTTACTCGAATAAAAATTAATCCAAATATAATATATTGTAAAGTTATCTTCTATATATGTATATACTCACTCAATACATCTTATTATTCTCTATATTTTATATTAATTATCGCTTGAACATTCTAAATATTTGTCAGTTTAATATACATTAAGAAAATATTAAATAAAAATCATAAATATATATACTTTCATAAAAATAATTCAGACAACTTCATTATTTTTTTAATAAATTGAAAATAAATATGAAATGAAAAAGAGCATATAAAAGAATATTAATAATAACCCAACCACAAATCTAACCCAATTTATTCTTCTTAAATGAAGTAGCCAATTATTGATAAATCATACAATATATTTTTTCTCAATCCATAAAAGCACCTTTTTGTTATATATAATGATGTCTTAATCACATTATAAAAACCACAAATACATGCATTGCCTAATCAACTACCACCCCACTATAATATTTATAGTAATCACATTATAACAACAAATACAACATGAATCAATAAATAATATATATAAAATAGGGTATGAAAAGAGGGCAAGGAGAGGTGAACAGACACCAACCCGTGATATTATGAGAAAAAACAAAGGATCGTATATTTTTGTGCATACATTGTCGGTGTAAACCAACTTAAATACAATTAAAAAATGATATGTAATTACAGTATTTATAACCCAAAAAAGAAGAAAAAGAAAAACCAAAAAAAAAAAAAAGAACTCTCTGTTCTTATGTGGGTGGGGTGGTGGGTTGCTGAGGAAAAATTCACTTCAATGGAAGTTTCTTCCCTCCTTTTATGATGGTGATAAAACTCTCTTCTGATCTTCTTCTTCTTCCTAAAATTATTAACTGCCATTCAATAATAATGCAAGAAAATCCCAGTTAGAGGGGCTTTTTTGTCTTTTTTTCTCTAACAGAACAAAACTCCATTTTACAGCATCTCCATTTTCTACTCACCCTTTTTCTTCAACAATGTGTTTCCATCATTTTTTTCCTTTTTTTTTTCTTCACAAATTTTACTTGCTGGGATGTAAAATTTAATGACAGCTACTGAAATGACCAAAAGCTCCCAATACTCCACAAGCTACTTCCATCAACTTCCCTGCATTTGACAAACAAATTCCACCCTTTTTAGCAAAACATTGTAAAGTTCATGATTTTCACTATGCTGCAAGTAAAACCCTTTAAAAATTTCTCAAAATTTAGCCAAAATAAAACAAGAAACTTATGGAGTGGCCGGCCATCAAGAGTTCAATACCTATCTTGTTTTAATTTAATACATCGGGGGAGAAATGTCATTCCTCCAACCCAAAAATTCTACACGGTTAAAATTATTTTTTATTACTAAACTACTATTTTGACATCTACCGGTAAAGAGAAATGTAATTCTAACCCAAAACCTTCAACTTGTGAAAATTGTATTTACCACTAAACTACCATCTTGACACCAATACATAATACTATTGTATATTTATTTATTTTTGTCAACCATCAAGAAGTTTGATGGCATCCCATGAATGCCAAGATGATGATGATGGTGATATTCTTTAGAAATAAAAGCATATGGGGAAAGTACAGAGTCAAATAGACAGGCTGTTCTTGACACTGAAGCTGGGAATCATAGAAGCAGAGTAGTATGGATCACAGCTGGGTTTGTGTTGGAATTTTTATTCTATGAGCTCAAAGCCAAGATATGATACCTTACGCACCGATGTATCAACCGCTCATTTCTATGATTGACCAACCAAAGCTGACTCCTAACCACCACTTATGTTTTTTGTTTTTGTATTATTATTTGGATACCATCCCTTCCTCTCAAGTGTCACCGACAAAAGCATTACCTAACATTGAGGCCTAAAACAATACCTACTAAATACTCATCTCAAAATCTAAAAGAATACCTACTAAATACTCATCCCAAAATCTAATAACTTGACTTAATGAATAAGCTCATTGTGTAAATGTGCTCTAAAAATCAAAAGTTCAAGTCCTCCTCATAACATAACATGATAAGACTATAACCTCGTCTAATCTCAAATAAGAATTAGACTTCGTTAAGATTAATTAGGTTGTGTACAGCTAAATAACGCATACCTCTTAGATTTATAAAAAATTATTCATCTCAACAAAAAGTCCAACAACAACGCACACTCTTGCTGGCTTTGGCTTTGGCTTTACAGAAAGACTTCACTTAATAAAAAAGGATGAAAAAGAAAGGTGATTTGGACAAGGTGCCTAAACTCTCCTTAGCCAAATTTATGGAGTGGCTAAACTTGATTGGCTCATTGGATTGGATCCCATGAGCAAAAAAAGCACATCCATAAACTTAGTGACAAAGATTAATCACAAGGGAAAAAAAAGAACGATAGAGACAATTAGTGGCATCCAATACGCGTATTCTCATGATGATTCTCCCCAGCAACTCATCCTAATAATACAATTTTCACCTGCTTCTAGCCATTTTATCCAAGTTTTTTCTTGTTAATCCAGAGCTTAACCAAATATAAGATAAAAAGATATATAATGATTTTCAAGAAGACCAAAATATTCACAAGAAAAACACAATCAAGATATAATAATATTTTAAGTATGAAAAATTTTACACAGGGTAAAGAATCATACCTCTCCTGGGTGTTGCAGTAACCTTAGCCACAGGCTCAGCAGCTTTAGGGGCACCCTTACTTTCTTCCGGCGGGAACAGAACTCCGTCAATCCCTTGAACGGAGATTCTCCCGTCGGTGTAGATATCAGGATCGAACAAATAAGCAGAAACTTCATCCCCATGCCCAAATTTCACAGACCCATCAGCTTCTTCAGCAACCATTTTATGAGGCAATCTCAGAGTATCATATTTAACTTTACCAAATCTTCTCACAGCATTATACATACTTTCTTCAGTTTGATACTCAGGAATCATATGATAATACATTATTTGCTCAGGAGCACCAGGCTCACTCAATTGATCTGTGGTTAATTTTGCCATGGCTTCATCATTAGGTGCCAAAACTGTTAAAACATAACCTTCTGAAACTAATCTCCCCATTTCCGAAGCCAGAGATGTAAGATTTACCAAAATATCAGCCAATTCATTATAACCACCGTAATGTAATAATGTTTGAATGAAATCCTTCACCTGAGCCTCACCGTCAAAGTGATGGTGAGGTCCTCCGGGACCGGGAGCGGGTGCCGGAGCCAATGAAGGTCCAGGAGCCATAGCAGCGTAAATTGGAAGAGCCGGAGGAGCTCCGGCTGGAACTGGACTTGCCGGTTTCTTCAATCTGTTAGTTCTCGGATCTACCACCGGCGCACCTTCTGGTAAAACGGCAGAAATTGACCTAAGGCTTCTGCGAGCATTGAAATCCTGCTGAACTGATTTCGGTATCAAAACCCTCTCGATTCCATGAATAACACCATCAGGACGAACAATATCATTCTCTTTGATAATCTTAGCCTCACCAATCTGCTTCACGCCGTTCTTATGAGAAATTTCTAGAATCTCATTCCCAGCATCCTTGCACAAACTATTACGGTGAATAGATTTATTAACTTGCTTATTCCATTGAGCAGTCTCAATCCGAGAAGGAATCATGTGAAACAGCAACAAATTCTGCAATGACCTAAGATTTCCAGGCTCAAGCAAAAACCTCTTGAATTCAGGATCCAAATCTCTTTCCAACGCCTCATTTTTAGGAGCGAAAATGGTAATATTGTGATTCGAAACAGCTTCTTCAAGCGTCTGCAACAAAAGTGCCTTCTCCACTAACTCCGAAAGCTCAGTATAATGAGAATCCAAAAGAGCTACCAAAACAGAGTTGGAATTAATCTGTGAACCGGAGTTTAACGATGATGATGATGAAGAAGAGTTCTTTTCATGCAATGTAGCACCTGAAATGGCGAACAACAAGAAGAAAGTACATATTAGAAGTTGAAAACCGCCATAGATCTGAAAATCCATGGCGCTTGGATTACACTTTCTCACTCTAGAAAGTTTTTTTCTAGTGTGTAGTTTCTCTTTGTTCTTTGGTTGATGATAGAGAAAATGTGTGACTTTCTCTCTCTTCTTTTTAGCTTTGGAAGTGGTGCTTCTTGTTTGGTGGTGGTGGTGGTCTCTATACAAGTAGTAATGTAGAGAGAGAAAGTGTAGAGAGAGAGAGTGTAGAGTTTGTGATAATGAAGTGAGAGTGAAGGGGTTAAAGAAAGGAGGAGAGAGAGAGAGAGAGTAGAGAGAGAAAGAGGGGTTGCTTGAAGATTAAAAAGGGTAAGGGAAGGGACAGGTGGAATGGGATGGAAATGGAACCGCGGGCGGGCGCCAAGGAAATTTCCCCTCTTTAACTACTATGCTTTTGGTTGGGGGGTTCATTTTTATTTTTTTTTTCTTTTGGGTTGAATTAAAAATTTTTATTTTGATAAAAGAAAATATTTTTTCTTCTTTAATTTTTTCCCAAATCCTAATTCTTGGGACCTAAAGGCGAAATCCCTCGCCCTCAGGGCCTCCACCAGACTCTGCAGTCCCAGAACCAACGGAGCTACGCCCATGCGGGCACCAAATCCTAATTCTTTTGGGCATTTTGGAGAGCAAAAGGATTATTAGCATTCCAATAATTGAATATTATACACATTATACTTTCTTCGGTTATAATATAAAGAGTTTTAGATATTTACACACATATTACGAGTTTTAAAAATAAGATAATTTTTTAATTATAATATTTTTTCTAACTTTAGGAAAGAGATAGATAGTAAAACTGAAATAAATGAATAAAAAGATGGGTAAATATGGAATAAGTTCAATAAATATTGATTAAAAGTTGTAAAAACTCTTGTATTTTTTACCATTTTGCAATGCGTCTAAAACATCTTATATTTATGATTGAAGGGAGTAATTTTTCTTAACAAGTTTGTAGGTCATTTGGGTTTAACCTTACAGTCGGCTTTGAACTTATGTTTTTGTAAATTGATTTTGTTAATAACTTTTTGAAGTTGTCGTTCTCTACTTAAGAGAATGAGTAGTTAGAGGAGGTCATAATGATCTGGTAGGGTTTTGGCGTGCAATGGCTTGTGTAGTCGATTATGAGCAGCGATTGGTCGAAAAAGTTAAGTGAGGCTGAGTAGTCTTGCTTCCCCAGTTAGATTTTGATAGTATGATATTATATTACTCATTTAAATGGGCGTTACAGTAGAGTAATTGCAATAGAATGGATGGATGTATGCTTATATTTCATTGTTCCAGCCTTTGCCTAGTTCGATAGTGATAATAGTTGATCTCCTTCATTCAGTACGTTGCCCTGCCTTGTTGGGCTCGATTCTTATCTAAACCTACTACTTGTCTTGGATTAGGGCATGAGCCTCTTTGGATGTGTAAAGGCTCGTGTAGTATTTAGACAGATTCATTACTAATTTTGATAATCCTCATTCTCTTCAGGTAAATTTACTTGTATAGTTTTTCTAATTTAATTTGATTAGCTTATTTTTTAATATTACATAATTTTTCTAAAAAACCTATTATATAATTTCATAAACATCATCTAACTATTTTCAGAATTTTATCGATCATAAACTCAGCCATGCCTTCAAGAGACTAATGCTAGCTCGGATCCACTAGTCGAACATGGTAGATAGGATGGCTCTCTTTCTCTTGTATTGTTCTCCGATTCTTTCCTTTCTGTAAGCCACTCTATAATCGAAGATGCTTACTAAATAATTAATACTATTGTTATTTTTTACGACAAAAAAACTATTCAAAACTAGTTTATAAATTAAAAGATTATCTTGATTTATAAAAATAAATTTTAATTTTTGCATCGTAAATTATCTGAATAAAATAAATATTTACGAATTTAGTTATTATGGTCACGTAGTGGTTAGGAAAGGTAAGGTACATATTAGAAAGGGCAGGGGCAGGGGCAGGGGCAGGGGCGGGATTTGGTACAGGCTGTAAGAAGGGGACCACAAGGACGCGGTCATCGTCGTCGGTGGTTCTTTTTGCAAGGTAAAGCCACGCCGCTTCTTGCTTGCTTGGCTCAAGCTCACCTCATTCTCCATCCAATGTCTCTATCTGTCTTTTTGTCCATGTTTCCCCAATTCCTTTTTTTTATTATATAAAAAATAAGGCGAAATCATTCATTTTATTAGACTCTCCCAAACTCATATACGATATATAAATCATGATAATTTAACAGGCTTTGATACGATCAAAGAGTCATTCTCTATGTTGAAATTATCGATCATTTTCAAAATTTAAATTTTAGTTCGTAGGCGCAACAGTTGACTGGACATTTAGGGATAAAGCACTGTTTTGGTGCGGGTCGCAAGAGCGATACCAAATCGAGGCAAACTCTGAATACTAGATATGACCTCAAAATAACAGGGGTCAAGGTCAGTCAGTAAGCCTCATCGTCGAGAGGGAAACAACCCGCATCACCAGGTAAGGCTCTTAAATGACCGCTCACTGATAAAGGAGGTAGGGGTGCAAAGACAACTAAGAGGTTTGTCTAGAAGCAGCCATCCTTAAAAGAGTGCGTAATAACTCACTGATCGAGCGCAAGATCTTTAATCTAAAATTAATTGAATTATGCTTATACGGTCTCCGATTATTCTTTTTTTTAATATGTTTTCTCCACTATATATTACTTTTATTTTTTTTCATTTTTTCTAAATTTATAATCATAATCATTAACCGATTAATTAATTCCATGGAGTAACTACTTTCTCGAAACCTTATAAGGAAATGATCGTGAGATTTTCAAATCTCCAGAATAAAATCAATTATAATACAATTCTATTAAAGA
This sequence comes from Catharanthus roseus, assembly GCA_028651295.1. Taxonomy (NCBI): domain Eukaryota; kingdom Viridiplantae; phylum Streptophyta; class Magnoliopsida; order Gentianales; family Apocynaceae; genus Catharanthus; species Catharanthus roseus. The sequence goes on from JAPQWS010000035.1 coordinate 539,173, forward strand.
TAAACATAAATTCAGCATCAAATATAAATTAAACTCTCAATCTTAATTGAGAGTTCTTAACTCTTATCAATTCAGATAAAGTCTCGTGACGAAATATTAAGTGAACTTAAAAAATAAAAATGTTATTTGATGAGTAAAATAACAAATTTACAATATATATAAACATTTAGAAAATAAAAATTGATCCCGTTGACTTTAGTGTTATAAAACATCATCAAAAGCATGCCAAGATAGATCCCCAAGAGGTAAATTTATTAATCTCCAAAAACTATAAGGAAATATTCTTGAAATATTAGGTGGAATGAGTTAGAAATGATGATATATTGACTATTAATTAAGATTAAAATTAAGCTAAAATTAAAAATTAAAAAAAAATGGAGTAGCACATGAAGACACATGCAATAGAAGAAATCTTTTTTGTTTACTAGTAATATAAGGTTGGGAAGAAAGGTTGATTTTATATACCAAATTGATTCTCTAACCAGCAACCTCTTTCTCTTACATATTATATATACTATTTTTTCTATTTTTTTAAAAGAATATATAATTTTAGAAGTATTTTTACTTATATGGACTATAGTTGTTAAAATTTGAGTTTGAGTCTAACTCATCCTAAAAGGTACCTCGTAATGTAAGTCTAAGTCCAATACCAAATTTTAACATAGTATCACTGTCAGTTAGTTGTTGGGCTGTCCGTACCGGACCATCCACGCAGACAGGGATGGAACTATAGAGGGGCTCGAGCCCTCCCCAACAATTTTATTTTTTTAAAAAGTTTTTAATATTTTTATATTTAAGCCCTTCAAATTTTCTTTTTTTAATTTAGCCCCACAAAACTTAGGGACTGATTTATAAAAAAACAAACCTGAAAACCTCGGTAGCAGCAGAAACCCAAAAAACAAATATCACCTTTCTCTCTTCTCTCTCTCTCCGATTCCCTCCTCCTCCTCCTCCGCATAAACAATCAATCCTCTTCCTCGGTCCGAGCTCGACGACGAGTGGTGTCGACGGCGACGGAAACCTCTCGACGTTGGAGCCGTGGACAGCAAGCTGCAATAGCTCTGCAGCACCAGCAATCAGGCAGACGGAGGATGGCGGCGGGCCGGCAGCTTCTCTTCCCTGTTCTTCAAACTTTGAAGAATAAAAAAAGTAAGTTTTCTAGATTAATCTATGTAGAAACATTTTTTTATTTTTTATTTTGGTAAATAGATTTTTGAGTGCTTAAATTTTGATAGTAAAAAAATTTCTTGGGTGTTTTTTGGCAAAAATAGGATTATAATTGTAAATTTAGAATTATAATGCTTATCCAGTGAGTGATGGGTAATCATTCCTCTTGAGTGATGGGTGATCACTCCTCATTAGTAATGAGCGATTACCTATTCTTTTGCTATATTATATGTAAATTTGAAATTATTTGAACGTCTTTTGTACATGAAATGCATCATTTTATAGATGAAATTCTGGTAAGAATTTTTTCTTCTCCAGCCCCCCAACAATGTTGTTCTGGTTTCGTCCCTGCACGCAGAAGTCCAATCATATAAACTTCACGGAGTGTTGAGAATCCCAGATGGCTAGTGTTTGAGAAATAATTCCTCCTTATAAAGGCTTTGGCAGTCCTTCTCTCTGGAGATATCTTTTGGTGTGAGTTAAACTCAAACCCAAATTTTAACAATAATACCCTTTAATTAATCTCTTACCTCAAATGTATCATAATTTCTTTAACTACTTACAACACAAACTCAAATTTAGAATCAAAGTTAAAATGGTGATTATTTATAAGGTTCTTTGTAAATCCAAGAATCTCTTGTTGCCCTTATTTATAATATGAAATAATTTGTTATTCCAAATGAATCATTTTAATTTTTTGGTTAAAAATAATAATAATTGTGACACTGCTAATCCATATGAGATAATTATGATATATTTGTATGGTATATAAATATGAACTTAAGTATTCATAACACCTTTGTTTTTTTTTATGAACTTAAATATATAAATCCTCTTACATACAATTTTTTTTTTAAATAAATGAAAGGATGATGTGGCAAATAACGCACAATCAAGATGCCTTATCTACATAGGGTGAATTAGTGATAACGCACAATGAAGATGCGTTGTCATTAAAGATAACGCACAACCATTGTACGTTATGGCCAGAATCCGGATAAAAAAATAGATGGACTATTTTAGTGCCTGTTTCTTAAAACTGGTCTAAAATAGGGGGCAAAACTCTATTTGACATAGCAAGGTGTAAATATTATTAGGTCTATGAGTTATACTCTTGAACGCGTAGACACATGGTGTAATATTTAGTATCCAAATATAATTACCAATTAGATTTGTAGGAACTAATTAAGTGCCGCGGTATGCTTGGTAAGAGTTATTTCTAAAATTCAGCACTCCTGATACAATCAGACTAAAATTATACTACAGATATTTAAAAATTAAGTGCAATATTGCACGTCTGAATTCCTACTTTTGGTATAATTTTAGACTAAATTTGTATCGTATATAAATATGAACTTCGTTTACCTAAACCAGTTCAGTCTTATTATATAGAAGTAATCTTTTATTCGCATAAACGTAACTCAATTAATTATAAGACTGTAGAGTTGGTAGCAAGTAATCTCTTTTATAAAAATATAATAAATATATAATACTAATATAAAAAGGAGAAACATAAAAGTGTGCTACAAATTACGAGGACAAAAGAGAAAATAACAAAAAGTTAGGGGTTGAATTAACAGTAAACAAAAAAAGTCACGGGCCCACTGAAGAATTATTCTGTAGTAATATACGGCTAGGCTTAAGCCGAGTTGAAACGAATGAAAGCCGCTTAGAAAAGCTGGAAAAACAGAAGCCGAGAAGCCTTGAAGATGACTTCAGCAAAGCTGGAAGGCGAGCCGTCGCTGTCTGAACATGAATGAATTATATTTATATATAATAATAATAAGTGCCATTCTTTCTACGCTAAGTAACAAAGGCCACCGTCACTTTCACAGCGCGTGTGATGCGTGAAGGAAGTGTTTGGGGGTCACAATATACAATGTGGACGGCTTTCCAAACGGAAGATTATTTGTCACCGTCAAATTAGCAATTCTTTTCTTTTCTCTTTTTTTTTTTTTTTTTCCTTTTTTTGCTTCAAGAATGGAGAAAGTTACCATGCTGGATGATGGTCTTTTCTTAACCAAACAAAAGGGAGAAAAAAAAAAAAAAAAGCCCGTATAAACGTAGCTCAGTTGATTCTAGAGTTATAAAGATAGTAATATGCATCAAGGTTCAAATAGTGTGTAAATTTCAACTTCTCTAATGTGGGGTTATTTGTTGTGCGCATTACGGGCGGACTCCAGTCTGCAAAATTTTTGAATCACCATAGTTTACATTCTCTACTTAGACAAAAATATAAGAGACCTTCCGTAAAAAAATAAGAAATTTTAGGGTGTTTAAGAATGTTACAAAAATATAAGTTATTTTACACTTTTTGACAAGTATTTGTTGTATAACTAATTAATAATGAGAGAGAGAGAGAGAGAGAGAGAGAGAGAGAGAGATAACAAGGAGGGCATAAATAATAAAGAGATGTGTAAAGATGGAAAAAATGTACGTGTAAAAAAAAAAAACTTTTATTCTTAATCATCTTCAAACGCTCTAAAACCCTTTATACTTTTTATCAGAGCGAGTAAGATGATACTCAGTGATAAAAATATTCTTTACTAATTAAATGTTTTGAGTTTGTACATTACTAAAACAATATTTTAACATAGTCTCAAAATATTAATCTATACTTACGACATAGTTGAAGTTTCTCAAAACTTAATTCGATATCTAGAATTCGAATCATGAAAATGCAACTATTTCTATAGGAAAAATCTCGTCCTTCCGATTTAATAATATAACTTAACTACACATCTCACTTGTATAATTACGTATAGACCCACTCAAAATATTTCATTATTAGAAGTAATCAAGCATTATAACTTCTGATTTAATATTTGAAAAAAGTATAAATCAATTACTGCATCCGATTATCACTGTATTTTAAATTTTTATTTTTTTTATTTTTTTATATATCATCTATTTTTCATCGTTATTATCCAACACTACATTAAATAAGAAATTCGACATCCATCCTCGTGTACATATAGTGCTTTTTAGATTTAAAAATAAAAAATTCGATCTTTTCTTTTTACTCTTATAAAAAGATACGTGATATTAAATTTTAAATTTTACCGTTTAATGTAATATTAAATACATAATTATCTCCTAAAAGATCTAAACTACCACTAACTTATATCAACTAGACTCTACAAGTATTGAAGTTCTAAAAATAAATAATGCATTATTATTGTTTAATTATGAGTATTTATGAGGTAGGGATTAAAGATCCAAATCTTTCAAAAAAGAAAATAAAAAGAATGCAATCTCTAAATTAATATATATTTTTAATAAATTAAGAAAAATCAAATCGTGGTGTTATATTGTTATTTATTTATTGTCCATAGTTTTGTGTCGGCACCAAACGTGAAGTGGGAAATTTTGGCAACATTAATAGGTAGAAGAGGAATCAAATGGGTAGTGGGTCAACCCGAATAAAGGCTCTAGATATTTCCTCTACTTTTTTTAAAAAAAAAGAAATGTTAAATCAAATATTTTCTTTATTTTTTTTTAATTTGATATCAGAGTTATTGATTAATTCAGACGGAATCAAAAGATATAAAACCCCTAATCAGCGGTGTTAAATTATTTATTCAAACTCAGAACCTTTCACTTAGTATATCAAGTGTAAGTATCTTAGTGAATGAGATCGGGTATTACTTTTAATACGTCTTCACATGAATTGTGTGTGATTTAAATTTGGAGCCATTTTTGGCTTTGGAAAACCATTTTGGTCTTTTTTTTTCCCCTTTCTTTTCTTTATTTCATTTGGAACAACTTTTGCCATTGGAAAATCTTTTTGGCCTTTTTTTCTCTTTTTTTTTTTAAATAAAAAAGTAGTTAAAGTGTTAGGATTAAATTAAAGAGTATAATGACAAGGTGCTAGTCTAAGGCCTTTTTGTTTTTTAATTAGTGGATATTTTGAACATAGCACATAATAAAAAAAAATATATTTCTTTTATGGACTTAAATATCTTTTAAATTAACCTCTCTCGTTATAATTATTTTTATAAGTTTCAATGTTAGAAAAATTAAAATGGTTGAAATATATTTTTATAAAAGAGTATAATGAGAAAAATTTCATTAAATATCGAATTGTTTTCACGATTTGATAAAAAAATATATATAAAAATTAACACAGTGTGACAAGTAAAAAGAAAAGAGAGAATGGTTATTTATGCATTAAACCGAGTTAAACACTCAACTAAAAATATTCTTATTACATAGGGTAAGATTAAATATCATTTCAAATCTTAAATACCGGTTTTTTAGAGTTACATCTTCCTCATAAACTATTCTGTTTTTACGAAATCCAAAAACAAAAATTTTAAAATTAAAATCGTACTACGAATCTCAAAATTGAACTTCTTTTCTTTGAGATTTTTATTTTAAAGTTCATTTATAGTATTATTTTATATTTTTGTTTTGACCAATGTTTTTTCAAAAAAAAAAATCATAGGAAAAGTTTTTTCAAAAAACCAAAACAGACACGTGAACGGCAGGATTCGAACCTGCGCGGGCAGAGCCCACATGATTTCTAGTCATGCCCGATAACCACTCCGGCACGTCCACTGCTATGGTACTTATTTTGTTTAATTTTAATAATAATATAAAGTATTAAAAAATATAACGGGGGTTGGGGAAGAATTTTGTAGAGGTTCTCCTTCTAACCATAATTTTACTAATTTATATGATTTCGATTTCCTTTTTAATACATTGAGAGAGGTCGAAAATGTAAATTAAACTTAATGATTTATTGTATGATAAATGATATTTTTACTCGAATAATAAAATGAAAAAAATGGAGGTTTTTTACTCGAGATTTGTAAAAAATAAATTGTTAGTAAAAGAGGTGGGATTCAAAGTAAAAAAGTAAATGAATTTTTTATTTTAAATCTAATCCAAATAAGCCGTTGATAAATTAACGGCCAAATATATAGGGGTTGTTCACCAATACTTAAAATCGACAACTTTTAAGCTTATTTTCAATTATAAGCTGTCTTAAATACACAAAAATGTTTCACATTCCTATTAAATTCCAAATTCGCGTGCTAATTATCAAGGTTTTTTATGAAATTTAGGTCAGAAAAAAAGTCCGAATTCGTTTGATAATCATTTCCCATTAAATTCCGAATTCTTATGCTAATCATTACGTTTTTTATAAAATTAAGGCAAAAAAAATAGTCCTCAAAAAATTACTCAGAACGATTCTGTATGTTTTTTATTTCTATAAATGCACTAGACAAAGTTTCCATTAAATTCCGAATTCGTATGCTAATCATCACATTTTTTACGCAATTTAGGTCTTAAAAAAATTCTCTACAAAATTGCTTTAAATGATTCTGAATGTTTTTCATGTTGTATAAATACACCAGACAAAGTTTCACATTCCACTTAAATTCCGAATTCGCGCGCACATTTTTTTATGAAATTTAGTTCCGAAAAAATGTTCTCCACAAAATTGCTTAAAAACGATTCTGAATGTTTTTCATATTGTACAAATGCACCATACAAAGTTTCACATTCCTATTAAAGTCCTAATTCGTTTGCTAATCATCACGTTTTTTACAAAATTTAGATCCGAAAAATAGTCCAAAAAGTTGCTCAAAACGATTTTGTATGTTTCTTATGTCGTATAAATACGCCAAACAAAGTTTTACATTCCGACTAAAATCCGAATTCGTATGATAATCTTCACATTTTCTACAAAATTAAGGTCCGAAAAATAGTCATCCAAAAAATTGCTCAAAACGATTCTGTATGTTTTTCATATTGTATAAATACACCAGACAAAGTTTCACATTCCCATTAGATTTTGAATTCGTGTACTAATCATCACGCTTTTTACGAAATTTAGGTAAAAAAAAAGTTACTTAAAACGATTCTGAATATTTTTCATATTGTATAAATACATGACATAAATTTTCACATTCTCATTAAAGCTCGAATACGTGTGCTAATCATCACGTTTTTTACGAAATTAAGGTTCGAAAAATAGTCATCCATAAAATTGCTCAAAATGATTCTGTATGTTTTTCATGTTTTATAAATACACTAGACAAAGTTTCACATTCTACTTAAATTCTGGATTCGAGTGCTAATCATCACCAGACAATGTATTACATTCCCATTAAAGTCCAAATTCGTGTGCTAATCATCACGTTTTTTTATGAAATTTAGATCCGAAAAATAGTCTTCCAAAAAACTGCTCAAAAAAATTACGCATGTTTTTCATGTTGTATAAACACAACAAACAAAGTTTCGTATTCCCAATAAATTCTGAATTCGTGTAATAATCATCACTTTTTTTTTTACAAAATATAACTCCGAAAAAAAAGTCTCCACAAAATTGTTTAAAACAATTCAGTATGTTTTTCATGTTGTATAAATACACCAGACAAACTTTAACATTCCTATTAAAGTTCGAATTCGTGTGTTAATCATCACGTTTTCTACGAAATTAAGGTACGAAAAATAGTACTCCGAAAAATCGCTCAAAACAATTCTTTATGTTTTTCATGTTGTATAAATACACCCTAAAGTTTCATATTCCCATAAAATTCCAAACTTGTGTGCTAATCATCACGTTTTTTACGAAATTTAGGTCCGAAAAATAGTTATCCAAAAAATCGCTCAAAACAATTCTATATGTTTTTAATGTTGTATAAATACACCCTAAAATTTCATATTCCCATAAAATTCTGAATTCGTGTGCTAATCATCACATTTTTTACGAAATAAAGGTCCGAAAAATAGTCATCCAAAAAATAAATCAAAACGATTCTGTATGTTTTAATGTTGTATAAGTGCACCCTAAAGTTTCATATTCCCATAAAATTTCGAATTTGTGTGCTAATCATTACGTTATTTACGAAATTTAGGTCCCAAAAAAAGTCTCCAAAAAATTGCTAAAAATGATTTTTAATGTTTTTTCATGTTTTAAAAATACACCAGACAAAGTTTAATATTCCCATTAAAAGTCCGAATTCGTTTGTTAATCATCACATTTTTTACGAAATTAAGGTCCAAAAAATAGTCCTCCAAAATATCGCTCAAAACAATTCTGTATGTTTCTCATTTGTATAAACACAACAGACAGAGTTTCATATTCCCAATAAATTCTGAATTCGTGTACTAATTATCACGTTTTTTACGAAATTTAGCTCCGAAAAAAAGTTCTCTTAAAAATTGCTTAAAAAGATTATGAATGTTTTTTCATATTTTAAAAATACACCAGACAAAGTTTAATTATTTCCATTAAAGTCTGAATTTGTTTGTTAATCATCACGTTTTTTATGAAATTAAGGTCCGAAAAAAAAGTCCTAAAAAAAATCACTCAAAACGATTCTGTATGTTTTTAATGTTGTATAAATGCACCCTAAAGTTTCATATTCCCATAAAATTTTGAATTTGTGTGCTAATCATCACGTTTTTTACGAAATTTAAGTTCGAAAAAAAAGTTCTCCACAAAATTGTTTAAAACAATTCTGTATGTTTTTCATGTTGTATAAATACACCAGACAAAGTTTTTCAATCCCATTTGTAGTCAAAATTCGTGTGCTAATCTTCACATTATTACGAAATTAAGGTCCGAAAAATAGTCTTCCAAAAAATCACTCAAAACGATTCTGTATGTTTTGAATCTTGTATAAATACACCCTAAGTTTTCATATTCTCAAAAAATTCCGAATTCGTATGCTAATAATCACGTTTTTTACGAAATTTAGGTCCGAAAAAAATTTATCCACAAAATCGCTTAAAACGATTTTGTATGTTTTTCAAGTATTATAAATACACTAGACAAATTTTTACATTTCCATTAAAGTCCGAATACGTGTGCAAATCATCACGTTTTCTATAAAATTTAGGTCCGAAAATAGTGCCCCAAAAAATCGTTCAATACAATTCTATATGTTTCTCATGTTGTATAAACACAACAGAAAAAGTTTCATATTCCAATAAATTCTGAATTCGTTTATTAATCATCACATTTTTTTACGAAATTTGGGTCAGAAAAAAAGTTTTCCACAAAATTGTTTAAAACGATTATGTATATTTTTCATTTTGTATAAATATAACAGACAAAGTTTTACATGCCCATTAAAGTCCCAATTCGTGTGCTAATCATCATGTCTTTTACGAAATTTAGGTCTGAAAAATAGTCCTCCAAAAAATTGCGCAAAACAATTCACTCTGTTTCTCATGTTGTATAAATACAACAGACAAAGTTTCATATTCCCATAAATTTTCGAATTCGTGTGCTAATCATCACGTTTTTTACGAAATTTAGGTATGAAAAAAAGCTCTCCAAAACATTGCTTAAAACAATTCTAAATGTTTTTTCAATTTGTATAAATACACCAGACAAAGTTTAATATTCCAATTAAAGTCCGAATTCGTTTTTTAATCATCACGTTTTTTACAAAATTAAGGTAAAAAAAATAGTCCCCCAAAAAATCGCTCAAAACAATTCTGTATATTTTTAATGCCGTATAAATACATCCTAAAGTTTCATATTCCCATGAAATTCCAAATTCGTGTACTAATCATTACATTTTCTACGAAATTTAGGTCCGAAAAAAGTACTCCACAAAATTACTTGAAACGATTCTGTTTGATTTTTTTCATGTTGTATAAATACACCAGACAAAGTTTTACAATCCCATTAAAGTCCGAATTCGTGTGCTAATCATCATGTTTTTTATGAAATTAAGGTAAAAAAAATTGTCAAAAAAAAAATCACTCAAAACGATTCTGTATGTTTTTAATGCTGTATAAATACACCATAAAGTTTCAAATTCTCATAAAATTCTGAATTCGTGTGCTAATCATCACGTTTTTTTACGAAATTTTTGTCCGAAAAAAAGTTCTCCACATAATTGCTTAAAACGATTCTGTATGTTTTTCATGTTGTATAAATACACCGGACAAAGTTTTACATACCCATTAGAGTTTGAATTCGTGTGCAAATCATCACGTTTTTTACGAAATTTAGATCCGAAAAATAGTACTCCAAAAAACCGCTCAAAAAACTGACGTATGTTTCTCATGTTGTATAAACACAACATACAAAGTTTCATATTCCCAATAAATTATGAATTCGTGTGCTAATCATCACGTTTTTTTCGAAATATAGCTCCGAAAATAGTTCTCCAAAAACTTGCTTAAAACGATTCGTATGTTTTTCATGTTGTATAAATAACACAAACAAAGTTTTACATTTCCATTAAAGTCCGAATTCGTGTTTTAATCATCACGTTTTTTACGAAATTAAGGTAAAAAAAATAGTCCTCCAAAAAATTGCGCAAAACAATTCTTTATGTTATTCATGTTGTATAAATACAACAGACAAAGGTTTATATTCCCATAAAATTCCAAATTTGTGTGCTAATCATCATGTTTTTTACGAAATTTAGGTCCAAAAAAAATTCTCCAAAAAATTGATTAAAAAGATTCGTATGTTTTTCATGTTCTATAAATATACCAAACAAAGTTTAACATTTCCATTAAAGTCCGAATTCGTGTGCTAATCATCATATTTTTTACGAAATTTAGGACCGAAAAATAGTCTTTAAAAAAATCCCTTAAAAAGATTCTATATGTTTTTAATGTTGTATAAATACATCCTAAAGTTTCACATTCCCATAAAATTCGAAACTCGTGTGATAATCATCACGTTTTTTACGAAAATTAGGTCCCAAAAAAAGTTTCTACAAAATTGTTTAAAACGATTCTGTATGTATTTCATATTGTATAAATACACCAGACAGTTTTACAATCCCATTAAAGTCCGAATTCGTGAGGTAATCATCACGCTTTTTACGAAATTAAGGTTCGAAAAATAGTCCTCCAAAAAATAAATAAAAACGATTTTGTATGTTTTTAATGTTTTATAAGTACACCCTTAAGTTTCATATTCCCATAAAATTCCGAATCCGTGTACAAATCATTACGTATTTACGAAATTTAGGTCCGAAAAAAAGTTTTCCACAATTTTAAAATGATTCCGCATGTTTTTCAATATGTACAAATACACCAGACATTGTTTAATCATCACGTTTTTTACGAAATTAAGGTCCAAAAACTAGTCATCCAAAAAATCGCTCAAAACAATTTTGTATGTTTTTATTCGTATAAATACACCCTAAAGTTTCATATTCCCATAAAATTCCAAATTCGTATGCTAATCATCACGTTTTTTACGAAATTTAAGTCCGAAAAAGAATTCTCCAAAAAATTTCTTAAAACAATTCTCAATGTTTTTTATGTTGTATAAATACACCAGATAAAGTTTCACATTTCCATTAAAGTCTGAATTTGTTTACTAATTATCACATTTTTTACGAAATTAATGTCCAAAAAATAGCCCTCCGAAAAACCGCTCAAAACAATTTTGTATGTTTTTCATTTTGTATAAATATATCAAAATCAAAAAACAAAATAAAAAAAAAACAAAACAAAACAAAAAGAACATATCAAAATCAAGCTCTATCAAAGTGGCATTAATGGCCAATATCCCAACTTTCATCACCAAAGAAAACTGGAAAATAGTACTATTAAGGAGAGGCAATCAAAAACATGAGAATAATCTCAAATATTTATGATATGTGTGGTAAGAGAATTCAAAGTTAACCTTGATTACATACACATAATTCATCTGGAATTCATTCATGGCAAATCCAAGGTTATATAGACAAATTTACAGCACTGAGAATTACGCGAAACCTCTCTCTCTCTCTCTCTCTCTCTCTCTCTCTCTTCTTCCTCTGAACTTTTATCGGAATCAGATGATAAATAATGCTTCTCTCCAAACCCTTTGCCCCGAAAGTGCATTATACTCTGCATATCATATTTGTAGAACATAATGTAAACACCAGAGAGAATGAAAATGGCACTCGAAACAAGAAAATGGATAACTCTGTGTTCATTTAAATCCTTGATTACTACTTACCTCCAAACATGAAATGCTGAGGAAGAAGGAAGTGCAGGAATTCGATATAGCAGCTAGCGTGAAACTGAAGGGGCAGCTAGCGGAGGAGTATCACGAGTTTCAATATTATCATGGTTGCTCTGCTCAGGAACTGCAGATTCTACCGATGTAGATACAGGATCTGTTGTATTATGTTCCCTTGTTTCAAGGCGTTCCATCATGCGGGAAACGCTGGCAATCCCAGCATTCACTTCTCTCCTGACTTCAGAACCAATCTCTGCCATAGAAGTGCTTCGAGAAAACAGCTTTTCCTTCCATCCTTTAGTACTCTTTGAAATACTCTCTTTGTATCTGGAAACAACAGACAACGGAGGCCACATGTTTGCCAAGTCAACAACATAAAATGTTTACAAAGAGAATGCAAAACCCCAAGCTAAAGGTGTTTGAAACGGAAGCCTTACTTCATTGACATTGCACTCCATCGAGATTTCCAAGATTCTGAAATTGTCTGGAAGTCAGATGGCCCTGCTCTATCTTGACTCACCGGTGAATGACGAGCAGAGGTTCTGCAAGTGGATCATATAAAGTTAATACTCGAGAGATAGGACAAGTTTGAAGATGCACACAGAAGGAAAAACTTTATACATAGCCAATTTACCAAGCATTTTTGCATGCATATAATATAACGCAGTTAAAATTTTAGGAGCACTACCTACCTATTCTCAATGGAGACTTCACGAGGATATGTCGGTGTTATAATTGATCCAGATGATGAACCAGAAAGCTGGTGACCAGGTACAGAAGAAAAATGTGGTGAATGTTCTGGTGATTCACTGCTAATGGCTCTTTGTGGAAGAGAGAGATTAACTGGTGATATCACAGCAGGCTCATCTTCTGATACCATAGGAGCTATAGAAGCTGAAGCAGGAGCAGCAGGGGCATTGGCATGCGTTGAAAAGACAACAAAATGTGGACGGCTATGCGCAGAGGTGCGATTCCTAGAGCTCTCTCTACGAGCAATATGTCGAGCCCTTCCCATAGCTGCAGCAGCAGCCAAGTGCTGGATAATGCGGTCCTCAAGGTCAGCATCATTCACTCCAGCAGGTAACTGCAATATAATTAGAAGAGAAAAATAATATTTAATGGACTCCTAGTCCTTTTGAACAAGATTGAAGGATGAAAATACTAATGTCTATTCAATTTGGGGAGCTAACTGACATGTTGCAGTTCAAAATCACCAAGAGTGGGATGATGAAATATTGTGGCATTCCTTGCTGGAGTGAACCTGAAACGTCTCTCTTGTTCTACAGCGTCAAGCAATTCTTGACTGCCTCAGTATACAAACATGTGAACTATGTTAAGACTGGACCTAAGCAACAACTCGGATAAAAGTATAACTTGAAAGTCAAGGAACTGGGAAAAGCCAAAGAACGAGAACAGAGGAAAAAAGATGACCTGGAAGGATCTTTCAGACTGATAGGTTGCCAACACATTGGACAGTTCGAACTTCTCTGGCACCTGCATACAAAATGGAAGATTTACATACGTAAAAAGCATTCAACCATGTTATTATCTACACCAATTGAAGCTGCTTGATGGTATGTACAGAATCATAGCAGCCTCCAAAGATCAATTTCACTTACCTAGTTATTGACCATACTAAGATAAGAATGATTTCGAACATCACTGATCCGTTAAACTGGAGAGCTAATATAATACCAAAAAAAGGGAAAAAGGAAAAGCAAAAACTCCTCAACCAAGTAATTCGAGCTTTCATTCACAGAGCACCAAGATTCATAGTCTTTTATTCATGAAACTACTAATAAGAACTTAGACGGTATGCGATTGATCAGGTATGCTGTGGTCAACACAGCTTCTGCTTCTGCCCAAACGAGGTACATTCATCCCAAACAGAAAAACGGGGATGCTTCTACGTGGCTTAAGCATACAGCTATACTGTTTTAAGTCAGTTGATAGTAGATATTCAAGCTCACTCGCAACCGAAGTTTTATCCACAAGAGTTCAGAAGGATTGCATACGACCAATGAAATTTATCAAGCCTTTTCCTCAGTGTACCGCCAAAACAAAATCCCTCTTTCATTCACTACCATCATCACAACTGCTTCTACCAAATTATTGAATCGCGGCTGCAGTTGCAATCCTGACAATACTCGGTATCATCAGACCAAATCTAAGCCAGGGAACCACAACAAGCCCATTGGCTTCAGTGATCTTACCAGAAGTAATGAGAGCTGACCATTTGTGGTCAAAGAGCCAGAGGTGCTAGCAGAAGCGCTAGCGGGGTGAGTGATCTGAAATCTCCCGTAAAAGGATTTTCAAGGAAACAATTTTTCTACTGGTTTCAATCTGTAACTCACTAAACTAGAGAATGCAAGCTCACCTGAGGATCATATTTCCCTCTTACAAGCACTAAGAATATGTGCCATAGATGAGCAGTAATTAGTCTCTTCAATCGGATGCAAGCCCATCTTCAAGGAACAAGAGAATAACAACTGTTGTGGTGCTTCCTATGGCTGCCATGTTATAAGCTATGCATTGAGAGTTTATAGGGAGTTTGTTACTTCATTCAAACGGTGAAAACTGTGTTTCCTATTGAAACATCTATTTTTACACGCTTAAGTCACTGAAAAAAAAAAATACGTATGACAATCATCAAAGCTAAAAGTCAAAGCTAAAAGTCAAAGCTAAAAGTCCGCTGACTTATTTTCGGCAGCAGGAAGGTGCTAAAAGGTCTTCAGGAAGGGTATCTGTAGGAAGAATGGATCATGTTGCTGAAGGTTTTTTGTGCTTTTATTTAACAACAATATATAATAGATTATCAGAATGTAACACAATCCCTAATTCATGTTTCTACCATATTTAGGAGATACCATATAACTACTGGCATGTTATATATATACTTGGTTTAGTAACTGAAATCTAGCCACAAATGCTGCTAATTTTTCCAATTAGTTTGTACCAGTCGTTCTTTCAAGGATAAGTGAAGAATAAAAGGAGATCTTTTCACCATGCTGTAGTCAAAATTCACTAATCTCCTCCTCATGCTCCTGAGAAGATCCTGAAGTTTCACAAATCAAATATTGTATGATAAATGAAAAGACATTTTAGAAAACATTCTTTCCAACCTTTTCTAATGTCACCAGAGAGACACATATTGGCATACAAGGGCACCTATTTTGACAAGGTGGAACTTACTTCTTTCAGTCGTCTAGAAGTGAAATCTCCTTATTCAACCATTAAAAGTGAATATGAATCAGTGTTACTGACATTTCTGACAACAATTTGACCTCATAGATGAGATATTCATTCTAGTGCCAAAAGCTCTTGAGTTTCCCGATCACTTATATCAGGTAAGTAATGCAAACAAGTAGTGTAATCTAGTAACAATGAAATCTAAGTGCATAGTTCCAAAACCTTACAACTGTCCTCATCAAAGTTGTAGGGTGATCGAGAGTTAAAGATTATGGTTAACAGCCACCACCCTACCCTCTACAATCCCAAATATTTTACAAGATAAACACGGCAGTAGTTAAGACTGCATGTATATCCTACATATGAAATGATAAACTATGTTTTAGCTACTTTCATCATACAAGGACTCATGCATTCTTTTGGGTTAATAAGGAACTTCATAAAATTAAAATTCAGAAAACTCACTCGATGTGTTGTTACTTATATGTTACAAGATGATGCAAGTCATTGTGAAGTGTGTGCATAAAAGGATGATGGCTTTTAGTAGCATTATAACTTGGCATGCTGCATGGGCAACTCAGAAAAAATACCTTGATTCATATTGCATATGCCACATCAAAAAATACTAAACGCTTTATCAAAGCACGGATGGATATAATACGATGCTACTAGAAAGTATTTGTACATACCATTCAAGAATGCACTGCAGGTGAAACTCATGCTTGCAAGTAGTCACCTATCAGAGTATACATGGTGATTTCAGTATAATGATACGACACAAAATTCATCTAAAACGTGCCTGTGGAGAAGATCACAGAAGCACTTTACCGTGGATGGATCACTGTCACAGAAGGATTCAAGGCATATGCTGCATGAATCATCACAGGCATCTTGAATGCCTCCTTCAACAAAAGCAGCAGCTGATGTCATATGACCGTCTGCACCGTTGACATCCTCCATGTCTGGAACATAAAAAAGAATCATAAGCTAATTCTAAGACTGCAAACCCCTCCAAAAAATTTTTGGAGTGGTTTTTCTATATCCACATACAAATACACCAGACAACCATAGTAATCTGTGAGTCTAATGCATTCCATTTACTAATCTTTAACACATTCTTGATACAAAAGGGATAATGGACACTTTTCCCGGCTTTAATCATTAAAAGCCAACACATAATACAAATTGACCTATGATCAAACCACAATATCAATCCAGACAACTTTATCAACAATAATGATAAAAACATATTTCCCCACAAACAAAATCTTTATCTGTAACAGAAACCCACGAATAATTTCCGATATAAACAACAATTGCAGTCGATTTGGAAAAGAACCCAACACAGCCCATCATAATTCAAGAGAGTTCCCCAAAGATCATGACCTCATTATACTAAATCCGGACCCTCATGGATTGGATTCAACAAAAATTCAAAAAACATATTATAAAAAATATAAGTGCAAAAGCAATCATAATTTATAATCCAAGGATCATTAGAAAAATTGGAAAATTACCTGTGTTGGAATAAAGAAATAAGCAGAAATCTAGGTCAGAAATCGCCCCTGAAATTAAGAAGCCAGAACCCTGAATTTTTCCTCCCTTATTCTCAATAAAAAAGAACCTTAAGGTCCCATTAATGTCTCAGAGAGAAAAAGAAAGAAAAGAGAGAAAGGAAGAAGAAGAAGAGAGCGAAGAAAAGGGAACAAGAAAAGGAAAAAAGAGATGGAAATGGAGGTCACGTTCACCTTCAGCTTTATTCTTTTTTCTACTTTATTTGTACTACCCAAAAAAATTAATTTTTATTTCTTTTCTAAAATTTTAGAATCCATTTAATTTTTTCAATTATCACTGCATAAACAATTTCAATTTTATATTATAAAATATTACGCAATCTCCTCAATTAAATAGTCTAACACTTTTTAATTTTCTCTTAATTTATTGATAATTTCAAATATGAGATTATCAAATTTATAGATAATAATATATATATTTAGGAATTGATGTGTAGGCTAATGACTAATCAACACTACATTCTAATTTACAATTTTAAATAATCATAAGGATAATTTTATTTATATCATTAGTTATTTTATATTTTAAACAAGTTGATTGCTTAATATTTCTATATAATTTTGTATATTTTATATTTTTAATGACCTAATAAAAGTTTATTTTAAAAAATAGTGAAAAATATAAAAATTATACTTGTTAATATTTTTGTGTATGAGTATTGTTATTAATCAAATTTATCTTTCTCATAAAAGAAAATAAATTGTCACACACACAAAAAAGAAAAGTTCGCGAATCAAATTAAAAGAATAACAATATTATCAATATTTTAATTTATGAAAAATAAACTTGATTTTGATGATGATGAATTATGAATAAAATTATTGACATATTCATTTGATGAATTTTATTTAAAATTTTAATTTAACTTTCTAAAGCAATGAATAGTCGAAAAATAAAATATATTTATAAGTAAATAGATTAAAATAATGAAAATAATTTTACATAATATTTATCCTAATGTTCTACTTTGATTATTCTAAATAAAATTATTAGTCATTCAAAAAAAAATGAGAATGGTCAAAATTTCTCTATTAATTAAATGTTCTTTTGGGAAAAAAAATATAGGCTTGAAAAGTAAGGGGGGAGGGGGGGGAGGGGGGGGAGGGGGGACCTATGTAAATGAGAAAATGTGTTGCTTGGATGCTATGCTACTTTTAAATAATGGTGTTTGATAAGAAATGATTAGTTCCCATTCATTTTTGGCCCACATTTTTTTTTTATTATATGAAGATCCTCTATTTATTCTTTTATTTTATTTTTAATTTTTTTGTTTTCTTCCATTCATTAATCATTGATGTAATCATGATTCATAAAATTAATGAATTAATTATACTCTACAATTAATTTAAAATTATTGCTTAGATTCCAAACATGATAAAGTGAGGGGAAAAAGGAAAAAAAACATGGAGATTTGCCTTCAAAATATTGTGGTTAAATATAAAATCATACTAAAACATAATAGTATAGCAATTACTTGATATTTAAAAAAAAAAAGTTTTATCGCTCTCAAGATCCTTACCAGACTGCTCGATGTCTGGGTGAAGAATATAAAGCATGGTGACTCAACGGATCTGCATACTGGACACTCAGGACCTTGTGCGTACGATAAACTACCTCTCACGTTGAAGAGATGTTGAAATTCTCATACTATTGTTATAATGATTAGAATATTGGATCTTGATACAACTCTAGAAGCTCATAAGTCAGAATCAGTTGAGTTTTGTACTGACCCAAACTCATTAACAGCCTTACAATTTATAACTTATTACATCTTAAGGCTCTTAAATATGCCCACTTAATGGGCCATCCAAGTTCAGCCCATAGCCAAGTTAATAAGTCAAAGCCCAGCCCATTAAACAGATTGAACACTAAGATTTTAGGCCCATTACTTATTACAGCTTAAAGCCCATCATAATTTCACAAATTCCTTTCTTTTTTTTCCTTAAATTAAATGTTCACTTCTATTCAATTTGAATAAAAAAGTAAACATCTAATTTTAAATAATAGTTTAGTAGTAAAAACGCTTCAAAACAAAACTTATTGATTCGAATAATATTTCTTTTATCATGCATTAAAAAATTGACATAAAAATCTTCTCGTTAAAATATAATATTCTAATTTAGAAACTTGTAAATATAATAATGAAGAGAGAGAAGAGTTTGAAGGGCATTTTAATCCACACAAGACAAAAACATTTAAATTTCCGTAGATTAAGAGTTTCATATCTGCATAACACATGATGTTATTTGTTAGGGCCTAACTCACCCCAAAATGTATCTCTAGAAGGAAGAACTACCCAAATTTTTACAAGAAGCAATTATTTTCTTTAATTAGCCGATGTAGGATTCTCAACACTATTCTCTCTTTTATAAAGGTAGTTTTCTTTATAAAATTGTGCTTAAAGTTATCTTTTATTCTATAAAAAATTATCATAAAATAAGTGTATTAAAAAATATACTAGATCATATCGACCCGAGAGTGGCACCTAATGTGTCAAATATATATATATATATATGTATTTACCACAAGCCAAAAGTTACTAAAGTGGTACCCTTAGGGGCAAAATAAATGGATAAAATATAAAAAGGGGTAGGAAGAAAATAAAAGAAAAGAAAAGAGGAGGAGGAATCTAGGAGGACAAAAGATATCAAAATGGGCCACCTAAAATATAGCTAGTAAATCCACAATAAGCCCAAAAAGGTAAAGAAAAGACATTTCATTCTTCAAGGAAATAATAGGTCACCCAAATTATCTCATTAATAGGGTTCATCTAATTTTTAGAAAATTGATGGTGAAATCCCATTTAAAACTTCACATTTTAGGCCAATCAATTCATCCATTTGATTCTCTTTTCTTCATTTACATTTTCTCTTTATTGTATGTTGTAATCTTTTTCTTATCACTCTTAATTCTTTTGTTAATGAGAATTGCTCAAACTTATAAGAAGACTAATTCAGATTTAGTATAAAAGAAGTCTGCAGAATTTAACTTTTACTCAGAAGTTAAAGTCTGATTAAAAACTTGTTCAACATAGCAAATAGATATTCTCCAAACTTAAAAAAATTGAACGCCATTCTGATTAATATAAACTTGTAAAGCGAGATTCGTAGAATTTAATATTAGTTTTTTAAATGTAAGAAAATATACTATTGGAGAGTTGAATCTTGGAATCTTGAAGGTTCTTGAAGGGAAGCAATAGTTGGGGAGATAGTGGAGTCAAATCCAAGTCCTTTAAAGTTAAAATTTTGCAGTGTATGAGAGACTGGTGATTAGCTGAAAGAACAGAGATAGATTGGCCATTTCATGAAATTGGAATTTTCTTGTGAAGACAAATGTTTTTGGGGTCCCTCATTTCCAAGTATGAGGAAGCAATATAGGGACCATTTTCTTCCTTGCTTATTCTTTGAAGCCAAAAGCTTTAGTAAATTAGTAAATAAATTTCAGAAATTTGAAATCCATGGGGACATGGAGTGAAGACTCTAACTAATTACTACAGTTTTATTAGGAATGACAGTGGTACAGTTCTTTTTAGATTTTGATAAATAATTAATGGACTCAACTCGTTCGTTTAGACCATAGAACAATACCAAAAGAACATAGCAAGACTTATGGAGTTAACCCAAAAGCATATGTATCGGCAGGGATGGAACCAGTGGGGGTTCAGGTGGACTCGAATTCCTCCGGAAAATTTTAGAATTTTTAGGGATTTTATATTCAAGCTCTTCAGTTTTTTTATCTAGTGAGTGATGGATAATCATTCATTGTGAGTGATGGGTGATCACTCATAATTGGTAATGGGTGATTACTTATTTTTTTGTTATTTTATTTGTAAATTTGAAATTATTTGAATGGTTTTGTACTTGAAATGCATCTATAAAATAGACGAAATTCTAGCAAAATTTTTATTGTTCTTTAGCCCCTAACATTTTTGTCCTGGTTCCATCCATGTGTATCGATCTGGCTGAATCGACTTGATTAGTCAAAAGTATTTGAAAAACGTATAAGATAATCAAGTTAGAAGTGTTGAAAAACGTATTAGGATGTGTAACTTTTAGCCCATGAGCCCTTATACGAGTGGCTAGAGTTGAGTACTTCCAACTGGAAGATTAGAGGATAATTATCTCCTTACAATCTTAAGACATATCTATATTTTTACGAGCTCCTAAAGAAGACCCAAAATCTTAACAAGTGAAAAGAAAATGGTAAGGGAGAGTGATCAAGACTTGGTTTTTATGTTAAAGAATATCCTTCAAATCCTTAAAACCTAAGCTCAATAAGGAGTCAAACTCTTCCAACCCTTCAATTGAAAAGTCTTAACTCTTGCCACTTAGATAAGGCCTCACAGACTATAGATCATATTTCTAATAAAGTAATTTAGTTTATTTAATTTTAAATTAAGATAATCTAATTATTTTTCAATACTTATTTTAACGTGATAAATAATATGAACCAGAGGAAATAATTTTGATAATTGACTCTTATGTAAGCCAAAGATCAAATATACCAAGTATAAATAAAGAAGCAAAAATAGGGACCATTTTCTTGATTGATGATTCATGAAAACCCCCTGGGGACAGGGAAGTGGGGACTAGAACTAATTAAAACTATTACATTTTTGAGGTTTGGACAAGGACTAGACTATATTCTAAGTACAACTTTCATAAAGGTTACAAATGCTATAGCCAATTAACCCTTTCTTCACCTTTGCCTTCATAAATAATAATTTTTAAAAAAAGGGTATCATTTGTGATCAATAGTTGCTTTGACTCCAAAATTTCTTCCTTTTGAAAAAAAGGAAAGGAAAAGTTCCAATGTGAATCTACATATGCTATGTTCAATAGTCCAACTAATCCACTTTTTGATTCACCAATCAAAACTATCTTTAATGCAACCAAATAATTACCCCTAGCTTGAATTGAAGAGACTCATAATTATTCCTTATAAAAATTTAGATAGTTTCCCTTCTTAAGTTATCTTTGGAGTGTGTTAGGTTAAAGTCTAAATTCTAATATGGTATTAGAGCCAGTTATTGGGCTATCCGTACTGGGCCACTTGCGCAGATGTCCAATCTTGCAAAATGCCACGCTCCAAACCCAAATGATCAACCTGGCGTGAGGGGTGTGTTGAGAATCCCACATCGGATAATTAAATAAAATAATTACTCCTTATAAAGACTTATGTTGTCCTCCCCTCTTGAGGTACCTTTTAAGGTGAGTTGGGCCTAAGTCCAAATTCTAACTGTCCAATAATCGAATTCGATCAAATAAAAATGTGTGTGAGTGTGGTTCATGAGCTTGGTAATATTCACGGTCTACTATATGGTAACTGGCTGATAACCATATTCGTTATATCAAAAGAATGTGTAGATCTATGCTTATATCAAACTTATCTCGTGAACATTTTAATAATCTTTTAATTAAGATTGTTACTTGATTCTATCGCTACCTACCTTTTAGGTTTTACTTATAGAAAAATACAAGCAACAAAATGTGCTACAAATTTTGTCTCTAAAATTTATTGACATACACACCCTATTTCATATTATATGTCACTTTAACATATTCTTTCCGTTTCAAAATATCTATTACTTTAATAAATTAGAATTAAAAATATTTTTTATATATACCTTTATTTTATTAAAATTAAATAATTGTATAAAAACTTTTATTAGAAATATTAATGACAGTAAAAAATAATTTAATCTATTTTCTTTTAAATTTAAACAACACAATTATTTTATTAATTCTTTTATCTTATTCTAAAGTGACAATTAATATAAATCGGACAGTTTTGTCAACAGATATGTCATAACATTTTCCCCCCATTAAATTACTCACATCATTTCATTTACTGTTTGAGTAAATGGTAAAAGGCCCCAATTATTCTGACAAGTTATTATTTGATGGTAACATAACAGAAAATTTATTTACCCTTCGATCCATTTAATGTAGAGAGTGGCTTTTTTTTGTTATACAACACACAAGTGATGAATCATGTAGTCATAAATATTAACCTTTTTTATCTGATAAAAAATATTTTATCATTGAATTATTATTTTATCACGGTTCTTACTTTACTTTTGACTTATTTCTTTTTATTATTAGTATATTTTGCTAAGTAAAATTCAATCATTTAATTAAACAGTTAGAATTGTGTAATATACTTTCTAACTTACTTTTTCTGCAGTATAATTGTTTAAAACGTTTAGATCATACTAAACTGTTTATTTGTGTGATTAATATCTTGATTCTTTATTAAAAAACGATATATGATTTAATATAATATAAAAATTTATGTCTTACTTTTTACCGATCGAGTGTATATCAGAATTTTTCGAATCGAACCAATGAATCTTCTAAGTAAAAAAGTTAATCTTGTACTTTTTCATTTGTAACAATTAATGACAAAACAAAGGAACCATTTGGTGAAAGTTGAGAAAACACATAAAAAAACCATACAAATTTAGGCCATATTTAAGAAAACAATACCCCTACCCAATCATTACCACTTAGAACAAGTTATTTGTCAAATGCTAGATTGTGACATTTGAACAAATTCCCTTAAAAAAAAACACATTAATAAAACCCCAATTTAATCATCAAAATGTAAAAAACACAAATTAATTTCTTGTACATTAATTAAAAAATAACCAAAAGGAAAAAAAAAATCTCTTCCTCCCTTTGATTCAAATGTACACCAAGAAATATAATAAATCTGAAATAAAATAAAATCGAAGAATTCCACAAGAACTGTTACATCCCCTTTTTTCGGTTTTTCTTTTTTAATAATTTGCTCAAAATGTCATTAAATTTGTTGTTATATTTATTTTTCTTTCAATAAACTTCAATTTTCAAGTTTTTTGCAATTAAATAATCTTTTATATCTTCTTTCATGAGATTTTATCACTTAACAAATAAAAATCAATGAAATTTGAATATTCGTGACATTTATTAAGAATATAATAATTTATAAATTTCTTTTAGGTGTATCAAGTAACAGAATATCTATCGCAAAATATCTTCATTTGTGACATTCTATAACTTCAAACTTGTAGAATTCAACAAGATTTTAATATATATGACACTTATTAATGTTAAATAATTTTTGTAAATTCCTTTCACGTGTTTTAAGTAATAAAATGAGACGAAGCATTATGAATAACCACACAAAAATTGTTGGATATTAAAAGATATTAAAAGATACGTGAAAAATAAAGTTTAAGTGTCAAAAAAAGAAATACGGCCACATTTCTCTTTTTCGTGACATTTTGGACCAATTTTTTTACAGTTATTTACCGTTAAATTTCACTTCTCTGTGAAGGACTTCTCCAAAAACCAGCGCTGTAAAACCTGTCCCACATTTCCTTCTCCAATTCAATAACTTCTTCATCCGTCTCCATCTCCCCCGCCGAATTCACCGCCGACGATACAAATTCCGAAAACGGATGGATTTGAACGAGATCCAGATCATTACAACCGCAATTCTTCTTCATCATCATCATCTTACGACGTCGTTTCCTTCTCAGAGCTTTCCGACAAAGTCCCGCCGGAACTTTATAAACGGCGAGTACCAATAGATTTACCAATCCGCATGGACAACAGCAGCATACGGCGGCGCATTCCGCCGTTGTTCCTCCTACGACTTCGGCCACGCGCTTACCTCCACGTGAGGAACATTCTCGACTGGTTGTTGTAATTAGTAGCGGCTGTCGACGGCCGATTGATGATGGCGGTGACCGCAGAATGATTTGTCTCGTCATAAATTGAACAAAATTATCCGATCCGTACCCGTTCAACCTCCGACCCGATAATTATATAATATTCCCTTTCTTGAAAAGCTCCTTTAAAAATCAACGGGGTTTCCGATGGATCACCGCCGCGAAGGCCGGTGGAAGAGCTTATTCAAGAACAGAGAATTCGATTCGACCCGATTTCGAAACGGGTCGAAACTGAATTTTTTAGCTAATGGAGAATTGATTTGATTTGAATAAAATGGAGGAAATACTAGAGGAATATGTAGAAAGCATCCAGCGGATGATTTTTAGCCATTCGTCGGAGGAAGACGAGGAAAAGATCGTCGTCCCCTGGTGAGCTAAAAACAATAAAACGGTGATTTCTTCTTCAGAAAATGAAGAAAAACAACAAAATCCGTTCCGAGAATGATGGGAAAATTGTGGGATCGAAATTGAATACTGTTTTTGACTGGTTCTTGTTGTTTCTGGCCTGGGAGTGGGTTGTCTTCTTCGGATGGTCCTGCAGATATATAGAGAGACGGATTTTCAATAAAAATGGTTGAATGCTGAGCTCTCTCTCTCTCTCTCTCTCTCTCTCTCTCTCTCTCTCTCTCTCTCAGGTGACTGACTAGAGAATTATACAGACCATGGGAGGGAAGGGGGGGGAAGGGTTGTTGTGTGGAAGAGATTTATAAAGTGTGAACAACTATTTTATTCTACTCAGCTAGAAAAAAAAAGCAAAAAATAAATAAATAAAATCCATAAAGAATATGATTTTTATTCTTTAGTGTTTATTTTATGCTGTTATGGACTTATGATTTTTTATTTTGTTAAATAAATACTACATGAATTGTTTATGTTAAGTTACATAAAGGATAAAATATATATTATAAATCATTTTGTTCAACAAATACATTCTAACTCTTTAGTTCGGAAGGAAATCCAAAAAATTATACCATATGTAGAAAATTTATCAAGTTCTGGCTCGTAAAAAGTTATGCAAAATTAGCGACGCTTGATGCACGCACCATTTGCCACGAGGTTATTTTGGTCCAATTATTAATATGAAGATAGATATGTTAGGAAATTCATATAATTTCCTCCCACAATATTAACAATATCAAGGGTAACAAATGGGTTGGATCGGGTCGAATTATAATAATTTGGGTACGCAGTTATATTTAATGAATGGACAAAAGTATCCCTAATCTGGTTGCACGTGCATTAAGTGCTCTTCTTCCACCGTAATTTTATTAATTTGATAGTATAAGTAACTCAACATTAATATTTGAATATAAGTAAAAAATATAGATTATGGATAATTTTAGTGATTTTCTTTATTGAAAAAGTATAGTTTAAGAACTAAATTAAAATAGAATGAATAGATTTTGTACTAAATTTCTAATTTTTCATTTTGGTCTCAATTCTTATGTATTTAGTTTTCAAATAACTTAAGTTTCTACATTTTGATAATTAATTTTTAATTTTAGTCGTTCTAGTATTGAAATAATTTATCTTTCGTTCTTTTTTTGTCCTTTTGGACAAATTTATTCATATCAAAATTTAATTTTTCCCCTCAAAATATTACAAGGATGATTATGTAATTTTAAATATATAATATTAGAAAAAATATAAAAAATCCATAATTTCTCTCCCCTTCTTTATTATGTATCTGAAAATACAGAATTATCCTTGTGATCTTTTGATAAGTCTCGAATACCCCTTTTTAGAATTTTCATGTTAAATAAAAAGTTATGAGTTCGAGTTATTTAAAAAGTAATTTAATATCACCGATAATTCTTGAACACGAATTCAAAAAAAAATTATAAAGTGGGAAACGATTGGAGACAAGGAAACGTGAGCGGAGGACACTTCAAGTCCCGCAAGGTTCTCAACTTATAGTTCAAGACGTAGACGGTGAGAAATCTTGGGCTGTCACACTCCCAATTTTATATTTTTTTTTAATTTTGTCTCCCCAATTTGCCTGAAAAATAAATCTTGATATTATTTTTTCGTTCCTAATATATTTATTTTTGTTATTTTGATAAGTAATTATTAATTTTGAATTATTAATTTTGCATTTTTAATCGTCAATTAATGTGCATGCAAACTTCTTTTATCACTTTTAAACGACTTTTTGCAGTATTTAATTAGTAATTAACAGTTTTTGTCAAAATAAAAATTAGAATTTTTAAAATTATAAAAAATTATTTTAATGAATAATCACATATGAGGAGGTTGACATCGTCTAATACATGTTTTAGTACACTCTTTACTACACATTTTTTGCAGTAGTTTATTAATATTAATCTTATAAAATAAAAGATAAACTTTAAAAAAGAAGTTAATATTAAATGAACTTTATTAGATTATGTAATACACAATCTGTATAACACAGTCAAATGAGTAATTCGATTGGCACAACTCCCTTTACTTGGATTCTTGTTATTGAAAAATTCATCTGCAAAAGATCTCGACAGCTTTTTAAAATTTTGGACAAGAGATGAGTGAATGATTGTTGTGTCTCGTGCCTGCAATTTTAAAAATGCGATTCAATTGTACATATTTTCATAGCAATAACACATTTTGGTTCAGGCACTTGTTCATATAATCTCACTAAAGAGAGGACCATTTTCATTGTTACTGTTCCAATTGCTAAAATTATATCCGTCTGTCTAAGACTCCGCAGGGTTCTTAGTTGCATCAGGTAATTTTACTTCCGGTGCCGGAAGAACAATGTGGGATAGAAGGATAGTTTCAGAGTTTGATATGTTTAGAAGAAAACAAGTTATCGGTTAACGTATAATTACGAAAATACCCCTTTCTTTTTCATAAGAGAAATGATTAAAGGGGGTTTCTTGAAATGAAATGATTAGTCACAAATCAAAATCTATGGGTTAGGTTTAGGTGTGTGAGTAAGTGGTGAGACACTCTTTGCTGCGTCAGCTGGCACCCAATCCGACATCGTTTTATAGACAAGAATCTTAACCCAAGCTGAGAGGGATCCGACATTAGAAATTTTATGTCCCTTCTTGCCGACTTTGCCTTTGGTTAGTTAAAACTGGTGACGTGGAAATATTTAAAATCATCACTACCAAGATCTTTACAAATATTGTAGCAATAATTTTCCTAAAAAAAATTAATTATTCCCTATATATATCATATATATTATAAATATATGATCACATTTATATATTCATAATTAATTTTAATAAAAAATTATTAAACAAATAACAATTTAGTAACAAAAGAGTTATAAATTTTCTTAAAAATATCATTTCGTTATCTATTTATTATATATTAAGACAATAATATTCATACTATAAAATATATATGTTCCTCCTTCCATTTCAAAATAAATATATTTAACTCTTCTCACGTAAGTTAAGGATTTTAAAATAAAGGAAATATTAAAGGATTTTACATCCTCCACTTTGGTATCGGACAATCTGTTAGAGGCCCCGAGAGCGAGAGATTTCACTTTTTTGGTGCCACGAGAAATATAAAGGAAGAGAGATGAAAAAATAAATAAGGAGAGAAAGGAAGATAGAATTAGAAAAAGAATAATAAATACTTGTTAAAGATTATAAAAATATACTTATTATGAAACAAAAATTGTTTTCTAGAAAGATATTTGTTTTGAAATAGAAAGAGTAATAAATAATTAGTAAACTCGTAAATGATATTTTAAATTTTTTACTTAAAAATCATAAAACAAAACTATGGTTGAAAGAGTTTCTGTTTATCATTTTTTTTTTGTTTTTTTTGAAGAAAATAATAAAAGAATTCAATATATATCTTATCAAGTAAGAGATAATCAAAGCTTATTCCATTTTTGACAAATGCTATTCTTGGAAATTATTGCTTTTTAGTTTATTATGAAATTCTTTTTTGGTCTTATTAAAAAAAGTTTTGTGGCTGTTCAAAGTCATATCCGTTTCTTTTCATAGAATGAGATATTTTGAACGAAACACCTTTAATTACATTTAAATTAATTATTATTCTTTGAAAATTGGGTAAATTATAATGTTATGTTTGGTACGCAGAAATGAGGTATAATGAAAGGATTTTTTTATTTTTTTCTATTTTAATATTTGATATTTAAATTAGAATATGAAGAATAGTTTTTTCGCGGAAAATCTACAAGAAGAAGCTTGAAGACATTCCCATATTAAAACCTTTAGAAATACCTTTTCAGTGTACATCATTCTAAAAAATACTGAAATAATATTATATCCTCAATATATTACATATATTAAACTCAACTAATTTTTATATATCGAACTTTCTTTTATTTTAATATTTAAAAGGAGTTGTTTTATGTAAAATATTTATACTAAAATAAAAGATTTGATTTTTTTTTGGGAGTTTTGATGTGTATTAAATTATAAAAATATATTTTGTGTTATAAGAGTATTTAGGTCATATTATATATATTATTCTATTTTGACATAAAATAATAATTTTTTCAAATAAAGAATAGAAATTATTATTCTATTATATATTTTTTTTCTAAACATTGAAATCGAAAGAGGATTTCATTCTATTTCGAATGGGAAAGGATTTCAGGTGGTAAGAAATTTCATTTCACAGAATTCTAGTGTACCAAATATGTTGTAAGAGAGATATATTTTGTCAAAATACACTTTTACACTCATAAAATTCATGTTCGAGACATATAATTAACTTATGAAAGACTTCTCTAATTTCAGTTACATTACATATTTTACAATAATAATCACCGTCTTAAGTTTAATTCTTCTGAATTATATATTTTTTACTATATAATTTTTTAAATGTAGATATAATAAACATATATTTAATTTGTTTTTCCCATATTTTTCCAATTAGAAAGAATCTTATTCTTCTGTTAGTTAAATTTGATCTTATCCAATAATTTACTTGGTACCAAAGGCGAAATTCCTCGTCCATAGGGCCCCCATCAGACTGCTTGACGTGCAGGTGGAAAATGTAAATCATGATACTCAACAACTCTGCAGACAGGAGGTCAAACACCTGTGCGTACAATGAACCACTCCCCACATTGGAGAGCATTTGAATCTTGGATCTTGATACCAACGCTACAATCCAAAATCAACTGAGCTATGCCCACGAGGACAATAATGGATATACTTTCACTTATTGTTTTTGTGACCGATATTATTTTTTTTTGGGGGTAAAGTATATATTAAAATGGCAGCCTAAAAAAAGTATGAGATAATCAAATTGTGTAGTAAAAAAGGGCAAAAAATCATATTCATAAAAATAAAAAATAAAAATAAAAGGAGGAGAGGGATGACGTGTCACCTCAATCTCAGAGACAATTATTGTGAGGACGTGTCGCTATCTAGAAGAAGCTGCCGTGGCGAGTTGGGAGGTTGATGAGTTGGCAATTAGTTGACACTTGCTGGATGCCGAATCGAGTGACTCAGCAACTTCTTTCCTTTCATATGCCAAACAGCCAAAATAACACGTCATTAGCTTGTAATTTTATATATAGTTTCGTCCCTCTTTTCCCTCTTCTTTTTTAATACTTTTAAATTTAATATTGATGCAAACCTCTTTATCTTTTTGGAATTAAATAAGAGAATATAACTAAAAACACTCTTCACTTTTTTATGTTTCGGCTATTCTTTTTTCTCGCTAATTATGGTACTTAATTTTTTTTAATTAACTAAAAATACCACTTAGTCTTTTTTTTAAATGACAAATACTAAAAAATATATTAGTTTCTAGTGTTTTGGACGAAGATTATTATGTGATTTGCACATAATTTGTCTATAAAAAGGTAAATATGTATTAAAATGACTTTATTTAATATCAATAACTCAGCTATGCCTCGAAACATACATCTTACATGTGTATAGTTTTTCCTCACATTTTTTTGGTATTATTCTTTTGTCACTCTATAAGGACAATATTATGTTTATTTTACCTTTTTATTAATAAATAATGAGTGATTATATGATAATGTATACATTAAGACAAAAAAACTTTTGTACTGAATATTTTTGTCATTTAAAAAGATTGAGTAACATTAGTCTTAAATTAATAAATAGGATTATTTGTTTTTTAACCAACTAATATGATATTATCAATAAATCTTTTTACATTTACACTGTGGCAGGATTAGACATTTACTGGTGATCCAAAACGAGTAGTTAAACTTTGGAATGCGCGACTTTAATAAAAATGATATTAGGTTTAATTTTATTTAAGAAGGCACATCAAGAAAACGAGTTCAAAATCATCTGTAACATCTCTTGTAATATTTTATTTTAAATATTTTTTCTCTTATGATCCATTTTTTCTCTAAAGTTGTATATTTTATTTGGTAGGTCTTTTTAATAAAATATTATTTTAAAATGTTGTAGAGGAAATGGTTATTCAAAGTTATAATTATAATAACTCTTGTGCTGCAATTGGCCTTTATACCTCATAAATCTCTAAAAATTAATCGAAAAATTTCAGTCACCAAATAAAAATAACAAGTTTATTTGTTCTTTAAGTAGCTAATGTAAGTAGCTAATGTGTGAATTTTAATAATTTTCTTATAGTATATCATCAAATGTAACACAATATTTAGTTACTATTAGTAATAAATTAGGTATTTATTAAAAAAAATAATAAATTAGGTATAGTCCATTGTACATTTTGCAACCGATTATTATATTTTTTTATATTGTTAAGAAATTTAGAGCACATATAAAAATAATATTGAATGTTTCAATTGATTGCTTTCATATTGATTATGATCTGCTATTTATTATAATCAATATAGGATTTTAATCAACCACTAATAAGAAATACAAGTATAATAATACTATAATAAAAAGTATCATAATTATAATCAATATAAGATTCTAACCAAATAATCTCTTATAGAATCCAAGATAATATAGAAAAATTATATACTGATGTGATATCTCCAACATATATGAATTATATGAAGAGAAAATAATAAGATGTTGGTATATTATAAATGAATTGAACTTAAACAGCTAAAAGTGCTCTTAATGGCCAATTTTGACTTCAATTTATATTCCTTTTCTCCATCTCCATCAATATAATTTGATAGTGATATCAATCCCTATTAATTTAATAAAATATAATATAATTATAGAGAATTATTATTGAGAGATTAGGACAATATAATATTGGTGATGTGTATAGAGCATAATTTGTGGATATCAATGCAAATTTGGCTCTTACACTTCATTGTTATTTATTTATTTTTTATTTTTTTTGAAAAATCACTTCATTGTTATTAAAATTATTAAAAGCGTAATGCAATTGACTTTCTATATGGATAACTTATATTAATTGGATACCTAAAAGAATTATATATATAAAGCTTGGGAACTTTTTTTTTTTTTAATTGGTAAATAAGATGGGGAACTATTTATAATTATTATAAAGATAATAATATGTTACATTCAAAAAATTATTTAATTTGATGGTTATTCATATTCTATATTAATTTTAGCAAAAATATATTTAGTGAAAATTAAGTTTAATTGAAATAAATAATTTTTTAAATGTTTTTTCCTTAATAAAACCTTTTTTTTAATTTATTTTAGATTTATAGGGTTGAATAAAAAAGAAAAAAATCGAATGACTCAATCGTAAATTTTGGCACAAAATAGAGAGTCTTTGCCTATTGAAGATTTGTCTCTTATTCATTTGTTGTAGTTTTGTTTTTGTTAGTTTAATATAACTATTTATTAAAAGAAAAAAAAAAGTAGAGGACGGCGTTTAAATATTTCAGTACCAAAGTAAAAGTAGAGGATGCTTTTGTAAGAATTTATTTTTATAGGGTCTAAATGGTTATTTAATTTAAAATTTGTTTATTCTCCACATTCATTCTAAACTAGAGATTAGATTAGAGCTGTTAGTTCACTAACGCTACTGCCGCCGGTCGCCGTCGCCTTCACCAACCTCCCTTCCCGGCGTTCTTCTCCTCTGATTCTCTTTTTCTCTAGGCATCCATCATCACATCTTTTCTGTTCCAAAAAATCTGCCACCAGAATATTAATTGATATCCCAATTCCTTTTCCATGGCAGCCTACAAAAAAAATCGTTTTCCACGGTAGCAGCCTCTGCTTAGAGAGAGGAGAAGAGGTGGAAGGCGACTTATTGAAGAAGAAAATATGAAGGTAAGGAATTCCTTTTCCATGAGTCTTTTGATGAATTATTGAGATGCCTTAAATCCTAGTTATGTTAGGATTAGGATTCCTATATAGTATAGGATTTGGTTTTTGTATATATAAATAGATGAGTTCTTTTTCATCAGTTTACTATCAGAAACATAAATCTTTCTACTTGTGTTCTGCTATTATGGAAAGGGTTCCCAGCAAGCGAAAGCTTTGTGTGCGGCATGCTCTTTGGAAGAATTACAGGGTGATTCCTGGTCATTTGGGAAACGTAACATCTGTTGCAGTTGATCCAAGTAATTCTTGGTTTTGTACAGGTTCAACAGATCGGACTATCAAGGTATGGGATTTGGCAAGAGGAAAGCTAAAGCAGACATTGACAGGGCACACTGCAATGGTACAAGGCGTTGCTGTTAGCAGCAAACACACATACCTGTTCTCAGTAGGGGATAACGAAGAGTTTAAATACTGGGACCTTGAACAAAACAAGGCTATCCGTTCTTACCGTTCTTGCTATGGTCGTTATAATGGGATTTATTGCTTTGCTCTGAATCCAACTATTGACAATATCTTTCTCACCGGAGGTGTTGATTGTGTCTGCCAGGTTGTGACTCAATATCCACAGGTTGTGACTGCATCTGATGATTCAACCATTAAATTTTGGGATCCTAGATATGATGGGAGAAGCATGTTAACTCTTACACATCATAAGAAACCAGTTTATGCAATGGCTCTTCGGAGTCCTCCTTTGCTTCTGCTTCTAAAGGCTATAATATGAAAAAGCTCAGCCTTCCAAGAGGAGAATTCATGCATAATATGCCTTAAATTTCTTAACAGAATCACATAATACTTTCCCTTTGATTAATTTGGGACTGTGACCCTTAGATTAACTGTGTTAGTTACGGTTAAAATATTTTAGGAAATCACAATTGAAAATGAGGACATAAAAAAAGCTTTCAGAATTCCATTAATTTCTTCAAATTACACAAACTATTGACCACCTTATACAATCACAAAATATATATTACATCACGAAAAATACCAAAATTATGCTCCAAAAGTAATTTTCTAAACAATTTTCCTTGATCCCAAAAAGCAACCCACGAGGAAATAAAACAAAAACAAAATAAAAAGATAGGAAATTATCCCCCCAAAAAAGAAATTCCTAAATTAATAAATGTTTTTTTGATGAATAATCCTAATTAATTAATTAATTAATCGAGACTTCTAAGAGCCCTATATTGTATGATCCCTTTATACAAGGCTTGCCAATTAAGGGGCATTGCCTGCAATCTTTCTTCTTCGGGAACACGGCAATGATGATGATGATGATTTTGCTTCTTCACATGGTGGCCTTTATTCTCCGATGCCGGCGGCACCGGTTTTCTTGCCGTCGCCGCTGCCACCTCGTCCGCAAACCTAACTTTCTTCTTCGGTTTATTTTTTGGAGAACCTATAAATTCATTCCCATTATAGAATTATAGACGGAATCAGACTTTTAATTTTAAAGTAATAATTTTTACAAAAATAATCAATATGTTAAAAAAAATACTAATTTATAGAAAAGATGTTTAAAGTTATAATTTAAAAAAATAATGATTCCTTGAATTGATGAAATCATTTTTTCATTAATTTTTATTTTCAAATTTTTCCTAAAAAATCAATTAAATTAAGTTATTAAAGACAAATATAATAATTCAAACTTAAATAGTTATTAAATTTATGTATTTAAATTTTGATCCTTAACACGAAGGGTTAGTTCCACGCTTATAAATCATCTATATATAAGGTTATGAATATTGTTGAAAAATGAATTTGTACCAAATTTTACCTTGAAAATATACTAAAAACCGGGGAAGGATTGTCAAAATTTATAAAGAATAAATATATTTATTAACTAGTAAATTTAAAAATTATAAATGTATTTTTACTTATATTTAAGTTTAGATATGAATGTTTGATTCTCACGTATTCAAAAATCATTTTTTAAAAAAAGAATTTTGGTATAATTAACTCGATTCTCAACAAATACTTCAAGATAGAAATGATTTATCGAGCCAAGTAAGTAATTAATATACTCAATAACTACTCAACACGAGATTAATATAAATCTTAATAATATGAAATAAAAAAAAATAAAAAAAAAAACTTACCAATTTCGAATTCCATCTTCTTCATGAAATTAGAAAGAAGGCGTTTATGAACTTGAAGAGCGACAAGAACAACGCTTCCAGACACGGCGAAAACCGCCATATAACCTGCTCCCAACGAATTCGGATCCATATTTTCAAATCTATTATAATTTAATTAAAATTAATAATTAACTTCTCTCCGATCAAACTAAAACCGTCGGATCAATCGGTAAATCTTCTAATTAATTAATTGTTTTTTCTCAAAAAACCGAATAATGCTGATAATTTCCTATTAGAAATCTAGACAATATAAAATTATTATCATTAAAAATCATTTTTTGTAATAATATGAAAATAGGAATAATAATTAAAGAAATCTCGTGGAAATTAAAAAGTTGCATTTGAGGAAAACGTGGAAGAAGAAAATATATTGCAGCAGGTGAGAATTTTTTTTTTTTTAAGGAAAAAGAAGAAAGAAATGGATGAGAAAAATTAATTTATATGAATTTATTAATTAATTTCTTGGGTGTGGAAAAAGGAAAACCCAAGTCCTTATATAAAAAACCAATTGGTTTTTTTGTAAAAAATGCCATTAATTTTTTTTAAAAAACTTATAATATTAAATAAGAAATGGCATTAGTAATTAATAATTAATGTGTTTTCCTTGAGATTTTCTTTTCTATTTTTTCATTTCTCTCGAGGAAAACAAGAAATGAAGGGAAAAGGTTGGGATCTATATTATATTAGGTATTGGGGGGTTGGATTGGGTTTTCAAATGTGGTGAAATGACATTAGTACCCACCCTTTATAACTGTTTTTTTTAAAAGGTGTGGATGGCCGGTTAGAGTGGGGAAGAAGATGTTAATTAGTAATTAGTTATTAACTAATGGTGGATTAGTTGATGGATGAATTCCTATTTTTAATGTCAACCATAGGTTTATAATATTTTTTTTATTGATTTTAATTGGTACACAATAAATTTTCCAAAACCGAGAACGGTTTAATATATGACAGCCAAAACTAAAAAAAACATAACGTCCATGATGAAAAACATAACGTCCATAATGAGCTATAGTCTTAAAACATGAGCTCTCGTGACTGAAACTTATTTCTGATGAGACCTTATTATCGAGCGTCTTGAAATTTGATAGAAACACAAGTAGTTAAGAGAGGTGGGAGCTAAAATCACGTTCTTGCTCCTACGCTTAAGTCAGATACTTATAATAATAAGTAATGATGTCATAGAGACATTATAAAATGTGTAAGCGCTTTTAAAGAAAAAAGAATGTATTTCGTTTGTAACATTTCCTGTAATATTTCTTCCATAGAAATTTATTTTAGTAAATTTTATTAATAAAATATACTAAATTAGAAATGTTATAGAAAATGTTACATAGGATCCGAATCGAATTTAAGAACAATTGTTTGATTCCATCTCTCTCTCCACCACACCATTATTTGTAAGAATATGTCTTTACATTACATTGGAGTTAAGTTTGAAAATGTAATTAAACATGTTTTAAAATTTTATAATAATAAAAAAAATTATTTAAACTAAAATATATTAAATTAAAAATATATATCGAAACTACATTTATTCTAAATTCAATCCGAATGCAAAAATGAGTAATCAACCATGTTTATTTAGGCAATTTATAAATAGTAAAAAAAAAATTCAAAGAGAAAAATATAAGAAAACTAAAAATAAAAATAAAATTGTTATATTAATTTATTTAAATAATTTTTTTATAAACACAATATAAGTAAGGGAGAACAGCTTGAGACGATTCAGAGTGGATTTCTGAGTGAATTTTTGGTTCCCATTGCAAAGTCTACATTCAAAATTCAATTACTTTTTGTTGGCAAAACGAATCGAAAAGAGAAACACTAAAACAAAGCATTTTATTTTTACTCAAATGAGTTATCTTCATCATCATCATCATCAAATCAAATAAAAAAAGCCTTGATTTGATAACCTCTCTTACATTCCTTAAAACATAGAGAAATTACAAACCCTCTCAAAATATCATATTCCAAATGATTAGGAAATTTTAATTCTAGGATTATTGGGAAAATAAACCTAACCCACTCCAGCAACGACACAAGAACAAAAAAGAAGAGAGATATTACATTAATTCCAGCTGCATTAATTCTGTAATAGAAGATGGAGCAAAATGTTGAAGTGAGAACTGATCTGAGACTAACCCATTTCAATCAGTAGCTAATGAATCTGCTCCTCCACCGCCATCGCCATGGCCATCGCCGCCGCCGCAGCAGCAGGGGTTCAGGACGAAGAAAAGTAGAAGATGGGTTGAAGCATAAAGTAAAGAAACAAGAAACAAGTACTTGAAGCACAAAGAAACATCAATCCGTAAGCCATTCGAAAACCCATTTGAAAAATCTTCGAATTTTTTGAAGGAACAGTAGCAGATCTTGTTATTGATCTGATCTATACCTAAGCTTTCAAGAAAGATTTGGATCTGTTTTAGTCCCTTTTTGGGTTGGGTTGGGTTGGGTTGGGGGAGTTGGGAGAAAAGAAGGGGTAGTTGAATTTTTGAATAGTAGGAAAAAAAAAAAAAAACCAAAAGAAAAGAAGATTGGATAAGGGTTTTTTTTTTTTAAATTTTTTTAATAATTTAAAATTGAAACTTTTTCAGGGTTGAATCAAGTTTTCGAGAACACGTGTCAACTTGTGTTATATGTTGCGTGAGAATATTTCTTCCTTTTCTTTTTTTTTTTAAATAAAAAATATGTGGTTTATTTCTTCCTTCAAACTAAGGAAACTCCTCTGTGTTCGGTTCAGATTTTTTGTAACATTTTCTGCAATACTCTCTTTAACATTTTTAATTTAATAAACCTTAAAGGGAAAACATATTATAAAATGAAATATTACAGCAAATGTTACAAAGAATCTGAGTAGTATCAGACTAAAAGTTTCTGATATGTGGTTCGATAACATGAACTTTCTTACTTAGATATTCATATTTAGTATGTTAAGTTTAAATTATTCAAAGAACGATTTAATATAAAATGTTAATCATGTATTACTATTTGAGAGCGTTGAATCCTTTTATCCATTCTAAATTATTCAATAATTTTAGAATATGAAATAAAAAAATAAAATAAAACCTTTATAATGATATTAACTTTATCTCTTAAGTTAAATTAAGATTTCGAATTTAAATTTTAAAAATATAATATATTTTATAAGGATATTTTATTGTTTTAATTTTATATAATTCAAATAAAAATTAATGTGAGTTAACATAATTTAATAATATTTTTCATATATGGACAACAAATTCAAAATATTTCATAGTCAACTGCCAACCACTTCGTCATCATTGATTTGGTCATAGTTTTTATTATTGGAATGAATATTCTAATGAAATAAAAAAAAAATGATGCAATAGTTGAATGTTAAATAAAATCCAAAATTTCCCCATATTTGGGAGATTATTTGCACCATTGATGATGATATTTGGGCCTTAATTTTTATTGTTGGATCCATAGTGTGTCTTTGAGTTAGTGGGCTTTATTGGGCTTTTGATGAAAAGCCCATTTCGTGTTAGATGATGGCCTTTTTTGTGAAGCCTTTTTCGAGTGACAAGAATTGAGACCTCTTAATTAAAATGTTAGAGATTCGACCTGTACTCTTCCTTTTAATAGAGTTATCATCTCTCATAATTTAAGGTTATACTTAAATGATTTATTCTTATTATTGTTATGTAATTTTAATCGAGTGTCACACTTATTGTATTAAAAGAAAAAACCTCAATGCATTCGCCATTTTTCTTTTTAAAAAGTTAGTGTTTAAAGAACTAGTGTAAAGGATTTGTGGTTTAACTAATCTAGTTCGAGATTTTTTAAGAATAAATAAATCGCAATAATATTAAATTGATGACATTATCTACCTGTATTATTGTGTCAAGTTACCACCTTTTAAGCCCCCCCTTCTCTCCGTTCACTAAGTTGAGAAATGCTTTGTCACACCCGCATAGGTATAGCTCAGTTAGTTTCAGGGTTGCAAAATCGGTAATGAGAACCAATGTTCAAATTTTGACAGCATCAGTATGGGAATTTCAACATTTCTTATGTGGGGAGTGATTCTTGTGCGCACCAGGGTCTAGCCTCTAGTTGGCAAGGCCGGTGAATCATCATGAATTATATCCTTATCATTTATCTGGATGTCGGACAGTCTGGTGGAAACCTTAGAGACAGGGAATCTTATATTTTGATAACAAGAAATACTTTGTCGCCTTTTTGTTGCACAAAATTTCCTACAAAATAATTTATCAATGAAACAACTTAAATGACAAAAAGGTTTCAAACAGAAATTCAATTCAAATCCACCCTGTTTACACACTTCCACAAATTTGGGCAATAATCTAGAAATTGATAAAGCCCTTGAAATAGTCTAAAAATGTGAACAAATTGATAAAAATGATCATCCTAATTTCTTAGCATAAATACCTCCTAAAACCCTTCTCATCATTTCCCTATCTACTCCTTTTCTTCCTTCTTTTTCTCTTGTTTCGTCTTTTTTATTTATTTTCTCGTCAGAAAAGAAGCAAATATCATTCTTTTTCTCGTCTTCATAGAAAAAAGAAAATATGACGTTCATCAAGAAATACGTATTATTCAACATTGCTTTATCTTTTCTTCTCTCGGCCATTTCAAGCCAAGCCCAACAACACCTCCCATCATCTCTGTCACAACCGGCCGGAAAAGTTGCCCTAGTAGTTCAAAATGAAGAACAAGCTCTAACTAATAAGTATTTTCTTATGGCTCATATGGAAATGGCATCCAACAAAATTGAACAATTCCTAAAGAAAATAATTTTGAAGAAAGAATTGAATGATCAATTTACAGAAGAATGCTTGAAAACATGCCGAGAAGCATATCAAGACGCCATGAAAGCCATGCAAAAAGGTAATGTTGATGTTTCTATGAACAATTATTATAAAGCTGATGTTGATGTTAACGCATTTTCTATAGATATAAGAACATGTGAGGAATGCTTAAATATGCAAATAACAAGAAGAGGTGATAACAAGAAAGATGATGTTGAAGTTAAGAAATTTCAAGAATGGGCTAAAGGGATTGCAAATTATTGCCATTCAAAGCTCCAAAAATTTATTATTTCATGTAAATTTAATTGTATGTATCAATTTCTATAACAATATAAGGTGTTTTTTCTACTAAGTTTAGGGTTCTCATTATTATACCTTGCAAGATATTGTTTGTAAATATCGATTCGAATTTTTTGTGAAATTTTTCGCCACATTCTTTAAAATAAAACATATCAGATCAAAGATAAATCTTAAAAAAAAAAAATTCTAAGAGGGAAAAAAGTATTATAACAGATGTTACAAATAAATTTAAACATATTCAAACTGGAATTACATATAATCTCTCTTCTCATAAAGAATTCGTAAGGAATATTATAAACACCAACAAGAGAGACTCACCAATTTCTTCGAATAATTGTCAACCATCTAATAACAAGCACCAAAATACTAATCAAAATAATTAAAATTGATAGAATTTTTTTTTTTTTCGGAATTGAGGATGTTGTAGAGATTTATCCTACAGAATTTCAAACGAATATCATATATAAAAATCGGTAAACTTTTTTTCATGATGAATTCATGAGCACCAAATAATTCAAAATAAAACATATCAAACAAAAGATAAACTTAATCTAAGGAAAAAATAATATTATAAAAATAAATGTTAACAGAGATGTTATAGATGAACTGACTCCTGAGTATACTTCTTAATTCCAAGAAGAGAATTCTTAAAACAGACCTCCACCATTAATATAATTTAACTTCCTCAAAAAAAGAAAAAAAAAAACCCTTCAATAGATGTTAAATATGTTTATTGTCAATCACTTACATAAGCATTGGTTCTTATTTCTTACAAAGTTAAATGACTAAATGAGTTTTGTTTATTTCAACAAAAAATTAAAAAGTATTCAGCACAAAAAAAAAGAAGAAAGGAAAGAGATTGTTATAAACTTGGAAAAAGCATGTGAACTAGATGATCCATTTTTCACCTTCAATTGGTCCAGCTCCATCTAACCATGTTTGCTGAATATGAACCCATGTCAAACCTTCTTCAACACTCACATCCTGAATTCCCAAATGTACAACATATTATTAACAGCCATCATACTTACTGGCCATAGTTTAGGAGCAAAAATTCTTACCTTTGAACTCACTACAGCTGAAGTTAGGCAAGAACTCTGTTTTTTGGTTCCTGCAACCCAAAACAAGTTATCAACATGGCGAAAGACGACTACGAGGAGATAAATAAGGCTATGGACAAACGACCTTTCTACTTGCACAAAATGTCGAGTATCAACACGCCTGATCAGAAGTGAATCAATAATTTTCCAGAAGAGGCATTTTAGTTGGATAGTGACAAAAGGACATACATGAAAGATAAGTTATTCGATCAATCCCATTAAAAACTCCATATGAAACTCCATCATGCCCCCTCCCCCAAGCCCCACCCCACGCCTTTTTTATAAAGGAAAAGAACAGCCTAGTAGAATATTCGGACACCCCAATCAATTTGCATTGGTGTCCTTTTTATCCTTCCATCCATTAGAAGAGGAAAGGGGTAAAAATAAATAAAAACAAACCATTACCAGCATCAGGACAATTAGAAACCAAAGAAGAGTAAATGGAGAACACATGGAAAAACAAAATATAAAACTAAAGGCAAATTATAGCAAAACTAAATACTATGGTGCCGTAAGTATACAAGTAACAAATTACAATGTAGGAAAATAATATGATTAAAATAACTATGATAAACTAGTGGTCTTGCAAACAAATTGACACTACATTTCTATGAGTACCAGATGATAAGAGAAAACCAAATTAAAAATTAGATAAAATTGGAATCCTCCTGAATTTGGATATATGAATAAAGCAAAACCTTATCTGTAAAGAGGCATATGCCTAAATGATGTTTGACAAGAATTCGACGACTATGCCAGTACCATAAACATGACAAGCTGAATGAAGAGTGACCAGTCCTTTCCGTTCCATTCTTTCCATCTTCATTTCCCTCCTCCCACAAATGGGGAGAAGAGAAAAGTTCAAAAAGGCGTGAAAAGAATTAAAAAAACCCAAAATTTCAAATATATATGTTCCTCGTGTTTGAAATAATCAGGCAAGAAATGCTTCATATAAATATCTAGATATAAACTTAGAAGTTATGTTTTCCTGTTGAGCAAGGAATACTTTTTAAAAGAAAAAAAAAAAAGGAAACAAAAATTTCAAAAGAAAGCAGCCTCACCATATTGCTCCCACTTCTTGTATGTCACTAACCATAAATCTGAAGCAATCTGTGTTGGTATGACCTGGTCCACCCAAACACGATATTCTTTCCCCTGTTTGTCCCCATAGCTTGCTCTCACATCGTCTACAAGGTCAGCAACAAGAGTTCGCTCAATTCCAGATGGGTGGTAAAACATGCCAGTTGGATGCTGACGAGAGAAAAATAGCAAGTAAACAACCATAAGAGATAGTCAGGAAATTTATCCAGGAACTAAAAAATTATTAACTCACTGACAAACAAAAAGAAGAGGCTAAAGTTTAATGTATAAGGCCTACATTTTTTTAGTCATATTTATGAGTGATAGTTCTTAAGTTTCTCCATAATTCTCATGATATATAAGATGAGCAAAACCTGCAAAACAGCTATCCATAACATGCTCAACTAGCAGAAATAAGTTTGACACTCAGTTCAACTCTTATCAAACTGGAAATGCGATCTCTTATGAAAATCTCTTTGAGACTCAAAACCATAATAATGTGTGCTCTAAGTTCTCCAACTAGTTTAATGCTAATAATTACTTAATGTGGAAGAAATACTAGCATCAGCATGGCTGCACAAGCACAGATCTGCTTTCTCCAAATAAGTACATAAAATCCAATAAAGGAAGGATTTCCAAACATACAGCAACCACTTTCAGGTGTGCCATAAAAAGCTCGGAGTTAATAACTTCTGCTCGCCTCCATCTCTCCACAAATAGCTGCATTCTCACTACTTCAAAAGCTGGATCGAAGCTCTCCATCTTTATATCTGTGTCTCCCATATCTCTAGGAGATATATGTGGGCCAAGATTAAAATGGCCAATGGCTTGTATTATACCCGCTGCACACCTCTCGGTCGCATGAATGATTTTAGGATTATCTTTAGCATTGGCAGCATGCCACTGCAGCAGTTCTTCCATTGCATTACTGACCTGCAGAACTAACCTATGTTATAGAAGTGCCATGACACATGAAAGAGAAAATCCATTACAAGATGATGCAATGATGAAAGAATTATGAAGTCACATACCATTACACCGTATATGTCGGGAATGCTAAATAGTTCAGCATCATTTCCAGAGTCTCCACAAACAAGGGTGTTATTAGGTGCTTTACCCTCACCCTTAAACTTTTTAAGCAAATAAGCAAGTGCTTGCCCTTTTCCAGCTCCTTGCGGCAATATATCCAAGTCCACCCCTCCGCTGTAAATTATTTTAACATCCAACTGACCAATCATATGCACAAAGAATTACTATATCATGGCAAGTCAATAAAGTGAATAACATCTCCATAACTAAAGTAACTTATCCGTGATGGACGTGTAACATACGACTTAAAGCTTAGCATGACTCTCCCCAAAGGTTAGAATTTTATCATACCCCGCGTTCTGCCAATC
The DNA here is from genome assembly GCA_028651295.1 of Catharanthus roseus. Taxonomy (NCBI): domain Eukaryota; kingdom Viridiplantae; phylum Streptophyta; class Magnoliopsida; order Gentianales; family Apocynaceae; genus Catharanthus; species Catharanthus roseus. The sequence goes on from JAPQWS010000035.1 coordinate 582,793, forward strand.
GCGTAACAAGAGCTTTCATCACATCTTGAGCTTTGTCTTTTGTAACGTTAAAGCTAACCTTGTGCGGTCGCTGCTCAGTTTCTGACTGCATGCCCAAAAAACATGATTGCGTGATCATTTCCGAAGCCACAGCCATTTTGTCAATTGACTAGTTACCTGAAACTGAATTAGTAACTGTACCTGAAGTTTAAGTTCAGGAAACTTGCTTGTCTCTTCTGTAACTATCTTCCTGTCCCATTTGTGGTTTAGAATTTCAACCCAACCATCATCAGGCACCATAGAATTACCGTAAGTTATTTCAGTTCCAACGGACATTATGGTGATATCTGGTGTTAGCATAGGTTTTTCTTTCCTCAATTCTTTGTATAGTGTAGGTGATCTTCCAGTTGAGAATACTAACAAAGAATTAGCTCGATAGCTGGTCTCCCACAAGGCATTAAATCGAAGCAGAGAAATATTCTCGGTATCACTATGATCAACCTGTAAACAAATAATCTTGTGTAACTGGTGCTATCATCATGAGAAATAAATAACAAAAACAACCTACCATTGTACTGTCAAGATCAGAGACTATCATGAGACGTGCAGGACCAGATAGCCGATTCATGGTTGTTACGATGTCACTTTTGTTCTGCAAAAATGAAAACTGGAGTACCTCACTAGAGAGTTAAGATGACCAAGGATTTCAACCATGAAGCTCTTGACACTATGATTAAACAAAACTACATTAATCAAAAGCAAATTAATATGAACTGAAATTCAGTCTTTGAAGCAAATGCAGAAACAGCTGCAGATTAGTTTAGAGCAATCACAAAGACCAACCAAAACAACTCAATTCCGTGCCTACAGATAAAACCAGGGATGATGTACAGAATAGCACTGGTTCGTTCTCTTTTATGAGAAGGAAACTAAAGCAACATCTCCTGCACAAGCTTATGGAACCAACCATGACAGTACCTAAATAAGCCGAACACAGAGATGTCCTCTCCCCAATCAATCACCAAACAAAATATTTATGCAACAACAAATTTTGAAAACCTACGGATGCAAGTTTTATCTCACTATTCCATTCTAACAGGAAATCCATCACATCCTACCTGAATCAACCTAATTTAATTCATTTTAATTCAAAATTCATTTCAGTCTCAATCATCACAAAACAAAAAAGCATCGCATCGCATCTGAAGCTTCAATTCACCGAATATTCATTATAAATCACAGCACGCAGATCACGAAACACAAATTAATACATCGAGTAGCAAAAATCACTAATTCATACACAGACAGATTGATATAGAGAGAGTAATAGCGTACCTGGTGAGATGATGAGAGGGCGGTGCGTGTGCGTGTGGGTGTTGCAGAACAACAACAGAAAGCAGTAGTAGTAGGGATTTTAACTGAAAATGTATATAAAGGAGGAGGAAATTCAAGTGAGGATGATGGCCTTACAAATAATAATAATACTGGACAGTTGTTGATAATTGGAATTCCTGGATTTCTTATTAGCATTGGATCCAAATTCTTTGGCGCTTCTTTTGTAAACTCCAAGCTATGCTCATCCTTCCATTTTTTTATGATTCTTTTCTTACCCAAAAGCTCAAAATATAAAAACTAAAAAATTACTCCCTACTTTTTATTTTGTTTGTCGCATTTTGGCACATTGCACGAATTAAAAAACTATTAAATTAGAGAAATTCTTTGTATATATATTAACTAAATTATTCTTAATATCAATCTTTCATTTAATTATTAACATTAAAATTTAACTTGAAACTGTGCATGAAATAATAAATAATGTTAGAATAGATATTAAAAAATAAAAACGTTATTAAAAATGAATAATTATACTTTTTTTTGACATGTTAGAATGGTAAAATGAAAAATTTTTGGTTAAAAATATATTATTTTTAATAATATAACAAATAATAAAAAGACAAAAATCAAGTAAACAAATTAAGAGAGTAAATTTCTTTAAAAAAAATAAATTTATTCAACGAAAATAAACAAAAAAACAAAAGGAAAAATCTCATGAGGTCATTTAATGGTTTTCTTAAAAAGGGGAAATTGGGGTGGAGGGGAGGTGGCAATATGTGAGCCGTTGATGGTTCAATTTTGTTAGATGATGGGCCAAAAGTGAAGAGTACATTCACCAAAGGGCATATTCTCGAGCAAAATTGTTTATCCTCTTTTTTCTTAAAAATAGAAAAGTCGTATAACTTAAGGTACACTTTTATTAAAGTACTATAAAATTTATTATGTATGTATATTTTAAATTTAATAAAATTAAAAAATTTTAATAAAAATGATTGAAAATTTATTATGTAAGTGTATTTTTGTCTCATCTTCTCTAATTGATGCACCCTAAGGTGTTGTAAGATTCTGCATAAAATTCATATTAATTTTGTATCTGGATTTAACCGTGTAAATTTCATTATTTGTAAAATGCCTAATTAATTTATCTGCAGGTAAAGCTATGTTTAAAGATGTACATAGTCTAGCGTTAGGTTCATGTGGGAGAAAGAGGTGTCTAATTCAGTCCATTCTCTAGCAATATTGATTTTAATCAATGAGATCAGCTACCCTTCTTTATGGTCCTCTTAGAGAGGAGGTAAGAAGAGGGAGTGAGATTTGTAAGAGTGGAATCCACTTATCTGAAGAGATATTAGTAGAAAGCCCATTGCTAATATGATATCGAAGGCCCAGAGAGGGCAATTTTCTCCCCTCCAAGAGACTTCGCCATAAAAAGGAAGGCCACGGCCAAGTGAGGAAGTCAAACAGTTTCTAGAGGAATAGTACTTCGCTTGCAGACATTGAGCCACCAAAGATGATGGAGAGATTTAATAAGGCGCCGAACTTGGGAAGAAGTTGAAAATTCAAACTTATAATAAAATTATGTGAATCACAAGGGACTTGTTTATCAAAATAAAGTGAAAATTTTTGGTAATTTACTTCTTGGCCTGAAAGGGGCAGTATAATCTTGCATAATTTTTTTTTACTGGCTTCACCATTCTGTCTATTAACTTTACAGAATATAACATTATCATCTGAAAAACCAAAGATAATATCGAAGGGCATGTATTAGTGAATTTCAATCCAGAAAAATAGTGTCACCCAAATAATAAACAAGGAGAAAGAGGATCTGTTCGGCAGATTCCTCTAGTATGAGTAAAATTGGTAGAAGACGAACCATTTACTGAGTATTATATTGCACCGACACAAGTCATTATTCTTGCAATAATATTTAGAGGCATGCACATAGTAATCATACCTATTTTGAAAAATTCTTTAGAAAAAATATCATTAAAAAAGAATTAGATAAAATAGATAATTAATAATTTTATCAAAATCTTATTAGGTATAACGTATGTTTATTTAAAAAGAAATTAAAAAAATATATATAATTAATAATTTTATCAAAATCTTATTAAATATGAATGCACGTATATATATGATATATAGTATTAACTAGAGAGTGTATTATAAGATGCGATAGACCCTCAGGTGTTAGGTTGTAGCATTGCATTAGTAGAAATCTTTGCATTTTTGCCGGGAGAGGAATGGCGCCCTAAAACCAATTATCCATATTTGTTTTCAAGAATTTCTGTAAAATTATAAGAAATCTTTTGTCCCATATTCATGAGGAATCATCTTCCTAGTCCCTTCTCAATTTATACCCTGCAGATGCCACTGAATACTACCAAATCACCAACCCTCCCCACTACACACTCTTCTCTCGTCATCGAAACCCACTTCAATTTCCACTTCTTTGCGCAGCTACAGAAAAAATACTCCTAATGCCAAGAGGCAACAATCCAGTATAATCTCCAGTCTGTGAACTTTTAAGAGAAGTAATTCTGTGTTTTTTAGTAACAGTCTCAGACCCAGAAGGGAAAATTATTCAAGAATTACAAGATGGGCACCTTGAATTCTGGGTTTTATGTTTCTTTAGGCAATCATAATTACAGAGCTGGAAATCGGAATAAGAGATTTTTATGGCCTGGCTCAATCAGCAAATTTGAATCCTCAGGATTTTGTAGGTATCGAAAAGAAAAGAGAGGGATGAGGAGTTCTTTTAGGGTCGAATCAATCGCGGATGTGGACAAAGTAGTCGAAAGCAACGGAAGTTATGCAGGAGTGGTAGGAAGCAGCAGTTATGATGCCATTGTCATTGGCTCAGGAATCGGTGGACTGGTGGCTGCGACTCAACTTGCCGTTAAAGGAGCCAAGGTTCTGGTCTTAGAGAAATATGTAATTCCTGGTGGGAGTTCTGGGTTTTATGAAAGGGATGGTTATACATTTGATGTTGGATCATCAGTTATGTTTGGCTTCAGTGATAAGGTTAGTAGTTGATTTTGATTCATGTATCTATCACTCTTTAGTTATAGGATATTGTAATGTGTCTTGAGTTTATTTTCTGGATTATTAGTTAAACTGTGGTTGCAGAATGATCTATTTGTAATTGGATTAAACTTGAAAATGGGGTTCTCAATTTAGAAATGAGAATTCATTGAGGATAAAAATTCATTTGAGAATCCACATTTCCCTCCATAAATGCTGGAAACCGAGGGGATGCAATTTGAGATTGAGAAGATAATTCTCTATTTGAAATCCAGTCCAAATACTAGTTCACATATTCTTAGAGCTTAAAGCTGATAGACATGTTAAGTTTGTCTTTAGTACCTATCATGAGCCATCTCTGTATTTCAAATTTCACGTGTTGAACTGTGATAGTTCAAGCTTATTCAGGCTCTAGATTTGTTAATCCTTTTGCTAGCAACTCAAACTTTTAGAAGTCCGAATTTAAAGGTGAGGTTATCTATTTAACAGCTATATCATGGCACACTACTTAGATACGGTGTATGTATATGAATGTACAGATTTATAGGCCTATTCAGTGTTTGTGTTTTGCATATTTGCAGTTGGTTGTTATTTTGTTCTTGGAGTGCTATCTTGCTTCCTCTTTTTGTGTTTGATAGTCTTGTGCTTTTGATTCGCCATTAATCCTTAAAAAAATTTTGTTTCCATCTTGGTAGGGAAATCTAAACTTGATTACTCAAGCATTGGCAGACGTCGGATGTAAAATAGATGTGATACCAGATCCAACTACTGTTCATTTTCATTTACCAAATAATCTGTCGGTACAAGTTCACAGAGAATATAGTGATTTCATTGCAGAGCTTGTGAGTAAATTTCCGCATGAAAAGGAAGGGGTTCTCAAATTTTATGGTGAATGCTGGAAGGTTTGTTTTCATTAAGGTGATTGCAGCTTCCTGCTGAATATTATTTTTTATTATTGGCTGCAGAAGCTAAATTGGATGGTTTGTCTTATGTTGGATAGATATTCAACTCCCTGAACTCATTGGAATTGAAATCACTTGAGGAGCCAATCTACCTTTTTGGGCAGTTTTTCAAGAAGCCTGTTGAGTGCCTTACTCTTGGTAATTATTTGTCTGCTTGTAGTTTACAGGGGTTGTAAAAGTATACTGTTATGGTTAATCATATTTTGTTTTGTAAATTTTGTGTGCACTTGTAGTTAGTATAGCAAGAATGAAGAAGAAGTATAAAACAGTTTTACTGATGTGGTTTACTAGTTTTATGAATGAAATTTCGCAAAACAAATACCTGAATAAGAACTTTAGTTTTGCTTATTTGGATATTAGTTATCAATTGAATGTGGGAAAAGAAGCTACTAAAAGCTCTTCTTATCTGTTCTGGTTAAATTTCAAATATGAAGCAACTGAAAGTCTTTAAAAGAAATGATGTATACCTAAATTTTGGTTCTGACCTAGGATGCTAAAACTAAGCTGAATCCTCCTGTTTGTGGCAAAATGAGTACATCATATCTTGTCACTAGGAAGAACTTTTTTATTCCCGATACTAATATAACTTGCTTTCCCCTTGGTTGAGTAAAAAGCAAAAGCATGTAATTTAATTTGTCTTTTTCTACTTGTCACAGCTTACTATTTGCCGCAGAATGCTGGCGATATAGCTAGGAAGTTCATTAAAGATCCTGAGCTACTTTGCTTTATTGATGCAGAGGTTGGTTGTTTTAGTTCTGCTATCAAACCTTTCATATGAAATGTCTTGTGATAGAGCTGTTCGATAGTTTGGTTTACTAATTCTGCTATTTTCTTCTCTTTTTTTACTTAATTAAGAAAAAGAATCTTATCCCTTTTGTGGTATTACTGATTTATTTTACGGGTCTGATAAGTCATAATTTTCTCTATTTCAGTGTTTTATCGTAAGCACTGTCAACGCTTTACGAACACCAATGATCAATGCAAGCATGGTAACATTTTCTTTTGGAATCTGCCCCTACAATATTTCTTCTTATGACTGAGGTATTCTTGTAATTTTTGGTAGGTTTTATGTGACAGACATTTTGGCGGAATCAATTATCCTGTTGGAGGTGTTGGTGAAATTGCGAAGTCCTTGGCGAAAGGTTTGGTTAAGAAAGGCAGTGGGATACTTTACAAGGCAAATGTGACAAGCATTATGCTTGACAATGGAAAAGCTGTGAGTTCATCTGCGTTCTGGGTCTTCCTGGGTTTATAAAGTTCACAATTTTGATTAAAATAATAGAAATAACTATATCCCGTACCTGATTTGTTTTGTTTTCAGGTGGGCGTGAAGCTTTCAGATGGAAGGGAGTTTTATGCTAAAACCATAATATCTAATGCCACTAGATGGGATACATTTGGTTAGATTTAAGACACAGCTTTCCTAATAAAACATGAGTCCTGTTTGTTTCAGCAGTCTATTCAATTACTATGGCCGTATTTTGACTATTTTGATTCTCTATTATTTCGTAGGGAAGCTTGTAAAAAAGGAAAACCTTCCTAAAGAAGAAGAGAATTTTCAGAAAGCCTATGTTAAGGCACCATCCTTTCTCTCTATTCACTTGGGAATTAAATCCGAGATTCTTCCACCAGACACGGATTGCCACCACTTTGTCCTTGAGGTACAGTTACATTTTAGGAGGACTGAAGTTATTATTTTGCTTTTAAGTGTTATTTCCCTCTCTCGTGTTGACAAAACTTTTATGCTCGAAGGATGACTGGAAGAACCTAGAAAGTCCCTATGGAAGTATATTCTTGAGCATCCCTACAGTGCTTGATTCATCATTAGCTCCAGATGGACGTCATATTCTTCACGTATTTACAACTTCTTCGATAGAGGACTGGGAGGTTAATCTCTTTAACCCGTATGCTTCGTTGTCAAAACTTCTATATTTCCCTGTTCATGACCATGAGATGCTTCATCCTGTTAGGGGCTCTCCCGAAAAGATTACGAGGCAAAGAAAGAGGCTGTGGCCGACAGAATAATTAGCAGGCTTGAAAAGAAACTCTTTCCAGGGCTCAAGTCAGCAATTGTCTTCAAGGAGGTATATTAAGCTGCCTAAATTTTCATTTAGATTTCAAAAGAAGTATAAATGGGTTGAAAAGAGTCGAGGTTAATTTAACCACACCTTGTATCCTATGTGTTACTCGGTAACTTTTTATTTTTAAGTAATCACATAACATTGTATGCTACCGTCTCTGGTTAGGTTTGCTTAGTTAAATTCCTTCTGAAATATCGGCATAATTTAGATTGACGCTAGTGACCAAGGTTTTTTTCATTATAGTTGTATATAAGGTTTCTAAAGCTTCTAAAATGGCAGGTGGGGACACCAAAAACACATAGGCGATACCTAGCTCGCGACAGTGGTACTTATGGTCCAATGCCACAGAGTATCCCAAAAGGCTTATTAGGAATGCCATTCAACACAACGGTAAGTGATTTCTTCAGTCTGCTGGAGTAAATAAGCTGCTATAAGTTTTTGGAAATTTGCCGTTTATAAACTGTTTCGTCTGGATGAAACATGCAGGGAATAAATGGTCTATATTGTGTTGGAGATAGTTGCTTTCCGGGACAAGGTGTGATAGCAGTGGCATTTTCAGGAGTAATGTGTGCTCATCGAGTAGCTGCTGATTTAGGTAAGCATGAGGATGATGTTAATCATGCATCAAATTTAAGCCTAAGACATTGCTGCCTCCGTTTTTTTACTTTTCATATTTCACCAGTATCCGTATTTTGGTTATCAAAGTTAGGCTTTTATGGTTTCATTCGACTGAAAAAACGGTCATTCATTAATATAGGGTTTGAGAAGAGATCTCAAGTTCTTGATGCTGCTCTCCTTCGGCTACTGGGTTGGTTAAGGACATTAGCATGAGAAACTTATGAAAGAAAGACGAGCTAGTTTCGTTATCATTCACAGGAAACTAAGGAGCTGATCCTGAATTTCACGACAACTTTCTACCTAGACTGCGTCTATGTTGTTCTCGATTTGACAGGAGGAGGTGAGATTCAATTTAGGTGCTATAATTTTTCAGGCAAGCGGTATTTTGAAGTTATGTTCGAGTTTTATCCATCATATTATGCCATTTATTCTCCTGTTAGCATGTGTTGTTCTATCTGTGCATTCAATTTCCAAGTGTTTCAGAGCAGACGTTAATCATATCAATAACGGCTGCTACAAGATTTGTATGTATAAATACAAAACATTCTGCAACTTTTGTTGAAACTTGTGAAACGTCATCTGTTGACGGGTTCCTATAGGCACAAGTTCTGTCTTTAATGTTTTCTTAGCACGTAAATGATGCTTAGGATTCTCTAGACAGCGAAGGGCTTATGTACCTGAATTACCTTTATCGAGATTAATAGAATGTAAAATTATCTGCTGTATGTATCTCTTGACACATTAGAAACTTACAACATTTCTAGACTCGAAAATTTAAGCAATCCTAGGTTGTCATTCGTGGCTAAAAATCCTCTCGCTGAACTTGAAACTTGAGCTGTATACAAAAGAGAAAACGGAAGGAAATCTCTATAGTAATCTAAGAGCTTGATTGAAGTTTCATCCTTCTTAGAGATATGTAGGCTAATAATCTGTACCCGAAGATCATGCCTGCCAATACACACACTTCCTTCACGCCATTGTCGATTTTGATCCCATTGACTGAGCGAGTAATGTGTTCATACTGCACTTTGAGAAGAAGTTTATAGGTGTGGTAGTTGAAGGAGAGATACCGAAGCCATGATATGAATGCTGGCACATTCTGCAAAATTGGATAACTTGGCATTATCATTCTTCTGCTGTACGGTAACTTCTTTAATCTAAAAACATCTTTGGTTTCTGTCTATGTTGAATCAAGTTAAAGAAATCTCCTGCTTGTAAGAATCAGTAGTTCAAGTGTTGTAAAATGTGATGTTTCTTCCTAGGTCTAGTGACTAGTCCTAAACCCGATTTGAGAGTCATTTTTGTGGTGTGCGTTTTCTGGAAAACTCTATTATGGTTCATGTTCATAAGTGAGGAAATGGATCCCGTGCATTGTAATAAGCCACATTACTTATTTTGTTAACATTTTGGACCTTTGGGGGTGGGTCTACTTACGTGATGATGTAGCTTAATATTAGAGTAAGGAAAGGCGAGGGCTCATTCATAAGTCAGAAGATTTACTCCTCAGCTTATATTAAACTACATTACTTATCTCGATGACATTTTGGACCTCTTTCTTTGCATGTGTATGTGTGTGTTGGGGGAGGGGCTTGGTCTGCTTACTTGATGATGTAGCTTAATACAGTGCAAGCAAGGAAAGAAGAGGGTTATGTTTCGAGAAGAGTTGCAGAGATGTTCTTACCGTGACAAAAAAGCCTCCAGCCAACATGAAAGTCATTACGGTGACAGAGGCAAGAGTTGTAGCTTTCTTTAAATCCATCAGGGAAGCCCCAATAGCTAGTCCAAATCCCTGGAAATGCATATGGGATTAGTATTTGGAAGTATTTTTCCTGTGATTGATTGATCGTTGCAGAAAAGGAAAACCTGAGCTGCTATAATACTGAGGAAAACGGTAAGCATAGTGAGGAAAAAGGAACCAGCATTGAGCCTCAAGCCTGCCATAAAATAGACCACTACAAGGAAAAGTAATGGCAGTAAAAGGTCAAGTGGAACATCTGTTGAAGTTCTTGCCAAAAAATATGCACTGAGTCTATACATATCAGCTGCTCTTTCCTTGCTTAGCATTGCTCTTTCTTGAGGAAATGTGAAGATTGCTGTGAAAACTGGGAAAAATCCCCAGAATACAGCTATGAAGAAGAGCAACCCTGCCTGCAATATATATGGTATTTAGGTTACGAATGAATCAATGGCAGAAAGACAAAAGAAATTGACACTTTAAACATTGATCAAGTTTTATGTTACAGGAAAACTCGGTACATGAGTGGGGATATGAAACTCTTGAATTATCATATTAAGTCACGTCAACATTGTGATGCAAAGGGTTCATGTCACACTTAGGGAACGTGTCTATAACAAAATGGAAAAGTATGATACGTGGTCTTATATATATATATATATATGAACCTTTTAGATCATACCAAGTCACGTTATTTATGGGGTGACATTTGATGAAATATGAAATTTTTTTTTTATCTTGGCATTTTCATATTTTGTCGTGGCATTTTAATATGATGCAAAGAGTTCATTACACATGCCATGTCCATAACAAAATAGAAAAATTCGATGCACACTCTTGTAGATATGATTATCTTGGAATTATATAATCTATATTACTAATGTGACGAAATATGATTCAAAATGTTCATATTCACGTGCTAAAAAACTTGAGCGTGTCGATAACAAAATAGAAAAGTTTGATACCTGGTCTTGCAATTCTTCAGGTCTTTGACCACCGGATTGCCACCAGAGCATTCCCAAGATGGTAGCAGTAACAAGAACTTGAGTGATTCTCAACCAGCTGAAATAATCATGCCGGCGTTCTTTAAGTCCCCTCCAAAACAATATAGAATACTGTTCACACCAGCTAGCTCCCCATTCTCTCTTGCTCGAATATACTTTGGACTTCAAATCTTCTTCAATAGAAAGAGGAATCAAAAGTTTCTTCTTCTCATTTTCTGCTACTTTTGTTTCGTAGGCTTCCACTAGATACTGTTTCCAAACAAGAAAATCCCTCAAAAACTCATGTTTCCATCTAATTTCAGTCTCAAAACGGTTAAAATTAAAATTGAATTGATTAAAGTAGAGAAATTTAATTTATTTTGAGATTAAATAGGACGATACCTCATGAACAAGTGTAGGAGATGGCCTTCCGTTTCGTGTTGTTTCTGTTTCAGCATTTCCTGTTTGTACTTTATCTTCTAATTCAGAAGGGATGGAAACTTCATTTAAGTTACCATTAGCAAGATCAAGAAGGAACTCAGCAGGGTTCATTGCAATCAGTGGAGAACATCCTATTGAAGAGAAATAAACCATTGCTTCTGATGCCTTGCCGAAATAAAGTAAGCTTCCTTTGCCAAGTAGTATCAGTTTATCAAACTTGTGGAAAAGTCTGCTTGATGGCTGATGAATTGTGGTAATCACTGTCTTACCAGCCTGCCAAAATAAATATATATATAAAATAAATTATGAAATAGTACGTACTTAATTTACAATAAACTCTTGCACAGTGTAATTCTTGGACGGACAAAATTACTAATTTAAAAAAAAAACAACTCATAGGCTGTCTGAATTAGTCACTCGAAACTAGCACAAAAGATATAGAATAGGAGAAACCTATTAAACCCCCAATTAACACCCGCAATTGATACAAAAGATACTATGTTTCCTAATAAAAAATTTAGTTATTTCTTCACACAAATTAAGAAAATATTAAATCAATATGTTTTCTATAGTAAAATATTTATAATACTCCTCCGGGATCCAAAGGAGTGAGAACTGAAAAGGAATTAACCTCTGCAAGAAGATGAATAAATCTACAATACTACATTCAATCGAAAATACAAATTTTTTTAGCTAAAATTAGATAGTCAAAATTATAAGTCTTTTTACACATTTCAATGTATACTTATTATCTAATTTCCAATTTTACCTTCTTTAATTTATTTATTATCTCATTTTCATTTCTTTCTCTCTCCTTGCTTATTGAAGATAAAATAAATATCATACATAAAAATTGTATTATTTTCATGAGCAAAATTTAGAAAAACTTATATTCTTGATCGAAAATAGTAATATTTATGTTAAGAACTACAAAAAGAAAAATCTTGCAGACTTGCAAGTAACATACCTCAGCAATGTCCTGCAAAAGATCAACAATCTTTAAAGCAGTGGTAGAATCCAGACCAGAGGTGGGTTCATCAAGGAACAATAGAGATGGGTTGATAATTATCTCACTGCCTATACATACACGCTTCCTCTCACCACCTGAAACTCCCCGGACAAAAGACCCACCAATCATTGTGTCTTGGCACCTGAATAAATTACATTATCATCCTCCCGTCATTTATTTGATACCATGTTAAAAATTAAAGTTAACTCTAAAAAAATCCATGTATTTTATAGTTAAGTATTAATTGAGTATCTGAACTTTTAAAATGGACACTTTTCATTAGAAAAGTTATAACAGATAGCCTGAAAAGCATCAACAGTTTGTATTTTTTAACCATTGATGAAACCTACTTCCCTAAATATTCCTTCTAATAATCTATTTCTGTAGATAATCGTTAATTATTTTTTAACTTTCTAAGAAAATGAACACTGATAAGCTTCCTTCCATTTGCAAGGTAACTACAGAAGCAAAACTAACGAAAATTTAAAAATAAGTACTTAATTGTTAACTTTAAAAATTTAAGTATTTAATTGACACTTGATTATAGTACAGGAGATTTATTAAAATATTGGACTTGAGAGCATAACTCAACTTAAAAAAATATCTGAAGAGGAGGGTTCATTTCTTTTTTTTTTTTTACTAGTCAACGTGAAATTCTGAGCAGAAATAGAAAAATTACCTTTCTAAACCGAGTTCACATATTACATCTGCAGCTCGTTGTTCTTTCTCCTGCCTTGTTAATCTATTAGGCAATCTCAACCGAGCTGCAAATGTTAGTGTTTCTCTTACTGTAAGATGTGGAAACAGAACATCATCTTGAGTCACAAATCCTATCCTGCAAAGACATTTTTACAATTTTAATCTTTTTCGAACAATCTCGCATCGGCTAATTAAATAATCAATAAAATACTTATAAAGCTTAGGTAATCTTTTCCTCCTAAAGTATTTTTCGGGTTGAGTTAGGCCAAAACTTAAAATATTAACATGGTATCAGAACTATGATATTATGCACAATTAATAATTTACCTGCTTTTCAAGAACTTGGAGTAAGGTTGGTCATTATAAGTAATTGAACCACCTGCCATGGAAGGCCTTATCCTGCCTCCAAGTAAACTCAACAGTGTAGTTTTTCCACTTCCTGAAGGTCCCATTAAGGCTAAAACTTCACCTGGATTTACTGAACCACTAATTCCATTCAAAATATCCTTCTCTACTGTTGTAGTCACCCCTTTCATAACCACCACTTTGTATGATACATCCGCAAACTGCCACAAAAACCCATTAGAAATTCAATTCACATCCATTCATTCCCCTTCTTTAATGGGTGCCTGTTTTCTAATTTCACATGTGATTTATCGATCCCTAATTTTGGTTCAAAATTTTTGGCGCCCCATCATAGTACAGAATCTTCAATGTCAAGTACTGCAGATATGGTGAACTCAAAACCACACTGCAGATTTTTCTCAAAGAGTGTCATAATTCTTTCTTTTTTTTGGGACAAGGTTTAAAGGAATATTGTGCCATATTATGAACTGAGATTCTGTACAAGACTGAACCTGACATGATAGCCATGTTCAAATGGGTCGCTTTGATTTGTTTAGCATTAAATCTCCAATCCCATCCTGTCCAAATATAGATAGTATCGAATGAATCAATCCGGGATGTTGAAAAAAACACAGGTTTTGGCACCAGCATGTGATGGATTTTTTCTCTCAATCGAATTAGAAGAAAGGAATAATTCAGGAACACTTATCATTCATATGTCACCTTAAGGTAAATTGGTAAGGTTGGCTCTGCTTGGATCTTCTTCTTACAAGTACCTGCTTCAAGGTCTTCAGCTGAAAGAAGTGCACAGAGTTTCATTACAAGAAAACAGTTTAGTTTTTAGCTAGTAGACACTGTTTTGTGATACTATTATATGTTGTTATAGTTCCCATGTTGTATTATAAGCACAAATAGATGAAGCTAGAATTTCACTTTAAAAGTCCATTTCCCTTGTTTTCTTCAAATTGCCATTTGTCATATAGGTATCACATGATACTATTACTCCCTTCCTTAAAATGCAAGCATCCCAAATTCTTAGTACCTTAATCAATTTTTTTTTGTCACATATGAAATATCTTAAATAGTTCATACTTACTTTGACCAAAAATGTTTTAAGTCATGTCACATTTAGACTAATCCTTATTCGAGTCGAATAGAATCATAAAAATAATAAAATTCCCTCGCAACACACAAAGGCTTAATTAATCCAGACTCGACTTACGAAGCGCTAGCATAATTTGACTCGCATTCGAGAGTTAGGGTCTACCCAGAACTTTTTTAACATAACAACACATACAAGGGTCGAACAAGAAAGAAATAGATTAAGATCTGGTCCAAAACTTGAGATTTCTGATCAAAGTAAAAGAAATCTCATTTTTTGATAAGTTCAACCATCTAACTTACATGAATAATATGTGAGGGATTAACACTGAATCAATATAACGATTTAGTAAAAATCCACATTATTATTTCACACAAAAATAATTTTTTTTTCTGGTTAAGTCACCCCATGACTACTCAAATTTATATATGTTGTGATATTGACAAAAGAAAAAGGGAAAATTTGTTGAGTTAGGGTAGTCTACCAAAGTGATTGGTGTGTACCAATTTTAAAGGTACTGTTGTTGATTACTGAATTAGGGACCAGAAGAGAAAAACCAAGAAAGAAAGAGGTCAACAAGAAAAGTACCTTTTCCTGACAATAAGGGATATGAGACCAATTTTTTCAACTTGATAGCCATGTCTATCTTTTCCTAACCCCACACCAACACTTCCACCATGCTACGTAGTATATCATTATTACTACATTATTATGGCTTTCAAAATAGCCCCCACAAAAATAAGCTTCATTTTCGTTTAAGGGACTGCACAGGACCCACTGTTGGCCTAACAACTCCTATTATAAGTGAGTGTAGCAGCTGTCCATGAACCACTCGAGATGACAAGTGGCCCGTTGGATTATGGCTACGATGGTTGTGGAGACTTTTTGATGTTTTTCTACCACTCATTGTGGAAACTTTTAGCAGTGCACCAAGAATTCCATTATGGATTTTTGGTATATTACTACAAATTAGGCAGGATTCATGGTCCTGCTACTTCCTGTCTAGGTTTTCAAATTTATCGATAAATATATCACACAAACTTAATAAGACAAGTATAGTTTTAAAATGCGATTACAGCAATCAAAATTTGAATTTATGAACTCAACTTTATCAAACCTTTTAGAGTAAGTATGGACCCACTTAATCACCATTTCTTGATGGTCATTTTTGTAGTTTTTGACACGTTTTATTTTGTGCTTACATTTTTTAATATCTCTCCTAACATTAATTTTATTTATAAAATATTAAAATATCAAAATAAATATTATAAAGCATCCGATGTACTTATAATTTTAGAAGAGTTTGTCTAACATATTAGATTATAAGAAATATTGAAATTCCAAAATAATTATAATTTTAAATTATAAACTACTACAAGTTTTTTTTGTGTTTAATAAATAATTGAATTATTACAATTTTTTATTCATCCTAAATATATTCAACAATTTTTATCATGTTTTAAATTTAAATATTTTAAAAAAAACTCTTTTAAAATTAAAGACGAGTAATGTATTAAAAAGTGTACTAGAGCATGTATTAGACGATATCCCTTAATTACCATATACTACTATGAAATATTTCCAAAGGATAATTTGTCTTATCTCACCGTTATCTCATTTTTCTCTTACGATATAGAGGGGGTCGTTATTATAGGCTAAAAGTTTTCAGAGTGGGTAGTTTTCATGGATGGCTTTAGGGGCTGTTTCCTCAAAAAATGTTAAAAAGGGTATGGGCTGGTAGTTCTGTTGATGCATGCATCCAACGATCAGTTAAGATGTGTGAGTTCACCTTTTTCTCTCTTACATTTAATTTTGGGTCTTTTTTGCCAATGGAAAAATTGATTGGTTAGTATTGTTCCACTTTAAAGACATACTAGCTCTGGTCAGGTAAAAATATAGGTTAGGTTCTATTTGTGCACAAATACTTTTGAGTTAAAGTATTATTTTTAATAAAAAATATAAAAAATTTTAAATCTATTGATACTGATAAAAAATATAAAATTTTATAACTTTTAATAAATATTTATTGAATTTTTTCAATCTTTATCACTCTTTTTATTAATTTATTTCACTTTCACTATCTATTATTTTTTCATTTATGAAATAGAAAGAATATTGTAATAAAAAAATGTCTTGTTTTTAAGATTCTTAATTTATGTGTAAATAACTAAAAACCTTTATATTTATAACCGAAAGGAATACCTTTTATATCCTTAATAAATAAAGAGAGAGATAGAAAATAGAAAGTGAATAAATTAACAATGACATTGGTAAAAGATAAAATTAATATAATAAATACCTATTAAAAAATATAAAAAAAAACTTATATTCTTAATTATCATTAATGACCCAAAAAACTTATATTTTACCAGCCAACAGAGACTTCACAGACAGGGAGAAGAACTAGACCAGAAGCTAAACATGGCTTTTAACCAATTATACAATGACAATAAAGTCCTTGTACACTTCTTGCAAGATTATGTATGATTAGAGAAAATTCAAGGTTATTATTGTAATTTAATATGTTAAAACTATATATAAATTATAACCCGTGAAAGAAATTATTGTCAGCTCAAAAAATGAGTATTTCCACTCAAAAAGTAAAAAACTATTCCTGTCAAATGCGCATTAATTATGGATAGTACTTGTACTTAATTAACCTTATCTCGTTCGTTTATGTAATTTGTTTTTTTTTTTAAAGTACAGACAAGAAAGTGTACAACAACAAGACCGTGCATATCATGTATTTCTTTTTTTCTTTTCATAATATTACCTGTCATAAAAATTTAAGAAATAAGTGAATGGTCTAAATTAAAAAATAATAATAAATTATCTATTAATTATTATTAATAATTTTAATAAAAATTTTAAAAATTTATTTAATTTCAAGGAGATAAATATATATACTATATATACGAAAAAATATTTTTAATATTAACTTAATTTATGAAATGTGTAAATGTTTTGAAACGAAAGAATACATGTTCAAACGATAACTACAAATAGTATGAAAGAAAGAAATATGTATAAAATTTTAGACTGATAAGACGAAGCCACCATGTTCTTCAAACTTCGTTATAGAAACAGCTGGACCACAGTTAGTTTTGAAATTATTTGACAGGAGAAAGCCGTGAAACCAATGTTGAACTAACAAATGTGAGGCAGATTCAGCGCTCCAAATTAAATTCAATCGCTATCAATATTCATGCAAAAAAGATGAAAAACGATCATTAATTAATTTTCAAAACTTAAAAAAAAAAACAAAAACTTACGAATATCATCGTCACTGAACGGTTTGGAATCGGCGATCTCTTCCGGCGGCATATTAAAACCGGTGAACGAAAAAGAGAGACCTAAACTAGCACTCGAAGCTCGACTCAAAGCGGCGCCGCTGCTTACGTCATCAATATCGAATTTCATTTGAGCACTACTCCATTTCCTAATGTGCGTATTTTTTCCGCTACTTCCGCTCCGTCCTGGCGACGGCGCCATTGCTAATCTTCTGCTCGATTTCCTCGATAACGTACCGCTTCCTGTTCCGATTCCGTTCTCCAATCCTCCTCCTCCTCCTCCGACTACCGCCGCATCCCCGCCGCTCGATGAATTAACCGGCGATTTCATTCCCGCCATTGCTGCTATAGTTTCTACTAACTGATCCGATCTCGTCCGAACTAAACTCGTCGAATTTGTTTTCTCCATATCTGCAATTTGTATAAATTCCGTCACAATAATTTGTTCATTCGTGAAAAAACAAAAAAAATTGAAAATCAAGCAGAAAATGCATGCATTTAAATATACCTTATCTGAGAGAGGAATGTCGTTTTGGAGTGGAGGGAGAAAAAGAAGATATAATAGTTAGTTATGAATGGAGTTTTTTTTAAACTGAAACAACTTTTGAAATGAAACTTTCAATTGAAGCGAGGGCTTTTATATATTGGAGCAATTAATAGGAAGTTGCTCAAGTTACATAAATGCCCTTTAGGCTTTTATAAGAAAAAAAAACCACACTAGACAAGAAAAGTAGAGATAATGATTATTAATATATATTTTTCCATGATAAACCCTAAAACATCAATCATAATCAAATGTGGAGTCAAGTCATCGGTTACGTACACGTGTTCGGACCAATTCATTGTCTAAAATTTTTATGGAATAATGGATTTTTATTTTAGAAAAATTCTATTAAGAATTTGATTTATAAGTAGAACATGCATTTAAAATATTTTTTTTGTTTATTTAATGACTTTTAAAGCTTTTTTAATGTGAGAATCCGCAGTAAAGAAATAAGAAAATTTATTAAAATATTTTTTTTGTTTATTTAATGACTTTTAAAGCTTTTTTAATGTAAGAATCTGCACTAAAGAAATAAGGAAATTTTTCTATATCGAAATATCAATTGAAAAAATTATAGGTACTTCTTAGATCACCCGATAAGAATGTGGATAAGAATCAAAACAAAATGGTTTCGCCTACTCAAAACTAGGAAGGGATACTGCGTACGAATAAAATTCCGATTTATGCAACAGTTGCGTTCTTATATGCAAGAAGAAGGCTTAGAAAGAACAAAGAAGTTTGAACCCGAAAAAGTATGCTTAGGAAGGATTCAATTACAAGAACCGGTATTCCTTCAAAAGGTGGCCAATAGCTAAGAATACAAAACTATCCTACAGAATTGTGTAGTATATTTTTTAGTACATTCTCTAATATAGTTATTTTAAATACTAACTTTTCTCTCATATTGTAACTTTTACGGTTTAGAATTTACTTTTTATCCTATCATATTTATTAATAAAACTACTAAAAAAATATTGTGCAGAAAATATATTAGGTGTTCTAAACTATCTTGACTGACATATGACCCTTATACTAGTTTGCGGACAAAATCTAACTCTTATTACTCAAAGTTATGACCTAATCCTAATGATTTCACGATGCTTAAAATGTTAAAATATTAGATTTTTAGGTCTAACTCACTCTAAAAGGAAGATGATTGCCCAAGCTTGTTAAGAGTTCATTAATTCTTTTGCCCCTTCACGTCCCTGCCTAGTCATCTAAGCTTGCAGCGTGAAATTCTACTGGACATTACGTCCAATTCCTCTTGTTAACTGATATAAGATTCTCGACAAAAAACAAGAATTTGAATCCTTCAACCTCTAAAATATTCGCAGTGCACTTACTGGTAGGCTTATTTCTCAATAAATATTCTTAAGAAGAGTAATAGTGGGGATTCATGGAAGCAAAAGGTCATTGATGGGAGCTAGCAAAGGGGGTTCTTAGTTATAAAGTTAGGAGTCAATTTATGAAGCTTTTAGCATTAATAGTTATTAACCTTATTCGGCAATACAATGCCGTCTTCATGATAAAATGAATGTGACATCAAAGGGACAAATGTAATCAAATTGGCTATAGATAAATAAAAGGCCCTTCTTGTCGTGGAGATAAGATGAGATGAGAGAGTTTCTCCATAATTGTTTTCATCTTAAGGTTACCTCTTCTCAAGGGCATTTGTTTGCTGGTTTTTTTTGGAACTTTGCTAAATTCCCCCTCTCAAAATCCTTTCTTTCTCTAATAATGTCTAGATTTCCATTTTGGTTTTATTATCAAGTATTCCATTCCGTAACCACCGTGCATTAGCTAGCCTCCATCACATATATATATATATGTATATTATTTCGTCATAATTTCATCACTCCTTTTATCATCTTTATTCTTTTTTTTTTTTAGCATTAGTAAGTCTTAGTCTGGTTTGCAAAGAAGGAAAAAGAGAATGAGAAATAATACGTCTGCATGGACGTAACTTAGTTGGTTTTAAGGCAGTAAAATTGTTAATAAGGACTAAAGTTCAAATCCTGTTAGCGGTAATGTGTGAGTTCCCTTCAATTAAATCCATAAGCTTTTTTATTGATTTAGGGCGTCGTTCCCCTTCAACAAATTAGAACCTATTGAGGGGGGCCTCAGCCCGGGAAGGGGAGAGTGGCAGAGTGGTCAAAAGCGACAGACTGTAAATCTGTTGAAGTTTTTCTACGTAGGTTCGAATTTTGCCTCTTCCACTTGTTTGTTGTAGACTTCAGAGAAGATAAAATAGGCATTCACGGTAAAACGGCAGCATGCGAAGAAGCCGGCTCTATAACTATAGTACTAGCCCGGAGAAGAAGCGGTACCACCCTTACTCTATTTCCTTCAAGCAGGAAATAGAGGGCGGGGAACTTCTAGGCACTCCTAGTTGTGAAAGAGTCTTTTTTTTTGGGTCTTAAAACAGCTACGGTCGCCATTTTTTTTGTCTTCTGAAAGAAGCTCTTTTTTAGTTTCTTTCTGGAGGAGTAAGTTGATCTCGAAGCTAAGGCATTTTTTTGAAAGATCTTTTTTGTATTCCCAATAGGGATTCATATCGTAGTTGGCTTTCTCCCAGAGCACAACGAGATCCGTTGGTAGAAAAGATGCGGATCGAATGATCAAGGCAATTTCAACATCTCCAATGTGAAAGGTGGTTCTTTGTACACAACAGGGTCGGTCTTCCAATCTGTAGTGCTGTTGGGTCATCATAATTTACATTCTTCACTTGGGCGTTGGACAATCTAGTGAGGGCCCTGAAAGCGAAGGATTTCGCTTTTTGATAACTACGAGAATGAGGAATAACACTGTTTACTTTATACATGTTTTGTTACGAGTGTTTTTTCTTTCTCTGGTTAGAATATAAGGTGGGAAAGTGAATATTTTTTCATTATCCTCATTATTCTTATCGGCGAGTAGTGATGGGAACGAGGCCAGCCGATTTGAACTGTTTTGATAATAAAAAGATATAAGTCTAAACTCGACGCATTACTCTCAAACTAAAACAATACATGTAAAGCATTGAATGATTCCGATTAATTTGACAAGTCAAAACGTCAAGAATCTACATTGAAGGTTGAACAAGTTAGAATAATAGAAAATATAGAAAGCTGTATATTCTTTATATACATTAAGTATTTTTTTATTGATTAAGCTGATATATATAATTTTGCGAGTTTCACCAACGTTCAGTGTTTATTCATTAATTAAACTAATTTAGGCATAAGAGTTTTAATTGTCCAATAAAAAAAATCCTAAAGTAATAAATGACTATTTTTAGAGGAGGAAAAACATTTGTTGCTAGTGAGATAGAACTTGTTCCATTGAGAGCCCAAAATGAAGTGGAATCCACCTTATATGTATAAATTAGGTAAGGATATGATATTTTTCCCTTGACACTAATGTAAATTAATAGCAAGAAATTAGGTTTTCATGTATGTATATATATATCATCTTGAATTTATTTTCTCTCACATATATTATTTAATTAAATTCAAAATTATTACATCTAATTATAACCTTTGTGTATGTTTCTCTCTATTGCTTATCATAGAAAAAGAAAATGGACATTAATTTCTCAATTTAAATACATATTTTATTAGAAAATTATTAAATAAATGAAAATAAAAACATATAATTTTGAATAGAATAAATATTATATTGTGTACCTATAGGCTCGAGCTATTTATTGCTTTTTTTATTATTAAAAAATTATATTAAATCAAGTCCCTTCAAAAGAAAATAATAATAATATAACAGATAAAATTCAATAACTAGTAATATAAAATTTTATATGTATAGTTCATAACATATAAAATTGTTAAAGTATAGAGTAAAGCGAAGTAAAAGTATTTTTATATTAAAAGATATTTTTATTTTTTATTAAGTTAATTAATTACTAATCAAATTAATCCATGAAATATTACTATTTTTACTATATATCTCCCTTTTTCCATCTAAGGGAATTATTATTGAAATACACCAATTAATCCCATAAAATTTCTCTCTTTTTTTCTCTAATTTCATTTCTTCTTTAAAAAAACATTAATTTCCACCCAAAAAAAAAAAAAAACTCCTTTTTTCAAATCTTATACATTAATCCAAAGACACCACCGTAAATAAGTATAGGAGGGGCTGCATCGTAAATAAAGAGAGAAATAAGGGTAGCATGGGTACGTAAGAAAAGGAAGGGGACGTATCTTGGAGGTATGGGTGGCTGTTAGCTGTCCTTGAAGTGAGACAGTGGGGCCCCCAAAAGGACATATTTTGGTGGTTCTAAAAGGGAGTGTTATCTTTGGGTGAGTGTGATGGTTGGTGACGACAGCCTTCTCTATGTACGCCACGTGTTGTACCCACCTCATGTGAATTATACAAGTATTTTGATTTTGTACCTTTTCTCTTTTTTCACTTCTCGGCTTAATTCCACAAAAGGAAATTATTAAGGCATTTCCCCGCTTCTCCCTTTCTAATAAACCATATATTACTAAATTTTTTATATATTTTAATGTGTATTTATTATTGTATAATTTTTTTACATAAATTATCTTATTTTTAATTATTTATATTTTTTTAAATAATTAAAAATAAGTGTTTATAAAAAAATTATTTTAAAATAAATTAATATAATAATTTTATTTTTAGAAATATCAATAAGTATAATCAGTTTTAAAAAGTACCCATATACTAATTTTTTTTCAACTTTTTTTTAAGTTAAGAGTAGTTATAATAAGTAATCGAGAATAGTTTCAGAACAGCTTATAGTTTAAAATAAGATAAAAACTTACAATTTTTAAGCAATGGAGAACATGACATAAGTATTACTACCTCCGGCAAAAAATATAAGTCTTTTTAGTTAAAAGTAGATGGTTCAAAATTATAAATTTTTTATATATTTTTTTAATGTGTATTTATTGTATTGTTTTCAATTCTAGCATTTTAATTCATTTATTATCTCCCTTCCTCTTTTTCTTTCTCCTTATTTATTGAGGGTGAAATAGATAAATTATATAAAAAATTGCATAGTTTTCTTAACTCTTATTTCGTATGCAAAGTGCAAAATGACTTATATTATTGATCGAATGTAATAGTATTAAATACTATTAGCTCATGAGGCCTTGCTCAAGTCGTAAGAGTTGAGATTTTTCAATTGAAAGATTAAAATTTTGATTCTTATTATATATAAAAATTATGTTCATTTTTAATAATGTCGTCTTTTATAATTTAGAATTATATTTAAATTAGTGGCATTTCTTGTGTTAAAAAAAAAAACTTTACTAAGTACTACCAAGCTCAATGCTATTAACGGTAGTTAAATGTGGGATTAGAATATAGTTTGGAACTTTAAATTGCAAGAGTTAAATTATTTTAAATCGTCACTAAATTATTTATAAATGTGGATCGTATTATATTTATAATATCAAATTTATTAGTTTATATTTTAAACAATACACGTGCTATCCACGCGTTATATTTTTTAAAAATAATTCTTTCTTAACACAAAAATCATGTATGTATCATCTTCAAATGGATAAATTAAGACAAAATAAATTATTCATGTTAGACTAACATTATCTTTTGATAGAATTATTGGGAGATAAATTAATTGTATATAGAAACTTTAATTGAACTATTAATCATAATCAAAGAATAATTTAGGTTATTTTCTTTTAATTATAGACAATTTAACATAATCATTTTCTTAAAATTTGTAAAAATAAATTACTTTGACCAAAGATATGAATCTTAAAATTTTAAAAACTAGACAAAAATTACTTTTTTAAAACGAAAAAATAATTATATATAAACTTACACTATTTTTATTTTTTATTTGTAACCATGAACTTTTATTCTAATTTTTTATAATTAAAAATGTTTATTTTATCTTTTCTTAGTCAGAACTATTTTTAATATTACAAATTTATAATAATTTAATGATTTTATAGTAACATTCAATTATTATTATTATTATTTATTTTCAACCATTCTATTAGATACATTGTGTCAAAATGCATTAAATTTGTTAATGAAATATTTAAATTTTGATAATTACAATGTTAAAATAGTGACAAAATAAAAATTTATAATTATAAATAAAAAGTAAAAATATTTTAAACCTACAAGTCAATTTTGTCTTTTCAAAAAAGGTAATAAATAAAAAAACAAATAAAGATCAAACTCTTTGATAATTTGATTAAAAAAACCATTTATTTATTCATCGAAGTGAAAAAACATGTCCGATGGGGCGGTGCCGCCCGGTAGCACGTGACAAGGACGCCACTGCCTGGGGCTGGAGACCAACCAGACCCGACCCACCCTGAGTGGGTCAAAATTATCCTCTCAGATTAAAAAAAATTAGTAACGCCACGTGTAGAAATAACACAGGAAAGACAGGTCCCAGCTCAGCTTTTTCTGAGCTGACAAGTGGTACCCAAAATCATTTAGTCTCACCAAATGCTGCCACGTAGTTACAAAGATCACGTATCTCTGATGATTGGACTATCGATAATCAATGCGTCTCTCTCTCTCTCTTACTTTCTCTCTCATCGCCCCACTTAAGGAAAATGACAATCTGACCCCTGTAAAAAGGCCTTCGTTTGCCCCCAAGTTCTTCATGGTCGAGTCAACTAGTGCGCAGCTTTATTATCATCATGTTCATGTCCTAGAGTACCAACAAAATTTATTTATAATATTTTTTAGATTAAAAAAAAATGTCTTTAAGTGATTATCATTTTATTAACATTAATAATCTTTAATCTTTATTTAAATATGCATGCAATGAAATGACGAAATCAGAAATGTGAGAATGGAACAGAGTTTATACTATACCGGCAATTGATAATAAAGAGTAGAGTGAAAATGATACTACTTTCAGTAAAAAAGTATAAGTTTTTTTGGATTTTACAAACGAATTAAGAATTAAAAAAATAATATAATTTTTTGTGTAAGATATTTACTTTACCTCTTAATAAATAAGGAGAGAGAAAGAGAGGAAGGGGAACTGGTAAATGAATTAAAGCGGGTAGAATTGGAAACTAGACAATAAATATACATTGAGATGTATAAAAAGACTTATAAATTTGACCATTTAATTTTTGCTAAAATAACTTACATTTCGATTACAGATAGTATATGGAAAGAGAGAGACTGCTGTGTTTTTTAAGATTGAATAAGTGATAAATAAATTTAATTGAAAATCAGAAATTTATTTGGAAAAGAAGTATTGATGTACATCAATTATACCGCGACATTAATTGGTTCCGGAGAAAAATGTAGCGTCCGAAGTCCTAAAAAAAATGATTTTCATTAATTTATGGTATATTTAGATAGCATTCGATTACAAGACCTAATAAACATTTAAGTTTAGATTCACTCTTCATCTTCTCAAAAAAGAAAAAATCGTATTTCATTTAAATCATAATTTAATTTTAATAAAATTCAAGATAAAATGTAATTACAATTGAGAAGTAAGTACCTTATTTATAAGACTAAGGAGATACATAGAGGATAGATTCTATCATCTCTTTAATATTTTTGGTAGCTTTTTCCTCCTGTCCATTAATATTTAGTTTTGATAACTCAATGTATCAGAAAGTCATTGATTAATTCGAAAGAGATCGAAACAAAACTTTCAAACATTAGCACAGAGAGATATACATAATTAGCTCGCATGGGCGTAACTCAGTTGGTTCTGGGGCTGCAGAGTTGGTCCAAGAGCCAATGTTCGAATCCTGGCAGCGACAGTGTGGGAATTTCAATCTCTCCAATGTAGGGAGGTGGTTCCTTGTGCGCACTAGGTCCTGGCCTCCGGTCTGCAGGTCACCATGATTTACATCCTCCACCTGGATGTTGGACAGTTTGGTGAGGGCCCTGAGGGCGAAAGATTTCGCCTTATGGTCCGAAATATACATAATTAATAAAATATGGGTACCCTTGGATCTCCTGTACAAGAGGAAGAGGAATAATCCTTTGAAATAGTGTGTGATAAAGAAGGGCAATCCAAGGAAACTTCTTGGAAGGTAGGTTTCTTGTCTCAAGCTCTCAAATATCACTAGTGTACTATCAACTATGGACCATTTGTACCAGCCTTTCTTCCCCTCCATAGACAAGAGAAAAAGGAAAAAAAAGATCAACTTGTATCAGTACTACCTACCCTCCAGTCTGCCCTCCAGTTTGCAAGGTAGATGAGTCACCATAATTTATATTTTTTATTTAGGTATCCGGCAGTCAGATAAAGACTTTGTGAGCGAGAAATTTTGACTTTTGATACCAAGACAAGAGAAAACGGAAAAAAGAAAAGTTGTATTTGCATTTTAACTCAATTTTTTTTAAAATTTTGTTTACTTTGAATCTACATTTTTTCTCTTAAGTTATTTAATTTAATTTTTACATAATCCGAAATAAAAAAACTAAAATTTTATAATCTAAAATTCAATCTAAATAAAACTAGTTATAAGTAAAGCTTCTTTATTTTCAAGGTTATTATTTGGATTTAGTAGTAATATATAGATAAGTACGGATGCATATTATGTAATATTAGGCCCGTGATGGGTCAAATCTTGAGATTTTTTTAATTAAATTTAGTAAAATGAAAATTACATCTCGAATTCATATGGTCTAATATATCTTTTAATACACTCTCTAATATACTTTAATTAATAATAAATTTTTTCGAATTTAAGATTTATTTTTTATTTTATATGATTATAAAAGTAGTGTAGTAGACAATTTATTTCTTTAACCTCGACAATCAATCATTGTCTTCTTGTCTGTGCGACGTCATCATGTCTGTTCGATGCAAAGGATTATCCCATCACTACTAATTTTATACTGTTACCGAATCCTTGACTCACTTTCGCATAATTCGTATCAGTGTAGTTCAATTGGTATTAGCTTGTAGAGTTTGTACAAAAGTAATGTTCGAATTTTAGCAGTGTGAGAATTTCACCCTCCAAATTATGAATCTCTGGTCGAAAACTTTCTGATATCAAGATTCAAATTTACGAACTTATTTTTCAATTATTAAATTAATTTTTGAGTTAGACAAGCAAATTGTGAAAGATTAATTGCATATTCTTGGATATATAAATCTATATTTAGCAAGGTACAAGAGATTAATTGCGTCATCAATGTACATAACTAGTACTAGAATTTTGGTAGCTAGTTAGAGCTAGACAAGTAATTAAAACGGCATCGTACCAACAAATTCATGGTACAGTATGCCGTAACAAGCAATTCGAGGCCTGCGATTGGACATATAGCTTAATGAGTAGTGAGTTTTCATATTCAGAAAACAAAATACACGTACGTACACATGCGCCACTAGCTAGCGCCCCCATGTTGTCCGTGAACTTGTGTTTAATAGGCGAAACGGCATCGTGAATATTTAAAATGTCGAAGTTTTGAATCGTTTTTATTGCGTCATCAAATATTTAAAATCGATTTATGTAAGGATTTCATAAAACGAGTCTAAAGTGTTCGAATCTAGAGTTAGTTAGACTATGCGCACGCTTCCTCCTTATCGGCCAAGTTTAGAATCTCGATATCTGACCGAGTCTAGAGGCAGATTAAAATAAAATTAAGGGGGCATTTTGTAAGTTGTATCTAAGTTAATTATAGCTATTAACCTTGATAACAAGCTGAGTCTGAGTCTATAATCAGACTATATAAGTAGGGACGGAATCATGACAAAAAGGTTGGAGGCTGAAGAACAATAAATTTTTGTAAAAATTTTTCGTCTATTCAAACAATTCTAAATTTACAAATAAAACAGCAAGTTTTGGGATTGTATTGAAAAAAAAAAACTTGAGAGACTTGAAGGTAAAATACCTAAAAATTCTAAAGTTTTTAAAATTTCTCAAGACTCGAGCCTACCTGAACTGCCCGCTGATTATGTCCCTGTATGTAGGCACCTCCTTGATATTAGACCGACTTTAGAATCTCGTTATATGCCAAGTACAGTTAGATTATGCATATTTGTAAATCAAGTTTAAATTTGTTCCAAGTCCAAAAATCTTGATAGATTATGTGAACGCTTTGTATACTGAATCTGGATTAATCGGAATTTTATCTATAGATACCGAAAACTTCACGTATTTAAAAAACGAAACTGTGACGGTTCTATGTCGGAGCCAGAATGGATCAAAGAAATGGATGGGAAAAAAGTAGAAGAAGCTGTAATTAGCCAAACAAAGGGCAAAAATTAGCACAAATCTCATCCTCTCGCTCATGAGCAAGAAAGGGACTTTTTCGAATTGTCTCTTTCAATTAGTGTTTTGGTGAGGGAAAAGACTATAGAGAGAGATAAGAGGTGTTGGTTTCATGATGCGATTTTCTTTACTTATATACTTTAAAAGTACTGAAATATGGAAGGATTGTCCAAGTTTTAATAAGGAGTAATTACTTTTTAAATACTAATTAAGTAGATTGGACATTTGAGTGGATGACCCAACACGAGTAGTCCAACAACTGGCTCTAATACCATTTTAGAATTTGGATTTGAGCCTAACTCACCCCAAAAGATACCTTAAGAGGGGAGGATTGCCCAAGCGTGAAGTTTTGCAGGACTGGACAGTTGCGTATGTGGTCCAACACGGACAGGCCAACAACTTGGCTCTAATACCATTTTAAAGTTTGGGTTTGGGCCTAACTCACCCAAAAGATACCTTAAGAGGGGAGGATTGCCCAAGCGTGAAGTTTTGCAGGACTGGACAGTTGCGTAGGTGGTCCAACACGGACAGTCCAACAACTTGGCTCTAATACCATTTTAGAATTTGGGTTTGGGCCTAACTCACCCAAAAGATATCTTAAGAGGAGAGGATTGCCCAAGCGCGAAGTTTTGCAGGACTGGACAGTTGCGTAAGTGGTACAGTCCAACAACTTGGCTCTAATACTATTTTAAAGTTTCACCCAAAAGATATTAAAGAGGGGAGGATTGCCCAAGCGTGAAGTTTTGCAAGACTGGACAGTTGCGTAAGTGGTCCAACACGGACAGTCCAACAACCTGGCTCTAATATCATTTTAAAGTTTGGGTTTGAGCCTAACTCACCCCAAAAGATACCTTAAGAGGGGAGGACTGTCCAAGCATTTATAAGGAGTAATTATTTCTCAAACACTAATCATGGAAGATTCTCAATATCTAAGGAATAATTTAATACCGTATGTCAGTCTTATTATTGCTGTTTGAGGACTTTTTACTCTCCGATCATTCTGAATTAATCCGTGACTCTCGAATATTTAATTAACAAAAAGATGAGAGAGAGAAAGGGAGAGAGAGAGAGAGAAAGGGGAGAATTCAAATGGTCCATAAAATTTGAGGAGAAAAAAGTTAGAAAAGACATGAAAAGTTGACAATGGCAAGAAAGATGGGGATGGAGTTGGTAGGTTGAGCTTCATATGAATTTACTATCATGAAAAAGAAAAGAGGAAAAAAAAAAAGTTATATGTTCTTCTGTGTCGGCTGCTTTTATTCTTTTTTTTTTTTTTTCCAATTTACAAGTTGAATTTGTTGAATGTTTTTATTATCTTATAAGAAAAGAATTAATGCATAAAAATTAGAAACTTTTACCTAAAAGATAACATGATTTACACTTTTTGAATTAATGTTGAACTTAAATATATATTATTTCGTGTTTTTACTTGTCAATTGTCTATAAAGGGTATTTTAGTCAATACAAAAAAAAAACCATCTAAAATTTCCTCTTTTCTTAAACAATATGATGTCCAGAAATATGACAAGAAAAAAAATAGAGAAAGTAATTAATAAAAAAGAACTATGTGGATCAAATTGATCAGTAATTGGATCAAAATGACTTAAAATTATCTACAAAAGGCTAATTATTTTTTGTCCCTATTTGCATAAATACTTTTCACAATAAATGACACTTCTACATTCGTTACACTATTTTGAAAACGCTTTACCAAAGCCGGTGTCTTGCATCATAGCGACAAATTCACTGTAATCAATGCGTCCATCCTGAAAAACAAAACGAAGAAAAGAATGATAAATAATTCTTTTTTATTTTTATGATTTAAATTACGTTTTTAATATTAACTGAAAAATAATACAAGAAATCCATACATTATCTTGATCAACTTCCTTTATAATTTCATCAAGGTGAACATCTCCCATGCCAAACTTTTCACAAGCCTCCGCTAGCTCATCTTTAGTGATGTAGCCACTCCCATCTTGATCAAAATATGAAAACGCTGCAAAAAGATGATCCTCTTTCTGGACCTTGTTGAGATTAAGCATCGCTGCAACAAATTCAACATAATCTATGGTACCGCTATTATCAAGATCTGCCTGTGAATCGGTAAAATCGGTTTCAAGATAAAAGAAACTATCAAAGCAAGTTTAATCTATGGGGTTTAAACAACTTTCACTTACAGCTTGCATTAGACTATCTATCTCCGATTCCTTGAGGTTAGCGCCCACCCTTTCTAGCCCTTTTCTGAGTTCCTCCAATGTAATATGCCCGCTGTTATCTACATCTATCATTTTGAACATTTCTTTGAGTCCTGCAATTTCGTCTTCAGATAAATTTTCAGCGATTACCTACGATTAATGCATACAGTTTGGTAAGTTATATTGCAAAGGAAATTTGTAGTTTGCTAATGGGCATGATGAGTGATGCCCAATGAACTAGTACAAAAGAATTGAAGATATGCTATGGCAACATACCTTGATAGCTATTTTCTTGAGCTTGTTCCACGCGGAAAATTGTTTCAATCGACTTAGAACAGCGGAATCAAGAGGCCTATCTGGAGCTGTACCATCAATACGAACCCAAGGGTGGCCTGCAAAGAGGGAATCCAGAGAAGCTCATCTATCAAAGCACAATATTGAATAACACAGGAGAAAACGATATACAAGTTTCCTTTTCAAAGGGAGAATCAACGCATTTCATTGTATGAGAGCCATTAGCGTTTTCCACTAGATGAAAATACAAGAACATTACAGTATTATATTAAAATGCACAGGATAAATATTGCGGAAAGATTTGTCTTTAATGTTTCATACTCACAAAGAACTTCATGGGCTGTTGGTCGTTTTTTGGGGTCTCTTACAAGCATTTTTCGGATGAGATCTTTTGCACTTTCGGATATACTAGGCCAAGGTTCTGAAACAAAGTCCAGTTCCCCTTTCAAGACTTGTTCAAATATCCCTTGTTCGGTTTCTGAATATAAGAAGAAAGTTCGCTAAAGGTTAGATTCACAAACAGCAAAAAACCAACAAAGTTTGCGATAATAAAAGCTTAAACAAACAAATGTAAGCCCTCACCATCCCAGAAAGGCGGCACACCACTTAACAGGATATAAATGATGACGCCGGCACTCCAGATATCACATTCTTGTCCATAATGCTTGCGCAACACCTCAGGGGCGACATAATACGGGCTTCCAACTACATCAGTGAATGTGTCTCCTGTATGAAGAAGATTAAGTTCATCCATTTTGACGGAAATAGATGATCCAAACGAATGCAACTACATATAAAAGAGATCAAATATGAAAACTAGTACACAATGGACTTGGCTCAAATAACAATAATGTTTAACAAAAATATGGTTTAAATAGGATACCGATTATGAAATAAAAGAATACCCAAAATCCTGTTTAAGCAATCAAAAGTGGCGGAGGAAACCTCGTAGCAATTAATACACAAATTTACAGAAACAAGAACATTTTGATTGTATTGAATTGCCAGTGTTAGTCATTGAAATGGACGGAAACTGCAGAGGCTGTGCTACACAAGGCTAGTAACTAATACATAAGTAACGGTGATGAACAACTTCAGTGCTTCACTTACCCCTAAGAAAATCAAAATGCTAATTCCATATTTCCAGTTGCAGTGAAAAGGGAAGAAATTATGCAACTTCTCTCGGTAGAGAAAGTTCATAGGATCATACAGCGAGAAATTCATGCTATCATTGCCCAATAAAGCAAATATCGAAATAGGTTAAGCTATGTAATGGCCATGCTTGCAAGACACGTGAAATAAGACCTCTTCTACTGCTGCAGCTATGTTAGCTCTAAAGAGAATTGCTAACTGGATAAGATCACTTGAAGTTTACTTCCTATATAACAAAATCATGTTTCTTATTTTCTAGTCTAAACTGTTTCCAAGTTAACTATACTTCAGAAAGGAACCAAGAGCAAGAGCGGAATAGATGCCAAAGAAATCAGCGGTACACATATGATACATCCTCACCATTACTGGATTTTAAAGCTTTACCTCTGCATGCTTCTGTCAGTGTCAAAGCCTTCAACTTGATCAAATCTCGTTCAGCTCTTCGGAGTTTTTGAAGCAGAAGGTCATTGACCAATGAAAAGGGGTGCATCCGAATCCCCTTTTCATAACAAGAAGAGTTTGAAACTTACTAAGTACATGATCCATCATCGGCCCATAAGTTTTAGATACTTGAGGAAGTTCTAGTGAAAAAAAAAATCCAACTACAGCAATTACTTTAGGTCTTACTTCTACTCTTTTGCAGTTTCTGACTATGTCATCTACGGCACAAATTAACGTGGTATAACTATTGCATATATTAGAAACCTTTAGACATTGCTGCAGCTGCTTAAATGGTAAAAGAATTTGTTATTTCTCAAGTTATTATCTTGGTTTTTTTGGCATCCAATAATGCTATATATATCACGAGTAATGGGGAGAATTTCCAAAAGAGCTGGATTCGGTTATAATAATCAAAGTCACTTGTAGCTTGAACTTCCTTATAAGGATTTTCATAGTTATATATACACCACATGCTCAGAAGCAAAGATCATTATCGACAAAACAAAACGAGGGACAGCGCGCACTTTAAGCTCTATACACTTGCAGAACTACACAAGTCCAACAAGAAAAATCTCATTCTTAAAACTATTCAGCATAGATGACATGCATTTAACTTAACAAGAATGTTTCAAGAACCTCAGCTTAAATCCTATACTTATATAATTCTTCACTTTCATCGACTTAAACATCCAAACTTGGATTATGACAGGAAAGATAAAACAGAACACATAAGATTGATAGGAATTTTACCTGGCTTAAAGAACATGGAAAGGCCGAAATCGATAGTCTTGAGTGCAGACTCCTCTTCTTCATTAACAAAAAGAAAATTCTCAGGCTTCAAGTCCCTGTGCATAACACCTAAGGAATGGCATGCTTCAACAACTCCTACAATGATCCTTGCAAGTTCAGCAGCCTTTTTCTCAGTATAATGCCCTTTTTGTATTATCCTATCAAAAAGCTCACCACCTGTGCAAAGTTCCATAATAACATGGACTGCCACAGCATCTTCATAAGCCCCAACAATTGATATCACATTTGGATGACCTGCCAAATGGTGCATAATCTGAATCTCCCTCCTTACATCTTCCACATCTTCTTGTGTAGTTAGCTTTCTTTTAGCTATAGTTTTACAAGCAAATTCTTTTCCTGTGCTTTTCTCCAAACAGAAAAATGTCGTCCCGAATTGCCCTTGTCCTAATTTCCTCCCTAAACTGTAAATCTCCTTCAAATTCCCTGTTTTTCTTCCTAAAACTGATTCAAGTTGAAGGCCTACACTTGAAACTCTCTTCATATGAGCAGCTGCTGCTGGTTTATTATTCTGTTTTGCCCCTTCTGCTGCTGCAGCTGGTTTATCACTATTACTGTCAACATTAACCTTGGGGGCTTCTGCCCCTTTAGCTTGCTCCCCATCCATTTTAGCCTGTGAAGGTGGGATACTTTGGACATTAGATCCCTTTGCAGAAGATGATTCCTCTGAATTTCCTTTCTCATTTTTGTCATTGCTGTCATTCTTGCTGCTACTTTTATCCTGTTCTGGTCCAGGAAGCTCTTGCGTACGGCTTTTCCAAACTGCGTTAGTAACGGATTGCAAAAAACCATTGTTCCCCAAATTGGGTCCTACGCATGAATTCCCCATCAAATGGATTCTATCAGGAATTCCTATCCTTCTTGAATCTCACGATTATCCAAACAAGTTCTTCTTGATCCCATTAACACCCCCAAAAAAAAAACCCCTAATTTAATTTATCCCCCTAAAAAAATTTCTTCTTCAAATCAAGTACCAATAGGGAGATTTCCAACAAAAGGTACAATCTTTGAACGGTTTAACGACCTAGTTTAACCAATTTATGCAATTCGGAGCATAAAATTGGAATCCTCAAAACAAAAATCAGAAACAAGAACAAGTAAAAAAAAGCCCAATAAGAAGAAGATGATGGATGTATTTGAGAAGCAAGTTGGTGAGTTGACTCGGAAGGAGAATATATGAATTGATCCGTTTAGGGTTGGAAGAATCTGAAAAGGGATCCAAACGAAAATGGAGGAAATCACACCATTTTCCCATCAGATAAGCTCTGTATTTCGAAGGGGTAGAGGAGATTATTGCTAGAAATTTTGTTCATGATTCATCGACCCATGTGTTAAAAATTTTCAGAAATTGACGTGTTAATAATAATAATCCAGGCTACTGAGACTGATCTTCCAGGTGGTTTTTGTTCCAAAAAAACTAAAAATGAAACCACCACCTGCATGCTTTTGCAGAGCCGTGCATGGACATGAATCTCAAGGGTACCACATGTCACTTTTCTTTTTTATTAAATAATTTTTTCCTTCTTTATGAGAAAAATTGCTACATATAACTTTAATTTACTTTTAAAATCTATTTTTTTATTAAAATGCAAGATAGTAATTTAATAATAAAAATAATTTTAACAATGCTATTACATCATCGGTGTATATAGAAAAAGCTCTTGCTATAAACTTTTTTTTCTTATTTTTTTTTCGAAATGAAGATTGCCATTTTCGAATTTTATTCATCTTAAAATAAAGCATCTTAACATGTTTTTTATTTATTTTTAATTATTAATTTTAGTTAAAATCTCCTATTGTAATATGCTATTATAAGAATTTGAATCTAATTTTTTTATAGTTATATTTTGTCTTTCTTTATTTCTCTTATAAGGTTAGATTATTTATCTAAGTTACAAAATTACAGTTCAATATAGAAGCAATGTCACGTAATGATAGTGTTTCTTTGTAATCTTATTTTTATACATTTGTTATATACAATACAAGCTCCGCTTTATGGCAAAAAATTAACGGTAGTTTTAGATGGCAAGATTTGGGACATTGCTTGGTATCAAAAGGCGAAATCCCTCACCTACAGGGTCCTACTAGACTGCTCGACACCCAAGTGGAAGATGTAAATAATAGTGACTGCTGCCAGTATTTGAACTTTAGACCTTGGTACCAACTGAGATACGCCTATGCGGGCAAGATTTGGGACATTGCTTGATTTTAAACTAGTGGGATTTAGTACGTTTAGAGTTAAATTTTTTAATATTCTCATTAATTTTAATTAGACGAAAGCTTTATTTTAGATGTTTGATTGTTAAAATTATAGGAAAATTTGCCGTGATAAAAAAATTTGGTTTAAGTTGCCAATTTAAAGATAGGTAAAAGACATTTTTTGACCATTATTCAAAGAAAAAACATAAGAGGACTCAATTGAGAAAAAGAAGAAAAAAGAGGGCAAGGTATGCAAGGAGCGGGGACAACGCCGTTATCTTACGGCGTCAAGCTACAGCGAGGGAAATCAAAATTTATTCAAATCCATTCCAGTACCGCTTTATGAATTCATTATGCAACTTCTCATCTCGCGGTCTCTCTCTCTCTCTCTCTCTGGCCAGTAGCCTCTACCGTCGATTTGCCCTAAAATCAATTTCAGGTTAGGGGCAAATCAATTCAATCATATCGATTTCGATGCAGATTAGTGTTTCAGCCCTATAACTTTAAGTCATTTCAATCACACAGGTAATATGCAGTATCAATTGCCCATTTCTTATGTATTTGCCAAAAGGAATGGATAAGGCTATCGATTTTATTTTGTTTTTGGCAGAAGGATCAGCGAAGTTGTAATTCCGATTAGTTTTTGCATTTAATTATTCAAAGAACCATGGCTAAGGTTGCCGCTGCGGGTCCATTAGCTCCGTCGAAAACTCTTCAGTTTGGCGGCGGACAGAAGTTGAAACGGAAAACTCCATCGGAGTTACGGGTAAAACTCATAAAACCCTAGTATTTTAGATCAATTATTTGCTAGTGTTAAATAGCAGTCTGACAGCGCAGGTCTTTGATACAATTTTGTTGAAATGCTCGATTCTATTGTGTTGTTTTAACTGTGGTAGCGAGTTTGAGCTAGCTTTACCTGCCGCATGAAATAACTGCCCGAGCTTAATACAAGATAAATATTGGATTAGATGAAAGGACTTCTTTGTTTAAAGGAATGGGTATAGTTAGTAAAATTGGAAATGAATTTCTTCTGTTACTTGCTAGTATCTCACTATTTTAGATTCTGTAGGATTAAATTGGCAAATAATTTTGAGATAAATGCAGTTAGACTGATTTGCCTTCTTTTATGTTAAGCAGGGTATTTTGTACGCATTATATATTTTTTTGAATCAATTATATACTTAATCTATAAAACATCAATGTCTAGCAAGATATAATTTCTCTCTAATTCTTGTTTTCTCATCCAACACTATGCAAATCTTTGTGCAAGTTTTTGTTGCAATCAGTAAATGACCAGATTGAGCAAAAGTATTTAGATAGACTGTCTTAGAAAGAAACATCTTATACATCCTCTGCCAATTGATAGGAAGAGTTGCTGAAGCAAAAGAAAGTGATGGAGCTCGTAGATGAATCTCCCTTCCTAGTAATTGATTCTAAAAGGTAAGCATTTTCATTACCTTGTAACCACTTTCAGTTGTACTTATTCTATTGTCCATTCCTATGCAGGGGGGATGATGGTGTAGGTCCTGGACAAAAGAAGGATTCGGAGAAAATTCCAAGATACATTGGTACACGTGTGAATGAATTATTTCCTGTTAGAAAGAACAGCATTAGACTGAAGTTGCTTTCTGAAAAGGAAATTGCGAAGGTTGGGACACCTCCCTGGATTTCATATTTTAAAAT
The DNA here is from genome assembly GCA_028651295.1 of Catharanthus roseus. Classification (NCBI taxonomy): domain Eukaryota; kingdom Viridiplantae; phylum Streptophyta; class Magnoliopsida; order Gentianales; family Apocynaceae; genus Catharanthus; species Catharanthus roseus. Next base: position 619,916 of record JAPQWS010000035.1, read on the forward strand.
GATTTATCATGTATTTGTTGAAAGATATTGTGATCACAAATTAACTGCTGCCTTCAAACCCTTTAGATATCTTCAATTTATCAGCTTACCTGTAATGAATTACTTTGTGTTCCATTTGTGCAGTGTTCATCATCTATAAATACTTTAGAAGAGGTTGTTTATGGAAGTTTAAGCTAAAAGTATGTTTATTTAAATAAAAATAGAGAAAGTTTACTCTTGGATTACCTAAATCGGAAATCTGGATATTCAATTTGAGAAGGAATACTTTGAAAGATAACAGAGATGCTTTCCCTAACAGTTGCTCTGAATATATTTAATTTTTTATTTAGTCATTAACAGGACAGTACTTCAGCTGGACATGCCAGCAGCCTGAAAAAGTCTTCTAATCCCTCATGTTTGCTGACTGAGAGTCAACGGCAAGTTGCTGAGTAAGCTTTTGTGAAGGATGATTTTTATTGCTTTAATTTTGTGAGGACACTGCAATTTGTTTTGCTGATTTTTCCTTTAACTCCCTTGAAGGGTGGAAGACTCTCTAGCTTCAACTGCATTTGGCAGAAATTGGACTATTAAAACTTGTAATGCAGCTGATAACGGCAACAACAGCACCTTTCGAAGTGTTACTGAGCTATCATCTGGAGGTCAAAATTTAGCCGGCTTGGCAGCCATGGATATGGTAATTCCTTGTTCCAGAAATTTGCTTTGTTATTAGACTGTTAAAGAAATTGATTATCTATCTTTCGCAGGATAAAGCCTTAAAAGGGCTGGTTGCCCATGAACCTCTTAGTGCTTCTACATCTCTACCAGAGTCTTCAGAAAGAATTTCTAATCTGAAGGCACAAAGTTACAGCTCAGATTTCAGCATTTCTGGAAGGAAGAGCCCTTTAGATTTGACTCTGAAAACCACATTGCGAATAGTGTCGTCATCTTCAGTGAATTGGTGAGGCTCTTGCCACATTTCACAATATTTTCCTATCTCTCTGTTTGGAAAAGTGTCTTACTGGTTGAACAAAAGAGTCCATGTCTTTTGATGTTGAGCAAGTGTTTGAAGAGCCTAAGTAATCAGCTATATTAAATTCAGGTTATGATATATTCAACTACCTTAAATAATGTGCAATCTTTTAAAGAGTATTTGGTTGTAATATATCCAATACAAGTTATTCCGCTACGCTCCCTTGTTCAACTTATCCTCACCTCATTTTCAAATCATAGGGCTAAGAAAATAGACTGGCTATTTCAAGTGACGGAAACTTTTCACTTTCCTCACTCTATGAAATAGTGCAATTTTCTCTCCTTTCCAAGCTAATACGGATATTTACTGAAATCATTATGGATATCGCACATGGTTGTTCATACTTTTCTGAAAGGAATGGTTATTTTATCTTTAGATTGTCTCATTTGCATTTAATATTTGAAGCATTGAACTCCTTATGAACTTTAGTACTTTATTATTCCTGGTGTTTTTGCATCTAATGAGATACTGGACTAGGTTTCTGTACCTTGTATGCACTTAACTTGGCTTTACTGATTTCACGTATTGCAGGTAGATAATGCATTAAGTTGCTTTCTCTAGTTCCTCTCTTTTAAGGACTAAGTTATGAGGCTACTTTTTGTTTCTGTTCTTTTTATTTATTTCTTTATTTCTCTTTCACTCTTTCTGCAATACAGGTTTCACAGGATAGTCAATTCCAGTACCTTCTACCATAATAGTCTTTCGAATGGAACTTTGGCTGGTTTTTTCTCAGGCTCAACATATAACCTGCTCCTCAGAACTTACTTCTGCTCCAGGATTTAGTTCTGGGGCTTTACGTTCATGGGTGTACCCACAGTCCCCTTTACCTGCTTCAGTTATATCAGCATTATCATTAGCTGGAGGAGAAGGTATTGAAGCGAAATATTTTGTTGGTGTATTAGTTTTAATCTCTTTCATTTCCTTATAATGGAAGTTATTTGATTTTCATAAAGGAAAAACAAACTTCTTGACCAATCGGCGTGAGGTTTGGGAGGACTCATTTCGAAGTCTATACTACATGCTCCGGAAGAAGATTTGTAACATCTTCTATGGTAATTACGCTACACATCCGTAATATGTTTCTGTCTCGTGTTGGAAAAATGAAGTTGCTCATCAGGACATCTTCTGTGTTAATTATCCTATCCATCTGTAGTATGTATGTGTCTATTTTTTGAAAAACCAAGTTGCTTGTCAGTGTATGATATCTTTTGTGTAGGAATCCATCCATTGATTGATGAAGCCTGTCATCAATCAGGTTAGGTGTGGCTTATATAGTTAGCTTCCTACATCCTGCCTTCCAATCACAAGTCTATCCTGATCTCCAATAGCATATGAGTCTCTCCTTTTGCTGCTCTAATGTGTGTAATGCTTCTCATATGTATCACTTTTAGTTTGACGAGTTGACGTGTTGAGGACAGTTGCTACATGTAAAAGATTGTAATTCCTATTATTTGGATCTCGATTTCTATCTCCTGATTAGTTTATACAGGTCAGGAATTGAAATGAAATTCTGAAAGTCTTTCTCGCTGCCGTACTTCAAATGTAACTTTTGATCAAGTATCATTAATGAAAGTACACTTACCAGAAAGTTCCTGATAACTAAACAAATGCTGAATCGAGTTGTTCAATTCTCTACTCTATGTAGTATCAAACTGTTCATCTAATGCTGCTTGATTTTTAAGACCTAAAAGACCGAACAAAAGATACATTCTGATACCTTACCTGATTAACTTTTCCAGTAACTGGATGTAATTACTTGAATATGTGAATGCACCGTTTTAATCTTCAACCTTTATATGCACATTGATTTGTTATGTACTCGACACTTTTGCAGTGTGCATGACACGGTTTGTGGTGATGTTTACTGCATCAGATAATCCAAAAGGTTCAAAACGTACCTGCCATGGTTATATATCCCAGTCAACTAGTGGTTTAAGGTCATTGCTGAAGGAACAAGTAAGATCTCGCACTGTGTGTCTGCATCTGAAGCTTACATCCAACTATATATCGTTGCAGAAGTATGGTTGCAGTTTCTATTTTAATTGCATGTGACTGTCTCCATAAGCACAGAACTGTCTTCATGCAAAGCGTCTGCAGTAGTAAACCAGTTTACAATTCGAAATCATCATCAATTAGCATTCATAACTACAGATATTCTGAATATGCTTTTTACACCCTTCTTTCTCTTGCATCGTCTACCATTTGCACTTGTTCAACTATTACTGTAAAAAGAAAAGAATTTTTTTTCAAGCCTGGTATAGTGTCATCTTAAATATGAAGGTACCTGGTTTCATGAATCAGAGGCCTATCATTTTGAAATCATGGATTCACTGTTTAGAACTGTTGCGTGCTTACATCTGGTAAGTGCAAAACAATTCCTTGAGGAGTCACTCCTCTCTCATCCCTTTTCCTTATGCAGGATATTTGTTTTTCTATGCCTCTTTGCCTCACTAAGGTGGACGAAATTGCTGCAGATGACCTGAATGAGCTTTCAGAACTGACCGGTGAGGTACAAGAACTTTGTTATATCTTCAGTGTCTTCTCATTCCAATCTCTGTTCAGTATATGAAATCTGACAACTATGCACTGCATTCTTATGAGACAGTTAATTGCAGGGGGCTATTTTCTCATTTCTAGAGTAGTTTCATTTTGCAAGTTTTTTATCCATATCAACATCGCATGGAGCAAGCTTTCTTATGTTTCAGCTAATTTTTACTTCATGTTTCTTCTGTTTTTCTAAGGGAATGGAAATAACCTTTTTCAACGAAAAACTGAAGTCTCTCGAACATTTGTTGTTGCTTCTTGTTATAGGATTAATAATTATTTGTTTTCTTGCTGGATGATTAGGCAATTAAATTTAATTTCTAGCCTTTACTAGTTAGTAAATTATCTGAGACTTTTTCTGCTTTGGAAATAACTAACTTTCTTCTAATGAATGCAGGATCAATTTGTTGCCATGTCTGATGTTGACAACACCCCTCAATCTCTGCTTATGTTTTCTGGAAATGAAAGTGTGCATGGACTGTATGATTTCTTGCTAAACCACAGGTCAGTGAGTTGTGTGTAACAAATTTTCAACTTTATCACCCTAAAAATTATAATAAAAAGGAAACTTAAAGAAAAAGGGAAAATAAGCATGCTTAATGTTTTAGTAAATTCTGAATTAACATGTTACTGCTTTTAGTTTGGAACTAGGATTTGCTTAGAAATTGAAATGATATACTACTAAAGCGTACATCATTTCATAACCTATGATTTCCTTTTTCAGATCTTTCTTGAGGTCCCTTACTGATGAGGATGTACCTATCCTTTATTCACCAGTGCCATTTGAAAACTCTGCTGTTACTGCTCCAGAGGTAGGTTTTTGCAGCATCTGCGGTTGTTGATTCACAATTTGAAGAATCTTTGTGCTTTCTTTCATCATTGTCGTATGAATGGATGCTTGGAAACTTTACTTTGTTTCCTTCTCATATTTTTCGGGGGGTGGAATTTGGTCATTTCACGTAGAGTATGCTTGAACTTAAATTTATTCTTTTGCACCTCTCCAAAGTGCAGACAAGCAAATGTAGTTTGAATCGCATATGGTGAACAATGGTTTCTTGAATGGTTACACTCTTTTTTATGGACCTGCTGTTCTCTATATACTCACCTTCTGTTCCTGTGAAATGTAATTAACGTTTCCATTTAGAGTTGATTACTTGGACTTTATCTTCTCAGATATAACATGCTTAAATCTATAAATCTTTTCACTGTGGAATGAATTGTTTTGAGACTAGATTCTTGGTGCTCTTCACTAGTGACGAGTTCTCTGTAAAATTTACTTCAGTGCTTATATTATAGCTCATCTGAACATGCAGGTAAGGTGCAAGGAGGTGAGGCGAGCTGATCATATTCATTTTCCATCAAAGGAATCTAATCCAGCTAGTGAGCCCGCCAGAGGTTCCTCACCGGGTATCTGTTACAGCGTTGAGATCAAGGGTGCATTTCTTCCACCATGGACCATCAGCAGCATTTGTGATGCTATTAGATCAGAAGGAGCAAGTTTTGAGGCCAGGTATGGTAAACCATGGCAACAACCTGCATATTACAGTTTTCAAAATGTTCATCTCATTAGTGGTTATATTGGTTCCTGTGATGTTGTTCTTCTTGTCATAAAAACGCAAGGGAAAATAACTGTATTATGCTCGCAAGTTAAATATGGATGCTGCTTGTTTGAGTTTCACTTGTTTACGTTTTCTATACCATTCTGAAAGTCGCTGGATTTCTCGCTTTGCAGTTTCACAACGCAAGCCACTTCAATTGGCTTGAATGTTGGTCTTGATGTTATTAACCAAGATTCAGATCCTGAAACCATGAGTAATGATGATGACGCCTTGCGAAAAGACCAGCATTTGTTTGGCTTGCAAAACGTTACTCTTTCTCCTCGTCTACGTTCTGCCTTCTTAAAAAGCTTGAAGTATGACAATGATTGCTATACTGTTTCCCTTTCTAATGTTTAATAAAACATCATTCTTTGCCCCTAATTTACAGCATGGGAGATGATCATAGATTACTGTAATTTGAATGGGACCTTTTCTGATGTAATAGTTGGTGTTTAGCTTTGCTCTCTTTTATTTAGTGTGCAAATTGTAATGCAAATTATTCAAAACAGCCTTATGATTCATAAACCTGGTAAATGAGCAATGTTTAGTACAAGTTTCTACAAGGACATTGGTCACAAACGTTTATTTAGTCATATCAATTGGGCAATAAGTAATTGATGGCTTGCTGAGTATCATGTGGTATTGAGCCATTATCAAAACTTTCTATACAGATAGGGGTATAAACGGGTCAAAACTTTTATAGTGAAACATGAATTCAGATCTAGACCTTGGGTATAAAATTTATGGACTCAGATCTGATTCTACAGGATTTAAGGTAGGGTTTGGATATATTCATCTAGTATGATATTTTTCTTTTTTTTTTTGTTAAACAAAAATATATATAAAATAATGTATAATACTAAAATAAAAATTATAATAACATAATTATCTAAACATCTCTTTCAACAAATACAATTATTTGAGAGAAATAATATTATATAAAATCTATAAATTATGTATTAATATAATATATGAAAAATATTCATAATCGTTTTAAGCAATTTTGTGGAGAACTTTCTTTCGGACCTAAATTTCATAAAAAATGTGATGATTAGCACATGAATTCGGAATTTAATGGGAATGTGAAACTTTATTTGGTGTATTTATACAACATGAAAAGCATACAAAATCCTTTTGAGCAATTTTTTGGATGACTATTTATCGGACCTTAATTTCGTAAAAAACGTGATTATTAGCAAATGAATTTGGGCTTTAATGAGAATGTGAAACTTTGTTTAGTGTATTTATGCAATATGAAAAAAAAACATTCATAATCGTTTTAAGCAGTTTTGTGAAGAATTTTTTTTCAAACCAAAATTTCGTAAAAAACGTGATGAATGACATACGAATTTGGACTTTAATGGGAATGTAAAACTTGGTCTGATGTATTTATACAACATAAAAACATTCGGATGTTTTAAGCAATTGTGTGGAAAACTTTTTTTGGACCTAAATTTTGTGAAAAGGCGTGATGATTAGCACACGAATTCGGAAATTAATGGGAATGTGAACCTTTGTCTGGTGTACTTATACAAAATGAAAAACATTCAGAATCGTTTAAAACAATTTTGTGGAGAACTTTTTTTGGACCTAAATTTCGTAAAAAACGTAATGATTAGCACATAAATTCGGAAATTAATGGGAATGTGAACCTTTGTTCGGTGTACTTATACAAAATGAAAACATTCAAAATCGTTTTAAATAATTTTGTGGAGAACTTTTTTTTGACCTAAATTTCGTAAAAAACGTAATAATTAGCACACGAATTCGGTATTTATTGTGAATGTGAAACTCTGTCTGGTATATTTATATAACATGAAAAACATACAGAATCCTTTTTAAAATTTTTTTCTGAGGGCTATTTTTCGGAACTAAATTTCGTAAAACATGTGATGATTAGCATACGAATTCAGAATTTAATGAAAATGTAAACCTTTGTCTCGTATACTTATACAACATGAAAACCACACAAAATCGTTTTGAGCAATTTTTTGGACTATTTTTGGGACCTAAATTTCGTAAAAAACGTGATAATTAGCACACGAATTCGAAAATTAATGGGAATATGAAACTTTGTCTAGTGTATTTATATAACATGAAAAAACACACAAAATCGTGTTGAACAATTTTTTGTATGACTATTTTTTCGACCTTAATTTCGTAAAAAAGTTATGATTAGTACACCGATTTGGAATTTAATGAGAATTTGTGAAACTTTGCTTGGTGTATTTATGCAACATAAAAAATATTTAGAATCGTTTTAAGAAATTTTGTGGAGAATTTAAACGTGGTTATTAGCATAAATTCAGAATTTAATTGGAGTGTGAAACTTTATCTGGTGTATTTATACAACATGAAAAACACACAAAATTGTTTTGAGCAATTTTTTGGATGATTATGTTTCGGAGCTAAATTTTGTAAAAATCGTGATGATTAGCACACGAATTCAGCTTGAATTAGAATATGAAACTTTGTCTGGTGTATTTATACAACATGACAAACCTTCTGAATCGTTTTAAGTAATTTTTTTGAGAACTTTTTTTCGGACCTAAATTTCGTAAAAAACGTGATGGCACACGAATTCGGAAATTAATGGGAATGTGAAACTTTGTCTGGTGTACTTATACAGCATGAAAAACATACGGAATCCTTTTGAGCAATTTTTTGGATGACTATTTTTCGGACCTTAATTTCGTAAGAAACGTAATGATTAGCAAATGAATTCGAGCTTTAATGAGAATGTGAAACTTTGTCTAGTGTATTTATACAATATGAAAAACATTAAGAATCGTGTAAAGCAATTTTTGTGGAAGATTTTTTTGGGACCTAAATTTTATAAAAAATATGACGATAATGTACACGAATTCGGATTTTAATGAGAATGTGAAACTTTGTCAGGTGTATTTATATAACATGAAAAACATACAGAATCTTTTTGAGCAATTTTTTCGAGGACTATTTTACGGGCTTTAATTTTGTAAAAAATGTGATGATTAGCGCACGAATTCGGACTTTATTGGGAATTTGTGAAACTTTGTCTGGTGTATTTATACAACATGAAAACATTCAGAACCGTTTTAAGAAATTTTGTGGAGAACTTTTTTTGGATCTAAATTTCGTAAAAATGTGATGATTAGCACATGAATTCGGAATTTAATGGGAATGTTAAACTTTATTTGATGTATTTATAGGAGATGAAAAACACACAAATCGTTTTAAGCAATTTTTTGGAGAACTATTTTTCGGACCTTAATTTTGTAAAAAACGTGATGATTAACGTACGAATTCGGCTTTACTGCGGACGTTGAAACTTTGTCTAGTGTATTTATAGAACTTGACAAACCTTCACAATTATTTTAAGCAATGTTGTAGAGAACTTTTTTTCGGACATAAATTTTGTAAAAAATTTGATAATTAACACACGAATTCGGGCTTTAATTGAAAAGTGAAACTTTTTCTGGTGTGTTTTTACAACATGAGAAATACTCAGAATCGTTTTAAGCAATTTTTTGGGGAACTGTTTTTTAGACTTAAATTTTGTAAAAACGTGATGATTAGCATACGAATTCGGGCTTAACTGGAATGAAAAAGTTTGTCCGGTGTATTTATACAATATGACTAACCTTTAATATTGTTTTAAGCAATTTTGTTAAGAACTTTTTATCAGACCTATATTTTGTAAAAATCGTGATGATTAGCACATAAATTCGGGCTTTAACAGAAATGTGAAACTTTGTGTGGTGTATTTATAAAACATAACAAATCGTTAGAATCGTTTTAAGCAATTTTATGGAGAACTTTTTTTCGAACCTAAATTTTGTAAAAACTGTGATGATTAGCATATGAATTCGGACTGTAATTGGTGTGTGAAACTTTGTCTGGTGTATTTATAAAATATGACAAATGTTCAAAATCGTTTTAAGAAATTGTTTGGAGAACTTTTTTCGGACCTAAATTTTGTAAAAAACGTGATGATTAGCATACGAATTCGGGCTTTAATTGAAAAGTAAAACTTTGTCTGGTGTATTTTTAAAACATGACAAACAATCGGAATCATTTTTAGCAATTTTTTTTTCAAACTTTTTTTTCAAACCTAAATTTTGTAAAATCCGTGATGATTAGCACACGAATTCAGCTTGAATTGGAATGTGAAACTTTGTCTGTTGTATTTATACAACATAAGAAACCTTCATAATCGTTTTAAGCAATTTTGTGAAAAAAATTTTTTGGGTCCTAAACTTTGTTAAAATTGTGATGATTAGCATATGAATTCGCGCTTCAATTGGATGTGAAACATTTTCTGATGTATTTATATAACATGACAAACCTTTAGAATCGTTTTAAACAATTTTGTGGCAAACTTTTAATCGAACCTAAATTTTGTAAAAAACTTGATGATTAGCATACGAATTCGGGCTTTCATTGGAATAGGAAACTTGGTCTGGTCTAGTGTATTTATACAACATGTCAAATCTTCGGAATTGTTTTAAGCAATTTTTGGTAGAATTTTTTTCCGGACCTAAATTTTTTTAAAAACATGGTGATTAGCACATAAATTCGGGTTTTAATGGGAATATGAAACTTTGTCTGGTTTATTTATAAAGAATGACAAACATTCAGAATCGTTTTAAATAACTTTGTGGAGAACTTTTTTTCGGACTTAAATTTTGTAAAAAACGTGATGATTAGCTTATTAATTCGGACTTTAATTGAACAGAGAAACTTTGTATGGTGTATTTTTACAGCATGACAAACAATCAGAATAATTATAAGCAATTTTTTAAGGAACTTTTTTCGGACCTAACTTTTAAAAAAACTGTGATAATTAGCACACGAATTTAATTGGACGTTAAACTTTGTATGGTCTATTGGGAATTAATGGGAATGTGAAAATTTGTCTAGTGTATTAAAACAACATAAAAAACATTCAGAGTCGTTTTGAGCAGTTTCTTAGAGAATTTTTTTTCGGACCTGAATTTTGTAAAAAACGTGATGATTAGTACACAAATTCGGGCATTAATTGGAATGTGAAAATTTGTCTGGTGTATTAAAATACCATGAAAAACATTCAGAATCGTTTTGAGCAGTTTTTTAAAGAATTTTTTTCCGGACCTAAATTTTGAAAAAAACGTGATGATTAGTACACGAATTCGGGCATTAATGGGATTGTGAAAATTAGTCTTGTGCATTAAAAAAACATAAAAAAACATTCGAGTCGTTTTGAGTAATTTTTTTAGAGAATTTTTTTTCGGACCTAAATTTTGTAAAAAACGTGATTATTAGTACACGAATTCGGGCATTAATTGGAATGTGAAAATTTGTGCAGTGTACTAAAACAACATAAAAAAACATTCAGAGTCGTTTTGAGCAGTTTTTAGAGAATTTTTTTTCAGGACCTAATTTTTTGTAAATAACGTGATGATTAGTACACAAATTCGGACATTAATTGGAATGTGAAAATTTGTGCAGTGTATTAAAACAACATAAAAAACATTCGAGTCGTTTTGAGCGAGTTTATTAGAAAAATTTTTTTCCCGGAGAAAAAATTTTGTAAAAAACGTGATTAATGTACACGAATTCGGGCATTAATTGGAATGTGAAAATTTATGCAGTGTATTAAAATACCATGAAAAACTATCGGAATCGTTTTGAGCGAGTTTTTTAGAGAATTTTTTTTCGGACAAAAATTTTGTAAAAAACGTGATGATTAGTACACGAATTCGGGCATTAATTGGAATGTGAAAATTTTTCTGGTGTACTAAAACAACATAAAAAACATTCAGAGTTGTTTTGAGCAGTTTTTTAGAAAATGTTTTTCCGGACCTAAATTTTGTAAAAAACGTGATGAGTAGTACACGAATTCGGGAATTAATGGGAATGTGAAAATTTGTCTGGTGTATTAAAACAACATAAAAAACATTCAGAGTCGTTTTGAGCAGTTTATTAGAAAATTTTTTCCCGGAGAAAATTTTTGTAAAAAACGTGATTAATGTACACGAATTCGGGCATTAATTGGAATGTGAAAATTTGTCTGGTGTATTAAAATACCATGAAAAACTATCAGAATCGTTTTGAGCAGTTTTTTAGAGAATTTTTTTCCGGACCTAAATTTTGTAAAAAACGTAATGATTATTAAACGAATTCGGGAATTAATTGGAATGTGAAAATTTGTCTGGTGTATTAAAACAACATAAAAGCATTCAGAGTCGTTTTGAGCAGTTTTATAGAGAATTTTTTTCCGGACATAAATTTTGTAAAAAACGTGATGATTGGTACACGAATTCGGGCATTAATTGGAATGTGAAAATTTGTCTGGTGTATTAAAATACCATGAAAAACTATCAGAATCGTTTTGAGCAGTCTTTTAGAGAATTTTTTTCCGGACCTAAATTTTGTAAAAAACGTAATGATTATTAAACGAATTCGGGAATTAATTGGAATGTGACAATTTGTCTGGTGTATTAAAACAACATAAAAACAATTAGAGTCGTTTTGAGCAGTTTCTTAGAGAATTTTTTTCCGGACATAAATTTTGTAAAAAACGTGATGATTAGTACACGAATTCGGGCATTAATTGGAATGTGAAAATTTGTCTGGTGTATTAAAATACCATGAAAAACTATCAGAATCGTTTTGTGCAGTTTTTTAGAGAATTTTTTTCCGGACCTAAATTTTGTAAAAAACGTGATGATTAGTACACGAATTCGGGAATTAATTGGAATGTGAAAATTTGTCTGGTGTATTAAAACAAAATAAAAACATTCAGAGTCGTTTTGAGCGATTTTTAGAAAAATTTTTTTTTCAGGACTTAATTTTTGTAAATAACGTGATGATTAGTACACAAATTCGGACATTAATTGGAATGTGAAAATTTGTCTGTTGTATTAAAATTCCATGAAAAACTATCAGAATCGTTTTGTGCAGTTTTTTAGAAAATGTTTTTCCGGACCTAAATTGTGTAAAAAACGTGATGATTAGTACACGAATTCGGGAATTAATTGGAATGTGAAAATTTGAGTGGTGTATTAAAACAACATAAAAACATTCAGAGTCGTTTTGAGCAATTTCTTAGAGAATTTTTTTTCCAGACCTAAATTTTGTAAAAAACGTGATGATTATTAAACGAATTCGGGAATTAATTTGAATGTGACAATTTGTCTGGTGTATTAAAACAACATAAAAACATTCAGAGTCGTTTTGAGCAGTTTCTTAGAGAATTTTTTTCCATATATAAATTTTGTAAAAAACGTGATGATTAGTACACGAATTCGGGAATTAATTTGAATGTGAAAATTTGTCTGGTGTATTAAAACAACATAAAAACATTCAGAGTCGTTTTGAGCAGTTTTTAGAGATTTTTTTTTCTGGACATAAATTTTGTAAAAAACGTGATGATTAGTACACGAATTCGGGCATTAATTGGAATGTGAAAATTTTTCTGGTATACTAAAACAACATAAAAAACATTCAGAGTCGTTTTGAGCAGTTTTTTAGAAAATGTTTTTCCGGACCTAAATTTTGTAAAAAAATTGATTATTAGTACACGAATTCGGGCATTAATTGGAATGTGAAAATTTGTCTGGTGTATTAAAACAACATAAAAAACATTCAGAGTCGTTTTGAGCAGTTTCTTAGAGAATTTCTTTCCGGACCTAACTTTTGTAAAAAATGTGATGTAATGTACACGAATTCGGGCATTAATGGGATTGTGAAAATTAGTCCTGTGCGTTAAAACAACAAAAAAAACATTCAGGATCGGTTTAAGTAATTGTTTAGAGAATTTTTTTCCGGACCTAAATTTTGTAAAAAACGTGATGATTAGTACACGAATTTGGGCATTAATTGGAATATGAAAATTTGTCTGGTGTATTAAAATACCATGAAAAACATTCAGAGTCGTTTTGAGCAGTTTTTTAGAGAATTTTTTTCCGGACCTAAATGTTTGTAAATAACGTGATGATTAGTACACGAATTCGGACATTAATTGGAATGTGAAAATTTGTCTGGTGTATTAAAATACCATGAAAAACTATCAGAATCGTTTTGTGCAGTTTTTTAGAAAATGTTTTTCCGGATCAAATTGTGTAAAAAACGTGATGATTAGTACACGAATTCGGGAATTAATTGGAATGTGAAAATTTGACAGGTGTATTTAAACAACATAAAAACATTCAGAGTCGTTTTGAGCAATTTCTTAGAGAATTTTTTTCCGGACATAAATTTTGTAAAAAACGTGATGATTAGTACACGAATTCGGGCATTAATTGGAATGTGAAAATCTGTCTGGTGTATTAAAATACCATGAAAAACTATCAGAATCGTTTTGTGCAGTTTTTTAGAGAATTTTTTTCCGGACCTAAATTTTGTAAAAAACGTGATGAAGTAGTACACGAATTCGGGAATTAATTGGAATGTGAAAAATTGTCTGGTGTATTAAAACAACATAAAATCATTCAAAGTCGTTTTGAGCAGTTTCTTAGAGAATTTTTTTCCAGACATAAATTTTGTAAAAAACGTGATGAATAGTACAACAATTCGGGAATTATTTTGAATGTGAAAATTTGTCTGGTGTATTAAAACAACATAAAAACATTCAGAGTCGTTTTGAGCAGTTTCTTAGAGAATTTTTTTCCGGACATTAATTTTGTAAAAAACGTGATGATTAGTACACGAATTCGGGCATTAATTGGAATGTGAAAATTTTTCTGGTGTACTAAAACAACAAAAAAAACATTCAGAGTCGTTTTGAGCAGTTTTTAGGAAATGTTTTTCCGGACCTAAATTTTGTAAAAAACGTGATTATTAGTACATGCAATTCGGGCATTAATTGGAATGTGAAAATTTATGCAGTGTATTAAAACAACATAAAAAAACATTCAGAGTCGTTTTGAGCAGTTTCTTAGAGAATTTTTTTCCGGACCTAACTTTTGTAAAAAATGTGATGATTAGTACACGAATTCGGGCATTAATGGGATTGTGAAAATTAGTCTTGTGCGTTAAAACAACAAAAAAAAACATTCAGGGTCGGTTCGAGTAATTTTTTAGAGATTTTTTTCCGGACCTAACTTTTGTAAAAAACGTGATGATTAGTACACGAATTCGGGAATTAATGTGAATGTGTAAATTTGTCTGGTGTATTAAAATACCATGGAAAACATTCAGAATTATTTTGAACAGTTTTTTAGAGAGTTTTTTTAGGACCTGAATTTTGTAAAAAACGTGATGATTAGTACAAAAATTCGGGCATTAATTGGAATGTGAAAATTTTTCTGGTGTATTAAAACAACATAAAAAACGTTCAGAATCGTTTTGAGCAGTTTTTTAGAGAATTTTTTTCCGGACCCAAATTTTGTAAAAAACGTGATGATTAGTACACAAATTCGGGCATTAATTGGAATGTGAAAATTTGTCTGGTGTATTAAAATACCATGAAAAACTATCAGAATCATTTTGAGCAGTTTTTTAGAGAATTTTTTCCGGACCTAAATTTTGTAAAAAACGTGATGATTATTAAACGAATTCGGGAATTAATTGGAATGTGAAAATTTGTCTGGTGTATTAAAACAACATAAAAACATTCATAGTCGTTTTGAGCAGTTTTTTAGAGAATTTTTTCCGGACCTAATTTTTGTAAAAAACGTGATGATTAATACACAAATTCGGGCATTAATTGGAATGTGAAAATTTTTCTGGTGTATTAAAATACCATGAAAAACTATCAGAATCGTTTTGTGCAGTTTTTTAGAGAATTTTTTTCCGGACCTAAATTTTGTAAAAAACGTGATGATTAGTACAGGAATTCGGGAATTAATTGGAATTTGAAAATTTGTCTGGTGTACTAAAACAACATAAAAAACATTCAGAGTCGTTTTGAGCAGTTGTTTAGAAAATGTTTTTCCGGAACGAAATTTTGTAAAAAACGTGATTATTAGTACACGAATTCGGGAATTAATTGGAATGTGAAAATTTGTCTGGTGTATTAAAACAACATAAAAAACATTCAGAGTCGTTTTGAGCAGTTTCTTAGAGAATTTTTTTCCGGACCTAACTTTTGTAAAAAATGTGATGATTAGTACACGAATTCGAGCATTAATGGGATTGTGAAAATTAGTCTTGTGCGTTAAAACAACAAAAAAAAAACATTCAGGGTCGGTTCAAGTAATTTTTTAGATATTTTTTTCCGGACCTAAATTTTGTAAAAAACGTGATGATTAGTACACGAATTCGGGAATTAATGTGAGTGTGTAAATTTGTCTGGTGTATTAAAATACCATGGAAAACATTCAGAATTATTTTGAACAGTTTTTTAGAGAATTTTTTTAGGACCTGAATTTTGTAAAAAACGTGATGATTAGTACACAAATTCGGGCATTAATTGGAATGTGAAAATTTTTCTGGTGTATTAAAACAACATAAAAAACGTTCAGAATCGTTTTGAGCAGTTTTTTAGGGAATTTTTTTCCGGACCTAAATTTTGTAAAAAACGTGATGATTATTAAACGAATTCGGGAATTAATTGGAATGTGAAAATTTGTCTGGTGTATTAAAACAACATAAAAACATTCATAGTCGTTTTGAGCAGTTTTTTGGAGAATTTTTTCCGGACCTAAATTTTGTAAAAAACGTGAGGATTATAGTACACGAATTCGGGCATTAATTGGAATGTGAAAATTTGTCTTGTGTATTAAAATTCCATGAAAAACTATCAGAGTCGTTTTGTGCGCAGTTTTTTAGAGAATTTTTTTCCAGACCTAAATTTTGTAAAAAACGTGAGGATTAGTACACGAATTCGGGAATTAATGGGAATGTAAAAATTTGTCTGGTGTACTAAAACAACATAAAAAAATTCAGAGTCGTTTTGAGCAGTTTTTTGGAGAATTTTTTTCCGGACCTAAATTTTGTAAAAAACGTGATGATTAGTACACGAATTCGGGAATTAATTGGAATTTGAAAATTTGTCTGGTGTACTAAAACAACATAAAAAACATTCAGAGTCGTTTTGAGCAGTTTTTTAGAAAATGTTTTTCCGGACCTAAATTTTGTAAAAAACGTGATCATTATTACACGAATTCGGGCATTAATTGGAATGTGAAAATTTGTCTGGTGTATTAAAACAACATAAAAACATTCATAGTCGTTTTGAGCAGTTTTTTAGAGAATTTTTTCCGGACCTAAATTCTGTAAAAAACGTGATGATTAATACACAAATTCGGGCATTAATTGGAATGTGAAAATTTGTCTTGTGTATTAAAATACCATGAAAAACTATCAGAATTGTTTTGTGCAGTTTTTTAGAGAATTTTTTTCCGGACCTAAATTTTGTAAAAAACGTGATGATTAGTACACGAATTCGGGAATTAATTGGAATGTGAAAATTTGTCTGGTGTATTAAAACAACATAAAAACATTCAGAGTCGTTTTGAGCAGTTTTTTAGAGAATTTTTTCCGAACCTAATTTTTGTAAAAAACGTGATGATTGGTAGACAAATTCGGGCATTAATTGGAATGTGAAAATTTTTCTGGTGCATTAAAATACCATGAAAAACTATCAGAATCGTTTTGTGCAGTTTTTTAGAGAATTTTTTTCCGGACCTAAATTTTGTATAAAACGTGATGATTAGTACACGAATTCGGGAATTAATTGGAATGTGAAAATTTGTCTGGTGTATTAAAACAACATAAAATCATTCACAGTCGTTTTGAGCAGTTTTTTAGAGAATTTTTTTCCGTACCTAAATTTTGTAAAAAACGTGATGATTAGTACACAAATTCGAGCATTAATTGGAATGTGAAAATTTTTCTGGTGTATTAAAACATCATAAAAAACGTTAAGAATCGCTTTGAGCAATTTTTTAGGGAATTTTTTTCCGGGCCTAAATTTTGTAAAAAACGTGATGATTAGTGCACGAATTCGGGAATTAATGGGAATGTGAAAATTTGTCTGGTGTATTAAAACAACATAAAAACATTCAGAGTCGTTTTAAGCAGTTTTTTAGAGAATTTTTTTCCGGACCCAAATTTTGTAAAAAACGTGATGATTAGTACACAAATTCGGGCATTAATATGAATGTGAAAATTTGTCTGGTGTATTAAAATACCATGAAAAACTATCAGAATCGTTTTGAGCAGTTTTTTAGGGAATTTTTTTCCGGACCTAAATTTTGTAAAAAACGTGATGATTAGTACACGAATTCGGGCATTAATTGGAATGTGAAAATTTGTCTGGTGTATTAAAATACCATGAAAAACTATCAGAATTGTTTTGTGCAGTTTCGTAGAGAATTTTTTTCCGGACCTAAATTTTGTAAAATACGTGATGATTAGTACACGTATTCGGAAATTAATGGAATGTGGAAATTTGTCAGGTGTACTAAAACAACATAAAAAACATTCAGAGTTGTTTTGAGAAGTTTTTTAGAGAATTTTTTTCCGGACCTAAATTTTGTAAAAAACGTGATGATTAGTACACGAATTCGGGCATTAATGGGATTGTGAAAATTTTTCTGGTGTATTAAAACAACATAAAAAACATTCAGAGTCGTTTTGAGCAGTTTTTTAGAGAATTTTTTTCCGGACAAAAATTTTATAAAAAACGTGATGATTAGTACACAAATTCCGGCATTAATTGAAATGTGAAAATTTGTCTTGTGTATTAAAATACCATGAAAAACTATCAGAATCGTTTTGTGCGCAGTTTTTTAAAGAATTTTTTTCCGGACCTAAATTTTGTAAAAAACTTGAGGATTAGTACACGAATTCGGGAATTAATGGGAATGTGAAAATTTGTCTGGTGTATTAAAATACCATGGAAAACATTCAGAATTATTTTGAACAGTTTTTTAGAGAATTTTTTTAGGACCTGAATTTTGTAAAAAACGTGATGATTAGTACACAAATTCGGGCATTAATTGGAATGTGAAAATTTTTCTGGTGTATTAAAACATCATAAAAAACGTTCAGAATCGCTTTGAGCAATTTTTTAGGGAATTTTTTTCTGGACCTAAATTTTGTAAAAAACGTGATGATTAGTACACGAATTCGGGAATTAATGGGAATGTGAAAATTTGTCTGGTGTATTAAAACAACATAAAAACATTAAGAGTCGTTTTGAGCACTTTTTTAGAGAATTTTTTTCCGGACCCAAATTTTGTAAAAAACGTGATGATTAGTACACAAATTCGGGCATTAATATGAATGTGAAAATTTGTCTGGTGTATTAAAATACCATGAAAAACTATCAGAATCGTTTTGAGCAGTTTTTTAGGGAATTTTTTTCCGGACCTAAATTTTTTAAAAAACGTGATGATTATTAAACGAATTCGGGAATTAATTGGAATGTGAAAATTTGTCTGGTGTATTAAAACAACATAAAAACATTCATAGTCGTTTTGAGCAGTTTTTTAGAGAATTTTTTTCGGACCTAAATTTCGTAAAAAACGTGATGATTGGTACTACGAATTCGGGCATTAATTGGAATGTGAAAATTTGTCCAGTGTATTAAATACCATGAAAAACTATCGAATTGTTTTGTGCGCTTTTTTAGAGAATTTTTTTCCGGACCTAAATTTTGTAAAAAACGTAATGATTAGTACACGAATTCGGGAATTAATGGGAATGTGGAAATTTGTCGTGTGTACTAAAACAACATAAAAAAACATTCGAGTCGTTTTGAGCAGCTTTTTTTAGAGAAATTTTTTTTCCGGACCTAAATTTTGTAAAAAACGTGATGATTAGTACACGAATTCGGGCATTAATGGGATTGTGAAAATTTTTTCGGTGTATTAAAACAACATAAAAAAACATTCGAGTCGTTTTGAGCGAGTTTCTTAGAGAATTTTTTTTTCGGACAAAAAATTTTGTAAAACACGTGATGATTAGTACACAAATTCAGGCATTAATTGGAATGTGAAAATTTGTCTTGCGTATTAAAATACCATGAAAAACTATCGAATTGTTTTGTGCGCAGCTTTTTTAGAGAAATTTTTTTTCGGACCTAAATTTTGTAAAAAGCGTGAGGATTAGTACACGAATTCGGGAATTAATGGGAATGTGAAAATTTTTCTGGTGTATTAAAATACCATGGAAAACATCTCGAATTATTTTGAACAGTTTTTTAGAGAATATTTTTAGCAATTGAATTTTGTAAAAAAACGTGATGATTAGTACACAAATTCGGGCATTAATTGGAATGTGAAAATTTTTTCGGTGTATTAAAACAACATAAAAAAACGTTCGAATCGCTTTTGAGCAATTTTTTAGGGAATTTTTTTTCCGGACCTAAATTTTGTAAAAAACGTGATGATTAGTACACGAATACGGGAATTAATGAGAATGTGAAAATTTGTCTGGTGTATTAAAACAACATAAAAACATTCAGAGTCGTTTTGAGCAGTTTTTTAGAGAATTTTTTTCCGGACCCAAATTTTGTAAAAAACGTGATGATTAGTACACAAATTCGGGCATTAATATGAATGTGAAAATTTGTCTGGTGTATTAAAATACCATGAAAAGCTATCAGAATCGTTTTGAGCAGTTTTTTAGGGAATTTTTTTCCGGACCTAAATTTTGTAAAAAACGTGATCATTATTAAACGAATTCGGGAATTAATTGGAATGTGATAATTTGTCTGGTGTATTAAAACAACATAAAAACATTCATAGTCGTTTTGAGCAGTTTTTTAGAGAATTTTTTCCGGACCTAAATTCTGTAAAAAACGTGATGATTAATACACAAATTCGGGCATTAATTGGAGTGTGAAAATTTGTCTGGTGTATTAAAATACCATGAAAAACTATAAGAATCGTTTTGTGCAGTTTTTTAGAGAATTTTTTTCGGACCTAAATTTTGTAAAATACGTGATGATTAGTACACGAATTCGGGCATTAATTGGAATGTGAAAATTTGTCTGGTGTATTAAAATACCATGAAAAACTATCAGAATTGTTTTGTGCGGTTTTTTAGAGAATTTTTTTCCGGACCTAAATTTTGTAAAAAACGTGATGATTAGTACACGAATTCGGGAATTAATGGGAATGTGGAAATTTGTCATGTGTACTAAAACAACATAAAAAACAATTAGAGTCGTTTTGAGCAGTTTTTAGAGAATTTTTTTTCGGACCTAAATTTTGTAAAATACGTGATGAAGTAGTACACGAATTCGGGAATTAATTGGAATGTGAAAATTTGTCCAGTGTATTAAAACAACATAAAATCATTCGGGAGTCGTTTTGAGCAGTTTTTTAGAGAATTTTTTTCCGTACCTAAATTTTGTAAAAAACGTGATGATTAGTAATTCGGGCATTAATTGGAATGTGAAAATTTGTCTGGTGTATTAAAATACCATGAAAAACTATCGAAATTGTTTTGTGCAGCTTTTTTTAGAGAATTTTTTTTCGGACCTAAATTTTGCAAAAAAACGTGATGATTAGTACACGAATTCGGGAATTAATGGGAATCGAAAATTTATCCAGTGTACTAAAAAAAACATAAAAAACAATCGAGTCGTTTTGAGCGATTTTTAAAAAAATTTTTTTTCCGGACCTAAATTTTGTAAAAAACGTGATGATTAGTACACGAATTCGGGCATTAATGGGATTGTGAAAATTTTTCTCGTGTATTAAAACAATATAAAAAACATTCAGAGTCGTTTTGAGCAGTTTCTTAGAGAATTTTTTTCCGGACAAAAAATTTTGTAAAAAACGGGATGATTAGTACACGAATTCGGGAATTAATTGGAATGTGAAAATTTGACTGGTGTATTAAAACAACATAAAAAAACATTCGAGTCGTTTTGTGCGATTTCTTAGAAATTTTTTTTCCGGAGCTAAATTTTGTAAAAAAACGTGATGATTATTACACGAATTCGGGCATTAATGGATTGTGAAAATGAGTCTTGTGCATTAAAACAACATAAAAAACATTCGAGTCGTTTTGAGTAATTTTTTCGGAGAATTTTTTTTCGGACCTAAATTTTGTAAAAAACGTGATGATTAGTACACGAATTCAGGGCATTAATGGGATTGTGAAAATTAGTCTTGTGCATTAAAACAACATAAAAAAACATTTAGAGTCGTTTTGAGTAATGTTTCGGAGAATTTTTTTCGGGACTTAAATTTTGTAAAAAAACGTGATGATTAGTACACGAATTTGAGAATTAATGGGAATGTGAAAATTTGACTGGTGTACTAAAACAAAATAAAAAAACATTCAGAATCGTTTTGAGCGATTTTTAGAGAATTTTTTTTCCGGACCTAAATTTTGTAAAAAACGTGATGATTAGTACACGAATTCGGGCATTAATGGGATTGTGAAAATTTTTTCGGTGTACTAAAACAACAT
This sequence comes from Catharanthus roseus, assembly GCA_028651295.1. Classification (NCBI taxonomy): domain Eukaryota; kingdom Viridiplantae; phylum Streptophyta; class Magnoliopsida; order Gentianales; family Apocynaceae; genus Catharanthus; species Catharanthus roseus. The sequence goes on from JAPQWS010000035.1 coordinate 641,405, forward strand.
AAAAAACATTCGAGACGTTTTGAGCAGCTTTTTTAGAGAATGTTATTCGGACCTTAATTTTGTAAAAAACGTGATGAGTAGTACACGAATTCGGGAATTAATAGGAATGTGAAAATTTATGCAGTGTATTAAAACAACATAAAAAAACATTAAGAGTCGTTTTGAGCGAGTTTCTTAGATAATTTTTTTTCGGACAAAAATTTTGTAAAAAACGTGATGATTAGTACACGAATTCGGGCATTAATTGGAATGTGAAAAATTTTTACGGTGTACTAAAACAACATAAAAAAACATTCGAGTCGTTTTGAGCAGTTTCTTAGAGATTTTTTTTCGGACCTAACTTTCGTAAAAAACGTGATGATTAGTACACGAATTCGGGTATTAATGGGATTGGGAAAATTAGCCTTGTGCATTAAAACAACATAAAAAAACATTCGAGTCGTTTTGAGTAATTTTTTAGAAAAATTTTTTTTCGGACCTAAATTTTGTAAAAAAACGTGATTATTAGTACACGAATTCGGGCATTAATTGGAATGTGAAAATTTGTCCAGTGTATTAAAACAACATAAAAAAACATTCGAGTCGTTTTGAGCAGTTTTTAGAGAATTTTTTTTCCGGACCTAAATTTTGTAAAAAACGTGATAATTAGTACACGAATTCGGGAATTAATGGGAATGTGAAAAATTTGTCCGGTGTACTAAAACAACATAAAAAAACATTCGAGTCGTTTTGAGCAGCTTTTTTAGAGAATTTTTTTTCGGACCTAAATTTTGTAAAATACGTGATGAAGTAGTACACGAATTCGGGAATTAATTGGAATGTGAAAATTTTTCTGGTGTATTAAAACAACATAAAATCATTCAGAGTCGTTTTGAGCAGTTTTTTAGAGAATTTTTTTACGTACCTAAATTTTGTAAAAAACGTGATGATTAGTACACAAATTCGGGCATTAATTGGAATGTGAAAATTTGTCTGGTGTATTAAAATACCATGAAAATTTATCAGAATTGTTTTGTGCAGTTTTTTAGAGAATTTTTTTCCGGACCTAAATTTTGTAAAAAACGTGATGATTAGTACACGAATTTGGGAATTAATGGGAATCTGAAAATTTGTCATGTGTACTAAAACAACATAAAAAACATTCAGAGTCGTTTTGAGCAGTTTTTTAGAGAATTTTTTTCCGGACCTAAATTTTGTAAAAAACGTGATGATTAGCACACGAATTCGGGCATTAATGGGATTGTGAAAATTTTTCTGGTGTATCAAAATACCATGAAAAACTATCAGAATTGTTTTGTGCAGTTTTGTAGATAATTTTTTTCCGGACCTAAATTTTGTAAAAAACGTGATGATTAGTACACGTATTCGGAAATTAATGGAATGTGGAAATTTGTCAGGTGTACTAAAACAACATAAAAAACATTCAGAGTCGTTTTGAGAAGTTTTTTAGAGAATTTTTTTCCGGACCTAAATTTTGTAAAAAACGTGATGATTAGTACACGAATTCGGGCATTAATGGGATTGTGAAAATTTTTCTGGTGTATTAAAACAACATAAAAAACATTCAGAGTCGTTTTGAGCAGTTTTTTAGAGAATTTTTTTCCGGACAAAAATTTTGTAAAATACGTGATGAAGTAGTACACGAATTCGGGAATTAATTGGAATGTGAAAATTTGTCTGGTGTATTAAAACAACATAAAATCATTCAGAGTCGTTTTGAGCAGTTTTTTAGAGAATTTTTTTCCGTACCTAAATTTTGTAAAAAACGTGATGATTAGTACACAAATTCGGGCATTAATTGGAATGTGAAAATTTGTCTGGTGTATTAAAATACCATGAAAAACTATCAGAATTGTTTTGTGCAGTTTTTTAGAGAATTTTTTTCCGGACCTAAATTTTGCAAAAAACGTGATGATTAGTACACGAATTCGGGAATTAATGGGAATCGAAAATTTATCCAGTGTACTAAAAAAAACATAAAAAACAATCGAAAGTCGTTTTGAGCAGCTTTTTTAAAAAAATTTTTTTTCCGGACCTAAATTTTGTAAAAAACGTGATGATTAGTACACGAATTCGGGCATTAATGGGATTGTGAAAATTTTTCTGGTGTATTAAAACAATATAAAAAACATTCAGAGTCGTTTTGAGCAGTTTGTTAGAGAATTTTTTTCCGGACAAAAATTTTGTAAAAAAAGGGATGATTAGTACACGAATTCGGGAATTAATTGGAATGTGAAAATTTGACTGGTGTATTAAAACAACATAAAAAACATTCAGAGTCGTTTTGTGCAGTTTCTTAGAAATTTTTTTTCCGGAGCTAAATTTTGTAAAAAACGTGATGATTATTACACGAATTCGGGCATTAATGGATTGTGAAAATGAGTCTTGTGCATTAAAACAACATAAAAAACATTCAGAGTCGTTTTGAGTAATTTTTCAGAGAATTTTTTTCCGGACCTAAATTTTGTAAAAAAACGTGATGATTAGTACACTAATTCGAGCATTAATGGGATTGTGAAAATTAGTCTTGTGCATTAAAACAACATAAAAAACATTTAGAGTCGTTTTGAGTAATGTTTCAGAGAATTTTTTTCGGGACCTAAATTTTGTAAAAAACGTGATGATTAGTACACGAATTTGAGAATTAATGGGAATGTGAAAATTTGATCGGTGTACTAAAACAAAATAAAAAAACATTCGTGAATCGTTTTGAGCAGTTTTTTAGAGAATTTTTTTCCGGACCTAAATTTTGTAAAAAACGTGATGATTAGTACACGAATTCGGGCATTAATGGGATTGTGAAAATTTTTCTGGTGTACTAAAACAACATAAAAAACATTCAGAGACGTTTTGAGCAGTTTTTTAGAGAATGTTTTTCCGGACCTTAATTTTGTAAAAAACGTGATGAGTAGTACACGAATTCGGGAATTAATAGGAATGTGAAAATTTGTCTGGTGTATTAAAACAACATAAAAAACATTAAGAGTCGTTTTGAGCAGTTTCTTAGATAATTTTTTTTCCGGACAAAAAATTTTGTAAAAAAACGTGATGATTAGTACACGAATTCGGGCATTAATTAGAATGTGAAAAATTTTTCAGTGTACTAAAACAACATAAAAAAACATTCGAGTCGTTTTGAGCGAGTTTCTTAGAGATTTTTTTCCGGACCTAACTTTCGTAAAAAACGTGATGATTAGTACACGAATCTGAGTATTAATGGGATTGGGAAAATTAGCCTTGTGCATTAAAACAACATAAAAAAACATTCGTAGTCGTTTTGAGTAATTTTTTAGAAAAATTTTTTTTCCGGACCTAAATTTTGTAAAAAAACGTGATTATTAGTACACGAATTCGGGCATTAATTGGAATGTGAAAATTTGTCTGGTGTATTAAAACAACATAAAAAACATTCGAGTCGTTTTGAGCAGCTTTTTAGAGAATTTTTTTTCCGGACCTAAATTTTGTAAAAAACGTGATAATTAGTACACGAATTCGGGAATTAATGGGAATGTGAAAATTTGTCTGGTGTACTAAAACAACATAAAAAACATTCAGAGTCGTTTTGAGCAGTTTTTTAGAGAATTTTTTTCCGGACTTAAATTTTGTAAAATACGTGATGAAGTAGTACACGAATTCGGGAATTAATTGGAATGTGAAAATTTTTCTGGTGTATTAAAACAACATAAAATCATTCAGAGTCGTTTTGAGCAGTTTTTAGAGAATTTTTTTTCCGTACCTAAATTTTGTAAAAAAACGTGATGATTAGTACACAAATTCGGGCATTAATTGGAATGTGAAAATTTGTCCAGTGTATTAAAATACCATGAAAATTTATCAGAATTGTTTTGTGCAGTTTTTTAGAGAATTTTTTTCCGGACCTAAATTTTGTAAAAAACGTGATGATTAGTACACGAATTTGGGAATTAATGGGAATCGAAAATTTGTCATGTGTACTAAAACAACATAAAAAAACATTCGAGTCGTTTTGAGCAGTTTTTTTAGAGAATTTTTTTCCGGACCTAAATTTTGTAAAAAACGTGATGATTAGCACTACGAATTCGGGCATTAATGGGATTGTGAAAATTTTTTCCCGTGTATTAAAATACCATGAAAAACTATCGAAATTGTTTTGTGCGACTTTTGTAGATAATTTTTTTTTCGGACCTAAATTTTGGAAAAAACGTGATGATTAGTACACGTATTCGGAAATTAATGGAATGTGGAAATTTGTCAGGTGTACTAAAACAACATAAAAAACATTCGAGTCGCTTTTGAGAAGTTTTTTAGAGAATTTTTTTCCGGACCTAAATTTTGTAAAAAACGTGATGATTAGTACACGAATTCGGGCATTAATGGGATTGTGAAAATTTTTCCGGTGTATTAAAACAACATAAAAAAACATTCGAGTCGTTTTGAGCAGCTTTTTTTAGAGAATTTTTTTCCGGACAAAAAATTTTGTAAAAAACGTGATGATTAGTACACAAATTCGGCATTAATTGAAATGTGAAAATTTGTCTTGTGTATTAAAATACCATGAAAAACTATCGAATCGTTTTGTGCGCAGTTTTTTAAAGAATTTTTTTCCGGACCTAAATTTTGTAAAAAACGTGAGGATTAGTACACGAATTCGGGAATTAATGGGAATGTGAAAATTTGTCTGGTGTACTAAAATACCATGGAAAACATTCAGAATTATTTTGAACAGTTTTTTAGAGAATTTTTTTAGGACCTGAATTTTGTAAAAAACGTGATGATTAGTACACAAATTCGGGCATTAATTGGAATGTGAAAATTTTTCTGGTGTATTAAAACATCATAAAAAACGTTCAGAATCGCTTTGAGCAATTTTTTAGGGAATTTTTTTCTGGACCTAAATTTTGTAAAAAACGTGATGATTAGTACACGAATTCGGGAATTAATGGGAATGTGAAAATTTGTCTGGTGTATTAAAACAACATAAAAACATTAAGAGTCGTTTTGAGCACTTTTTTAGAGAATTTTTTTCCGGACCCAAATTTTGTAAAAAACGTGATGATTAGTACACAAATTCGGGCATTAATATGAATGTGAAAATTTGTCTGGTGTATTAAAATACCATGAAAAACTATCAGAATCGTTTTGAGCAGTTTTTTAGGGAATTTTTTTCCGGACCTAAATTTTTTAAAAAACGTGATGATTATTAAACGAATTCGGGAATTAATTGGAATGTGAAAATTTGTCTGGTGTATTAAAACAACATAAAAAACATTCATAGTCGTTTTGAGCAGCTTTTTTAGAGAATTTTTTCCGGACCTAAATTTCGTAAAAAACGTGATGATTGGTACACTAATTCGGGCATTAATTGGAATGTGAAAATTTGTCCCGGTGTATTAAATACCATGAAAAACTATCAGAATTGTTTTGTGCAGTTTATTAGAGAATTTTTTTCCGGACCTAAATTTTGTAAAAAACGTAATGATTAGTACACGAATTCGGGAATTAATGGGAATGTGGAAATTTGTCAGGTGTACTAAAACAACATAAAAAACATTCAGAGTCGTTTTGAGCAGTTTTTTAGAAATTTTTTTCCGGACCTAAATTTTGTAAAAAACGTGATGATTAGTACACTAATTCGGGCATTAATGGGATTGTGAAAATTTTTTCTGTGTATTAAAACAACATAAAAAAACATTCGAGTCGTTTTGAGCAGTTTCTTAGAGAATTTTTTTTCCGGACAAAAATTTTGTAAAACACGTGATGATTAGTACACAAATTCGGCATTAATTGGAATGTGAAAATTTGTCTTGCGTATTAAAATACCATGAAAAACTATCAGAATTGTTTTGTGCGCAGTTTTTTAGAGAATTTTTTTCCGGACCTAAATTTTGTAAAAAACGTGAGGATTAGTACACGAATTCGGGAATTAATGGGAATGTGAAAATTTTTCTGGTGTATTAAAATACCATGGAAAACATTCGAAATTATTTTGAACAGCTTTTTTTAGAGAATATTTTTTAGCAATTGAATTTTGTAAAAAACGTGATGATTAGTACACAAATTCGGGCATTAATTGGAATGTGAAAATTTTTCTGGTGTATTAAAACAACATAAAAAACGTTCAGAATCGTTTTGAGCAATTTTTTAGGGAATTTTTTTCCGGACCTAAATTTTGTAAAAAACGTGATGATTAGTACACGAATACGGGAATTAATGAGAATGTGAAAATTTGTCTGGTGTATTAAAACAACATAAAAACATTCAGAGTCGTTTTGAGCAGTTTTTTAGTGAATTTTTTTCCGGACCCAAATTTTGTAAAAAACGTGATGATTAGTACACAAATTCGGGCATTAATATGAATGTGAAAATTTGTCTGGTGTATTAAAATACCATGAAAAGCTATCAGAATCGTTTTGAGCAGTTTTTTAGGGAATTTTTTTCCGGACCTAAATTTTGTAAAAAACGTGATCATTATTAAACGAATTCGGGAATTAATTGGAATGTGATAATTTGTCTGGTGTATTAAAACAACATAAAAACATTCATAGTCGTTTTGAACAGCTTTTTTTAGAGAATTTTTTCCGGACCTAAATTTCGTAAAAACGTGATGATTAATACACAAATTCGGGCATTAATTGGAGTGTGAAAATTTGTCCAGTGTATTAAAAATACCATGAAAAACTATAAGAATCGTTTTGTGCAGTTTTTTAGAGAATTTTTTTCCGGACCTAAATTTTGTAAAAAACGTGATGATTAGTACACGAATTCGGGCATTAATTGGAATGTGAAAATTTGTCTGGTGTATTAAAATACCATGAAAAACTATCAGAATTGTTTTGTGCGGTTTTTTAGAGAATTTTTTTCCGGACCTAAATTTTGTAAAAAACGTGATGATTAGTACACGAATTCGGGAATTAATGGGAATGTGGAAATTTGTCAGGTGTACTAAAACAACATAAAAAACAATTAGAGTCGTTTTGAGCAGTTTTTTAGAGAATTTTTTTCCGGACCTAAATTTTGTAAAATACGTGATGAAGTAGTACACGAATTCGGGAATAAATTGGAATGTGAAAATTTGTCTGGTGTATTAAAACAACATAAAATCATTCAGAGTCGTTTTGAGCAGTTTTTTAGAGAATTTTTTTCCGTACCTAAATTTTGTAAAAAACGTGATGATTAGTACACAAATTCGGGCATTAATTGGAATGTGAAAATTTGTCTGGTGTATTAAAATACCATAAAAAACTATCAGAATTGTTTTGTGCAGTTTTTTAGAGAATTTTTTTCCGGACCTAAATTTTGCAAAAAACGTGATGATTAGTACACGAATTCGGGAATTAATGGGAATCTGAAAATTTGTCTGGTGTACTAAAAAAACATAAAAAACAATCAGAGTCGTTTTGAGCAGTTTTTTAAAAAATTTTTTTCCGGACCTAAATTTTGTAAAAAACGTGATGATTAGTACACGAATTCGGGCATTAATGGGATTGTGAAAATTTTTCTGGTGTATTAAAACAATATAAAAAACATTCAGAGTCGTTTTGAGCAGTTTCTTAGAGAATTTTTTTCCGGACAAAAATTTTGTAAAAAACGGGATGATTAGTACACGAATTCGGGAATTAATTGGAATGTGAAAATTTGACTGGTGTATTAAAACAACATAAAAAACATTCAGAGTCGTTTTGTGCAGTTTCTTAGAAATTTTTTTTCCGGAGCTAAATTTTGTAAAAAACGTGATGATTATTACACGAATTCGGGCATTAATGGATTGTGAAAATGAGTCTTGTGCATTAAAACAACATAAAAAACATTCAGAGTCGTTTTGAGTAATTTTTCAGAGAATTTTTTTCCGGACCTAAATTTTGTAAAAAACGTGATGATTAGTACACGAATTCAGGCATTAATGGGATTGTGAAAATTAGTCTTGTGCATTAAAACAACATAAAAAACATTTAGAGTCGTTTTGAGTAATGTTTCAGAGAATTTTTTTCGGGACCTAAATTTTGTAAAAAACGTGATGATTAGTACACGAATTTGAGAATTAATGGGAATGTGAAAATTTGACTGGTGTACTAAAACAAAATAAAAAACATTCAGAATCGTTTTGAGCAGTTTTTTAGAGAATTTTTTTCCGGACCTAAATTTTGTAAAAAACGTGATGATTAGTACACGAATTCGGGCATTAATGGGATTGTGAAAATTTTTCTGGTGTACTAAAACAACATAAAAAACATTCAGAGACGTTTTGAGCAGTTTTTTAGAGAATGTTTTTCCGGACCTTAATTTTGTAAAAAACGTGATGAGTAGTACACTAATTCGGGAATTAATAGGAATGTGAAAATTTGTCTGGTGTATTAAAACAACATAAAAAACATTAAGAGTCGTTTTGAGCAGTTTCTTAGATAATTTTTTTCCGGACAAAAATTTTGTAAAAAACGTGATGATTAGTACACGAATTCGGGCATTAATTAGAATGTGAAAAATTTTTCCGGTGTACTAAAACAACATAAAAAAACATTCGTAGTCGTTTTGAGCGAGTTTCTTAGAGATTTTTTTTCGGACCTAACTTTCGTAAAAAACGTGATGATTAGTACTACGAATCTGGGTATTAATGGGATTGGGAAAATTAGCCTTGTGCATTAAAACAACATAAAAAACATTCAGAGTCGTTTTGAGTAATTTTTTAGAAAATTTTTTTCCGGACCTAAATTTTGTAAAAAACGTGATTAATAGTACACGAATTCGGGCATTAATTGGAATGTGAAAATTTGTCTGGTGTATTAAAACAACATAAAAAACATTCAGAGTCGTTTTGAGCAGTTTTTTAGAGAATTTTTTTCCGGACCTAAATTTTGTAAAAAACGTGATAATTAGTACACGAATTCGGGAATTAATGGGAATGTGAAAATTTGTCTGGTGTACTAAAACAACATAAAAAACATTCAGAGTCGTTTTGAGCAGTTTTTTAGAGAATTTTTTTCCGGACCTAAATTTTGTAAAATACGTGATGAAGTAGTACACGAATTCGGGAATTAATTGGAATGTGAAAATTTTTCTGGTGTATTAAAACAACATAAAATCATTCAGAGTCGTTTTGAGCAGTTTTTTAGAGAATTTTTTTCCGTACCTAAATTTTGTAAAAAACGTGATGATTAGTACACAAATTCGGGCATTAATTGGAATGTGAAAATTTGTCTGGTGTATTAAAATACCATGAAAATTTATCAGAATTGTTTTGTGCAGTTTTTTAGAGAATTTTTTTCCGGACCTAAATTTTGTAAAAAACGTGATGATTAGTACACGAATTTGGGAATTAATGGGAATCTGAAAATTTGTCATGTGTACTAAAACAACATAAAAAACATTCAGAGTCGTTTTGAGCAGTTTTTTAGAGAATTTTTTTCCGGACCTAAATTTTGTAAAAAACGTGATGATTAGCACACGAATTCGGGCATTAATGGGATTGTGAAAATTTTTCTGGTGTATTAAAATACCATGAAAAACTATCAGAATTGTTTTGTGCAGTTTTGTAGATAATTTTTTTCCGGACCTAAATTTTGTAAAAAACGTGATGATAAGTACACGTATTCGGAAATTAATGGAATGTGGAAATTTGTCAGTTGTACTAAAACAACATAAAAAACATTCAGAGTCGTTTTGAGAAGTTTTTTAGAGAATTTTTTTCGGACCTAAATTTTGTAAAAAAACGTGATGATTAGTACACTAATTCGGGCATTAATGGGATTGTGAAAATTTTTCTGGTGTATTAAAACAACATAAAAAACATTCAGAGTCGTTTTGAGCAGTTTTTTAGAGAATTTTTTTCCGGACAAAAATTTTGTAAAAAACGTGATGATTAGTACACAAATTCCGGCATTAATTGAAATGTGAAAATTTGTCTTGTGTATTAAAATACCATGAAAAACTATCGGGAATCGTTTTGTGCGCAGCTTTTTTAAAGAATTTTTTTCGGACCTAAATTTTGTAAAAAACGTGAGGATTAGTACACGAATTCGGGAATTAATGGGAATGTGAAAATTTGTCTGGTGTATTAAAATACCATGGAAAACATTCGAATTATTTTTGAACAGCTTTTTTAGAGAATTTTTTTAGGACCTGAATTTTGTAAAAAACGTGATGATTAGTACACAAATTCGGGCATTAATTGGAATGTGAAAATTTTTCTGGTGTATTAAAACATCATAAAAACATTAAGAGTCGTTTTGAGCACTTTTTTAGAGAATTTTTTTTCCGGACCCAAATTTTGTAAAAAACGTGATGATTAGTACACAAATTCGGGCATTAATATGAATGTGAAAATTTGTCTGGTGTATTAAAATACCATGAAAAACTATCAGAATCGTTTTGAGCAGTTTTTTAGGGAATTTTTTTCCGGACCTAAATTTTTTAAAAAACGTGATGATTATTAAACGAATTCGGGAATTAATTGGAATGTGAAAATTTGTCTGGTGTATTAAAACAACATAAAAACATTCATAGTCGTTTTGAGCAGTTTTTAGAGAATTTTTTCGGACCTAAATTTCGTAAAAAAGCGTGATGATTGGTACACGAATTCGGGCATTAACTGGAATGTGAAAATTTGTGCGGTGTATTAAATACCATGAAAAACTATCGAAATTGTTTTGTGCGATTTTTTAGAGATTTTTTTCCGGACCTAAATTTTGTAAAAAAACGTAATGATTAGTACACGAATTCGGGAATTAATGGGAATGTGGAAATTTGTCGAGTGTACTAAAACAACATAAAAAACATTCGTAGTCGCTTTTGAGCAGCTTTTTTTAGAGAATTTTTTTTCCGGACCTAAATTTTGTAAAAAACGTGATGATTAGTACACGAATTCGGGCATTAATGGGATTGTGAAAATTTTTCTGGTGTATTAAAACAACATAAAAAACATTCAGAGTCGTTTTGAGCAGTTTCTTAGAGAATTTTTTTCCGGACAAAAATTTTGTAAAAACACGTGATGATTAGTTCACAAATTCCGGCATTAATTGGAATGTGAAAATTTGTCTTGCGTATTAAAATACCATGAAAAACTATCGGAATTGTTTTGTGCGCAGTTTTTTAGAGAAATTTTTTTTCGGACCTAAATTTTGTAAAAAGCGTGAGGATTAGTACACGAATTCGGGAATTAATGGGAATGTGAAAATTTTTCTGGTGTATTAAAATACCATGGAAAACATTCGAAATTATTTTGAACAGTTTTTAGAGAATATTTTTAGCAATTGAATTTTTGTAAAAAAACGTGATGATTAGTACACAAATTCGGGCATTAATTGGAATGTGAAAATTTTTTCTGGTGTATTAAAACAACATAAAAAACGTTCAGAATCGTTTTGAGCAATTTTTTAGGGAATTTTTTTCCGGACCTAAATTTTGTAAAAAACGTGATGATTAGTACACGAATACGGGAATTAATGAGAATGTGAAAATTTGTCCAGTGTATTAAAACAACATAAAAACATTCGAGTCGTTTTGAGCAGTTTTTAGAGAATTTTTTTCCGGACCCAAATTTTGTAAAAAACGTGATGATTAGTACACAAATTCGGGCATTAATATGAATGTGAAAATTTATGCAGTGTATTAAAATACCATGAAAAGCTATCGGAATCGTTTTGAGCGGTTTTTAGGGAATTTTTTTTCGGACCTAAATTTTGTAAAAAACGTGATCATTATTAAACGAATTCGGGAATTAATTGGAATGTGATAATTTGTCTGGTGTATTAAAACAACATAAAAACATTCATAGTCGTTTTGAGCAGTTTTTTAGAGAATTTTTTCCGGACCTAAATTCTGTAAAAAACGTGATGATTAATACACAAATTCGGGCATTAATTGGAGTGTGAAAATTTGTCTGGTGTATTAAAATACCATGAAAAACTATAAGAATCGTTTTGTGCAGTTTTTTAGAGAATTTTTTTCCGGACCTAAATTTTGTAAAATACGTGATGATTAGTACACGAATTCGGGCATTAATTGGAATGTGAAAATTTGTCTGGTGTATTAAAATACCATGAAAAACTATCAGAATTGTTTTGTGCGGTTTTTTTAGAGAATTTTTTTCCGGACCTAAATTTTGTAAAAAAACGTGATGATTAGTACACGAATTCGGGAATTAATGGGAATGTGGAAATTTGTCATGTGTACTAAAACAACATAAAAAACAATTAGAGTCGTTTTGAGCAGTTTTTTAGAGAATTTTTTTCCGGACCTAAATTTTGTAAAATACGTGATGAAGTAGTACACGAATTCGGGAATTAATTGGAATGTGAAAATTTGTCTGGTGTATTAAAACAACATAAAATCATTCAGAGTCGTTTTGAGCAGTTTTTAGAGAATTTTTTTTCCGTACCTAAATTTTGTAAAAAAACGTGATGATTAGTACACAAATTCGGGCATTAATTGGAATGTGAAAATTTATCCAGTGTATTAAAATACCATGAAAAACTATCGGGAATTGTTTTGTGCAGTTTTTAGAGAATTTTTTTTCCGGACCTAAATTTTGCAAAAAAACGTGATGATTAGTACACGAATTCGGGAATTAATGGGAATCGAAAATTTATGCAGTGTACTAAAAAAAACATAAAAAAACAATCGAGTCGTTTTGAGCAGTTTTTAAAAAAAATTTTTTCGGACCTAAATTTTGTAAAAAACGTGATGATTAGTACACGAATTCGGGCATTAATGGGATTGTGAAAATTTTTTCGGTGTATTAAAACAATATAAAAAAACATTCGAGTCGTTTTGAGCGGTTTCTTAGAGAAATTTTTTTCCGGACAAAAAATTTTGTAAAAAAGCAGGGATGATTAGTACACGAATTCGGGAATTAATTGGAATGTGAAAATTTGATCGGTGTATTAAAACAACATAAAAAACATTCGAGTCGTTTTGTGCGGTTTCTTAGAAATTTTTTTTCGGAGCTAAATTTTGTAAAAAAACGTGATGATTATTACACGAATTCGGGCATTAATGGATTGTGAAAATGAGTCTCGTGCATTAAAACAACATAAAAAAACATTCGAGTCGTTTTGAGTAATTTTTCGGAGAATTTTTTTTCCGGACCTAAATTTTGTAAAAAACGTGATGATTAGTACACGAATTCGAGCATTAATGGGATTGTGAAAATTAGTCTTGTGCATTAAAACAACATAAAAAACATTTAGAGTCGTTTTGAGTAATGTTTCGAGAGAATTTTTTCGGGACCTAAATTTTGTAAAAAAACGTGATGATTAGTACACGAATTTGAGAATTAATGGGAATGTGAAAATTTGGTCGGGTGTACTAAAACAAAATAAAAAAACATTGAGAATCGTTTTGAGCAGTTTTTTAGAGAATTTTTTTCCGGACCTAAATTTTGTAAAAAACGTGATGATTAGTACACGAATTCGGGCATTAATGGGATTGTGAAAATTTTTTACGGTGTACTAAAACAACATAAAAAAACATTCGAGACGTTTTGAGCAGTTTTTTAGAGAATGTTATTCGGACCTTAATTTTGTAAAAAAACGTGATGAGTAGTACACGAATTCGGGAATTAATAGGAATGTGAAAATTTATGCAGTGTATTAAAACAACATAAAAAAACATTAAGAGTCGTTTTGAGCGAGTTTCTTAGATAATTTTTTTTCGGACAAAAAATTTTGTAAAAAACGTGATGATTAGTACACGAATTCGGGCATTAATTAGAATGTGAAAAATTTTTACGGTGTACTAAAACAACATAAAAAAACATTCGAGTCGTTTTGAGCAGTTTCTTAGAGATTTTTTTCGGACCTAACTTTCGTAAAAAACGTGATGATTAGTACACGAATTCAGGTATTAATGGGATTGGGAAAATTAGCCTTGTGCATTAAAACAACATAAAAAACATTCAGAGTCGTTTTGAGTAATTTTTTATAAAAATTTTTTTTCGGACCTAAATTTTGTAAAACACGTGATGATTAGTACACAAATTCCGGCATTAATTGGAATGTGAAAATTTGTCTTGTGTATTAAAATACCATGAAAAACTATCAGAATTGTTTTGTGCGCAGTTTTTTAGAGAATTTTTTTCCGTACCTAAATTTTGTAAAAAACGTGATGATTAGTACACAAATTCAGGCATTAATTGGAATGTGAAAATTTGTCTGGTGTATTAAAATACCATGAGAAACTGCTCAAAACGTGATGATTAGTACACGAATTCGGGCATTAATGGGATTGTGAAAATTTTTCTGGTGTACTAAAACAACATAAAAAACATTCAGAGCCGTTTTGAGCAGTTTTTTAGAGAATTTTTTCCCGGACCTTAATTTTGTAAAATACGTGATGAGTAGTACACGAATTCGGGAATTAACAGGAATGTGAAAATTTGTCTGGTGTATTAAAACAACATAAAAAACATTCAGAGTCGTTTTGAGCAGTTTCTTAGAGAATTTTTTTCCGGACAAAAATTTTGTAAAAAACGTGATGATTAGTACACAAATTCCGGCATTAATTGGAATGTGAAAATTTGTCTTGTGTATTAAAATACCATGAAAAACTATCAGAATCGTTTTGTGCGCAGTTTTTTATAGAATTTTTTTTCCGGACATAAATTTTTTTAAAAAACGTGAGGATTAGTACACGAATTCGGGAATTAATGGGAATGTGAAAATTTATCCCGGTGTATTAAAATACCATGGAAAACATTCAAAATTATTTTGAACAGTTTTTTAGAGAATTTTTTTAGCAATTGAATTTTGTAAAAAACGTGATGATTAGTACACAAATTCGGGCATTAATTGGAATGTGAAAATTTTCCTGGTGTATTAAAACAACATAAAAAACGTTCAGAATCGTTTTGAGCAATTTTTTAGGGAATTTTTTTCCGGACCTAAATTTTGTAAAAAACGTGATGATTAGTACACGAATTCGGGAATTAATGAGAATGTGAAAATTTGTCTAGTGTATTAAAACAACATAAAAACATTCAGAGTCGTTTTGAGAAGTTTTTTAGAGAATTTTTTTCCGAACCCAAATTTTGTAAAAAAACGTGATGATTAGTACACAAATTCGGGCATTAATATGAATGTGAAAATTTGTCCCGGTGTATTAAAATACCATGAAAAACTATCAGAATCGTTTCTAGCAGTTTTTTAGGGGAATTTTTTTCCGGACCTAAATTTTGTAAAAAACGTGATGATTATTAAACGAATTCGGGAAGTAATTGGAATGTGAAAATTTGTCTGGTGTATTAAAACAACATAAAAACATTCATAGTCGTTTTGAGCAGTTTTTTAGAGAATTTTTTCCGGATCTAAATTCTGTAAAAAACGTGATGATTAATACACAAATTCGGGCATTAATTGGAATGTGAAAATTTGTCTGGTGTATTAAAATACCATGAAAAACTATAAGAATCGTTTTGTGCAGTTTTTTAGAGAATTTTTTTCCGGACCTAAATTTTGTAAAAAACGTGATGAGTACACGAATTCGGGAATTAATTGGAATGTGAAAATTTGTCTGGTGTATTAAAACAACATAAAAACATTCAGAGTCGTTTTGAGCAGTTTTTTAGATAATTTTTTTCCGGACCTAATTTTTGTAAAAAACGTGATGATTAGTACACGAATTCGGGAATTAATGGGAATGTGGAAATTTGTCCGGTGTACTAAAACAACATAAAAAAACATTCGAGTCGTTTTGAGCAGATTTTTTAGAGAATTTTTTTCGGACCTAAATTTTGTAAAAAACGTGATGATTAGTACACAAATTCGAGCATTAATTGGAATGTGAAAATTTGTCCAGTGTATTAAAATACCATGAGAAACTATCGGGAATTGTTTTGTGCGGTTTTTTAGAGAATTTTTTTTCGGACCTAAATTTTGTAAAAAAACGTGATGATTATTAAACGAATTCGGGAATTAATTGGAATGTGAAAATTTGTGCAGTGTATTAAAACAACATAAAAAACATTCATAGTCGTTTTGAGCAGTTTTTAGAGAATTTTTTTCCGGACCTAAATTACAGCAAAAAATGTGATGATTAATACACGAATTCGGGAATTAATGGATTGTGAAAATTAGTCTTGTGCATTAAAACAACATAAAAAACATTCAGAGTCGTTTTGAGTAATTTTTCAGAGAATTTTTTTCCGGACCTAAATTTTGTAAAAAACGTGATGATTAGTACATGAATTTGGGAATTAATGGGAATGTGAAAATTTGTCTGGTGTATTAAAACAACATAAAAAACATTCAGAGTCGTTTTGTGCAGTTTCTTAGAGAATTTTTTTCCGGACAAAAATTTTGTAAAAAAAGTGATGATTAGTACACGAATTCGGGAATTAATTGGAATGTGAAAATTTGACTGGTGTATTAAAATAACATAAAAAACATTCAGAGTCGTTTTGTGCAATTTCTTAGAAATTTTTTTTCCGGACCTAAATTTTGTAAAAAACGTGATGATTATTACACGAATTCGGGAATTAATGGATTGTGAAAATTTGTCTGGTGTATTAAAACAACATAAAAAACATTCAGAGTCGTTTTGAGTAATTTTTCAGAGAATTTTTTTCCGGACCTAAATTTTGTAAAAAACGTGATGATTAGTACATGAATTTGGGAATTAATGGGAATGTGAAAATTTGTCTGGTGTATTAAAACAACATAAAAAACATTCAGAGTCGTTTTGTGCAGTTTCTTAGAGAATTTTTTTCCGGACCTAAATTTTGTAAAAAACGTGATGATTAGTACACGAATTCCGGCATTAATGGGATTGTGAAAATTAGTCTTGTGCATTAAAACAACATAAAAAACATTTAGAGTCGTTTTGAGTAATGTTTCAGAGAATTTTTTTCGCGACTTAAATTTTGTAAAAAACGTGATGATTAGTACACGAATTTGGGAATTAATGGGAATGTGAAAATTTTTCTGGTGTACTAAAACAAAATAAAAAACATTCAGAATCGTTTTGAGCAGTTTTTTATAGAATTTTTTTCCAGACCTAAATTTTGTAAAAAACGTGATGATTAGTACACGAATTCGGGCATTAATGGGATTGTGAAAATTTTTCTGGTGTACTAAAACAACATAAAAAAACATTCGAGCCGTTTTGAGCAGCTTTTTTAGAGAATGTTTTTCGGACCTTAATTTTGTAAAAAACGTGATGAGTAGTACACGAATTCGGGAATTAATAGGAATGTGAAAATTTGTCTGGTGTATTAAAACAACATAAAAAAGATTCAGAGTCGTTTTGAGCAGTTTCTTAGAGAATTTTTTTCCGGACAAAAATTTTGTAAAAAACGTGATGATTAGTACACGAATTCGGGCATTAATTGGAATGTGAAAATTTTTCTGATGTACTAAAACAACGTAAAAAACATTCAGAGTCGTTTTGAGCAGTTTTTTAGAAAATGTTTTTCCGGACCTAAATTTTGTAAAAAACGTGATGATTAGTACATGAATTCGGGCATTAATTGGAATGTGAAAATTTGTCTGGTGTATTAAAACAACATAAAAAAGATTCAGAGTCGTTTTGAGCAGTTTCTTAGAGAATTTTTTTCCGGACAAAAATTTTGTAAAAAACGTGATGATTAGTACACGAATTCGGGCATTAATTGGAATGTGAAAATTTTTCTGATGTACTAAAACAACGTAAAAAACATTCAGAGTCGTTTTGAGCAGTTTTTTTAGAAAATGTTTTTCCGGACCTAAATTTTGTAAAAAACGTGATGAGTAGTACACGAATTCGGGAATTAATGGGAATGTGAAAATTTGTCTAGTGTATTAAAACAACATAAAAAACATTCAGAGTCGTTTTGAGCAGTTTCTTAGAGATTTTTTTCCGGACCTAACTTTTGTAAAAAACGTGATGATTAGTACACGAATTCAGGTATTAATGGGATTGTGAAAATTAGTCTTGTGCATTAAAACAACATAAAAAACATTCAGAGTCGTTTTGAGTAATTTTTTAGAAAATTTTTTTCCGGACCTAAATTTTGTAAAAAACGTGATTATTAGTACACGAATTCGGGCATTAATTGGAATGTGAAAATTTGTCTGGTGTATTAAAACAACATAAAAAACATTCAGAGTCGTTGTGAGTAATTTTTTAGATAATTTTTTTCCGGACCTAAATTTTGTAAAAAACGTGATGATTAGTACACTAATTCGGGAATTAATGGGATTGTGAAAATTTGTCTGGTGTATTAAAACAACATAAAATCATTCAGAGTCGTTTTGAGCAGTTTTTTAGAGAATTTTTTTCCGTACCTAAATTTTGTAAAAAACGTGATGATTAGTACACAAATTCAGGCATTAATTGGAATGTGAAAATTTGTCTGGTGTATTAAAATACCATGAGAAACTATCAGAATTGTTTTGTGCAGTTTTTTAGAGAATTTTTTTCCGGACCTAAATTTTGTAAAAAACGTGATGATTATTAAACGAATTCGGGAATTAATTGGAATGTGAAAATTTGTCTGGTGTATTAAAACAACATAAAAACATTCATAGTCGTTTTGAGCAGTTTTTTAGAGAATTTTTTCCGGACCTAAATTTCCGTAAAAATGTGATGATTAATACACGAATTCGGGAATTAATGGATTGTGAAAATTAGTCTTGTGCATTAAAACAACATAAAAAACATTCAGAGTCGTTTTGAGTAATTTTTCAGAGAATTTTTTTCCGGACCTAAATTTTGTAAAAAACGTGATGATTAGTACATGAATTTTGGAATTAATGGGAATGTGAAAATTTGTCTGGTGTATTAAAACAACATAAAAAACATTCGAGTCGTTTTGTGCCGTTTCTTAGAGAATTTTTTTTCGGAACCAAATTTTTTTAAAAAACGTGATGATTATTACACGAATTCGGGAATTAATGGATTGTGAAAATTAGTCTTGTGCATTAAAACAACATAAAAAAACATTCGAGTCGTTTTGAGTAATTTTTCGAGAGAATTTTTTTTCGGACCTAAATTTTGTAAAAAAACGTGATGATTAGTACATGAATTTGGGAATTAATGGGAATGTGAAAATTTGTCTGGTGTATTAAAACAACATAAAAAACATTCAGAGTCGTTTTGTGCAGTTTCTTAGAGAATTTTTTTCCGGACAAAAATTTTGTAAAAAAAGTGATGATTAGTACACGAATTCGGGAATTAATTGGAATGTGAAAATTTGACTGGTGTATTAAAATAACATAAAAAACATTCAGAGTCGTTATGTGCAATTTCTTAGAAATTTTTTTTTCGGACCTAAATTTTGTAAAAAACGTGATGATTATTACACGAATTCGGGAATTAATGGATTGTGAAAATTTATGCGGTGTATTAAAACAACATAAAAAAACATTCGAGTCGTTTTGAGTAATTTTTTAGAGAATTTTTTTTCGGACCTAAATTTTGTAAAAAAACGTGATGATTAGTACATGAATTTGGGAATTAATGGGAATGTGAAAATTTGTCCAGTGTATTAAAACAACATAAAAAACATTCGAGTCGTTTTGTGCGATTTCTTAGAGAATTTTTTTTCCGGACCTAAATTTTGTAAAAAACGTGATGATTAGTACACGAATTCAGGCATTAATGGGATTGTGAAAATTAGTCTTGTGCATTAAAACAACATAAAAAAACATTTAGAGTCGTTTTGAGTAATGTTTCGGAGAATTTTTTTCGCGACCTAAATTTTGTAAAAAACGTGATGATTAGTACACGAATTTGGGAATTAATGGGAATGTGAAAATTTTTTCGGTGTACTAAAACAAAATAAAAAAACATTCGAATCGTTTTGAGCAGTTTTTATAGAATTTTTTTCCGGACCTAAATTTTGTAAAAAACGTGATGATTAGTACACGAATTCGGGCATTAATGGGATTGTGAAAATTTTTACGGTGTACTAAAACAACATAAAAAAACATTCGAGCCGTTTTGAGCGAGTTTTTTAGAGAATGTTTTTCGGACCTTAATTTTGTAAAAAACGTGATGAGTAGTACACGAATTCGGGAATTAATAGGAATGTGAAAATTTGTCGCAGTGTATTAAAACAACATAAAAAACATTAAGAGTCGTTTTGAGCAGTTTCTTAGATAATTTTTTTTCAGGACAAAAATTTTGTAAAAAAACGTGATGATTAGTACACGAATTCGGGCATTAATTAGAATGTGAAAAATTTTCTGGTGTACTAAAACAACATAAAAAACATTCAGAGTCGTTTTGAGCAGTTTCTTAGAGATTTTTTTACGGACCTAACTTTCGTAAAAAACGTGATGATTAGTACACGAATTCAGGTATTAATGGGATTGGGAAAATTAGCCTTGTGCATTAAAACAACATAAAAAAACATTCAGAGTCGTTTTGAGTAATTTTTTTAGAAAAATTTTTTTCCGGACCTAAATTTTGTAAAACACGTGATGATTAGTACACAAATTCCGGCATTAATTGGAATGTGAAAATTTGTCTTGTGTATTAAAATACCATGAAAAACTATCAGAATTGTTTTGTGCGCAGTTTTTTAGAGAATTTTTTTCCGTACCTAAATTTTGTAAAAAACGTGATGATTAGTACACAAATTCAGGCATTAATTGGAATGTGAAAATTTGTCTGGTGTATTAAAATACCATGAGAAACTGCTCAAAACGTGATGATTAGTACACGAATTCGGGCATTAATGGGATTGTGAAAATTTTTCTGGTGTACTAAAACAACATAAAAAACATTCAGAGCCGTTTTGAGCAGTTTTTTAGAGAATTTTTTTCCGGACCTTAATTTTGTAAAAAACGTGATGAGTAGTACACGAATTCGGGAATTAACAGGAATGTGAAAATTTGTCTGGTGTATTAAAACAACATAAAAAAACATTCAGAGTCGTTTTGAGCGAGTTTCTTAGAGAATTTTTTTCCGGACAAAAATTTTGTAAAAAACGTGATGATTAGTACACAAATTCCGGCATTAATTGGAATGTGAAAATTTGTCTTGTGTATTAAAATACCATGAAAAACTATCAGAATCGTTTTGTGCGCAGTTTTTTATAGAATTTTTTTCCGGACATAAATTTTTTAAAAAACGTGAGGATTAGTACACGAATTCGGGAATTAATGGGAATGTGAAAATTTGTCTGGTGTATTAAAATACCATGGAAAACATTCAAAATTATTTTGAACAGTTTTTTAGAGAATTTTTTTAGCAATTGAATTTTGTAAAAAACGTGATGATTAGTACACAAATTCGGGCATTAATTGGAATGTGAAAATTTTCCTGGTGTATTAAAACAACATAAAAAACGTTCAGAATCGTTTTGAGCAATTTTTTAGGGAATTTTTTTCCGGACCTAAATTTTGTAAAAAACGTGATGATTAGTACACGAATTCGGGAATTAATGAGAATGTGAAAATTTGTCTAGTGTATTAAAACAACATAAAAACATTCAGAGTCGTTTTGAGAAGTTTTTTAGAGAATTTTTTTCCGAACCCAAATTTTGTAAAAAACGTGATGATTAGTACACAAATTCGGGCATTAATATGAATGTGAAAATTTGTCTGGTGTATTAAAATACCATGAAAAACTATCAGAATCGTTTCTAGCAGTTTTTTAGGGGAATTTTTTTCCGGACCTAAATTTTGTAAAAAACGTGATGATTATTAAACGAATTCGGGAAGTAATTGGAATGTGAAAATTTGTCTGGTGTATTAAAACAACATAAAAACATTCATAGTCGTTTTGAGCAGTTTTTTAGAGAATTTTTTCCGGACCTAAATTCTGTAAAAAACGTGATGATTAATACACAAATTCGGGCATTAATTGGAATGTGAAAATTTGTCTGGTGTATTAAAATACCATGAAAAACTATAAGAATCGTTTTGTGCAGTTTTTTAGAGAATTTTTTTCCGGACCTAAATTTTGTAAAAAACGTGATGAGTACACGAATTCGGGAATTAATTGGAATGTGAAAATTTGTCTGGTGTATTAAAACAACATAAAAACATTCAGAGTCGTTTTGAGCAGTTTTTTAGATAATTTTTTTCCGGACCTAATTTTTGTAAAAAACGTGATGATTAGTACACGAATTCGGGAATTAATGGGAATGTGGAAATTTGTCCGGTGTACTAAAACAACATAAAAAACATTCAGAGTCGTTTTGAGCAGTTTTTTAGAGAATTTTTTTCCGGACCTAAATTTTGTAAAAAACGTGATGATTAGTACACGAATTCGGGCATTAATGGGATTGTGAAAATTTTTCTGGTGTATTAAAACAACATAAAAAACGTTCAGAATCGTTTTGAGCAATTTTTTAGGGAATTTTTTTCCGGACCTAAATTTTGTAAAAAACGTGATGATTAGTACACTAATTCGGGAATTAATGGGATTGTGAAAATTTGTCTGGTGTATTAAAACAACATAAAATCATTCAGAGTCGTTTTGAGCAGTTTTTTAGAGAATTTTTTTCCGTACCTAAATTTTGTAAAAAACGTGATGATTAGTACACAAATTCAGGCATTAATTGGAATGTGAAAATTTTCCTGGTGTATTAAAACAACATAAAAAACGTTCAGAATCGTTTTGAGCAATTTTTTAGGGAATTTTTTTCCGGACCTAAATTTTGTAAAAAACGTGATGATTATTAAACGAATTCGGGAATTAATTGGAATGTGAAAATTTGTCTGGTGTATTAAAACAACATAAAAACATTCATAGTCGTTTTGAGCAGTTTTTTAGAGAATTTTTTCCGGACCTAAATTCTGTAAAAAATGTGATGATTAATACACGAATTCGAGAATTAATGGATTGTGAAAATTAGTCTTGTGCATTAAAACAACATAAAAAACATTCAGAGTCGTTTTGAGTAATTTTTCAGAGAATTTTTTTCCGGACCTAAATTTTGTAAAAAAACGTGATGATTAGTACATGAATTTGGGAATTAATGGGAATGTGAAAATTTGTGCAGTGTATTAAAACAACATAAAAAAACATTCAGAGTCGTTTTGTGCAGTTTCTTAGAGAATTTTTTTCCGGACAAAAATTTTGTAAAAAAAGTGATGATTAGTACACGAATTCGGGAATTAATTGGAATGTGAAAATTTGACTGGTGTATTAAAATAACATAAAAAACATTCAGAGTCGTTTTGTGCAATTTCTTAGAAATTTTTTTTTCGGACCTAAATTTTGTAAAAAACGTGATGATTATTACACGAATTCGGGAATTAATGGATTGTGAAAATTTGTCTGGTGTATTAAAACAACATAAAAAACATTCAGAGTCGTTTTGAGTAATTTTTTCAGAGAATTTTTTTCCGGACCTAAATTTTGTAAAAAACGTGATGATTAGTACATGAATTTGGGAATTAATGGGAATGTGAAAATTTGTCTGGTGTATTAAAACAACATAAAAAACATTCAGAGTCGTTTTGTGCAGTTTCTTAGAGAATTTTTTTCCGGACAAAAATTTTGTAAAAAAAGTGATGATTAGTACACGAATTCGGGAATTAATTGGAATGTGAAAATTTGACTGGTGTATTAAAATAACATAAAAAACATTCAGAGTCGTTTTGTGCAATTTCTTAGAAATTTTTTTTCCGGACCTAAATTTTGTAAAAAACGTGATGATTATTACACGAATTCGGGAATTAATGGATTGTGAAAATTTGTCTGGTGTATTAAAACAACATAAAAAACATTCAGAGTCGTTTTGAGTAATTTTTCAGAGAATTTTTTTCCGGACCTAAATTTTGTAAAAAACGTGATGATTAGTACACGAATTCGGGCATTAATGGGATTGTGAAAATTTTTCTGGTGTATTAAAACAACATAAAAAACGTTCAGAATCGTTTTGAGCAATTTTTTAGGGAATTTTTTTCCGGACCTAAATTTTGTAAAAAACGTGATGATTAGTACACTAATTCGGGAATTAATGGGATTGTGAAAATTTGTCTGGTGTATTAAAACAACATAAAATCATTCAGAGTCGTTTTGAGCAGTTTTTAGAGAATTTTTTTTCCGTACCTAAATTTTGTAAAAAACGTGATGATTAGTACACAAATTCAGGCATTAATTGGAATGTGAAAATTTGTCTGGTGTATTAAAATACCATGAGAAACTATCAGAATTGTTTTGTGCAGTTTTTTAGAGAATTTTTTTCCGGACCTAAATTTTGTAAAAAACGTGATGATTATTAAACGAATTCGGGAATTAATTGGAATGTGAAAATTTGTCTGGTGTATTAAAACAACATAAAAACATTCATAGTCGTTTTGAGCAGTTTTTTAGAGAATTTTTTCCGGACCTAAATTCTGTAAAAAATGTGATGATTAATACACGAATTCGGGAATTAATGGATTGTGAAAATTAGTCTTGTGCATTAAAACAACATAAAAAACATTCAGAGTCGTTTTGAGTAATTTTTCAGAGAATTTTTTTCCGGACCTAAATTTTGTAAAAAACGTGATGATTAGTACATGAATTTGGGAATTAATGGGAATGTGAAAATTTGTCTGGTGTATTAAAACAACATAAAAAACATTCAGAGTCGTTTTGTGCAGTTTCTTAGAGAATTTTTTTCCGGACAAAAATTTTGTAAAAAAAGTGATGATTAGTACACGAATTCGGGAATTAATTGGAATGTGAAAATTTGATCGGTGTATTAAAATAACATAAAAAAACATTCGAGTCGTTTTTGTGCAATTTCTTAGAAATTTTTTTTCGGACCTAAATTTTGTAAAAAACGTGATGATTATTACACGAATTCGGGAATTAATGGATTGTGAAAATTTGTCCGGTGTATTAAAACAACATAAAAAAACATTCGAGTCGTTTTGAGTAATTTTTCGGAGAATTTTTTTTCCGGACCTAAATTTTGTAAAAAACGTGATGATTAGTACATGAATTTGGGAATTAATGGGAATGTGAAAATTTGTCCCGGTGTATTAAAACAACATAAAAAAACATTCGAGTCGTTTTGTGCAGTTTCTTAGAGAATTTTTTTCGGACAAAAAATTTTGTAAAAAAAAGTGATGATTAGTACACGAATTCGGGAATTAATTGGAATGTGAAAATTTGATCGGGTGTATTAAAATAACATAAAAAAACATTCGAGTCGTTTTGTGCAATTTCTTAGAAATTTTTTTTCGGACCTAAATTTTGTAAAAAAACGTGATGATTATTACACGAATTCGGGAATTAATGGATTGTGAAAATTTGTCCGGTGTATTAAAACAACATAAAAAAACATTCGAGTCGTTTTGAGTAATTTTTCGAGAGAATTTTTTTTCGGACCTAAATTTTTGTAAAAAACGTGATGATTAGTACATGAATTTGGGAATTAATGGGAATGTGAAAATTTGTGCAGTGTATTAAAACAACATAAAAAACATTCGAGTCGTTTTGTGCGATTTCTTAGAGAATTTTTTTTCGGACCTAAATTTTGTAAAAAAACGTGATGATTAGTACACGAATTCAGGCATTAATGGGATTGTGAAAATTAGTCTTGTGCATTAAAACAACATAAAAAACATTTAGAGTCGTTTTGAGTAATGTTTCGGAGAATTTTTTTCGCGACTTAAATTTTGTAAAAAAACGTGATGATTAGTACACGAATTTGGGAATTAATGGGAATGTGAAAATTTTTCGGTGTACTAAAACAAAATAAAAAAACATTCGGAATCGTTTTGAGCGAGTTTTTTATAGAAATTTTTTTCCAGACCTAAATTTTGTAAAAAACGTGATGATTAGTACACGAATTCGGGCATTAATGGGATTGTGAAAATTTTTTCGGTGTACTAAAACAACATAAAAAACATTCAGAGCCGTTTTGAGCAGCTTTTTTAGAGAATGTTTTTTCGGACCTTAATTTTGTAAAAAACGTGATGAGTAGTACACGAATTCGGGAATTAATAGGAATGTGAAAATTTGTCTGGTGTATTAAAACAACATAAAAAAGATTCAGAGTCGTTTTGAGCAGTTTCTTAGAGAATTTTTTTCGGACAAAAATTTTGTAAAAAACGTGATGATTAGTACACGAATTCGGGCATTAATTGGAATGTGAAAATTTTTCTGATGTACTAAAACAACGTAAAAAACATTCAGAGTCGTTTTGAGCAGTTTTTTAGAAAATGTTTTTCCGGACCTAAATTTTGTAAAAAACGTGATGATTAGTACATGAATTCGGGCATTAATTGGAATGTGAAAATTTGTCTGGTGTATTAAAACAACATAAAAAACATTCAGAGTCGTTTTGAGCAGTTTCTTAGAGAATTTTTTTCCGGACCTAACTTTTGTAAAACACGTGATGATTAGTACACGAATTCGGGCATTAATGGGATTGTGAAAATTAGTCTTGCATTAAAACAACATAAAAACATTCAGAGTCGTTTTGAGTAATTTTTCAGAGAATTTTTTTCCGGACCTAAATTTTGTAAAAAACGTGATGAGTAGTACACGAATTCGGGAATTAATGGGAATGTGAAAATTTGTCTAGTGTATTAAAACAACATAAAAAACATTCAGAGTCGTTTTGAGCAGTTTCTTAGAGATTTTTTTCCGGACCTAACTTTTGTAAAAAACGTGATGATTAGTACACGAATTCAGGTATTAATGGGATTGTGAAAATTAGTCTTGTGCATTAAAACAACATAAAAAAACATTCGAGTCGTTTTGAGTAATTTTTTTAGAAAAATTTTTTTTCGGGACCTAAATTTTGTAAAAAACGTGATTATTAGTACACGAATTCGGGCATTAATTGGAATGTGAAAATTTATGCAGTGTATTAAAACAACATAAAAAAACATTCGAGTCGTTGTGAGTAATTTTTTTAGATAATTTTTTTTCCGGACCTAAATTTTGTAAAAAACGTGATGATTAGTACACTAATTCGGGAATTAATGGGATTGTGAAAATTTGTCTGGTGTATTAAAACAACATAAAATCATTCAGAGTCGTTTTGAGCAGTTTTTTAGAGAATTTTTTTTCCGTACCTAAATTTTGTAAAAAACGTGATGATTAGTACACAAATTCGGGGCATTAATTGGAATGTGAAAATTTGTCCAGTGTATTAAAATACCATGAGAAACTATCGTAATTGTTTTGTGCGTTTTTAGAGAATTTTTTTCCGGACCTAAATTTTGTAAAAAACGTGATGATTATTAAACGAATTCGGGAATTAATTGGAATGTGAAAATTTGTCCAGTGTATTAAAAACAGCATAAAAACATTCATAGTCGTTTTGAGCAGTTTTTTAGAGAATTTTTTCCGGACCTAAATTCTGTAAAAAATGTGATGATTAATACACGAATTCGGGAATTAATGGATTGTGAAAATTAGTCTTGTGCATTAAAACAACATAAAAAACATTCAGAGTCGTTTTGTGTAATTTTTTCGGAGAATTTTTTTCGGACCTAAATTTTGTAAAAAAACGTGATGATTAGTACATGAATTTTGGAATTAATGGGAATGTGAAAATTTGTCTGGTGTATTAAAACAACATAAAAAACATTCAGAGTCGTTTTGTGCAGTTTCTTAGAGAATTTTTTTCCGGACCTAAATTTTGTAAAAAACGTGATGATTATTACACGAATTCGGGAATTAATGGATTGTGAAAATTAGTCTTGTGCATTAAAACAACATAAAAAACATTCAGAGTCGTTTTGAGTAATTTTTCAGAGAATTTTTTTCCGGACCTAAATTTTGTAAAAAACGTGATGATTAGTACATGAATTTTGGAATTAATGGGAATGTGAAAATTTATGCGGTGTATTAAAACAACATAAAAAACATTCGAGTCGTTTTGTGCGAGTTTCTTAGAGAATTTTTTTTCGGGACAAAAAATTTTGTAAAAAAAAGTGATGATTAGTACACGAATTCGGGAATTAATTGGAATGTGAAAATTTGACTGGTGTATTAAAATAACATAAAAAAACATTCGAGTCGTTATGTGCAATTTCTTAGAAATTTTTTTTTCGGACCTAAATTTTGTAAAAAACGTGATGATTATTACACGAATTCGGGAATTAATGGATTGTGAAAATTTATGCAGTGTATTAAAACAACATAAAAAAACATTCGAGTCGTTTTGAGTAATTTTTCAGAGAATTTTTTTTCCGGACCTAAATTTTGTAAAAAAACGTGATGATTAGTACATGAATTTGGGAATTAATGGGAATGTGAAAATTTGTCCCGGTGTATTAAAACAACATAAAAAAACATTCGAGTCGTTTTGTGCGATTTCTTAGAGAATTTTTTTTCGGACCTAAATTTTGTAAAAAACGTGATGATTAGTACACGAATTCGGCATTAATGGGATTGTGAAAATTAGTCTTGTGCATTAAAACAACATAAAAAACATTTAGAGTCGTTTTGAGTAATGTTTCGAAGAATTTTTTTCGGGACCTAAATTTTGTAAAAAACGTGATGATTAGTACACGAATTTGAGAATTAATGGGAATGTGAAAATTTGACTGGTGTACTAAAACAAAATAAAAAACATTCAGAATCGTTTTGAGCAGTTTTTTAGAGAATTTTTTTCCGGACCTAAATTTTGTAAAAAACGTGATGATTAGTACACGAATTCGGGCATTAATGGGATTGTGAAAATTTTTCTGGTGTACTAAAACAACATAAAAAAACATTCGGAGACGTTTTGAGCGAGTTTTTTAGAGAATGTTATTCCGGACCTTAATTTTGTAAAAAACGTGATGAGTAGTACACGAATTCGGGAATTAATAGGAATGTGAAAATTTGTCTGGTGTATTAAAACAACATAAAAAACATTAAGAGTCGTTTTGAGCAGTTTCTTAGATAATTTTTTTCCGGACAAAAATTTTGTAAAAAACGTGATGATTAGTACACGAATTCGGGCATTAATTAGAATGTGAAAAATTTTCTGGTGTACTAAAACAACATAAAAAACATTCAGAGTCGTTTTGAGCAGTTTCTTAGAGATTTTTTTCCGGACCTAACTTTCGTAAAAAAGCGTGATGATTAGTACACGAATTCGTGTATTAATGGGATTGGGAAAATTAGCCTTGTGCATTAAAACAACATAAAAAACATTCAGAGTCGTTTTGTGTAATTTTTTATAAAAATTTTTTTTCCGGACCTAAATTTTGTAAAACACGTGATGATTAGTACACAAATTCCGGCATTAATTGGAATGTGAAAATTTGTCTTGTGTATTAAAATACCATGAAAAACTATCAGAATTGTTTTGTGCGCAGTTTTTTAGAGAATTTTTTTCCGTACCTAAATTTTGTAAAAAACGTGATGATTAGTACACAAATTCAGGCATTAATTGGAATGTGAAAATTTGTCTGGTGTATTAAAATACCATGAGAAACTGCTCAAAACGTGATGATTAGTACACGAATTCGGGCATTAATGGGATTGTGAAAATTTTTCTGGTGTACTAAAACAACATAAAAAACATTCAGAGCCGTTTTGAGCGATTTTTAGAGAATTTTTTTTCCGGACCTTAATTTTGTAAAAAACGTGATGAGTAGTACACGAATTCGGGAATTAACAGGAATGTGAAAATTTGTCTGGTGTATTAAAACAACATAAAAAACATTCAGAGTCGTTTTGAGCAGTTTCTTAGAGAATTTTTTTCCGGACAAAAATTTTGTAAAAAACGTGATGATTAGTACACAAATTCCGGCATTAATTGGAATGTGAAAATTTGTCTTGTGTATTAAAATACCATGAAAAACTATCAGAATCGTTTTGTGCGCAGTTTTTTATAGAATTTTTTTCCGGACATAAATTTTTTAAAAAACGTGAGGATTAGTACACGAATTCGGGAATTAATGGGAATGTGAAAATTTGTCCGGTGTATTAAAATACCATGGAAAACATTCAAAATTATTTTGAACAGCTTTTTTTAGAGAATTTTTTTTAGCAATTGAATTTTGTAAAAAACGTGATGATTAGTACACAAATTCGGGCATTAATTGGAATGTGAAAATTTTCCTGGTGTATTAAAACAACATAAAAAACGTTCAGAATCGTTTTGAGCAATTTTTTAGGCAATTTTTTTCCGGACCTAAATTTTGTAAAAAACGTGATGATTATTAAACGAATTCGGGAATTAATTGGAATGTGAAAATTTGTCTGGTGTATTAAAACAACATAAAAAACATTCATAGTCGTTTTGAGCAGCTTTTTTAGAGAATTTTTTCGGACCTAAATTTCCGTAAAAAATGTGATGATTAATACACGAATTCGAGAATTAATGGATTGTGAAAATTAGTCTTGTGCATTAAAACAACATAAAAAAACATTCGTAGTCGTTTTGAGTAATTTTTCGGAGAATTTTTTTTCCGGACCTAAATTTTGTAAAAAACGTGATGATTAGTACATGAATTTGGGAATTAATGGGAATGTGAAAATTTGTCTGGTGTATTAAAACAACATAAAAAACATTCAGAGTCGTTTTGTGCAGTTTCTTAGAGAATTTTTTTCCGGACAAAAATTTTGTAAAAAAAGTGATGATTAGTACACGAATTCGGGAATTAATTGGAATGTGAAAATTTGACTCGGTGTATTAAAATAACATAAAAAAACATTCGAGTCGTTTTGTGCAATTTCTTAGAAATTTTTTTTTCCGGACCTAAATTTTGTAAAAAACGTGATGATTATTACACGAATTCGGGAATTAATGGATTGTGAAAATTTGTCCGGTGTATTAAAACAACATAAAAAAACATTCGAGTCGTTTTGAGTAATTTTTCGTAGAATTTTTTTCCGGACCTAAATTTTGTAAAAAACGTGATGATTAGTACATGAATTTGGGAATTAATGGGAATGTGAAAATTTGTCCCGGTGTATTAAAACAACATAAAAAAACATTCGAGTCGTTTTGTGCGGTTTCTTAGAGAATTTTTTTTCGGACAAAAAATTTTGTAAAAAAAAGTGATGATTAGTACACGAATTCGGGAATTAATTGGAATGTGAAAATTTGACTGGTGTATTAAAATAACATAAAAAAACATTCGAGTCGTTTTTGTGCAATTTCTTAGAAATTTTTTTTCCGGACCTAAATTTTGTAAAAAACGTGATGATTATTACACGAATTCGGGAATTAATGGATTGTGAAAATTTGTCTGGTGTATTAAAACAACATAAAAAACATTCAGAGTCGTTTTGAGTAATTTTTCAGAGAATTTTTTTCCGGACCTAAATTTTGTAAAAAACGTGATGATTAGTACACGAATTCGGGCATTAATGGGATTGTGAAAATTTTTCTGGTGTATTAAAACAACATAAAAAACGTTCAGAATCGTTTTGAGCAATTTTTTAGGGAATTTTTTTCCGGACCTAAATTTTGTAAAAAACGTGATGATTAGTACACTAATTCGGGCATTAATGGGATTGTGAAAATTTTTCTGGTGTACTAAAACAACATAAAAAACATTCAGAGACGTTTTGAGCAGTTTTTTAGAGAATGTTATTCCGGACCTTAATTTTGTAAAAAACGTGATGAGTAGTACACGAATTCGGGAATTAATAGGAATATGAAAATTTGACTGGTGTATTAAAATAACATAAAAAACATTCAGAGTCGTTTTGTGCAATTTCTTAGAAATTTTTTTTCCGGACCTAAATTTTGTAAAAAACGTGATGATTATTACACGAATTCGGGAATTAATGGATTGTGAAAATTTGTCCCGGTGTATTAAAACAACATAAAAAACATTCGAGTCGTTTTGAGTAATTTTTCGGAGAATTTTTTTTCGGACCTAAATTTTGTAAAAAAACGTGATGATTAGTACATGAATTTGGGAATTAATGGGAATGTGAAAATTTGTGCGGTGTATTAAAACAACATAAAAAAACATTCGTAGTCGTTTTGTGCAGTTTCTTAGAGAATTTTTTTTCGGACAAAAATTTTGTAAAAAAAAGTGATGATTAGTACACGAATTCGGGAATTAATTGGAATGTGAAAATTTGGTCGGTGTATTAAAAATAACATAAAAAAACATTCGAGTCGTTTTGTGCAATTTCTTAGAAATTTTTTTTCGGACCTAAATTTTGTAAAAAACGTGATGATTATTACACGAATTCGGGAATTAATGGATTGTGAAAATTTATGCGGTGTATTAAAACAACATAAAAAAACATTCGAGTCGTTTTGAGTAATTTTTCGGAGAATTTTTTTTCCGGACCTAAATTTTGTAAAAAAACGTGATGATTAGTACATGAATTTGGGAATTAATGGGAATGTGAAAATTTGTCCAGTGTATTAAAACAACATAAAAAACATTCGTAGTCGTTTTTGTGCGGTTTCTTAGAGAATTTTTTTTCGGACAAAAAATTTTGTAAAAAAAAGTGATGATTAGTACACGAATTCGGGGAATTAATTGGAATGTGAAAATTTGACTGGTGTATTAAAATAACATAAAAAACATTCGAGTCGTTTTGTGCAATTTCTTAGAAATTTTTTTTCGGACCTAAATTTTGTAAAAAACGTGATGATTATTACACGAATTCGGGAATTAATGGATTGTGAAAATTTGTGCAGTGTATTAAAACAACATAAAAAAACATTCGAGTCGTTTTGAGTAATTTTTCGTAGAATTTTTTTCGGACCTAAATTTTGTAAAAAACGTGATGATTAGTACACGAATCGGGCATTAATGGGATTGTGAAAATTTTTCGGTGTATTAAAACAACATAAAAAACGTTCGAATCGTTTTGAGCAGATTTTTAGAGAATTTTTTTCGGACCTAAATTTTGTAAAAAAAGCGTGATGATTAGTACACGAATTCGGGCATTAATGGGATTGTGAAAATTTTTACGGTGTACTAAAACAACATAAAAAACATTCGAGACGTTTTGAGCGAGTTTTTTAGAGAATGTTATTCGGACCTTAATTTTGTAAAAAACGTGATGAGTAGTACACGAATTCGGGAATTAATAGGAATGTGAAAATTTATGCAGTGTATTAAAACAACATAAAAAAACATTAAGAGTCGTTTTGAGCAGTTTCTTAGATAATTTTTTTCAGGACAAAAATTTTGTAAAAAACGTGATGATTAGTACACGAATTCGGGCATTAATTAGAATGTGAAAAATTTTTCACGGTGTACTAAAACAACATAAAAAACATTCGAGTCGTTTTGAGCGGTTTCTTAGAGATTTTTTTCGGACCTAACTTTCGTAAAAAACGTGATGATTAGTACACGAATTCGAGTATTAATGGGATTGGGAAAATTAGCCTTGTGCATTAAAACAACATAAAAAACATTCGAGTCGTTTTTGAGTAATTTTTTAGAAAAATTTTTTTTCGGACCTAAATTTTGTAAAACACGTGATGATTAGTACACAAATTCCGGCATTAATTGGAATGTGAAAATTTGTCTTGTGTATTAAAATACCATGAAAAACTATCGAATTGTTTTGTGCGCGATTTTTAGAGAATTTTTTTTCCAGTACCTAAATTTTGTAAAAAAACGTGATGATTAGTACACAAATTCGGGCATTAATTGGAATGTGAAAATTTGTGCAGTGTATTAAAATACCATGAGAAACTGCTCAAAACGTGATGATTAGTACACGAATTCGGGCATTAATGGGATTGTGAAAATTTTTTCTGGTGTACTAAAACAACATAAAAAAACATTCGGGAGCCGTTTTGAGCGATTTTTAGAGAATTTTTTTCCGGACCTTAATTTTGTAAAAAACGTGATGAGTAGTACACGAATTCGGGAATTAACGGGGAATGTGAAAATTTGTCCAGTGTATTAAAACAACATAAAAAAACATTCGAGTCGTTTTGAAAGCGAGTTTCTTAGAGAATTTTTTTTCGGACAAAAATTTTGTAAAAAAACGTGATGATTAGTACACAAATTCAGGCATTAATTGGAATGTGAAAATTTGTCTTGTGTATTAAAATACCATGAAAAACTATCGGGAATCGTTTTGTGCGCAGCTTTTTTATAGAATTTTTTTTCCGGACATAAATTTTTTTAAAAAACGTGAGGATTAGTACACGAATTCGGGAATTAATGGGAATGTGAAAATTTGTCCGGTGTATTAAAATACCATGGAAAACATTCAAAATTATTTTGAACAGATTTTTTAGAGAATTTTTTTAGCAATTGAATTTTGTAAAAAACGTGATGATTAGTACACAAATTCGGGCATTAATTGGAATGTGAAAATTTTCTCGGTGTATTAAAACAACATAAAAAACGTTCGGAATCGTTTTGAGCAATTTTTTAGGGAATTTTTTTTCGGACCTAAATTTTGTAAAAAAACGTGATGATTATTAAACGAATTCGGGAATTAATTGGAATGTGAAAATTTATGCGGTGTATTAAAACAACATAAAAAACATTCATAGTCGTTTTGAGCGATTTTTTAGAGAATTTTTTTCCGGACCTAAATTACGTAAAAAATGTGATGATTAATACACGAATTCGAGAATTAATGGATTGTGAAAATTAGTCTTGTGCATTAAAACAACATAAAAAAACATTCGAGTCGTTTTGAGTAATTTTTCGAGAGAATTTTTTTCCGGACCTAAATTTTGTAAAAAACGTGATGATTAGTACATGAATTTGGGAATTAATGGGAATGTGAAAATTTGTCCAGTGTATTAAAACAACATAAAAAAACATTCGAGTCGTTTTGTGCGGTTTCTTAGAGAATTTTTTTTCAGGACAAAAATTTTTGTAAAAAAAAGTGATGATTAGTACACGAATTCGGGAATTAATTGGAATGTGAAAATTTGAGCTGGTGTATTAAAATAACATAAAAAAACATTCGAGTCGTTTTTGTGCAATTTCTTAGAAATTTTTTTTCGGACCTAAATTTTGTAAAAAAACGTGATGATTATTACACGAATTCGGGAATTAATGGATTGTGAAAATTTATGCAGTGTATTAAAACAACATAAAAAAACATTCGAGTCGTTTTGAGTAATTTTTCGGAGAATTTTTTTCCGGACCTAAATTTTGTAAAAAAACGTGATGATTAGTACATGAATTTGGGAATTAATGGGAATGTGAAAATTTATGCAGTGTATTAAAACAACATAAAAAACATTCGAGTCGTTTTGTGCAGTTTCTTAGAGAATTTTTTTTCGGACAAAAATTTTGTTAAAAAAAGTGATGATTAGTACACGAATTCGGGAATTAATTGGAATGTGAAAATTTGACTGGTGTATTAAAATAACATAAAAAAACATTCGAGTCGTTTTGTGCAATTTCTTAGAAATTTTTTTTCCGGACCTAAATTTTGTAAAAAACGTGATGATTATTACACGAATTCGGGAATTAATGGATTGTGAAAATTTGTCTGGTGTATTAAAACAACATAAAAAACATTCAGAGTCGTTTTGTGTAATTTTTTCGGAGAATTTTTTTCCGGACCTAAATTTTGTAAAAAACGTGATGATTAGTACACGAATTCGGGCATTAATGGGATTGTGAAAATTTTTCTGGTGTATTAAAACAACATAAAAAACGTTCAGAATCGTTTTGAGCAATTTTTTAGGGAATTTTTTTCCGGACCTAAATTTTGTAAAAAACGTGATGATTAGTACACTAATTCGGGAATTAATGGGATTGTGAAAATTTGTCTGGTGTATTAAAACAACATAAAATCATTCAGAGTCGTTTTGAGCAGTTTTTTAGAGAATTTTTTTCCGTACCTAAATTTTGTAAAAAACGTGATGATTAGTACACAAATTCAGGCATTAATTGGAATGTGAAAATTTGTCTGGTGTATTAAAATACCATGAGAAACTATCAGAATTGTTTTGTGCGATTTTTAGAGAATTTTTTTTCGGACCTAAATTTTGTAAAAAAACGTGATGATTATTAAACGAATTCGGGAATTAATTGGAATGTGAAAATTTATGCAGTGTATTAAAACAACATAAAAAACATTCATAGTCGTTTTGAGCGATTTTTTAGAGAATTTTTTTCCGGACCTAAATTTCTGTAAAAAATGTGATGATTAATACACGAATTCGGGAATTAATGGATTGTGAAAATTAGTCTTGTGCATTAAAACAACATAAAAAACATTCAGAGTCGTTTTGAGTAATTTTTCAGAGAATTTTTTTTCCGGACCTAAATTTTGTAAAAAACGTGATGATTAGTACATGAATTTGGGAATTAATGGGAATGTGAAAATTTGTCTGGTGTATTAAAACAACATAAAAAACATTCAGAGTCGTTTTGTGCAGTTTCTTAGAGAATTTTTTTTCCGGACAAAAATTTTGTAAAAAAAGTGATGATTAGTACACGAATTCGGGAATTAATTGGAATGTGAAAATTTGACTGGTGTATTAAAATAACATAAAAAACATTCAGAGTCGTTTTGTGCAATTTCTTAGAAATTTTTTTTCGGACCTAAATTTTGTAAAAAACGTGATGATTATTACACGAATTAGGGAATTAATGGATTGTGAAAATTTATCCCGGTGTATTAAAACAACATAAAAAAACATTCGAGTCGTTTTGAGTAATTTTTCAGAGAATTTTTTTCCGGACCTAAATTTTGTAAAAAACGTGATGATTAGTACATGAATTTGGGAATTAATGGGAATGTGAAAATTTGTCTGGTGTATTAAAACAACATAAAAAACATTCAGAGTCGTTTTGTGCAGTTTCTTAGAGAATTTTTTTCCGGACCTAAATTTTGTAAAAAACGTGATGATTAGTACACGAATTCCGGCATTAATGGGATTGTGAAAATTAGTCTTGTGCATTAAAACAACATAAAAAACATTTAGAGTCGTTTTGAGTAATGTTTCAGAGAATTTTTTTCGCGACTTAAATTTTGTAAAAAACGTGATGATTAGTACACGAATTTGGGAATTAATGGGAATGTGAAAATTTTTCTGGTGTACTAAAACAAAATAAAAAACATTCGAGAATCGTTTTGAGCAGCTTTTTTATAGAATTTTTTTTCCGGACCTAAATTTTGTAAAAAACGTGATGATTAGTACACGAATTCGGGCATTAATGGGATTGTGAAAATTTTTCTGGTGTACTAAAACAACATAAAAAACATTCAGAGCCGTTTTGAGCGAGTTTTTTAGAGAATGTTTTTTCGGACCTTAATTTTGTAAAAAAGCGTGATGAGTAGTACACGAATTCGGGAATTAATAGGAATGTGAAAATTTGTGCGGTGTATTAAAACAACATAAAAAAGATTCAGAGTCGTTTTGAGCAGTTTCTTAGAGAATTTTTTTCCGGACAAAAATTTTTTAAAAAAAGTGATGATTAGTACACGAATTCGGGCATTAATTGGAATGTGAAAATTTTTTCTGATGTACTAAAACAACGTAAAAAAACATTCGTAGTCGTTTTTGAGCGATTTTTTAGAAAATGTTTTTCCGGACCTAAATTTTGTAAAAAACGTGATGATTAGTACATGAATTCGGGCATTAATTGGAATGTGAAAATTTGTCCAGTGTATTAAAACAACATAAAAAAACATTCGTAGTCGTTTTGAGCAGTTTCTTAGAGAAATTTTTTCCGGACCTAACTTTTGTAAAACACGTGATGATTAGTACACGAATTCGGGCATTAATGGGATTGTGAAAATTAGTCTTGCATTAAAACAACATAAAAACATTCAGAGTCGTTTTGAGTAATTTTTTAGAGAATTTTTTTCCGGACCTAAATTTTGTAAAAAACGTGATGAGTAGTACACGAATTCGGGAATTAATGGGAATGTGAAAATTTGTCTAGTGTATTAAAACAACATAAAAAACATTCAGAGTCGTTTTGAGCAGTTTCTTAGAGATTTTTTTCCGGACCTAACTTTTGTAAAAAACGTGATGATTAGTACACGAATTCAGGTATTAATGGGATTGTGAAAATTAGTCTTGTGCATTAAAACAACATAAAAAAACATTCGTAGTCGTTTTGAGTAATTTTTTTAGAAAAATTTTTTTTCGGACCTAAATTTTGTAAAAAACGTGATTATTAGTACACGAATTCGGGCATTAATTGGAATGTGAAAATTTGTCTGGTGTATTAAAACAACATAAAAAACATTCAGAGTCGTTGTGAGTAATTTTTTAGATAATTTTTTTCCGGACCTAAATTTTGTAAAAAACGTGATGATTAGTACACTAATTCGGGAATTAATGGGATTGTGAAAATTTGTCTGGTGTATTAAAACAACATAAAATCATTCAGAGTCGTTTTGAGCAGTTTTTTAGAGAATTTTTTTCCGTACCTAAATTTTGTAAAAAACGTGATGATTAGTACACAAATTCAGGCATTAATTGGAATGTGAAAATTTGTCTGGTGTATTAAAATACCATGAGAAACTATCAGAATTGTTTTGTGCAGTTTTTTAGAGAATTTTTTTCCGGACCTAAATTTTGTAAAAAACGTGATGATTATTAAACGAATTCGGGAATTAATTGGAATGTGAAAATTTGTCTGGTGTATTAAAACAACATAAAAACATTCATAGTCGTTTTGAGCAGTTTTTTAGAGAATTTTTTCCGGACCTAAATTCTGTAAAAAATGTGATGATTAATACACGAATTCGGGAATTAATGGATTGTGAAAATTAGTCTTGTGCATTAAAACAACATAAAAAACATTCAGAGTCGTTTTGAGTAATTTTTCAGAGAATTTTTTTCCGGACCTAAATTTTGTAAAAAAACGTGATGATTAGTACATGAATTTTGGAATTAATGGGAATGTGAAAATTTATGCAGTGTATTAAAACAACATAAAAAAACATTCGAGTCGTTTTGTGCGGTTTCTTAGAGAATTTTTTTTTCGGACCTAAATTTTGTAAAAAAACGTGATGATTATTACACGAATTCGGGAATTAATGGATTGTGAAAATTAGTCTTGTGCATTAAAACAACATAAAAAACATTCAGAGTCGTTTTGAGTAATTTTTCAGAGAATTTTTTTCCGGACCTAAATTTTGTAAAAAACGTGATGATTAGTACATGAATTTGGGAATTAATGGGAATGTGAAAATTTATCCAGTGTATTAAAACAACATAAAAAACATTCGAGTCGTTTTGTGCGGTTTCTTAGAGAATTTTTTTTCCGGACAAAAAATTTTGTAAAAAAAAGTGATGATTAGTACACGAATTCGGGAATTAATTGGAATGTGAAAATTTGACTGGTGTATTAAAATAACATAAAAAACATTCAGAGTCGTTATGTGCAATTTCTTAGAAATTTTTTTTTCGGACCTAAATTTTGTAAAAAACGTGATGATTATTACACGAATTCGGGAATTAATGGATTGTGAAAATTTGTCTGGTGTATTAAAACAACATAAAAAAACATTCGTAGTCGTTTTGAGTAATTTTTCGGAGAATTTTTTTTCCGGACCTAAATTTTGTAAAAAAACGTGATGATTAGTACATGAATTTGGGAATTAATGGGAATGTGAAAATTTGTCTGGTGTATTAAAACAACATAAAAAACATTCAGAGTCGTTTTGTGCAGTTTCTTAGAGAATTTTTTTCCGGACCTAAATTTTGTAAAAAACGTGATGATTAGTACACGAATTCCGGCATTAATGGGATTGTGAAAATTAGTCTTGTGCATTAAAACAACATAAAAAACATTTAGAGTCGTTTTGAGTAATGTTTCAGAGAATTTTTTTCGCGACCTAAATTTTGTAAAAAACGTGATGATTAGTACACGAATTTGGGAATTAATGGGAATGTGAAAATTTTTCTGGTGTACTAAAACAAAATAAAAAACATTCAGAATCGTTTTGAGCAGTTTTTTATAGAATTTTTTTCCAGACCTAAATTTTGTAAAAAACGTGATGATTAGTACACGAATTCGGGCATTAATGGGATTGTGAAAATTTTTCTGGTGTACTAAAACAACATAAAAAAACATTCGAGCCGTTTTGAGCGAGTTTTTTTAGAGAATGTTTTTCGGACCTTAATTTTGTAAAAAACGTGATGAGTAGTACACGAATTCGGGAATTAATAGGAATGTGAAAATTTGTCTGGTGTATTAAAACAACATAAAAAACATTCAGAGTCGTTTTGAGCAGTTTCTTAGAGAATTTTTTTCCGGACAAAAATTTTGTAAAAAACGTGATGATTAGTACACGAATTCGGGCATTAATTGGAATGTGAAAATTTTTCTGGTGTACTAAAACAACGTAAAAAACATTCAGAGTCGTTTTGAGCAGTTTTTTAGAAAATGTTTTTCCGGACCTAAATTTTGTAAAAAACGTGATGATTAGTACATGAATTCGGGCATTAATTGGAATGTGAAAATTTGTCTGGTGTATTAAAACAACATAAAAAACATTCAGAGTCGTTTTGAGCAGTTTCTTAGAGAAATTTTTTCCGGACCTAACTTTTGTAAAAAACGTGATGATTAGTACACGAATTCGGGCATTAATGGGATTGTGAAAATTAGTCTTGCATTAAAACAACATAAAAAACATTCGAGTCGTTTTGAGTAATTTTTTTATAGAATTTTTTTTCCGGACCTAAATTTTGTAAAAAAACGTGATGAGTAGTACACGAATTCGGGAATTAATGGGAATGTGAAAATTTGTCTAGTGTATTAAAACAACATAAAAAAACATTCGAGTCGTTTTGAGCGAGTTTCTTAGAGATTTTTTTTCGGACCTAACTTTTGTAAAAAACGTGATGATTAGTACACGAATTCGAGTATTAATGGGATTGTGAAAATTAGTCTTGTGCATTAAAACAACATAAAAAACATTCATAGTCGTTTTGAGTAATTTTTTTAGAAAAATTTTTTTTCGGACCTAAATTTTGTAAAAAAACGTGATTATTAGTACACGAATTCGGGCATTAATTGGAATGTGAAAATTTGTCTGGTGTATTAAAACAACATAAAAAACATTCAGAGTCGTTGTGAGTAATTTTTTAGATAATTTTTTTCCAGACCTAAATTTTGTAAAAAACGTGATGATTAGTACACGAATTCGGGCATTAATGGGATTGTGAAAATTAGTCTTGTGCATTGAAACAACATACAAAACATTCAGAGTCGTTTTGAGTAATTTTTTAGAGAATTTTTTCCGGACCAAAATTTTGTAAAAAACGTGATGATTAGTACACGAATTCGTAAATTAATGGGAATGTGAAAATTTATCTGGTGTATTAAACAACATAAAAAACATTCAGAGTCGTTTTGAGCAATTTTTTAGAGAATTTTTTTTCCGGACCTAAATTTTGTAAAAACGTGATTAACACCTGCAGAACAAAAAGGATACTCTACAAGAATGGCTATCAAGTATATTATGCCTTAAGTAACCAATCCTGCTCTTCTGAACACAATACCGAACCGGTAAAAAAGATGCAAATGAATCAAAATTGTTTCTTTTTTGTGCCTTCAGCTCCTTTATATGTAAAGAATGGCTTACTTGGAGTTAACATCATAATGTACACCCGAAAGCACTGTAGTTGAGCAATCCTAAGTGCTTCAAAAAGAGAACTTGAAAGCGCCTGCCTTAGAATCAGTAACCGAGTCCCAGAAGGAAACTTTCTTCTCTTGAGCCTTTTTCTCTTCTGCCTTTGCTATCAACTGACTAATAGTTCCCGGAAAATTTGCCTCAATGGCATTCCTAAATTTGTCATGTAAATTTGTACGATCTCTGGTTCCAGAAACCAGTTCAGACGCATTTGGCCGCTTCAGAAACTCCAAAACATTCAATAAATTCCTCCTGCAAAAAAATTTCACAAATAAAGACCACACTAGTGTTTCGGTATTTGATGATGATATGGAAGTGATCAATTGAACTATTATTTGCTATTGGGGCTAATCAGCTGTCAATACTCATTTTTCCCATATTATTTATCTTTCTTTTTTTATGAATTTTTCATATTATTTATCAAAAGCATATTTTACAGGCTGAGATGAAAGTTGATAAGTTATGGCGTGGATGCACTTGTCGGACAACAATATCAGAAAAGGAAGGCAACAACAATAGATGCACAGCCTAGCTTACCCATTTAGAGTTTATTTTGTTTGCTTTACTGATTGGTTTTTTATTTAGTATAAACCTTTAAAGTGGGATCTCTTTCTTCTAGTAAGCAAGATCCTCTTTTGTTATTAGCATACTTATAAAAGTATGGAATAAAGAAGCAAGCAACAATCCTCTCATTTCTGTGAGTTTACAAGGGGGCTTCGTCAAGGACAAGTCAGCCTATTCAGATTCACTATAAGTCTCAAGAAGGAATTTTCCGTGTCTAGACCAGTGACTAGATCCTAGGCTACGGCTCATAACAACTTGATATCAGAGCCTTGTGTCACGGGGGACGCAAAGACTTTGGCAGCAAAAATGGACACTCAAGCAATAACGGGAGCTTACAGTCATAGCTACCTCAAATAATGGTCAACAAGGCACTAACGGGCACCAAGAGACTTGTGGAAACCAATGAGGTTGAAGGAGTTGATGTTTTCAAAAAAATTCGTCTAAAACAGTTGTTCATAAGAATCCTAAAAAACATTCTGTACATTTCTCATACTGTGGAAACATATCATACAAAGTTTTACATGAATATCACGTTTCAAAAGATTGATATAAATTTGATAAAATTTCTATCTTGCCCATAAGCAACAATGAGCTGACAGACACCAGCTGCCTCAAATAATGGTCAACAAAGAACTAATGGGCACACAAAGAGACTTATGAGAACCAATGACATTGATGGGAAGTAATGATGTGGATGCATTTGTGGGACAACAATATTAGAGTAGTAAGACAACAATAGATGCATCCTAACTTCACCATTTAGAGTTTATTTTGTTTCTTTTATTTGCTTTATTTTGTTTCCTTTATTGATTAGGTTTTTATTCAGTATAATCCTTTGATATGAGATCTCTTTCCTCTATAAAGCAAGATCATGTCAATTAGGAGTTCTTCACTTTTGTTAATTAGGAGGCTGGAGTATGGAATAAAGAAGCAATAACCCTCTCATTCTGTGAGTTCGAAAAGGGGGGCTTTGTCAAGGACAAGTCTACTTATTCAAATTCACTATGGGTAGCAAGATGGATTTTTTCATGTCTAGACCTGTGACTAGATCCTACTCTAAGGCTTATACAAGTTATCACCATCGATACCATAAGTAACTAAAATTTGGAGTGAGTTCCTCCTTGTCATGTTCACTAGACATTCGGAGTAATAAACCATCAACATCTTATGATTGGTGTCAACCCAGTACCCATCTAAAGGGAATTATTAATGCTCAATTTCCTCTATGACAGAAGAAATACCATGTACAAACATTACAAATAATTTAAGGACTGGAGTATGGCTCCTCTGCCTTAGAATACCGTACAACATAACAATTGGTAAAATCTTAACATAACTCAACTAATTCTTTCACCATTCTCTCTACCCAAATGCAAATTGAAAACCAAGATGAACATCTTGCAGGAAATGCTGGCCCTTAACCTATAAGATTAAGTAAATCTACCAATTGGAACTGAAAAAGTTTTATTGAACACCAACTGAATTCATGTCATACAAACATGTAATCTTAATGGCTTATATTTTATAAATCAACATAAGTTGCAGTATAACAATCAATAAACATGGTCCATATCTATTTATTTCGCATAACCGGTATTACATAAGAGGTCAAATGTTTTTAGTTTATATAAATCATACTAAAATGAAAGAAACAGTTCAAAGCTTTACAGCAAGTAAGATTTCAGAAATCTACCATATTCTTCTCCTCAAAAATATAAAATTGACTAGATAGAAAGAAGTATTAAATATTTTTTTCCTATTGATAGGTACTAGTACATTACAGTAGGAACATTTTAGAGATAAAGTTGAAAGTTGAAAAAAGACTTGTCATTTAACTGAAACCGGATAGTGTTCTGCAGTTTGAAGCATCCATTCAAGTTTTGTTTTTTAACACTTAGTATAAAGAAACTAGAGCATAAGAGAGCAGCTGAAACTGGCACTATTTACTTCAGATTCCTCAAACACTAAGCTAAAACCAACAATGCACTACCATAGACATTTTATATCCCAGCATACTATTTAGGCACCTTAGCCTTTGAAAACAACTTAAAAGGCTACCCCTTTATGCTTTTTAAAATTTCAAATATGAAGAAAAAGAGTAAAATACCTGCTAACAAAGTTCTGCGTAATGGCAATGGAGTCCTCAAGGTTGATAACCAAATGCCACCATCCATTAGGCACGAAAATTACTTCCCCAGCCTTACAAACACATTCAATAGGTTTCCTTTTCCAACTTTTTGCTTGATTGTAGAAGTTCATGAACCACTCTGTTATGGAAACTGGACATGCTACTTCGGCACCATCAGGACTTGGATGCACCCCTGGTGGCACCACATCCGGGGGGAATAAAACCCATTTCT
This sequence comes from Catharanthus roseus, assembly GCA_028651295.1. NCBI lineage: Eukaryota > Viridiplantae > Streptophyta > Magnoliopsida > Gentianales > Apocynaceae > Catharanthus > Catharanthus roseus. Next base: position 685,681 of record JAPQWS010000035.1, read on the forward strand.
TGGATCCCCTAATCACTGCATTCCAAGCAGAGGTAGAATTAGGATCAATGTGAAAAGATGATCCAGAACCAGCTGGTCCAATAATAACCCATCTATAATCTGGTCTCTCATTTCCCAGAACACTGAATAAATCCTCATTGAAGAACACAGGAACTTCATAATCCAACCCTAGTTGAGGAACCTTTTCTGCAAATTTTGGATCGAAAAGATACAATGGCCTTTCTTCCTTTACTTGATCTGAGTACCTAAAATAGTCCTCAAGCCTCATTTCTACAGGCCCTACTGAGAACTTAACATCACCACATAACTCAATCAGATAATTCCTATCCCATTTCTCCAATGCCAACCAATTATCTAAACACCCTTCTAACAAAACAGGCTTATTAGGTTCCTCAAACTTCGACACAAATTCCTCAAGAGAAATTCCCTTCCTTCTTATTATAGTATCTCTTTCTAGCCATTCAGGTTTCATTTCAAGATTAGCACAAAGCCAACTTTGAAATAAGTAATCAGAATAGAAATCCCTAACTTTCAATTCCGAATTCAAAACCTCAAATGAAGGTTTATAAGAATTTATAAATGTCAATTTCCAAGACACATTATACAAGAATGCACCACTATAAGTTTCCAAAACCAAATTCCTCCAAAGTGGTTCGTGATTACAGAAAACATAAAAAGATTTGCTCACGGTAGATAAAACACCCAAATGTTTACCTTCCAAAAGCCCTAAAATTTCCAGAACAAGCTCATCGGATAACAATTGCAGATTACCAAGGCCTGTATCTCTAGCGTTATGCGGAGAAGTGCTGAAATAAAGATTGCCCAGTGGTTTAACACCATGAGAACTTGATGCTGATGAAGACTTCAAGCTGAAACTCTCATCATCTTCATCTTCTTCTCGAAATTTTTCTTCAAATAACTGCTGGGGTTTTGTCTCTAATTCTTGTTTTCCAGAGAAGGGTTTATGATTGTTCTTAGAAGCAAAATGAGGTTTCTTGGAGAGGGTTTTGTGGTTGCTTTTCTTTTTCCTCTTGTGGGTTCTGACTAGCAAATTCTTGCAGCCCAACATTGTTTCAGGCGTCGGCGTCGGCGTCGGATGCTCAGAGAGAAGGTTTTAGCTCCTAGCCGCCACCCAAGCGATGATGTCTCCCTCACAATGCAGTCCGTAGGAAGACCAAGGGGGTGAGGTGGGTCATGGAATAGTTACCGAAATGCGTTGTTATTTGTTGGAGACGAAAGTCGCATAAGTTCCAAGAAGGGATCCTCGAATAGCCAGACTGAAATTGCCTAATCTACCCTCTAATATGTAATTTTGTTAATAAATCTTAAATTCTAAAAATAAAGAAATATATTAATAAACATTCATGTATTTATGTACGTAGTATTATGGTTTAACTCATCACATACAAAGTACGTAAAAATTTGTTAATTTATAGAGATAATAATTTGAATAAAGTTAAAAGGTTGAATTAGTGCAAAATTAAAAATATTAAAATTTTCAAGTAAAAAGATACTAAAACGACTTTTTAAATATAACGTGACTAAAACTTAATTTGCAAGAAGGGACGGAAAGAGATAAAAAATAACATTATCTATTACCAGAACCTATTAATGGACGGCGAAATATGAAAGTTGAGATAACTGATGAATGCCTTTTTAGTCTACGTACAAAAATAGCCAAATCAAAATGAGCAAGAATTAATAGATTCGTAATAAAATTTATCGCCAAATCTCTATCACATTTACATCTGACTCAACTTTACATTGTAACCAAACGATATTTACGTCTTAATTTACATCCCCTCTTCTTTCCTTATATATTTTCACCGAATCCGAAACTAAGTAAATAGTGCGAGAGGTATATTTAAATAAACTTTTATGCACAAATATTTAAACAATCAATCTTTGATTGAGAAATCATACATCAAATTCAAACTGTACAGAAGTTAAAACCTATTATTAGAAGCCAACTTAACTTGAACTACACTTGAAAAAGAGCCAAACGAGCAAGCAGCTCATAATGAGACCATATTGTATTGACATTCTTGCTGGTTTAACTGGTAAAAATGTACATTCAATTCCAATCAATGAACAAAAATGACACTGCACTGCACAGAACAAACCAAATCACAATTCTCCAGCAACATGGATCCAGAAAAATGAATGTTAAAATTCAAAGGGACTAAACGCCATAAAAAATTTCACTCCGGTTTAAGTTTATATTGACGAGGAAAGGCTCATAACAAGGATGAAATACGTAGAAACTGGTGTCATACTTGTGTACTTGAAAGACATCTCCAATGTCCCACACGTGATCCCTTGTCTAAAAGCATCAGCAAGCCAGAATTGTTGGGTGATAATCCGAATGCATACCTGGCCAGAAACAATTGAGGCGCATTAGGAAAAACAGTTGAAACCTACTTAGCTGTTATATCTGATCCGATCACCAAAACAATGCAGCATCTACGAGAAAAGGGGGTTTAGCCCTTTACTTCATTCAAACGTGTGCATTTATCCAGTTTAGTGTGTGCTACTGTTGCTGATGGTATGACCTAAAGGTACATTAGATGTGAAACAGTAAACACTTTTTTAGTATATGTGTTATTCACCATTCTTTGATGATATTATATATGTGCAATATTGATTCTTCTGGTTAATTCTGCACCTGAAATCGGAACCAACTTTTCTATAGTAGGGTATGGTACCTCAAATTTGTGCAGAAATCAACCTTTGGAATAAGTGTAAAGAGCAAGGCTAGATACCCATTAACGAGTGGCATCCAAAAAAAACCCTCGAGAAGCACCAAAAGCTGGATTAAACACATGCCATGGTGGGTAAAAGACTCCAACCACTACTACCATTTCTTTTGTGCTATTCAGTCAATATCATCATTCACCAAAAACACCACAAAAATTAGTCATAAGTTGGAAAACACATCCACCAGATTTCTACAGAACTTACCACCAAGTGCAACACTAAGGCCAAACTGACAGTCCAAGCACTCTATTCATCACTACTAATATTTTATAGATGTAAGGGGAACAATTAATGAAAGAGAATTATCTGGAAACATCAGAAAATATAAATGCCATAAAAACAATAAACAAAGTCAGTAAACAATGATCAGTTTCTACAAATGTCAAGCATGCTCTCACCTGCATCGACGTGCTTTCCTTCTCCAGAAAACAAAGGATAAAATCCACTGGATAAAAAAGAGAGATGGAAAGAAGTCAACAACTATCCTCCAAAACAAAATGCTCAGATCTCTACAACAGTACCACATTATATATGATTAACCAGCAAATAGAGAAGAATACAGCAATTTCCATAATCAAGTACCCAAACCATTGTAGAAATATAAAAAGGAACATGCCCTCAGTCTCAGAATACTTAAAATTATGGAAATTTTCTTGAATACGGATCATTGAAATACATCATATTTCTTCATAATGACTTACCTAAACTGTGATAAAAATTCCCCCAAAAAAAAATGTGAAGGAAAAGTTATTAACAATCAGTTTTATGACATATAAACCCACTATATGATCAGACTAAAGTGGATAATACGTGGAAGATTTGAGAGATAATCAGACAATTCTGTTTAAGCTAGGATAATTACATTAACATTACAAGAATATATTACTTCCATGAAAATATATCCAAGAGTAAGTTTTCTTAGGAACCATGGTCTCTTCTCTGAAAATTACAAACTATGTTCCTGACTACACCAAATTTGAATAAAATATCCCGAATCCGACTGAAACATTTATTATTTTGTTCTATCCTATGGTATAAGTATCAACAGATTCTCACAATAACCTTTTCTCAAGTTCATAAATAAGAAATGATTAGGATCATACAGAATTGATCCCCACAAGAAATATCAGAAATATAGTAGATCAACTTTTTCCTGTCCTTCATGCAAGCAACAGAAGAAATCAATGACTGCAAAGGCATAATAGTTGAAAATACAACAGGAACTAATTTTCATGGAAGGTAGCAGATAAAGCAAGCCACAAAGGCAAAGAAACAACTACTAAGCAACAGAAAGTTATCACTACCTTGAAAACTGAGAAGACTGAAAAGCTTCCAATCAAAGATGGCTTTCTCACAAGTGGCTTTTGCGCAGGGGACATTTCTTTACACAAATTCTGAGCTATCTCCTTCAAGAGTATCAACTGCGCCTTGTCTGTGCGCATCGAAATTATTGCCTGCCTCATTGATTCCCTATCAGCTTCTAGGGCATGAAGTCTCATGTACAACTTCTGGATATCAGGGTCTCCAATATTAGTATTAGCCAGAGACTCTCTTGGAGTTGTAACATAATCATCACTCATTCCAACAGAAGCCTTATGTTCTGTAATTCCATTATATGCTGTTGCCTGCTGATGAACAGAATCTATTGTATAAACTCTATCACTTGTATCATCTCCGTCGTCTGATGCATTATCAACTTTCCTCAAATTAGAATTATCCATTTGTTGGAAATATTCTGTCTTCCTAAAGCTTGCACCAAATTTTGGAGAATCTGTGGCGAAATCAGGACCAACTTCTCTACCTGTGGTGAAGAAGGAATTTGAACTATCGTTGGAGAGCTTCCTAAGATGCCTAGGCCTTGGAGAGTGACCAACTATCACCTTTTCAAGCACATTTTTTGGTACCAAAGTACTCTTCAGGCTGATTGCCTCTGGGACTTCTCTCTAATTGGTTGATCCGGTATTCCAAGTCCTTCAAGTGATCCCGTGAACGTGGAGTGTCTTCTTCAAATGCATATTTCTCAACATCTACAACCTCATTATCGGCTTCTGAATAAATCTGGTTTTCATTCAAATTGCATTTAAGACTGGGGTAATCATATTCAGAGTTACCGGCAGTACTATTGTTGCCGCTCATCATGCCATTCCTTTTATTCTCTCCATCAGCCTCAGCCTCTGTGAACCCATAACTCAGCATCCTATGTTTGTACATTTGCACCTCACATGTAAGTGATTGAATGGCTTGCTCCCTTTTGTATAGCACATCCTCCAAAGCCATAAACTCTTGCTGATCATGCGCCATTTTCTCCTCTGCAAACCGCTTAAATTGCCTTGCCTCCATCTGAATCTCTGCCTTCTCCCTCTGTAACCTCAATATCATCGACATGGCCTCATTAGCAGCAGACGAGGATGCATTTCTCTCCTCCTCCAATTCAAGAGAAAGATCCTGAATGGTCTGCTGTTGATTGGAAACCATCTCTCGTAGCAGCGCACATTCATTCTCCACCTCAACACGAGCATTTAGAGGGAAATTAATACCAGGGATAAGAAATTGGCTATTCCCTCCTTCAAATTCATCCAATTTCCGTTTAACAGACCGGAGCATATTTCCCGAAAATGATCTGTTCATGACGGAACAACTACACCCGCAATCACAGCATGTACCCGAAATGGCAGATGATGTGGTGATATCCGAATCCATATTAGGCCAGTATACATTCAACCCAGCAACGAATTCAATACAAAAAAGAAAAAAAAAGATAGAATTTATCCCATAAAAGGAATACAAACAAGAAAAAAGAACTATTTATGTACAAGAATTTCCAAACCCTCCCTGTTCTAAAACTATCGGTAAATTTCCCTAGTCCTCAATCCCGCAAAGCTAACAAAATGTCTCAGATCAAATAATTACATAACATACCCAAAACTCCTGCATAATTTTTCACCCAATCAAACAAAAAAAAATCAATTCAACCGTAGTCAACATCAATACGTGACTAATTCAACCAATAAAAAAAGAAAATATAATCGTGTTACCTTGAAAGAAGGTTGTAGGAGCTGGAGAAAATTGCAGGGGGAAATTCTTTTGTTTTGTTCTCTTTTTCTCGGTTTCCTTTCCGAAGGAAAAAACAAAAAAATAATATCTGAAAATGGGGATTCAAATCAAACCAAATCAAATAAAAAACAGACCAGGAAAAAACGAGAAGATTTGAAAAGAATTCCCTCTGTAGTAGCTCCGGGAAAGATTTGACGAGGGAGATGGATTGAAGGAACGAACGAAGGGAGGGAAAAAACGAAAAAGAAAAAGGAAAAGAAAAAAATTAAAGAGAGAAAAAAAGGGGAAAAGAATTTATCAAGAGTGGTGTGGGAAATAGAGAAAGAAAATTGAAATTTGAAACCCTAGAAATACAAATTATTATTATTCATCATTTTTCAGCTTCGTGTTTCGCGTAGAGAGAGAAAGAGAGTGTTAGGTTAGAAAGTTGGGAGGGGTAAATTGGGAAAATCAACAAGGAAGATGATGAAAATGGAGGTTATTTTTGGAGGGAGGGAGGGAGGGAGGAAGGAATTTTCCTGTTTATAAAACGGAAATCGCGTCTTTTTATGTGTATTTATATAATTAATTAATTAGTTATTAATCCAATCTCGTTTTATTAGTTGTTACCATGTCTAAATAGACTCATGTCAATGCTTATTCAGCATATTTCATTAATTCTTTATTTTTTTATAAATAAATCCATTAAGAAGTTAAAATTTTCGTATTGTCACTCTGAAATTTGAACTTTAATCTCTATTACTAATTTTGCAATTTTAAATTAATTGAATTACGTTCATGCGAGCCAACATATTTCATTATCTTTTCATTTATAATACTGGTATAGAAAATATAATAAAATCAAGCTTTATCTTTTTTACGTTTTGCCATATCTATGAGATCAATATTTTATATGGGACGACAAAAAGTGTCAAGATGCAAAGGTTTCCCGTATCTTTGAGCGAATATCCTCACATAAGTTATGTTTAGATAAAACATTATATTTATTCGATGACAAAATGAGAATATAAATAAAATGTGAAGAAAAACTTTATCAATCGGGAATGTATGATTATATGTGTATTTGATAATTTTTTGCCACTAAAAATTATTGTACTTTTTACACCTTTTATCACTTAAAAAAAATAGAATGATATATATAATTCCGGATGGAGAAAGAATTGTTCTTAAATTGACAAAAAAAATTAAAAGTATTTAATAATAATAAATGGATAAATTTGGATCAAACCTTTTATTCTATATATTAAAAGAAATTATTGATTTTTAAATATGGGAAACAATACATAAAAAAAAATAGCACTCGAAAATCATGTGGTATATAATACTAAATATCTTCTAGAAGGATTTGGTTGATGACAAATATAGCTGACATGACCAATGAACGCCTTTTTGTACCCATCTTAACAAACAATTACATTAGAGAGGGGCATCTTTAATTTCTTCTATAATCTTCCTATCAAGAAAATAGCTAAAAAATATCCATAAATAATTTCTATTTATTTATTTATAAATAAATAATTTATTTAAATTTTAGTCAAATACTATTTTATTTTTTCTCTTTTTTTATTCATAAACAATTATGTGTTTAATTTGTACCAAAATACTTATTTTTCGATTGTTGATAATACACAATTACCAAAACTACACAAGAAATCATAATTTGATATTATCAACAAATAAAAAAATTGTATTTAGATAAAAGCTACAAATGATTATTTATGAATAAAAAAGTTAAATTGTATTTAAATAGAAATTAAACTAATAATTATTTATAGGTAAAAAGAGAAAAGTATAAATGGTTTAGGAGTATTTTGGATCATTTTCTCTCTTCCTCTCATTGGAACTGTGAAGTATTCAATCATTTTCTTCTCTTATGCTAAGATATAACGACTCAGTGAGTTTGAGAGCGAGTTACAATTTTTTACTTGACAATTCGCTATTGTTATGTCAAAAATAGATATTCGAAAGTGTCATGAATAGTTAAGCACATATTTATATAACATATAAATACATTACATTTATTCCATGTAAGATAAGAGTATTACACTAAAACTTACTTTTACAGGCTGATCACTAAAGTACAAGTCACACACAGAAAATTCTATAATATAGAAGCATCTTTTTCTTCAGGTAGAGAAAATTAAATGTGGACAGTTGGATTAAATTTAGACTCATCCCATTCATTAATTATTTATTTGTTTTGATACACAATTTTGTATATTTGGTATGGATGAACATATAGTAGTATATTTATCAATCATTTCACTAGATGAAATACACACGTGTTAATCATTCATTGATGTATCAATATTTTTCACTAAAGAAAAAATGACTGTCGCCACTATAGTTGAATCTGCTTAAAAACAAAATATATTTTTGTAGAACTTAATACTCAATCCTCTATAAATACTAGAACATACATATTGTGTATTTTCTAGAATTTGTGCCTCTTTTTACTTTCACTTAAATCTATCAACAAAATATTTTATTTACTAAAAAAAGAGAAAAAAGTAGTTGGATAAATATTTAGTATGTGATTATTGGTTGCTTGTGCAATTATTAGTAGTAATTGTATAAAACTCATTGATTAAAAAAAAAAGTTCATAAATTATGTCCCACTAATACTTTCCAAACTTGTTTTGATGATACTTAGTAGTACATAATTACACTTTACAAATGATTAAATATATTAAAAGAATGGGGACAACCTATGTATTGGAAAAGGCAGAATTGTAGGCACCACCTTATATTATCCAAACATGATATTTTGAAGATAGACTCCATATATGCTAGCTAACTTGTAAAGTGACCATCTTTAGAAAACTTTTTCCTTTTCCCTTATGCTTTTAAAATTTTTCACTACTATCCGATATTTTTTAATTAATTTAAAATTTTTTTTTACAGAATACAAAATTATCACGTAGCATAAAGTTAAAAAATACGACATGAAGTAACTTTCAAGATGACTCAAACTAAATATTGCTCACTTGACAAATTAGATAAATATATCTAAGAAAAAAATATTTTGCCATCAGTCTATTCTCTCATTGTCCCCTTCCACTTTTCAGTAGGAATAGTTATTATTCCGTATATCTATATATTTATCCCGATCGAGTTTTAATTCTAAAAATACAGCGATATCTTGTAAATATTTTTACTGTACTTGCGTTCTTATGAAGTATAACTTAATAATTGGAATTGGTAATCCATGGAAAAGTTAAAGAAACGAAATAATAATGTAGTAGTAAATTGTTTTTTGGACTCCAAATATTAATATATTTGTAATAAAAATTAGCTGAGTCTATGCTCAACAGAGATTAGAAACTTGACTCCTCCAAGGGTTGCTATCTCCTTTAGAGTTATTTTTTTCATTTTTTAATTTTAATTTTGATAAGAATCTCTTTTATAATTATTGGAAAGTACAAAAGGGTTCTAGTAGTCAAAGTGACAATGAAATAAGTAATAGGACTGCTCAAAATAGAGAGTTTGGGGCAGTTTTTATATTAATGGATAATAGATTTTGGACCATGGTCCACATAGCAAGCAAGGATACTAGAACAATGGGCTAGGACATGTTAAGCCCAAAAGAAAAGGAGCAAAGTGATCCAAAAGTGAATATAGGGCCGGGTCGGGTTGTAAGTTCAGACCCGCACTTCGTGAATTCGAGTCAAGATGATTAATTTCACATCGAATATAAGCATTCAACAATTGACAAGTGATTCTATATAACACGTTTCTCTCTTCTTATTAATAGCTTAAACAATAACAAGTAATAAGTGTTATTTAACATGATTAATCTTATTAATTAAGGATTCTAAGATTGAGTTAAGCATTGGAATGTATTTGGAGAGTAGATTTCCATCGGTCCATTGACGACTTTACCTAGTCTGGTAGATATTGGACACGTGGCACCTTAATATTCATCATATATGAAAAGCAGCTAATGCAATACACCGTTATAAATTCGAGTTTTGCATGTAGCATCACGCTAAAAGAATTTTAGGTTAGGTTTTTTCTCAAATAAGAGTAAGACTCTATAAACGGATCTTAACCGACAATAATAAATAAATAGGGCCCAAAACATTGGAGAAAATGGAGCAAGTTTCCTTAAAGAATTAAGTTCTTCCTAAGAAGTCCAAAACATAATTAATGGTTAGTAAATTTCTACCGTCTTAGGAAAATGACTCGACCATCAAATAATGGATTCTATTTAGAAAGTAAAACAAATTCTTAAAAGAGCTCATGTGAAGCTTTTGTTGGTTAGACTGGATTCATAACATAATATTTCGATTAATTGTGTTTCGTTCTAAACCTCAATGCAAATTTTTCACTTAGGTCCCAAACAATTCAGTTTTCCCCAGAACTTAAAAAAAAGTTTTCAAGGAACTTGATACACATTCCGAATTCTCGGTGTACGGAAGGACATGAAGAGCATTCTTCAAATGTTAAAAGAATTTTATTTTGAAAAGAATGCAATTATGTGGCGATATATCTTTTCTATATCTAGTTAAGTTCTATTAATGTGGAAAAATTAGTGTAAACATCTTTTTTGAAAGTTAAATGGTTAAATCATTCGGATCTTCATACACCAAAAGGTACATAATTGGTAAGAAATAAGAGTTTAACTATGTCAGAGTAAACTCAAATTTAGGTTCGAATTAGTCTTACCAAATTATGGAAATACTATATGCTGTAGGTAAAAAAACAATATTACAAGCAAGAGAACTAAACACAAGCGGCTATCTGAATTATTCTCACCAAATGGTTGAAATAACAAATGCTAAAAAAAAAAAAATAACAACAATAGGAGAACTAAACATAAGCCATCCAAATTACTCACCGAATGGTGAAAATAACATTTGATATAGGTGCAAAAGCGATAACAAGGGTAAGAAAACTAAACAGAAGATATCTGAATTTAAAAAAACATCAATATCGGCAGGAACTAAACATAAGCCACTCGCTCACCAAATGGTGGAAATACCATATGGTTAACAAACGCTAATAAAGGAACTACCAGAATTAGTCTAACTAAATGGTAGAAACAGATAATGCCGAACAGAAATCTAAACACAAGCTAGCGTCTCATGGAACTTGAAACAATGAGACCAATTAAATATGAATCCACGCCAACGGTCATAAGGATATGGTAATGGTTCTATTGGTCGAACAATGGCCAGCTCCTTCACAGTCATATTCTTCATATCAAACAAAACAAGGAATTTGGAACGAATGAAACAATGAATGATTCAATCGTTTGTTGATCATTGAAGGATGTATCATAGTTAGAGGAGTAAGATCAATACGAAAATTTAAGATCCAATTAGAGTAATCTTTCTCCAATTTAAGAACATCCAACACTTCATGATGATAGGATCCGACAATACTATACAAAGAACCTTCTGATTCTCCAAAATATAATAATTCAAACTCATTGTTTCTTGGGAAAGAAGGCACAAACAAATTAACACTTTCTTTATCCAAATCAAAACATAGGATTGTGTTCTCGTTACCATTACGAATCATATTAGGCCAATGAAGTTTTCCTTTACAAAATACCCCACTTTGAAACTCAAATTGTTCATTTGTAGATATTTTTGCATCCTCAATTTCTCTCCATATCCCAGTTTCAGATGAATAGACCACAAACTGGAATTTCTTAATTGGACCGTCTTTATCCACCTCCAGACGCATACCAGTTTGTAATGGTCTGAAGTTAAAGGATCAAAAATGATGTTTAGTGCTAAATTCTCAGGCGCATCCTTACCCAGAAACCTATTAGTTTTTAAATCTGGTATACGTCTATAAATATTAGTAGACGGATTATAAACAATAATTTCCCCTCGATTCATCGGCACACGTAATTTGAAGCAAAACAATCCATTACAGTAATGTAATTGACAGATTCCAATACCAAGAAATTTACTTAAGCCAGAAGAAAGAGTACCTATTGGTTTCACATCCTCTTCTTTAAAAGCAATAAAATGAGCTTGGCCGGCAGAGTTTGGAAGAAAGAAGAGGGCAGAAGTATCGGCATCAGAAGAAGAGGAGAATCTCCGGTAGTGGAGTCGCCGAAAATTAGGATTTGAGATTGCCGATAACCATAGCTTTGAAACGCATTGGAAACGGAGAAGGGATTTTGGGGGCAAACGCAGAAGGATTTCAATCAGTAGATCTTCATCTCGCTTATTAAAACAGCAGAAGATGATGAGGAGAAGTGATTTGGAGAATTTTTCAACTGGTTTGCTTCGCCTCCACCTCCGAGAACGATTGCTGGTGAAACAAAAGAGCTCAGAGAGATTTTTCTTGCCCCGATGATATGTATAAATAAAGGGGGTCTCCGTCTTTCCTTCGAAGTTGAAGCTTCTCCATAAATGGCTCCGCCGGTGAGCATCTCGGTGGTGTGACTGTGACCCCGGGGACGGAGCTTGCTGCTTGTATATGTCATGTAGAGGGAGTCGCTGAGGTATTTATAGATGAATATGAGAAGAATAAATCATCAAACAAGTCCAAGATATTGAGAAAACGACTGTGGTTGTGAAAAAGAAAGTTGGAATTTATGAATAAAAAATGTAGTCTGTATTAAGTCACATCACGAGGTTCATTATGTCTTCCATTATGAAGATAAAGCACAACTTGAATAGTCATGTGGTTCAATACAGACCACATGTTTTATGAATGGAGACATGAACTATGAGTGGGGACATGAACCTGGTCGATGATAATTTTTTCACAATGGGAATAATGTGACTTAATACAAACCACCCGGTCCACAAGTGAAGACATGAATCGAATCCATACAAAATTTTTCAAAAAATTAAAGAGTGATGTGACAAGTTTACAACCATATGGTCCACATCATTACATATGAAAAATTTTTTCAAAAGATAAAAAGAGTGATGTGGCAAGTTTACAACCATATGGTCCAGATCCCTACATATGGGACTGGATCCATATAATAATTTCCCTTTTAAGTGTGTTACGGTATTTTCTAGGTAACTTTTAATTTATTTTTTTTGATGTTTTATTATGGTGTTCTCTATACTTTGATTTTACTAAAGTTTTATAATGGCAACTTTTGATTTTCTAAATAGGTATAAATGGTTTTATTTGGATTTTAAATACTATTTCAGCCTTTTAGTTAAAAACAACAAAATAATTATAGTACATCGTCTATTTTGGAGTTCCTGATATTGAAAATTCGTAGAATGGATGGAACACATAAGCATTTTTCATATATTTGTTTGGAAAAAATAAAACATTAAAAAAATACTCAATGTTATTGCTTTCTTTTGATTGCATGGGACTAGGTGATATACTTCTTCATGTACTTTCTCTCCAACATTTCTTTCATTTCATAATTGTTTCATTCCCTTACTTTTTCCTAACAAAGAACTTAAACATTAAACTTTAATTCTTAAAAAAAAATTTAAGTAGTTTCTAGTATTTTCTTTAGTATGGATCAAAGATTGAATGGATCAAAGTATAGGAAGTTTTGAAGACAATCCTATATTTTAGGAAAGATAATGTAAATATCAAAGTTAGTGTAATAATGATAATGCTAGACCCCCGTTATGTACGAAGATCGCTTTTAAGAGTTCCGTCAAGGATGTCATGTAAGAGTCTTGTTTTTTATATATATTTAAAGTTTTGCAAATAATGTTATTTGAAATCTTATAAGTAAAATGTGTATATTCTTAAAGACATGTGTATTGTATACTGAAAAATTATGGTATAAAAATTTTAATATGATTTTGATAAATTAGGTAGACACTTATGTGTAGAATGAAAAGAAACTAATATTTCAAAATGTAGAAACACTCATTCACTATAATGTCTCAAAATGAAATAAAATTCACAGTAAGGATACGATACCCCGACTCATCCGCTAGATCAACGGTAGCTAAATAAGGTCATAACTCTTGCCTCAAAGACATACAAAAGCTAAACAAATAAAGTATCTTCTACGTAAAGCAGCTGAACTCAAACTCATACAAAAACTAAATAGGTAAAGTGTCTTCTACGTAAAGCAGTTGAACTCTATCTGTACTAAAATTAATCTTTTACCAAAGTTAAAAAAGGAACAAAAATCAGTTAATTCAATAACTTTATGCTTAAGAACACTCTCAATCCATTCAGAGCATACGATAACTTATTCTTAAGTGAACTATAATGTTCGTAAACTTCATGAACTCCAAGATACAAATCAATTCTTATTGTTCCACCTCCTGACTCATTATATGAAAATATAAAAAAAAAAAGATTTGAATGAGCAATATAAACTATAATTGCTTTCCATGTAAGATCTTCATAACAAAAGATACAAAATCAAATTTATGGCCGAATTAGTCTTATCAAATTATGGAAATACTATATGCTATAGGTAAAAAAAACAAAATCACAAGAAAGAGAACACAAATGGCCATCTAAGTTACTCATATCAATTGGGTTAAATAACACATGCTCTAAGGAAAAAATAATAATAATAATTAAATAATAATAATAACGACAGGAAACTAAACACAAGCCATCCGAATTAATATCACCGAACGGTGGAAATACCACATGGTCCAAGTTAAAAAAAAAAAAAAATATTAGTAGGGAAACTAAACACAAGCCATCCGCTCACCAAATAGTGAAAAACCATATGCGTTGAAACCGATAAAGAGGGAGCCACCAGAAATAGTCTAACCAAATAGTAGAAACAGATAAGGCGAACAGAGACCTAAACACAAGCTAGCGTCTCATAGAACTTGAAAGAATGAGACCAACCAAACATGACTGCACGCCTACGCTCATACGGATATGGTAATGGCTCTACTGGCTGAACATTGGCCAACTCCTTCACAGTCGTATTCTTCATATCACACAAAATGACTTCATCTGCAAGTGATATCACAATCTCCTTCTTGGAGACCAGTAAACAAGGAATCCGGAACGAATAAAACAATGAATGATTCAATCGTATGTTGATCATTGAAGGATACATGATATGTAGAGGAGTAAGATCAATACGAAACTTTAAGATCCAATTAGAGTAATCATTCTCCAATTCAAGAACATCCAACACTTCTTGATGATAAGATCCGACAATAGCATACAAAGAACCTTCTGATTCTCCGAAATACAATAATTCAGACATATTATTTTCCGGGAGAGAAGGTGCGAACAAATTAATACGTTCCTTATCCAAATCAAAACATAGGATTTGTTTCCCGTAACCATTATTAATCCTTTTAAGCCAATGAAGTTTTCTATTACAAAATACCCCACTTTGAAACTGAAATTGTTCATTCGAAAGACGAGTCTTGCATCCTCAATTTCTCTCCAAATCCTAGTTTCGAGATGAATAGACTACAAACCGGAGCTCTCACTGATCGGTCCGTCTTTATCCACCTCCACACGCACACTAGTTTGTAATGGTCCGAGATTAAAGGATCATAAGTGATGTTTATTGCTATATCCTCAGGCTTAATATACTTAGCGGGTTTTCGAATCTGGTATACGTCTATAGATATTAGTAGACGGATTATAAACAATAACTTCCCCTTGAGCAATCGGCACATTTGATTTCAAACAAAACAATCCATTACTGTAGTGTATGTGACAGATTCCATTATCAAGAAATTTACTTAAGCCAGAAGAAAGAGTACCTATTGGTTTCACATCCTCTTCACTCAAAGCAATAAAATGAGCTTGGCTGGCAGTATTTGGAATAAAGAAGAGGGCAGAAGTATCGGCATCAGAAGAAGTGGGGAATCTGCGGGAGTGAAGTCGACGGAAATTAGGGTTTGAGATTGCCGATAACCATAGCTTCAAACGCATTGGAAACGGAGGAGGGATTTTTGGGGGGCAAACGCAGAAAGATTTCATTCAGCAGATCCGCATTCTCGCTTATTAAAACAGCGAGCGAGATGATGATGATGAGGAGGAGAAGTGATTCAGAGCAATTTTCAAGCTGGTTTGCTTCGCCTCCTCCACCGCCGAGAAACGATTGTTGGTGAAACAGAAGAGCGCGAGAGAGATTTTTCTTGCCCCGAAGACGTGAGTAAATAACGGGGGGTTTCGTTTTTCCTTCGAGGTTGAAGCTTGACCCGGACATGGCTTCGCCGGTCAAGCATCTCGGTGGTAATGGTATGACGGTGACCCCAGGGACGGGAGTTTGCTGCTGGTATATGTCGTGTAGAGGGAGTAGCTGGAGTGTTTATAAGTCAATAGGAGAAGAATAAATCAACACATAAGTCCAAGATTTTGAGAAAAAGAAAAGTTGGAATTTGTAAATAAAACATTAAGAAGATACCTACTCATTGATTATGTGAGTTCGTATTAAGTCACATCATCCTTTTAAAAAATGAGGTTATGGACCACGTTCATATCTTCACTCGTGGATCATGTGGCCTGTATAAAGCCGCATCACTCCTAATATTAATTATGTTTCCAAGCATAACTGGAACGGTGATGCATTTTAATACAGACCATATGTTTCATGAGTGGGGACACATACCGGTCCACAAAAGAATTTTTCACAACGGGGATGACGTGACTTAATACATGCTACATGATTCACGAGTTGAGACATAGATCGAGTCCACACAAAATTTTTCAAGAAATTCAAGAGTGATGTAGCAAGTTTACTGCCATATAGTCCAGATCCCTACATATGAACATGGTCCATATAATAATTTCCCTTTTAAGTGTGTTATGGTAGTTTCTAGATAACTTTAATTTTTTTTTGGATGTATTATTATGTTCTCAAGACTTTAGTAAATTATG
Organism: Catharanthus roseus; assembly: GCA_028651295.1. NCBI lineage: Eukaryota > Viridiplantae > Streptophyta > Magnoliopsida > Gentianales > Apocynaceae > Catharanthus > Catharanthus roseus. The sequence goes on from JAPQWS010000035.1 coordinate 702,265, forward strand.
ATAATTGCTTTTGATTTTCTAAATCAGCATGAATGTTTTTATTTGGATTATGAATACAACTTCAGCCTTTTAGTTGAAGGCAGCAAAACAATTATTAATATATTGTCTATTTTGGGGTTTCTTGATATTAACAATTTATGTAAGGTAATTTCTCACTTAAATATTACAAGGTTCATCCTGTTGTTTCTCTCTCTCAAACATAAGTGAAAAGCTTCGTCTCCTTAATTTTTTCCAAATTAAAGGTAAATATTCAAAAAATATGACTCTATAGAATTTTATTTTTTTTAACGATTAGATAAGCCGTTGAATCCCCAACATTAGTATTATTACCATTGATTATGGTAAGGATGCTACTATTGTAAAATAGTAATTTGATCACCACACCCATTATCGCCTTATAATATTAGATACAAGTTGAGGGAATGGAATTCATTTTTTGTCTTTCAATATATCTTGAATGAATATTGAAGTTGCCAGAAAAATAGTATGTCTTTCCTTCATCTCTTTAGGTACCCCTATGCCTCTCGCCACAAAAACATACAAATTCAAACTCATACAAAGGCTAAACAAGTAAAGTATCTTCTACGTAAAGTAGCTAAATTCTATTTCTATTCAAGCAAATCTGTTACCAAAGTTACAAGAGGAATAAAGATTAGTCAATTCAAGGACCTTATGCCTAAGAACACTCTCAATCCATCGGAGACATACGACGGCTTAGTCTTAAGTAAACTATAATGTTCGTAAACTCTATGAACTCTAAGATACAAACCAATTCTTATTGTTCCACCTCTTTTCTCATTATTTGAAAATATAAAAAAAAAAAGATTCGAATGAGCAATAAAGCTCAGTGAATTTCCATGCATGTCATGCGAGATGTACAAGTAAGATTATTAATTAATTAAAGAAAAATCATATATGTGTAGTGAAATATTTATAAGTATGTGCCAATGTAATAGTTGGAAAAGAAATGAAACCAAAGCTAATAAAGCAAGTTATGCTAAAAGTTTTATAAAATCATGGTTGATGGTGCAAAGATAATTCTCGTTGGGACTTGATATAACTATCCACTCAATATTATTACATTACTCACTAGACCTGTTGTGACATAAATCTGATTGTGCCAAAGCTAAACCTCCTAGCTCAGGATCAACCAACCTCTGAATAACTGTGAACGTAGAAGTTGTTAGCTCGTGTTTTCTCGACAATATTGCCTAAAAGTATATAACCTTGAGGTCTCCGAGATAAATAATGGTATGTTTTATCCGTCAATTCCATAAATAACACGAGTTACAGTCAGAATATTATCCATTAAAGTGCATAAACTATTATTTCAACCGCCTAAGATAATAAATGATGTCTGGATTCATTTAAAATATATAAACTGCAGTTGCATTCCATGAAAGATATTTAATACCAATTTAAATAAAAATATGCTTCCGAGATCATGCAATTGTCATTTTAAATATAACTTGTAGCAAGTTTCGAAACCCATTATTGGTGCTTAAACATCATATATAGAAAATTTGAAAAATCAGGAACTCACATGTTATGTTTACGTATCTTAATACTTCAAGTCTTTTTAGGTATTCCTAATCTATCTCTAATCAGAATGATAAATTTATACTTCTTAAAGTAGACAAATCTCCTAAAGAAACAAATGATGAAACTACACAATAGAATATAATTATAACTATATAACTCAATATCCTATTTCAAGATCCCTTCCCCTTTCCTTGAACGTTTCTAAATGTAAAATATTGTCACATACCCTTCTCAAATCCGAAGATAACAAGCAGACTATTCACTCATGTATTTCAAGAATAGTTATTAATATTATTGTGAGGTTTTATATAATATTATACCTTATAATCGTAATAAAATTGGAATAAAACTACTTTGTATTTAATATCCAAACATAACATTGAATATAAATTTTCATATTCTAATATGTACGTATGTTTTTAAGAATACACAAATAGTCTTATATGTATACATATATTTATATATTAAATAGTCGAATTCTAAATATCATGTACTCAATAAAACTAAATGCAATTAGCTTGGGACTTGAATTATCACCTCATTGTATGGAATCTTTTACATGGGGTCCAAGAGACATTAAGGAGGAACAATGTAGTTTTTTTCCCTAGACATTATAGTCAAGTTGTTCATTATTTAGCTACTCATGCTTTAAGCTTTTTTAATTTTACATTGTTGGTTGAGCGAAGTCTCGATATTTTAGCAGCTTGGTCTACTCATGATTCATTATAAATGAAAACTTTCTTCTTTGCTTGTTATAAAAACAATTCTAAATTTAAATACCATCTTAGTCGTCAAACTCACAAAGATCTAAGTTAATAAATACAAACATCGTAAAAGCACAACCTTTAAGGATTTTAAAAATCCACTTTAGAATCATTTAGATCTTTGAACCTTGTCTCTTGGGGGTTACCTTTAAAATGCTTATAGGGTAAGGTGATGCTACACAAGAGGTTTTCATATTTATACTACTTAATCTGCACAGTCAAGAATTTTTTACCTCTAACAAAATAAATAAGAGAGACAGATAGAGAGCCACCTGGTCAGGGAAAAAAATATTATTGAAGAACATGAAGAAAATTTCCTTAAAAATAAAATTATATCCAATCACATAAGTATGCACGGAGGAGAAAGATATTCATCACAAACCAAGAGGAATACAAGTTTTATAGGCTCTCACTCGAGTAATGGATCTTTGAAAAATTATTTCCGAGAACCCGCACTTAGAAGAGAAACACTTATGTGTAGAATGAAAAGAAACTAATATTTCAAAATGTAGAAACACTCATCCAATCTTCATTACTCATTCAAGAAAATGAAATGTCTCAAAAGCAATAAAATTCACAATAAGACTAACCACCGATAAGGATATGATACCCCGACTCATCCGCTAGATGAACGGTAGCTAAATAAGGTCATAACTCTCGCCTCAAAGACATACAAAAGCTAAACAAATAAAGTATCTTCTACGTAAAGCGAGTTGAACTCAAACTCATACAAAGACTAAATAGGTAAAGTATCTTCTACGTAAAGCGATTGAACTCTATCTCGTACTAAAATTAATCTTTTACCAAAGTTATAAAAGGAACAAAAATCAGTTAATTCAATAACTTTATGCTTAAGAACACTCTCAATCCATTCGGAGCATACGACAACTTATTCTTAAGTGAACTATAATGTTCGTAAACTTCATGAACTCCAAGATACAAATCAATTCTTATTGTTCCACCTCCTGGCTCATTATATGAAAATATAAAAAAAAAAAAGATTTGAATGAGCAATATAAACTATAATTGCTTTCCATGTCAGATCTTCATAACAAAAGATACAAAATCAAATTTATGGCGGAATTAGTCTTATCAAATTATGGAAATACTATATGCTATAGGTAAAAAAACAAAATCACAAGCAAGAGAACACAAATGGCCATCTAAATAATTCTTATCAAATGGTTTAAATAACACATGCTCTAAGGAAAAAAAAATAATTAAATAATAATAATAACGACAGGAAACTAAACACAAGCCATCCGAATTAATATCATCGAAGCGGTGGAAATACCATTTGCTATAGGTGAAAAAACGATCACAAGGGCACGAAACTAAACATAAGCTATCTGAATTAGTCTCTCAAAATGGTGGAAATACCACATGGTCTAAGTTAAAAAAAAAAAAACAATAATATCAGCACGAAAACTAAACACAAGCCATCCGCTCACCAAATAGTGAAAAACCATATGCGTTGAAACCGATAAAGAGGGAGCCACCGTAAATAGTCTAACCAAATAGTAGAAACAGATAAGGCGACAGAGACCTAAACACAAGCTAGCGTCTCATAGAACTTGAAAGAATGAGACCAACCAAACATGACCGCACGCCTACGCTCATACGGATATGGTAATGGCTCTACCGGGTCGAACATTGGCCAACTCCTTCACAGATCGTATTCTTCATATCACACAAAATGACTTCATCCGCAAGTGATATCACAATCTCCTTCTTGGAGACCGATGAAACAAGGAATCCGGAACGAATAAAACAATGAATGATTCAATCGTATGTTGATCATTGAAGGATACATGATATGTAGAGGAGTAAGATCAATACTGAAACTTTAAGATCCAATTAGAGTAATCATTCTCCAATTCAAGAACATCCAACACTTCTTGATGATAAGATCCGACAATAGCATACAAAGAACCTTTCCGATTCTCCGAAATACAATAATTCGGACATATTATTTTTCCGGGAGAGAAGGTGCGAACAAATTAATACGTTCCTTATCCAAATCAAAAGCATAGGATTTGTTTCCCGTAACCATTATTAATCCTTTTAAGCCAATGAAGTTTTCTATTACAAAATACCCCACTTTGAAACTGAAATTGTTCATTCGAAGACAGTCTTGCATCCTCAATTTCTCTCCAAATCCTAGTTTCAGATGAATAGACTACAAACTGGAGCTCTACTGATCGGTCCGTCTTTATCCACCTCCACACGCACACTAGTTTGTAATGGTCTGAGATTAAAGGATCATAAGTGATGTTTATTGCTATATCCTCAGGCTTAATATACTTAGCAGTTTTCGAATCTGGTATACGTCTATAGATATTAGTAGACGGATTATAAACAATAACTTCCCCTTGAGCAATCGGCACATTTGATTTCAAACAAAACAATCCATTACTGTAGTGTATGTGACAGATTCCATTATCAAGAAATTTACTTAAGCCAGAAGAAAGAGTACCTATTGGTTTCACATCCTCTTCACTCAAAGCAATAAAATGAGCTTGGCTGGCAGTATTTGGAATAAAGAAGAGGGCAGAAGTATCGGCATCAGAAGAAGTGGGGAATCTGCGGGAGTGAAGTCGACGGAAATTAGGGTTTGAGATTGCCGATAACCATAGCTTCGAAACGCATTGGAAACGGAGGAGGGATTTTGGGGGCAAACGCAGAAAGATTTCATTCAGCAGATCTGCATTCTCGCTTATTAAAACAGCAGCAGCAGATGATGATGATGAGGAGGAGAAGTGATTCCGAGCAATTTTCAACTGGTTTGCTTCGCCTCCTCCACCGCCGAGAACGATTGTTGGTGAAACAGAAGAGCGCAGAGAGATTTTTCTTGCCCCGAAGACGTGAGTAAATAACGGGGGTTTCTGTTTTTCCTTCGAGGTTGAAGCTTGACCAGACATGGCTTCGCCGGTCAGCATCTCGGTGGTAATGGTATGACGGTGACCCCTAGGGGACGGGGAGTTTGTTGCTTTGGTATATGTCGTGTAGAGGGAGTAGCTGGAGTGTTTATAAGTCAATAGGAGAAGAATAAATCAACACATAAGTCCAAGATTTTGAGAAAAAGAAAAGTTGGAATTTGTAAATAAAACATTAAGAAGATACCTACTCATTGATTATGTGGTCTGTATTAAGTCACATCATCCTTTTAAAAATGAGGTTATGGACCACGTTCATATCTTCACTCGTGGATCATGTGGCCTGTATAAAGCCGCATCACTCCTAATATTAATTATGTTTCCAAGCACAACTGGAACGGTGATGCATTTAAATACAGACCATATGTTTCATGAGTGGGGACACATACCGGTCCACAAAAGAATTTTTCACAACGGGGATGATGTGACTTAATACATGCTACATGATTCACGAGTTGAGACATAGATCGAGTCCACACAAAATTTTTCAAGAAATTCAAGAGTGATGTAGCAAGTTTACTGCCATATAGTCCAGATCCCTACATATGAACATGGTCCATATAATAATTTCCCTTTTAAGTGTGTTATGGTAGTTTCTAGATAACTTTAATTTTTTTTTGGATGTATTATTATGTTCTCAAGACTTTAGTAAATTATGATAATTGCTTTTGATTTTCTAAATCAGCATGAATGTTTTTATTTGGATTATGAATACAACTTCAACCTTTTTAGTTGAAGGCAGCAAAACAATTATTAATATATTGTCTATTTTGGGGTTTCTTGATATTAACAATTCATGTAAGGTAATTTCTCACTTAAATATTACAAGGTTCATCCCTGTTGTTTCTCTCTCTCAAACATAAGTGAAAAAGCTTCGTCTCCTTAATTTTTTTCCAAATTAAAGGTAAATATTCAAAAAAATATGACTCTATAGAATTTTTTTTTAACGATTAGATAAGCCGTTGAATCCCCAACATTAGTATTACTACCATTGATTATGGTAAGGATGCTACTATTGTAAAATAGTAATTTGATCACCACACCCATTATCGCCTTATAATATTAGATACAAGTTGAGGGAATGGAATTCATTTTTTTGTCTTTCAATATATCTTGAATGAATATTGAAGTTGCCGGAAAAAATAGTATGTCTTTCCTTCATCTCTTTAGAGTACCCCTATGCCTCTCGCCACAAAAAACATACAAATTCAAACTCATACAAAGGCTAAACAAGTAAAGTATCTTCTACGTAAAGTAGCTAAATTCTATTTCTATTCAAGCAAATCTGTTACCAAAGTTACAAGAGGAATAAAGATTAGTCAATTCAAGGACCTTATGCCTAAGAACACTCTCAATCCATCGGAGACATACGACAGCTTAGTCTTAAGTAAACTATAATGTTCGTAAACTCCATGAACTCTAAGATACAAACCAATTCTTATTGTTCCACCTCTTTTCTCATTATTTGAAAAAAAAAGAAAGAAAGATTCGAATGAGCAATAAAGCTCAGTGAATTTCCATGCATGTCATGCGAGATGTACAAGTAAGATTATTAATTAATTAAAGAAAAATCATATATGTGTAGTGAAATATTTATAAGTATGTGCCAATGTAATAGTTGGAAAAGAAATGAAACCAAAGCTAATAAAGCAAGTTATGCTGAAAGTTTTATAAAATCATGGTTGATGGTGCAAAGATAATTCTCGTTGGGACTTGATATAACTATCCACTCAATACTATTACATTACTCACTAGACCTGTTGTGACATAAATCTGATCGTGCCAAAGCTAAACCTCCTAGCTCAGGATCAACCAACCTCTGAATAACTTTGAACATATACGTAGAAGCTGTTAGCTCGTGTTTTCTCGACAATATTGCCTAAAAGTATATAACCTTCAGGTCTCCGAGATAAATAATGGTATGTTTTATCCTTCAATTCCATAAATAACACGAGTTACAGTCAGAGTTTTGTCCATAAAAGTGCATAACAGTATTATTTCAACCCCCTGAGATAATAAATGATGTATGAATTCATTTAAAATATATAAACTGCAGTTGCGTTCCATGAAAGATATATAATACCAATTTAATTAAAAACTTGCTTCCGAGAACATGCAATTGTCATTTTAAATATAACTTGTAGCAAGTTTCGAAACGCATTATTGGTGCTTAAACATTATATATAGAAAATTTAAAAAGTCAGGAACTCACATGTTATGTTTACGTATCTTAATACTTCAAGTCTTTTTTGGTATTCCTAATCTATCTCTAATCAGAATGATAAAATTTATATTTCTTAAAGTAGACAAATCTCCTAAAAAAACAAAAGATGAAACTACACAATAGAATATAATTATAAGTATATAACTCAATATCCTATTTCAAGATCCCTTCCCCTTTCCTTCAACGTTTCTAAATGTAGAATATAGTCACATACCCTTCTCAAATCCCGAAGATAACAAGTAGACTATTCACTCATGTATTTCAAGAATAGTTATTAATATTATTGTGAGGTTTTATATAATATTATACCTTATAATCATAATAAAATAGGAATAAAACTACTTTGTATTTAATATCCAAACATAAGATTGAATATAAATTTTCATATTCTAATATGTACGTATGTTTTTAAGAATACACAAATAGTCATATATATATATATATATATATATAAACACAAATAGTCTTATATGTATACATATATTTATATATTAAATAGTCCAATTCTAAATATCATGTACTCAATAAAACTAAATGCAATTAGCTTGGGACATGAATTATCACCTCATTGTATTTTTTTTTTTTTTTGAATCTTTTACATGGGGTCCAAGAGACATTAAGGAGGAACAATGTAGTTTTTTCCCTAGACATTATAGTCAAGTAGTTCATTATTTAGCTACTCATGCTTTAAGCTTTTTAATTTTACATTGTTGGGTTGAGCGAAGTCTCGATATTTTAGCAGACTTGGTCTACTCATGATTCATTATAAATGAAAACTTTCTTCTTTGCTTGTTATAAAAACAATTCTAAATTTAAATACCATCTTAGTCGTCAAACTCACAAAGATCTAAGTTAATAAATACAAACATCGTAAAAGCACAACCTTTAAGGATTTTAAAAATCCACTTTAGAATCATTTAGATCTTTGAACCTTGTCTCTTGGGGTTACCTTTAAAATGCTTATAGGGTAAGGTGATGCTACACAAGAGGTTTTCATATTTATACTACTTAATCCGCACAGTCAAGAATTTTTTTACCTCTAACAAAATAAATGAGAGAGACAGATAGAGAGCCACCTGGTCATGAAATTAGTCTTATTGAATTATGGAAATACTATATGCTACGAGTAAAAAAAACAATATCGCAAGCAAGGGAACTAAACACAAACGGCCATATGAATTATTCTTACTAAATGGTGGAAATAACACATACTCTTAAGAAAAAATAATAATAATAATGGCAGGAAACTAAACACTAGCCATCCGAATTAATTTCATCGAACGGTGGAAATACCATTTGCTATAGGTGAAAAAACAATAACAAGGGCAGGAAACTAAACATAAGCTATCTGAATTAGTCTCATGAAATGGTGGAAATAGCACATAGTCTAAGTAAAAAAAAAAAAAAACAATAATATCAGCAGAAAAACTAAACACAAGCCATTCGCTCACCAAATAGTGAAAAACCATATGCGTTGAAACCGATAATGAGGGAACCACCAGAATTAGTATAACCAAATAGTAGAAATAGATAAGGTGAACAGAGACCTAAACACAAGCTAGCGTCTCATAGAACTTGAAAGAATGAGACCAACCAAACATGAATCCACGCCAACGCTCATAAGGATATGGTAATGGCTCTACTGGCTGAACATTGGCCAGCTCTTTCACAGTTGTATTCTTCATATCATACAAAATGACTTCATTTGCAATTGATATCACAATCTCCTTCTTGGAGACCAGTAAACAAGGAATCCGGAACGAATAAAACAATGAATGATTCAATCGTATGTTGATCATTGAAAGATACATGATAGTTAGAGGAGTAAGATCAATACAAAACTTTAAGATCCAATTAGAGTAATCTTTCGCCAATTCAAGAACATCCAACACTTCTTGATGATAAGATCAGACAATAGTGTACAAGGAACCTTTTGATTCTCTGAAATACAATAATTCAAACTCATTGTTTTCCGGGAGAGAAGGTGCGAACTAATTAATACGTTCCTTATCCAAATCAAAACATAGGATTGAGTTCCCAACATATTTCATTATCTTTTCATTTATAATATTAGTATAGAAAATATAATTAAATTAAGCTTTATCCTTTTACATTTTGTCATTGTCTATGAGATCAATATTTTATATGGACGACAAAAAAGTGTCAAGATGCAAAGGTTTCCCGTATCTTTGAGCGAAGGTCCTCACATAAGTTACGTTTAGATAAAACATTGTATTTATTTAGTGACAAAATGAAAATATAAATAAAATGTGAAGAAAAACTCTATCAATCGGGAATGTATGATTTTAGGGATGACGGAACCATTCATTTGCAAATAAGGTAATATTATATCTTTTTTATTTTTTTTATAAATATATTATGTGTATTTGATAATTTTTGCCACTAAAAGTTATTGTACTTTTACACCTTTTATCACTTACAAAAAAAAATTGAATGATATAATTCCGGATGGAAAAAGAATTATTTTTTAAATTGACAAAAAAATTAAAAAAAATAAAGTATTCAACAATAATAAATGGATAAATTTGGATCAAACCTTTTATTCTATATATTAAAAGAAATTATTGATTTTTTAAATATGGAAAACAATACATAAAAAAAATAGCACTCGAAAATCATGTGGTATATATAATACTAAATATCTTCTAGAAGGATTTGGTTGATGACAAATATAGCTGACATGACCAATGATGCCCTTTTTGTACCCATCTTAACAAACAATTACATTAGAGAGGGCATCTTTAATTTCTTCTATAATCTTCCTATCAAGAAAATCGCTAAAAATAACCATAAATAATTTATACTTTTTTTTTATTTATAAATAAATAATTTGTTTAAATTTTAGTCAAATGCTATTTTA